>CM030365.1:244193130-244920624 GCA_017893485.1 Hemerocallis citrina
ACTCTCAAAAAGGGGCACATATACCCCCCCCCCAACAAAAAAAAATAAACGATTCATGTATAGGAAAAAAAAATAAAAAAGTACACATGAGAAATCATGGATTTTAGGGGCCTGAAGCTAATATAAGATTTTTTAGGGCCTGAAGATATAAAATCATGAAAAAAAAAAAACGATTCATGGATTTTAGGGGCCTGAAGCTAATATAAATTTTTTTTTTTTTTTCTGAAAACGGGCCCCCCCTTTTTTTGGTGATTTTGGGGGCCCGATGCAAATGCATCGGTTGCCTCCAAGGAGGGCCGGGCCTGACCTGTATACAGGTCATGGGCTCATTTCATTGTAATTTAACCAATCGGCTAACCAATCAAATCCTCTAGATTTGAACAATTGTTAACATTCATGAAGTTGGTACTGCAAATATATAATTATTTATGTTTACCCATAATAACCCTAAACCTGTCATGCATGACAACGAGACTGTTTACTCATGCATACTTTCAATACAAAAGGCTAATCAGAGTAAACCTTCCTTTTCAATTAATAAATGTATGCCACCTGAACCTTACATCTGAAGGTAAAATAAGAACTTATTTATGTAAATGTAAGTTTGCACAAATCCAACAAGATAGGTTCGCTAACATTAACCTTATCATCTTTAGGATATGTTTCAAGGATTACACTATACACATCTCATAGATCTAGTAGCAAAGTATAACCACTGACCACAGAAGTAAATGCGTAAACTGTTCTAAAAAGTATTTGACTTAGTTAGGACCGCGAGATCTAGTGTCATATATCAGCAACTGATTAGAAGGGGAAATGGGACAGGAAGAAAAGAGGTAAAAAACAAATAACATTTCAACTATCATATATCAGTTCATGTTGTTTATGTTCTGTCAATCCAAATTTTACTCCCCCTAGTTGCTGCCTTCACCAGATGATGTGATGATACAAATTCCAAACACTAAAAATTTGTATCTTTGGTTATAGGTTACTTATTTGATTAAATTAAGTTCTATATGATAAAAATAAAATAAAATTTAAAACAAAAAACAACTTTCAAACCTCAAATAGATAGACAAGACCAGTCAAAGGAGTTTAAATAAATAAAAAAATTTCAACAATGCCTATAAAGGTTGATGTCGTGTTGTCCTAACAGGAAGAAATAGTAAAAAAACAAACTTGCAATGAACCTAAAGGTATAAATGAACAGTCAACCTCCAAAAACAGGTTAATTATCTACATCAGCAAAGTTGTGCAAAATATTCCACCCAATAAATACAAGAAACCCAAACCTCAGAGAAAATGCAACTAGCAGCCCAGGTAGGAGGATGTCGCCAAAACCAATGACGCTGTATCCACCCCAGGGATCAAACATGCGGGGTATTTTAAGTAACATAGGCACACCGTCCTCTCCACTCCTATCGCCCCGCGCAACCTGTGGTGTATCAGTATCATGTTTCTCAGTAGAATTACAGTATTATCAAAAACTAATACATGTATTGAACATAGACAAGCCATTTACCACAATCATTACGCTCTCGTGGAACATGCTTTTTGAAGCAAACACCCAAAAGATATCATACAAGAAGGCACAACTGAGTAGAACAGTTCCGACCTGATTTCATTCAGTGAGATGAGTGAAAATTCTCTGGTATTTGGAATTAATGGTCACAAATATATAGATACAGGCATCATAATGAAGTTTCCTATAGTCCTACTACCCACAGTAATTATCCATTATAATGGCATTCCAAATACAAACAATTTCCCAAACTAACACTTCTGTGTTATACACTGTAATGGAAGGTAATCAGGACTCATACCTTGAGATTAGGTATTCGCACGATCTGAAGAACAGTTACTATCAGTGAAATACCCTGAACAAAAATGGAAGGTAATCAGGAAGAAAATTTATGGTGCAGAACAAATCAGATAAGGAGAAAAGAAATCTGTGGATCAGTAAGGAAATGACGAAATAACATGCTGCCTAAGTCTTTTTTTATATAATTATTTCAGACCATCATATGAGAATAACTTACATCAAGATTTTTACAGGACTTTTCTGATAAACATTAGTTGAACTTGGATGTGCAAACACATATCCATTAGTGAGCACTATTCAACCAAATGAACAAATAAACACCAACACCATGCACAAGATCATTATACTAAGGAAGCTTGTGTCAATGTCTCCCAACACCATGTACATTATATGCAATAATCCTCTATAAAATGATTCACAGATAAAATGAACTTACAAGAATATCCTGGCCAATCCAAGCGTAGTGTCTCTGACGGTAAACAGCCCAGACGGCAGCAAAAGCAATACAGAAAGGAGAGATAACCAGAGTAAGGTAGGAAATTGCACCAAAGATAGGCACTTTGATGTATGACTCTCCAGCACGTTTAAACCACCTGGTGATTCACAAAAAAACACGGACTGATTACAACAATGAAATATTTGGCTAATAAATAATTTAATTTATGATGAGAATCAGTGAAATAATGCACTTTCCCATGATGTAATGACACAAAAAGCTATGACAACAATGAAAGGTAGAGATCTACTATATACTATCTATATTTTCAACTTTCAACATTGCTTTAAAGCGCCTAAATTTGGTCTGAATGATTTCTAAGATTTTGATCTGGAAAAACATAGATGATTAACAGCAATAGTAAGTTTAGAACTAATATGGATTCCAAGCATTACCAATCAAGAAGTTAATGAAAGGAACAAAAATAATAGCCATCGGCATTTTTCTAATAGGATTTGATTTAACGAAAGCCAATTCTAATCTGATCTGATAACAATTCACTCATCTAATCTGATAAGAATTCACTCAATATATATCAATTTCAAACCTAGTTTATGTTGACAAATACTCATTATAAGAAATTTATGATAAAGAAGAAAAAAAATCCATTTAGAGATGTCTCAGCAAGGTTGTTATAAAACAAGCAGCTCTCCAATATACGACAAAGGATCTAAATTAGCTAGACCTTTTATAAGGAATGACCAATGGCGGTGTAGATTGTATGTGTGTATAAACAACGAGATAGACTTTCACCTTGGCTACTTTTACTTTCAAAACCATCCAGAAATTAAGTAAACAAAACAAAAAATAAATTAATGATATCCATGTAGTAAGTGGATACAAGTAATTTACGAGACATTTGATGCACTGTAAACTATGTTCTGAGATAGTTTCCATCTAGCAGATCACATACAACAATGTGAAGGAAAGGTCCATCATGCAACTTTGATTAGTTTTCATATCCTCCTACTTTCTCCATGAATAATTCAAATCCGTCAGAAAATACTAAACCAAATTGGGTTTAATACTATACCAAACTTGCAACGAGGCCAATACAATCTTTTTCTATGAAGTGATGAACATAAGAAATATGGCTCATAAATTGCAAGGAATAAAACGTTATTCAAGGCAGACTTCTACTAGCTGAATTTAATGTTCAAGCGGCACATAAAATGATACCAGTAGAAAATGGTGATTAGCTTACCGAGACAACAAAGCCACTAAACATGTTTGCAAGCCCTGAAGAGAAAAAGTCAAAATAAATCCAATTAATTCGAGAGAAATGGAAGCTCAATGGTGTGAACGAACTAAGAGAGAACTGCCAAGGCAAAAAAAAAAAAAAAACACAACAACAACAACAACAACAAAAATTGGTGGTTCTAACTTAAAGAAGCCTGGTTTCCACAACAACAAAAAACCTAATACGTTTAACCTACAAACTAGCAACATAGATATAGCTTATATACAGCATCGTATGTTTATGCATGTTTTCCCTCAGTCATAGGCTTTAGAGACCGCTGCAAAATGCTAACATCAGTAGGAACTCAAAAGGCAAGATAATTGCTTTTGTTCTTTTTCTAATCCTACAATCAGTATTAGTAATACAGTTAACTACATGAACTTGTGCAATAGCATCAGAAAGTGCTATTCACTGGATGCACCATATCTAGGTAAAAATAGAGTCAGTCAATAATATAATCTCTTAATAAGTTACTGGATCCATATTTTTGTCCTAAAAATTTGAAGGTATCACCTCAGATATGTTCATGCTAATTACAAAAGCTTTAGAACATAAGAACATCATTTAGTCTATATATTTACACATTTGACATTTAGAATATTTCATTTGTTTGTAAACGTGGTCTTCGTCAAGGTGATCCTATTTCTCCTTTATTATTTGTTCTGGTTGCTGATGTTTTTAATGGGATGCTTTCTAAAGCTTGGGATAATAATTTCATTCAAGGTATTGGTGGTTTTCCTTCTTTTAGAGGTGTTCTAAACTTACAATATGCTGATGATACTATTCTTTTCTCTTCGTGTGATGGTATTATGCTTAGAAATCTTAAATTTCTTCTTTACTGTTTTGAAAGTGTTTCCGGTATGAAAATTAATTTTTCCAAATCTTCTTGTATGTGGATTGGAGGTGATGAGAATAGACAAGAAGAAATTTCTGCTTTTTTCAACTGTCCTAAAGGAACTTTTCCCCTCAATTATTTGGGCATCCCTCTCAGAATGGGTAATCTTTTCAAATCTGACTGGTTCCCTGTTATTGATAAAATTGAAAAAAGACTTAATTGTTGGGCTGGTAAATCTCTATCTAGAGCTGGTAGACTTACTCTTATTAACTCTGTTATTTCTAGCATTCCTTTATACCTTATGTCCTTCTATTATATTCCTGTCTGGGTTATTAAAAAAATTGATCTTCTTAGAAGAAGATTTCTGTGGGTTGGTTCTTCGTTAAATTCCGATCAGGGGAAATGTCTTATGAACTGGTCTAGGGTTTGGAAGAGTAAGCCTGAAGGTGGTTTAGGTGTGATTAACCTTCGTCATCAAAATCTGGCTCTTCTTGGCAAGTGGTTGTGGAATTGTCTTATCTCAGAAGATAAAGTTTGGATTAGAATTGTTAAGAGAAAATACTTTCGTAGAAGAAGTCTTAATGATTTTCCAGATTTGCCTCCTTCTGTTGGATCTTCTTTTTGGAAAGGAATTTGGAAAGTTGCGGCTCCTTTTAAATGTGGCATTCAGAAAATTTGTGGGGATGGTAAGAATGTTCGTTTTTGGACAGAT
Source organism: Hemerocallis citrina (assembly GCA_017893485.1). Lineage (NCBI taxonomy): Eukaryota > Viridiplantae > Streptophyta > Magnoliopsida > Asparagales > Asphodelaceae > Hemerocallis > Hemerocallis citrina. Next base: position 244,198,236 of record CM030365.1, read on the forward strand.
ATTTGGATTGGTAATTGTAGTCTTTCTGCTAGATTTCCTGATCTTTTTAATATTGCTTCCTTGCCAAATGCTTCTGTCTTTTCTCTTTATTCTACTAATCGTTATGGTAAAGTTTGGAATATTGAATTTCGTAGAAACCTCTCTTTACAGCAAACTCATGATTTTAACTCTCTTCTTCACTAATCGTTATGCTAGTAATTATGATTGGCAACCTCAGAATAAATCTATTTGGAGATGGACTAGTTCTGGACTTTTCACTGTTAAGTCTTTCTATAACTTTCTAAATGCAGGGGGTTTGATTTGCCCTTTCTATAAATTTATTTGGCAGAATGTGGCTCCTCTAAAAGTTAGGATTCTTGTTTGGCTCACTATTCACAACCATCTTCTCACAGTTGATAACTTAAATAAGAGGAACTTGGCTTTGGGCCAAAAATGTGTTTTGTGTGAGTCTGGTAATGAATCTGCTTTTCATATCTTCCTTAGATGCAACTTTGTTAAACAAGTATGGCTTGTTCTCAAAGTGGCCTTTAGATTTAGAGGCTTCCCTCCTTCTATTAAATCATGGTGGAGTTCTTGGAGGAATAAGAGAATTAAAAAGAAAAATCTGCTGCTCTGGGATATGTCCATGATGGCCTTGATCTGGGTTATTTGGTTAGAACGCAATAATAGAATTTTTAATAAAAAATCTGTTGATATTGTTAAGGTTCTGGATTCCATTTGTTATTTTGTTTCTTTTTGGACAGATATCCTTCCTCCTGCTAAAAAGGTCAAAGTTGAAGTGAACAAGTTAGTTGATGCATGTAAATCTTTCGTGCCTGTTAGCATCAGTGCTACTGTGACTGCTGATCAGTCTGCGACAGGAACTATTCCTCCTCCTGGGTCTTCTCCAGTTTCGGCTATTATTATTGATGATGATGATGTGGAAGTTCCTTCTCTGGCTCCAATGCAAGACATTCAGGATGATGAGGAAGCTCTGGTATCCAATACTCTAGCCACGATTACTAATATGTCTGCTTTTAACCAAGAATTGGTCACTGGGATTTTGTTGGTGCACAATATTCAATCTGCTCATCTGGACCAGACTGCTTCAAGTTCAGACTCGGAGAACTTTGTTTAATGTTTTGCTGTTGGTCGTTGTTTTACTTTCTGCATCTGTTTCTATGTCTTTCTTTTGGTTGTAACCCTCTTTAAACATCTTTTGGTTGGGGCGAGGTGGTGGTTCCTCAGGATGAGGATGTTTTGTATTTTGTGACCACCTCTCTTTTGAGAGTCTGTATGAACTCTGTTTTGTTTTTGTTGGCTGAGGTTTTCGGACCTCATCCCTTATATCAAAAAAAAGAATATTTCATTTGTTATAATGGAAATAAGTGGCTAGAAAGAACAATATACCTCCACTCCCCCAATACAAAATAGGATCACCAGAAGCAACAAGAACCAAGTGGACATGAGTTTGTAAAGTAGGACCAAGAATCCTGATGCAATGACAACAAACAAGATGGCAGATGTCATGTTGATGTCCACTACACCACCTGCATACTCCATGTTGACTAAATCATCCGGTGTGTCCTATCAGAAACAATTTCATTTAGAGTCACAAGAATATTTTGGAAATATTTGGCGATGAAAAAGATTATGGGACGTTCCTGAATAACATGTTCCATGTGAAATAGAGGGACCTTGAGTAGCTGGTCGTGATCAGTTGATGCTTCTCTAGCACTCCATGCTGACCAGTACGAGGCACACAAGATGGTGCCAACAGCCATAAGCCACAAAAACACTTCTGCTGTATCCACAAGAGGTCGATCTGGAGAATATAATTGAACTGCAACTGTATAAAACACAACGCATTAGAAAGATCAAGAAAATAGACAACTTCGTAGAACAGATATCACATACCAAAGGATACTTGTCCTCTCAAAAGACCTACTAAAACCAAGAGAAATGAACTGTACAAACCAACGAGAATGCCCTCTAAAATTTTATATATATATATATATGTATGCATCTGAAACAAGGTGTCTAAGAGGCTTCATAACAAAAAAGGAATATACTAAATATGTCGCATCCTCGAAAAACTTGACAGGGTTTCAAACCTCATGGTATAAGCAGGCAAGTTTCTCAAAGAGGGTAGGAGAATCGGCACCAGCATTCATTGTTGTGTTAGGGAAAAGGTTACTATGAAAGACCCTACCGATAGACCAAAACTCCGAAGTTATGGTAAGAGTGAGGGTTTAATATTTATATTCTAACATGCAAGGTGCCCTTGCAGGTTAAGGGCCATCTTTGTGTGTGCCAAGTCCTGTACGCAGTGGTATTTTTACTTTTTTAAATCCGCTTTTTTTAAATGCGCAACCAGTAGGATTCGAACCTGGGTTGCTCTAATAGAATGTGAAAGATCCTTTCGATAGACAAAAACTCCAGAGTTATGGTAGGGTTAGGATTTAATATTTATATTCTAACAGTTACAGTTACAGACTTCTACAGACTTTTACAGTATCAATTTTCACCCACATAATGTTGCAAGTGCAATTCCCACAACCCTTCCTACAACTTCAAAATTTTAGTGTACTAGCAGGTATGGTACGAGAGCAATCCATGTTCGGGTCCCTTTGGATGCGATTTATTCATTTATTTATAGCGGAATTTTTTAAAAGACATTATATTTTTACTGCTGCACACATCCAGATCTCCGCCCACAGTTTGTTAAGTAGTTGGATCACTTCTTTGGCCCATTTAAAATGGGTATTGGGACCTGTGGGGGCGTGTTAGAATACGAGTGCAATTCCCTCAACCCTTCCTACAAATTCGAAGTTTAAGTGTAGTGGTAGGGTCTTTCAAATATAGCATGCACTTGTAGAATGCAGATAATAGTTCAGGAACCATGTTTAAGCAGATGTCATCAAATGCAACGTTCCCATTCAATTGGACAATAAATAAGCAAAATATTTTCTTTTTTTAGAAAAGTAAAACTACAGACTAGAACTTTTAATTTCCATTTACAAAAGCATATGAACATCAACATCTGTAAGAGCAGACACAGCTTGAAGATTCAAATGACACATTATAAACCTGATCAGTGATTTGCCCACTGAATAAATCATCAAAGCAGAAACAAATCAACGTTTATATATAGAGGGAAAAATTATCAGCAAAAGGGAAAGGTATCATGAAAGAAGCAAGCATGTCAAGTTTTGGCAGAGACAATCCACATCACAATTGAAATATTGATTCTGCACAATAGTTTAAATTAAAAAATAAAAAATAAAAATAAAACCAAAACATTAGGCCTTGATGCTCATACCAGATGCAGGTTAAAGGGTACAGAACATGGAAACATGAAGATAGTATGTATGAACAAATGGTTTTCAGCTGCACAAGACAGGCATGTGCTTCTATTGTACCGCACATGACTTATCTCAAGATGTAAATTATTTTCGGAGACTACCCAAGTAAATATCAGACATCTAAATTAGAGATCCAGTATAATAAGAAAAGCCCACGTATGGTTTTGTGCATGGATAGATGTGAAACATAAGGATGTTGTTTTCCTTGGGGGCCTGAGTCATAAAGCAAAAGCCAATGATGCAAGAAATATTCAGGGTAATTACAAGAGACAGCAATTTCGGAAATTAGATTATAACACCCAAAAAATTGCATTATAATTCATGATGCCAAGTTGGCAATTCCATTATCATAAACAACTCGGACAACTTCATTTCAAATTACAAGATGTACACAACATTCTTTAATAGAAAAGATTCAACATTTAACAAAAGGTGAAAAACAGAACTTCAAGAGAATGGTACAAGAAACTTAACATAGAATTCTAGCACTTAATGACTGAACAGAAATCTACCTGAGACGTGACGATTTAGACTTTCTTCCAAGCTTGCACCTGCATCTTGAGGAAGCATAACCACAGGTATGCCTATATCCAGATTACTTTCATTTCTCTCACAGACCATCTTATATAGCTCTGCAAAAAGAGACAGAGTATAAGAACACTGAAAGTGAAGAGAGAATGTAGAAATGATTTATTCTCCACTCCAACTCTGTGAAGGAATTAATCAGGCAAAAGGACTGATTAGGCCTTACACCATCACCTTTTGCGGTAGCAAGGTTTTATACTTGGCAATTTTCAATGTAGACTATGAAATCAACCTTTTTGAAAGAATTAATACACTGATGCCAATCCCTACATCAATTTCATCTTCCTTGAGTAAGGAAATCAGGGTGCATGCAGGTCACAGAAAGTCATACCTTTACGATTGTTTTTAATTAAAATAGCAGATGCCCCAGCAGCTTCTGCAACTTTTGCCTTAGTTGTAAATTTGCAGCCCCCTCGGTGAACAAGGAGAACATCTCTAGTAATCTTAAGATAACAAGTATAATTTGAGAGCAAAATAACAGGAAATTTCATGTCCTAAAACAAACAAGAAAAAACATAACAAATAACAATATACAAACCTTATTCTTAGGTGTAGTGCAGCAGTCAGGAGGATCTGCAAGGGAAACCCTAGTTTCATTGGCATGTTTCTCTTTCGACTCCATTGGTTTTCCGAATCTTGCACTAACACCAACAAATTCAAGATCCTCTTTGTTATTAATCCATGTCTGGACTTTTACCTACCAAATATACAACAATGAGAAATAGATGAGTCTGTGCTAAGAGCTATACATAAAAAACTGTTAAAGTAGTATTCAGTTTACTGGAAATTGTATTAGTTTAATCTTTGTTCCTCTCCTATATATAGGATGCATTGTACTCAGTTATAATCATCTCAATAAAGTAATCTTTCTTTCTCTATACTATACTTCAATATGGTATGAGAGTATAAAAAGAATACACAAAAATTCCCCACAAAAAGTTAAGGGTTCTTTGCCATTTTCTTTCTCACTCAATTTTTTTTATTATAAAAAAACTACCTTCTCTCTTCTTCCTCCTCCCGATCCCCTCCTAACCCATCTCATCACGCTGCCCACTTCCTCTTCTCAGCTACAGCCGCACTCCTCAGACCCTCCTCAACCACCCTCGCCACCGCCATCCTCCTCAACCCCCCTTCCACCCGCTGCCTCCTCTTCCCACCTCCACTCGTAGCAACCCTCCTCACCCACCTCCTCGCCTCCCCTCACTCCCATCTGACGCCGGCCCCCCTCCTCCCCGCTAATGTCATCGCCGCCCGCCCCCGCCACCCGCCCGTAGATCCAGATCAAATTTAAAAAGTCCAAAAAAATAGCAACATGCCCTGTGATACGCGATGCTCCGTACTGTGTCAATTTTGATCTCCTCTTCAATCACCATCACTCCTTCACATACGTATTCATAGGAGTGGCATCGGGGTTGGTTCAGCCCGGGCCCGGCCCCGCCCGGCCAGCCACCAAACCGAGTCAACCCGGACCCGAACCTGCCTAGACCTGGTCTAGACTGGGCTGCCAAATCCCCTTCGAAAACCCGCGTCGACCTAGCCCGGTTTCGGCCCGACCCGAGTTGAACCGCGACCGGCTTGATCTGGCCTAGTCCGATCCGAGCTAGACTGGCTGGGCCGACTGTTGGGGCTTTTTTTTTTTTGAAAATTTTTTTGCTGCTGCAAAATATATTTGTGTTTATATATATATATATATATATATATATATATATACTCTAAAATATTTTAAAAATTTGTAAAAATGAGTGTGGACAATAAAATTAATTGATTACGACCAACTACTCAATTAGTCAACCCCTACCCTATCTATTTATAGTCAACTCCACCTCCTCACTTCTCGCATCTCACCAATGTGAGACTAAAAGTTTTAAACGTTTAAAATCCAAATACATTTAGTCCCACATTGGTGATATGGGAGAAGTGAGGAGATGAAATTAGCTATAAATAGCTATGGTGGGGTGGGCTAATTGAGTAGTAGGTAACAAGTAATTTATTTTGTTGTTCACACCCATTTGATATAAAATTTAAAATATTAACCAACTTATTAAAATGAAAATCAAAAATCAAAACCCCCATAGGCCCGGCCCCCAGGCTAGGGGCCTAGGATCGGGTCCGGGCCTCTCTTTCCCCCACTCTAGCTCGGCCCGGGAATGGCTCCAGCTCGGCCTGCCGTGACCTGAGCCCGGGTCTAGCTCAGTGGTTTCTGGCCCAGCCCGGCCCGGTTGGCAGTCTGCCAACCCTACATCTTCACCCTCATATTTAATCTAGATATACTCCAATGACGACCTCCTCTACACCTACGATGACTGATCCTCCTTTCCTATTGAAGGCCGAACACAAGACCACTGAGAATCACTCGAGTCGTGGTGACGATCGCCGCTTCCATACAAAGTATTGCACCTCCTGTCAGAGCCGATCTCATGAGTTTGAGAAGTGTTGGAAACTTCTCGGTCGTCCTCATGCTGCTTATTGGTCTTCCACTGTGGAACCTTCTTCTTCCACTGCTGCTCCTACAGATGAGTCAACCTCCTTCCAGTATATCCTTTCTGCTGAAGATTATCAGGACTTCTGCAGCGTGCTGCCTCCTCATTCTGGTAACTCTGTTCACTCGGCTAATGCTTGTCATGTTTCCTCACATCAATGGATAATTGATCCAGGTGCTTCTGAACATGTCTCCTTTATTGTTTTCATCGTATTCTTTACTTCTAAATCATCTGTCACTGTTGAATGGGTGGGAGATCTCTCTTTCTTCGGACCTTCCTCTTAAATCGATTTTGCGTGTTCTTACATTTCCTAATAACTTACTATCAATTCCTAAACTTTGCAACGATTTAAATTGTTTGAGGACATTTTTTCTTTCTCATTTTTTCCTAAGATGTTTTAGGATATTACGACGAGAAAAGTGATTGGCATCAGTCATGAACAACATAGTTTATACATCTTGAATTCTCCAGTCTCGGCTTTTAGTTCTCCTGATTAAGAATTGTGGCACGATGACTGAAGCACTTGGTTTCCGATTGTGAGCCTTCTTTAAATGTATCATGTGTATCATGTGAGTTAGGTAAACATCATAGAGTTTTCTACCCATGATGCCTCATAGACGTAGTGAACATTTGTTTAATTTAGTGCATTCTGATGTTTAGGGCCCAGTTGTTCCCAAAGTTTAATAACTATCATTATTTTGTTACGTTTACTGATGATTTCTCTCGCATAACGTGGTAGTTTCTTTTGAAAGATCGTTCTAAAGTGTTTAAAGTTTTTCAAAAAAATTTCTTCGAGATAAAAACACAATTTGACACTACTCTTAAATGTTATCGTTTTGATAATGCTAAAGAATACGTGAGTTTTGATTTTCAACGATTTTTTTCTCAATATGAAATAATACACCAAACATCTTGTACCTACACTCAACAAAATGGAGTGGCAGAATGCAAAAACAACATTTACTTAGCACTGCTCGCTCTCTGATATTTGAAATGAAGGTCCCAAAATTTTATTGGTGTTTTGTGGTTCTCACTGCATGTTTTCTTATCAATCGTACACCTCCTTCTATTCTTCAAAATCAGTCCCCATTCAAACTTGTATTTCCATCTAAAGACTCATTTTCACTACTACCTCGTGTTTTTTGTTGCACCTGTTTTGTTCAAAATCTCAACCCAGACACTGATAAACTTGACTAGCGTGCTACTAAATGAGTGTTTTTGTATATTCACGTTTTTGAAAGGTTATCTTTGCTATTGCCCGTCACAAAATTACCTAAGCGGTTGTTTCATTTTTTAACACAAATATTCTCCTTCCAAAACTCCCGATTTACCAACGGCTATTGTAGAGGGACTCGATTTCCACCACCACCACCACCACCACTTCGGGTTTATGTCAAGAAACGGAAGAATCATATAGACTTGACCATCCAAGAGTTACCCATTGTTGTTCACCCAGTGTCTGCCACATCTGTCAGTAATATCCCTATCACAGATGAGTTACATTTCGCTCAACGTAAGGCTAAACGTTCTTCTGACTATCCTATTTACAAGTTTGTTTCTTCTTCTAAACTGAGCATTTCTTTTCAAACCTTTACATTTTCTTTGGATTCCATCTCTATTCCTAAAAATGTTTAGGAAGAACTCAAGCACCCTGGTTGGACCACATCCATAAAAGAGGAAATGCAGGGATGATCTTACATATGGACAATTTCTCAATATCTTGTTCATTCGCAACAAAATATTTTCTTCGAGCATCGGTAAAATTATATATATATATATATATATATATATATATATATATATATATATATATATATATATACTGTTTCACCAATCGAGTCGTTGTGCCTGGGCTGTAAGGGCTCTCAGCCACATGGATAGTTCAATGTGCTTATCAGCGCCTGACCCGGAGATGTGGATCATCCAAGGCACATTAGCATGACGTACTCCTGTTCGAATAGGAGTTTGAAACCAAACTTCTCCCCAGGAGGATAGATGGGGCGATTCAGGTGAGATCCAATGTAGATCTAACTTTCTATTTACTCGTGGGATCTGGGCGGTCCGGGGGGGACCATCACGGCTCCTCTCTTCTCGAGAATCCATACATCCCTTATCAGTGTATGGAGAGCTATCTCTCGAGCACAGGTTTAGGTTCGGCCTCAATGGAAAAATGGAGCACCTAACAACGCATCTTCACAGACCAAGAACTACAAAGACATTGTTAAGAAAGAGATGGCTTTTATCAGATGAAATGAACCATTTGATTCATGCAACAAGAGAAAGAAGATTTCTCATTCCTTAGCCATAAAGATATGTGGCAATGAAAGAGATTAGGTGGAATAGAATTGGCCGGGTGGTGTCGTGGAAACACTTGTTTATTCTGTATTTTGGACTTTAGCTCCATGGAAAAATATGCTACTGCTGAAGCATGGAAGAATTGAAATTGTAGATCAAAATACTATGTATGGATGATATGAACTGCCTAAACAAAAATTCTTGGATGGCAAACAAGCAGAGCCTATTACTCACTACATCAAAAAAATCCGTTAATGAAACCATGGAAATCCATCGGAAAATCAAAAATACACATGTCCGATGAAATGATTGTTGCAATCTGCTTCAATAACGAATTATTGGTTTAACTGAATAACTAAAGAAAATAGATAAACATTTCTCTTCATCTCAGGTCAATGGATCTTCTCAATTGGAAGATCTTCCATATGGATAATACATAATCCGATTGACTGAGCCTAATTCTAATTGTTTTGTTCCGAAGCACAGATATCCAGAAAAAAAAATATTGATCGAACCTATATTTGCCCAATGGATACAATTTGCTCATGGTAAGACTTTATACGGGTTCAATGTATTTTTATCTTCAACAACTGGACCGGCATTCAACGCAGGTCGAAGCATATGGTTACCCGGTTGGTTAAATGCTATTAATGAGAATAATTATTCATTATTCTTAACAATAGGTCCAGGGGATTTCTTGGTTCATCATGTGATTGCTCACCTCAATGGTTATGTCATGATGCCCCTTGAAACATATATGCGATAGATAAACTTCTGTAACCATGCCATATTGGCTAATAAATGGCTATTCTTGGAATTACCCATCCGTCGGGGGAGTTTATAAACAAATAAAGGTCCTTAGTATTATCTTCTATACTGAGATATACCATGAGACCCATGAAGCATAAATGCGATAGATAAACTTCTGTAACCATGCCATTTTTTTTTGAATCTCTCTTTCAAAAAAATGGAATGTCAAATTCTACAAAAAAGATCTCTTTGACAAGGTATAACTAGCAGTTCCGTTTTATCTGTAACGGAATCGACCATGAATCAATTCCCCTTTCATTTGGAAGTATTGAATACACTTGCTGGAATAGAACAACAAAACAATATCGGATTCTAAAATCAAGGAAAGATATTGATAGATTTTCAAAATATCAAATATAAAATATAATAATATATATAATATACTTTTTATATGTATTGGAAAAGAATGGCAATTTATTCTTGTGGAGCATCCATTAACAAGAAAAAAGAAAAAAAATCAGAAATATTGACAAATTCTTGAAATTAGTTTCAATTTGTCTAGTTAAAATATCTAGAAATCCTATTTACTACAATATTATTGATAATTTACTCATATCATATATTTAAATATATTCTTTTATATCTATATATATTCTATACTATATTTTATATATTTTATATTTAGATTTAGTTTAGATTTAGAATTGGAGATTTAGAATTTCTATTTTTTCTATATTCCTTCTAGATCTAACTAAATCTTTTGTTATAGAGTTCGTGCTTTTGCTTTAGAGAAATATCAAATAGAATTGACAAACAAAACTATTCATTAACAATTCACAAATAAAAAATGAAAAAAAAGAAAGCATTGTCTTCCCTCCCCTATCTTGCATTAATAGTAGTTTTGCCCTGGTGAGTCTCTCTCTCAGCAAAATGGTACTTGGCAGTTGGTTCGCCTCCTTGTAGGTGACAAGACAGTTGGTTGTAAGTGGATATTCACAGTCAAACATAATCCTGATGGCACAGCTGAACGACTCAAAGCTCACCTTATCGCTAAAAGATATGCACAGAAAATTGGGGACTATGCAAAGACTTTTTCTCCAGTTGCGAAACTCACCTATGTGTTCGAGTTCTCATCTCTCTTGCATCGAATTGTTCTTAACCCCTTCATCAACTTGATGTCAAGAATGCATTCCTGAATGGGGACTTGAAAGAGGTGGTTCATATGCAGCAACCTCCTGGTTTTGAGCGACAAGAGAAGAATCTTGTATGTTCATTCAAAAAAATCTCTTTATGGCCTCAAACACTGTAGCCCCCATTTCCGATAATTAGTATTTTTTGTGTATTTTCTATAATTCGATTTTTATAAATTTATTTTTGTGCTAAATTCTTTTCGGATATTTTATTAAAGTGGTTTCTAATCGAAAATTTTATTCATTTCGGATAATGGTATATTTTGATCTTAATTCTATGCCTTATTGATCAACTATTTTTTTATTTGAGCCTAGAACAAATATATTATTATTATTAGGTGATTTCAATAAAAAAAAGATTGTTAAACACGAATATTATTTTATTGTATGGTTTTATTATTATTATGAATATAATTACTAATTGTTATTCCTTGATTTCTTTAATTAAAAAAATAAATAAAATTCATCTATCGAAATATTTTTTTTTTATACCCGATCTGATTTTCTCGGTGAGTTCCAATTTGTTTTAAGCCCAATTCTTATTATTTCAATTGCATTATTTATTTATCTAATTGGGTTAGAATTTTCGTTCATGAACTATCTTTCTCTTTTATTGAGTTATCTATATTGTGGATTTTGTTTATTTGAATTATGGGTATTTTTATTTGAATTGTGTTGATTTTGATCTATCTCCTAATTGAACCCTAAAGCCCAATTTGATGGATTTTTGACCCAAAACCGCTATTATTTAACCCTAATTGTACCCTATAAATGCAACTCTACTGTAAACCCTAATTTCTGCACACAAATCGAAACCCTAGTCGTCTAATCTCTCCTATTCTCTCTCCTCCCGTTCTCTCTCTCCTGTTACTGTTCATCTTTCCCCAAATCAACTCCCAACCCTTTCCGATCATCTTCCCCGGCCACTCCGGCCTCCCCCCTTGCGCCGACCGCCCCGTCGACAACTCCCCGTCGTCTTCCCCCGACACCCACGAACCCAAACGCCATCCACAGACACCCCTGAAACCCCCGTTCTCCCTCTTCCCTCTCCTCGACATCACCAGTCAAAAAAAACCTCTGAACCCATCAACCCCATCCGCCGTCGCCACCTTGTCGACGCCTTCGCGCCGACCACCTCCCGCCATAGATGCCCTCGTCCAGCACCAGACGCCCCGACCCTGCCCTCCTTCCCCGTTCTCATCGACAACAGCAGCCTCAACCCAAATACCCCTTCTTCCCTCTCTGTTCGATCGGCAACCCCGCCAGCGACGCCACCTCGCCGTCGCCCGTCGCCAGCGCCGCCGCCCCTTGGCCGGTGTTCTCTCTCTCCCTTGGCTGATTGCTGCAGTTGCTGTTTGTCCCTTTGAGTGCTGTGTGCTGTTGCTTTGGGATCTTATTGCACGTATTTTGTACGTATTATTGGTGGGTTGAACTAGTTCGTGAGTTTGTTGCTTCGGGATTCATATTCCATTATTCTCGCTATTCGTCTCACCGGTTAACAGGCAAGTCATTATCCTCTTGAATTGCTAATTGTATCAAATTCAAGTGTTATTGAAATTCTTGCAAGTAGATCTTTTTGTTATCGTATTGCCCTTTGTTATCCCTTTCGTTGGGTTTATTGTAGGTTTACACGAGCTAACCCCAATATTCTTGACATCGTGCCTCTTTAACTCTAAAGTTTGGATCTTTAATAAATGCATATAGAATTGTTAATAGGATTATTCATACAAGTCACAACACAAATAATTTATTGTAGAGACATTTGTTAGGTTGTGTGTCGTTTGATGATTGATTGATGTTAGACTTGTATATGAGCGTGTTCTAATCTTTATTTATCATGTTTGGACACCTATCATGCTAGTTACACAATTTATTGACTATAGAATCGAAACCCATCATGCTTAACTAATTTTATGTCCAAGAAATATACCCTAAGAACTATACATGTTGCTGAACTGAACTTGATCGCTGTTTTCGAAGCAGTAAATGACCTTAAAATAAAATATTTTCTGAATATGAAATGTAGCCCCGAATGTCTAGATGTCAATAGCATCCAGAATTTTCAAATTCCGAGTTTTGTAGTAAGAGTTATGCCCGTTTTACTGCAGCTGTGTTTTTACATTCCAAAATTTTAGATCTCTCTTTTTAATAGATTAATTATTCCTATGTTGTACTATTGCATGAATTAATGAATGTATGTTGCATTGCATGTTCCCAATGAGTTATTGTCACTATTTTAACCGTCCTATCCATGTTATCAACCTATTGTTTCCTTATTGATACTATTGTTTACTTCTTGTCCCTTAATTGCATATTGTATTGTTGCATTGATAAATAATTAACAAGCCGGGGTTTAAGGGTTGACTTTTCGTAGTGGACAATATAGGGACTGTACTTGGAGGAGGGGCCCGTGTTTCCCTAAATAATGTTCCGGCTATTGTTTTATCGATGATTGTGGTTATGGCCGTAACCCAATCTATCGTGTATTGTATCGTTGCCGATGACCGTACCGTACACCGAAAGGTGAATAATGTTTAATGTTGAAGAGTACATGAACTATAAAGCCCACTACTAAGTCTAAAGCGAAAATGTTTGCATGTAGCAACCATGTGGTAAATAGATGGGACACATGAAGTGCTACATTAGTTAGGATTAAAATGATTAATAGACTTAAGGATCACACTACATCGACACTGCATGTTGTTCCTATTGATATCGAATATTGGGTAAGTATTACCGTTATTGATCACTGATTACCGTTACCGAATGTTGCATCATTGTTTATAGTCAATTGTATCGATTATCATGATATTGTCCCATTTTATTGATTCCTATTGATTCATTGATTCATTGTTATACCGTTATTCCATTGTTCCCTGTTTTCTCTACTTGCTGTCCATGACTTGCTCTAAGGACAATTATTTTTCTCTTTTTAGATCAAATATTTACAGGTAATGAAGGAGAATTGCTTGCTGGAGTTGGAGAACAAACATTTTGAAGATTTCTGCTTTTAATTTACTTATCGTTTAAATGACTTAATGTATTGAGAACTTATATTTATATTTGGATTGGATTATTATTGTTTGGGCCTATGTCCCGGATCTTTAGTATTGTTTTCAGACGTTGGATTATTATTATTGTATTTGGATATTTATATTGCTTCATTCCAAGTATTTTGTTCATGAGATCATTATTATTGCCTGCGCAATTGTTCTGTATTGTTTATGTTGTTGAGTTAATCGATTAAACAGCTTATGGGTGACGTTAGTCATTCGCTGGGCTTTTGTCATGTACTCGTATTCCGTATTTTTGGAAAGCGGGGCGTGACAAACACTCTCCTCGGGCTTGGTTTGAAATGTTCGGCAAAGTTGTGTGTTCTTATGGGTTCTCTAGAAGTAAGGTAGATCATTCTCTATTCACAAAGAAATGAAGCAAAGGAATTGTTATCCTATTAGTCTATATTGATGACATCATTATCATAGGCAGTGACTCACAAGGAATTGCAGACATGAAGCAGTAGTTAGCACAAACCTTTCAAACAAAGAATCTTGATCCTCTTAGATACTTTCTTGGCATTAAGGTTGAACGCACGAATTATGACATCTTTCTTTCACGAAGGAAGTATATTCTTGATATTCTTACTAAGATAGGAATGTTGGGATGTTGCCCCAGTGATACACCTATGAATCCCAATATTAAGCTCCCCTCCTTCTCCAATGATGTTCTGTTTCCTGATCCAGGACGATATCGTCGGCTGGTTGGCAAACTCATATATCTCTCAGTAATTAAGCCAGATATTGTCCATGCAGTTGGTCGAGTTAGTCAGTTTATGCATGCACTGACCACCACTCATTGGGAAGCAGTGATTCACATTCTTCGCTACCTTAAGAAGGCTCTAGGACACGAACTTCTCTTCCGGGTGAATCACTTTCTTTATGATGTTATTCTGATGCTGACTAGGCAAGGTCAGTTGATGATAAGCGATCTACTAGTGCATACTTTGTATTCTTTGAAGGAAATCTGGTATTTTGAAAAAGTAAGATGCAACTCGTTGTGGCTAAATCAAGTGTAGAGTCTGAATACCGAGCTATTGGGCATTTGGTCTTTGAAGTTTTAAAGTTTTATGGCTCAAATATATTCTTCGAGACTTGACAATCCCAGTATCATCTCAAGTTCCATTGTATTGTGATAACCAAGCTGCTAAGCATATTTTTGAAAATTCAGTGTTTCATGAGCGAACAAAACATATTGAGGTCGATCGTCACTTCGTTCATGATGAGTGTGAGTAGAAAGTGATCTCATTCTCATATGTCTGGTTCGGTGAACAACATGCTAATATCCTAACTAAAGCAGTAACTTCTAAGCTTTCAAATATTCTTGAGCAAGCTAGGCTTCGACAATATCTACGCACCAGCTTAAGGGGGAGTGTTAAAGTAGTATATAGTTTTGTCTCATATAGGGAATTGTATTAGTTTAATCTTTGTTCCTTTTCTATATATAGGATGCATTGTACTCAGATGCATCGTACTTAGTTATAATCATCTCAATAAAGTATTCTTTCTTTCTCTATAATATACTTCAACAAAAACAAAATAAACAATCTATTTAAACTTGTTCTATATATATTCAACAACAATAACAAAGCATTTTCCCCAACTAGTTGGGGTCGGCTACATGAATCATGGTTTTTCATTCTGCTCGGTTAGCGCAATATATTCTGTAAGAGCACAAGCTATATATATATATATATATATATATATATATGGAAAAAAGGGGTATGAGCAACTTGCTCATTTAGTAAATAAGCAATTGATGATGTGGCATACATGTGATTGGAAAAACCTTAAAAGGGTTAGTTGTCCAATGTATCACATGCATGCCACATAATCAATTGCTCATTTACTAAATGAGCAAAATGCTCATATCCCTTTTACCCTATATATATATATATATATAGTAACATACCAGCTAGAAGGTAAATGCATGCGGAAAGGAATGAAAAAATATACAAGTGTTTGCAAATTGAAATCCAGTCCTTCAGAATCATATCTGGTTTTAAAATTGTGATTGATTCCCAAGTTGCTTATCTCAATCTCTGGTATAAAAGGACAACTTTCCTAAATTATATAACACTTGTTTGTGCAACAAGTTGTTCCTTTTTTTAAAAAGGCACCTATTTTAGCTATAAGGAAACTCTCATGCTAATAAAAAGGGATTTCAACATCATGGCAAGGAAAAAGATAGCAAGACAGCCATAACTCCTGTAGCACTGATATTCCTTTGATAGTTGACGATTAATCCAAAATAACAGTCAGCTATAAGACTATTCGCAGTGTTCTAAATAAGGGGGGAAATGGGGATTAAATGTCTAATATTATAATGGAAGAAGGCCTTAGTGTCATTTGTAAATCTATCAACGCGTGCAACGCACGTGCATAACTATTATAAATGAGATCTTACGTTCAAACCCAGACTACTTTTGAATTTTTACTTTAAAAAAACTATAATCAATAAGAGCATCCACAGTCGTTTTTCTCATTTGGTATAATATGGCAGCTACAGTAATAGCAAATACGATCGTTCGCTGCAGTCGTCGTTTGTTATAATTTTTCTATTTTTTAGAGAGACGGGGTATGAGACGGGGTATCATACCCCGTCCGATCGTTTCAAATATTTTTAAAAAAATTAATTACTTAAACTCTATTAATTAACTAAATTAAATAATATAAAAATTACTAAACCTAATTAATATACTAACTAAACTTACTTAATATACTAAAACTACTCCTAATTAATACCCTGCCAATCATTAAATGCTCCTAAATTTCCGGACGGGGTATCATACCCCGTCCCACATTTTTTTTTTTTTTCTTTTTTTCCTATCGCTCAATCCTGAGCATTGGTTTCATTAAAAAAAAAAAAAAGAAAAAAGAAAACAAATAAAAACAAAGGGAGAGACGGGGTTTGATACCCCGTCCGGGGTATCATTCCCCGTCCGGCCTCTTTTTTAAAAAAAAAAAATTCAGAAATTAATGGGACGCTGTATGATAGTCCGTTTGAAGCGATTAAAAAAAATTTATATCGAACAGACGGGGTATCATACCCCGTCCTTTATAATATGAGAAAGCTCATTTCGTTTCTCAAATATGAGAAATGGAAATAGAAAGTTTCTCAAAATATGGCAAAATGAGAAACGACTGCAGCACTTGTTTTCGATTCGTTTGCTATAATTTGAGAAAGTGGAAATTATAGCAAACGACTGTGGATGCTCTAAGACGTGCATCACACGTGTAAATCTCTAATCTCTAACCACTAATCTCCAATATTATAATGGGAGAAGACCTTAGTGTCATTTGTAAATCTATCAACGCTTACAACGCACATGCATAACTATTATAAAGGAGGTTATAGGTTCAAACCCAGACTACGTTTGAATTTTTACTTTAAAAAACTATATTTATTAAGACATGCATCGCACATGTAAATTACTAGTGGAGATTAAACGGAAAAGCCTCTAACCTGTTTTGATAGACCAGTAAAATTATACACTCAGCTACAAAGGCACCGTAGAAAGCTAACGATACTTCCCTTCAGTTCGAGAACCTAAAGATTGATCTATATGAGACCATAGGTAACTCAAAGATGATTTACACAAGTTCTAAACTTCGAGTGACGACCTTTTGTTAGAATTTTATATACACTTAAGAACATGCATAAAACATTAATAACAACCTCAAACATGTTTATATGAATCTAGATCTTAATCATGTTACAAAAGTGCTTTAATATAAAATCCTAATACATGAAACTATATATCTTTGCTAAATCAAAAGAAGAAGAACATTAAAAGCGGAAGCACTAACATGAAGCCATTGATGAAAATTGCGCAGAGGGTTTGGATCTTCTTATATGATACGCACTTCTATGAGAGGCCATCTCTCTATTCTTCTGTTGATGGGATTACAGATGGAATAAGAAGATGCGTATATATAGGGGACCATAACCCTAATTGATAATTATTGATTTCCAATTTTGCCCATCACAAAATAAGAAATTTACTTTACAGTCTCTACACGTGTTATATCACACTTTAAATTTTATGCTTTTAACCCATTACTTAATCTTGATTAGATCACTTTAATTTGGGTTAGACTTTAGGATAGCAATCATACATTTAGTCACATATGTGAGCCCACATAGATTATTTTCCAACAATCTCCCACTTGGGCCACATATGTTACTCCTTATAAATGTACATACTTTATGAGCTCAAAATTTTGTTATCATAACCAAAAGCATGGCCAAACAATCTCGTCCATTAATCATGTAAATATAGGATCAAAGCAATTTTCGTTACATTTATCGTAACTAAATTCATCAATGGTCACATATATCAACATAACCAAATGACATAGATCAAGTGTGAATGTGTAGCATGGAAATTTCATGTAATGTGATCTATACATGGCTATTTCCAACTGGTCCTCTTTAAAACTTAAGTGAGGTCAGAACCAAAACATGACAAATGAGTGAGAAAACTGAATTCTTTATTTCTGATCAGAAAATAACCAAATGTATAAATGTCTCATACAAACATAATACAAATAAAATACAAACTCTCACTAAATCATGATATCATCAAATAACACAACACCCATATGAGCAGTGTGTTCACGAAAGACCTTGGGTGGTAATCCCTTTGTAAGCGGATCCACTATAATGGAGTTTGTCCCAATGTGCTCTATGGATATCTGTCCATTCTGCACTCTTTCTTTCACAACTAGGAACTTTATGTCAATATGCTTCGACTTTGTCGAACTCCTGTTGTTATTGGAATACATCACTGCCGACTTATTGTCACAAAATAACTTGAGTGGTCTTTCTATATTCTCCAAAATGCGCAGCCCAGTGACAAAATTCCGCAGCCATATTCCATGATTCGATGCCTCATAGCATGCTACATACGCTGCTGCCATAGTGGAAGAAGCTATGAGTGTCTGTTTGACACTTTTCCAGGATATAGCTCCTCCAACTAACATGTAAATATAGTCTGATGTAGACTTTCTGCTATCTTGGCACCCAACGAAATCAGAATCAAAATATCCTACGACCTCCAAATGATCTGATTTCCTATATGTGAGCATGTAATCCTTTGTTCTCTGAAGATACCTCATAACCCTCTTGGCTGCTATCCAATAGTCCATACCAGGTTTGCTTAAATACCTGCCTAACATCCCAATAATGTACGCAATATCCGGACGCGTACATACTTGAGCATACATTAGACTCCCAATAGCTGATGCATAGGGGATCTTTTGCATTTCCTGAATTTCAAGGTTACTTTTAGGACACTGATTGAGACTAAATTTGTCTCCTTTAGCAACAGGGGTATCCCCTGGTCTACAATCTTGCATGCCAAACTTTTTGAGTACTTTATCGATATATCCCTTTTGCGATAATCCTAGAATACCTCGAGAACGATCTCGGTGTATCTGAATTCCTAATACAAAAGAGGCATCCCCAAGATCCTTCATCTCAAAATGCTTGGACAGAAACCTTTTAGTTTCGTACAATAAATCTATATCATTAGTGGCAAGCAATATGTCATCGACATATAGAACTAAGAATATATGCTTACTCCCACTGAACTTGTGATACACACAATCATCAACTATATTCATCTCGAAACCAAATGAGATAATTACTTGATGAAACTTGTGGTACCATTGACGAGAAGCTTATTTGAGTCCATAGATGGATTTTGTCAATTTGCAAACCATATTCTTTGGATCTCCCGACACAAAGTTTTCTGGTTGCACCATATAAATTGTCTCGTCAATGTCACCACTGAGAAACGCCGTCTTGACATCCATCCGATGTAGCTCAAGATCAAGATGAGCAACAATTGTCATAATTGTCCTAAACGAGTCTTTCGATGAAACTGGAGAGAAAGTCTCTGTAAAATCAATGCCTTCTTTCTGAATATAGCCTTTAGCTACAAGACGTGCCTTATACCTCTCCACATTACCATTTGCATCCCTCTTGGTCTTAAATATCCATTTACAACCAAATGGTTTTGCACCTTCTGGTAATGGGACAAGTTTCCAAACTTTATTGTCTTGCATAGACTTATACTCCTCATTCATGGCATTAATCCACTTTTGAGAGTTACAACCTTTCATGGCCTGATGAAATGTGATTGGATCATCTTTCATCATTCCATTGTCATCCTCATGTTCTTGGAGAAATGCAATATAATCATCCGGAATAGCATTCCTCCTTTCTCACGTGGATCTCCTTAATGGCACTGGTTCTTGAGGTTGTTGAGTTTGTTCTTCTGGAACAATTACCTCATCTTGAATGGGGGGTTGTTCAACATTGTCTTGTTGAGGTTCCAGATTCACTTCTTGATCAATAATAGGTGTGGGAACCTGAATATTGTCAAAAGTGATAGTAGGAATTGGGTTTGTAATTGAATCCAATTCCTCCTCAAAAGCAATGTTTCTGACTTTATTTCTCCCCCCAAACTCAACTTCCTCAAAAAATGTTGCAGTTCCCATCTCAAAAATATTCCTAAGCGTGGGATCATAAAACTTATAGCCCCTAGATCGTTCAGAATAACCAATAAAGTAGCTGCTCACTGTTTTGGAGTCCAATTTCTTTTCATATGGCCTGTACGGTCTTGCCTCAGCTGGACATCCCCAAATGTGAAAGTGCTTTAGACTAGGCTTTCGACCTGTCCAAAGCTCATAAGGTATTTTGGCAGCTGCTTTAGTTGGTACTCTATTGAGAATGTAAGCTGCAGTCTTTAATGCTTCTCCCCAGAAGGACTCAGGTAAGGTGGAATGAGCAATCATACTCCTCACCATATCCTTAAGAGTCCTATTTCGTCTTTCAGCAACACCATTCATGCTAGGTGATCCTGGCATGGTGTACTGTGGTACAATACCGCATTCCTCTAGGAATTTAGCAAACGGTCCTGGACGTTGTTCACCTGAGCCATCATATCTGCCGTAGTACTCACCACCACAATCAGATCTGACAATTTTAATCCTTTTGTTGAGTTGATTCTCAACTTCAGCTTTATATGCTTTGAACACGTCCATAGACTGTGATTTTTCATGAATGAGATATAGATACCCATAACGTGAGTAATCGTCTATGAATGATATAAAATATTGTTGACCATTCCAAGATCCCGTGGGGAATGGCCCACAAATATCTGTATGAATCAATTCTAAGACGCCTGAAGATCTATTGGCACCTAATCTCTTAGTTTTGGTCTGTTTTCTCTTTATGCAGTCTACACAGATATCAAAGTCTGTGAAGCCCAGGGACTCCAAAATGCCATCAGACACAAGACGCTCAACTCTACCTTTTGAGATATGACCTAAGCGCTTATGCCATAATGACGCTGAATTTTCTTTATTTAATTTACGTTTAGTACCATGTGACTCTACATGCAAGATTTCATTATAGGATGCAATTATTTCAAGCAAATAAAGGTTGTCCTAAACATTCAAGTAACCAGTTCCAACAACATTCGAATTTAAAGACAAACTAAATTGATTGTTTCCAAATGAACAATAATAACCAGATTTGTCCAACAAGGAAACAGAAATTAAATTTCATCTAAAAGACGGAATAACAAAAGTATCTTTTAAATCCAAATAAAAACCAGTTCCTAATAACAACCTAAAATGCTCAACTGTTTCCACTTCTACCGATTTTCCATCGCCCACAAAGATGTATCTTTCACCATCATTTGGCTTTCGGCAGCTCAGGCAACCATGCATAGAAACACTTATGTGAGTAGTAGCACCAGAATCTATCCACCAAGTGTTTCTAGGTACTGAAGATAAATTAACCTCAGAACAGACCAAAGTCATTTCAACCTTATTGTTTTTAGCAAAATGTTTCTCAATTTGATCTAGAAAATTTTTGGCCTTAGTAATCCCATCGGATTTTGTGCCCCTAAAGGCTTCTGGAATGCTGTGTTTCATAATCATTAGACTCATGCGATTTGAACGATCCCATCTCTCAAATACCCTTTTATCATCAAGAGTGTTTTCCGCAGTGAGAGATGGAGGTTGTTCTTCCCTTAATGCATGGTCTAATTCCATACAGCCAAGAGTTATCAGTAGGGTCCCTTTCCAATCCTTGAAATTTGTCCCATTAAGCATGGGAATAGAATTGATGTTAGTAGTTATTGAGGCAGCATAAGATACATTAGCTGAATATAGAACAAAAATAAACAAATAAGCTCACATGAGAACCCATATAAAACAATAAACTCAAATAATGGTTAATCCCATCTCAAGATACCAGGCACAACGTTAATATCAAGTCTTTGGACAGTAACATTAACTGTAAGCGGTACTCTTGTTGTAGTAATCAAATATTGACAATAAATCCTGTCAAATAATAAGTCATTCTTTAGACTGACTTATTGTTCACATGGAATACCTTATAATTGTCACATATTTATTACAACAGATGTGTATAAAATTCGGCCAAATATCAACTTACCTTTGGGTCAGTTAATAAACACATGAATTACAAACACACAATCATCTTGATATTTTAAATAAATTAATCTACACAAAAGAAGTCACTTTGGCAACATTTTGCTTCAATTAATCTATTCAAAATATTAGACACTCATATGAAAATCCAAAACCATAATTTGAATTTAATTGTATCCCAAAATTTTATCTTTTCCTTAATATCATAATTGTACTTTAATTGTAGATGGATAATTTCAAGATAATATATATTTAAAATGATAACAAAAAAAAACCATAAGTGAACCATATCTATCTACTGATTTGATAATACCAAATTAATCAAAATACACACAACATAAAATTAGTATCTAAACCATATCTTTAACTTTATTTAATTTTAACTCACAACCGAAGCTACATATTTGCTTTATTCACGGTGGGCCCCACTAGAATCCCACCTCACCATATTGACCAAGTCAACCGAAACTCCAACAGCACTTATGCTGTTTCTATCCATCTGCCGATTAAGATGGTTTATCAAAACACATCTGATAAATTTTCCGTGGGCCCCAAGTTCAAAACATAAAGTAAACATAAACCTTAATCAAATCAAATTATGATCTGATTAATACAAAACCAGATCAAAAACCAAAACAACCATTAATACAAAACCATTAACAGCACTTACGGTTTTTTTTTTTTTTATAAACCGGGTGGGCCTACAGCTTCTATCTCACTTGATTCTATCCATGAAGCCATTATTGATTGAATCTGAAGCCATTATTCTATCAATCCTCATGAGTATAGTTTTATTGAATCTGATCATTATTCATGAGTATGGAAAAAATCTAATCACATGGGTATAGATTAAAGAAATAAAGTTGTTTTAAATCATGAATAATCATTCGGTAAACTTTGGGCAAACTTTAGATCTAATCAACATCTATAATAAATACTGTTTAATAACCAAATATTTGCCATCAGATCTAATAAAAAAAACATTAATTGAATTTCTTAAACAGGAAGATCAAAAGGAACCCTGAATTTCTTAAATTTCTTAAACAAAAAACCCTAAATTTCTTTAAACAAGAAACCCTAAATTTCTTCAATTAATTCAGCAAACCTGGCTCTGATACCAATTGTTAGAATTTTATATACACTTAAGAACATGCATAAAACATTAATAACAACCTAAAACATGTTTATATGAATCTAGATCTTAATCATGTTACAAAAGTGCTTTAATATAAAATCCTAATACATGAAACTATAGATCTTTGCTAAATCAAAAGAGGAAGAACATTAAAAGCGGAAGCACTAACCTGAAGACATTGATGGAGATTGCGCAGAGGGTTGGGATCTTCCTATATGATACGCACTTCTATGAGAGGCCATCTCTCTATTCTTCTGTTGATGGGATTACAGATGGAATAAGAAGATACGTATATATAGGGGACCATAACCCTAATTGATAATTATTGATTTCCAATTTTGCCCATCACAAAATAAGAAATTTACTTTATGGTCTCTACACGTGTTATATCACACATTAAATTTTATGCTTTTAACTCATTACTTAATCTTGATTAGATCACTTCAATTTGGGTTAGACTTTAGGATAGCAATCATACATTTAGTCACATATGTGAGCCCACATAGATTATTTTCCAACACCTTTCTGTTCCCCTTGTTTGGGAAACCCACCTACTTGCTGGCATAAATAGCTTTCCTATGGGAGAAGAGAACATAATAGATAGAACATCTATAAAGTTGTTCCCTGACAGAACACTTTATCAGATCGCCCTGATGCTTTGGAATCAGAGGTAACTATACCATGCAGCACTAACATGAGCCGCGAGGAAAGGACTACTCCATAGATAAGTGTATCCAAGAAACATATAAATGGATTTTAGATTTATTATAAGAGCTAATGTATTATGTGCAGTTCATGTTAGAAAATGAGTGTTTTATACACTATTTTCGAACCGATTTTTGAGCAATTTTTTGAGTAAGATCCTCAATGAATTATTGAGAGATCTTGATTGATTTGTGTTCTCCTTCGTGAGTAGATCAAAATCATATATTGGTTCGCTAAAATCGGTTAAGGGGTGAATGAGAAATTGTCTCTCAAAGAGAGACGTTTTCATTCTTGAAAATGGGTTAAAGGGAACTTAGTCCCACATCGGAAATAACAAAGGAAATAGAAGAGGATATATAGTAATCTCCTTCTAAGCATTGTAAGATGGCTAGAAGAGAGGCTCTCTCTCGCGCGCGCAGGGGGGGGGGTGCAAATCACGGACCGGTTTACATGCGACTTGTGTGCGCCCGCACGACCTGCGGACACGAATGCCGGACCGATTTGATCCCACCCCGTGCAGAGCCACTTTTTGCTACAGTTTTCTTTTTGTAACGGCTGAAATGAATGCAGAAACGGTTCTGTCTGCCGTTTCAGTGCTGTATTTAATATTTTGTCTGCCGTTACGCTGAAGGCATTCAATTCATTGTCTGCCGTTACAGTGAAGGCTGTTAAAGGCTGTTAATGCCTTGTCTGCCGTTACAATGAAGGCTGTTAATGCCTTGTCTGCCGTTACAATGAAGGCTGTTAATGCCTTGTCTGCCGTTACAATGAAGGCTGTTAATGCCTTGTCTGCCGTTACAATGAAGGCTGTTAATGCCTTGTCTAACCCAGGCTCTATAAATAGAGGCCTTCCCCTTACTTTCTTCCCTGCACAAAACCATATCATTTTCTCTCCTTCTCTTCTGTGCTGTTCGTCCGTCCTTGTGTTGGTAAGTCAGGTGATAGGTTCAAACGCTGCTGATCAGTTCGGGAGTGGTACGTGGTGCCTACGGGATCGCTCCAAGCCGTTGCATCCTGGGAGACAGACGCCTCCGTTCAATCCAGCAACCGGAGAGAGGCGAAATCTGTTTTAAGGACACTGTGTGATACACAGGCCTCGGCTTCTTGGGAGTTGTACTTTTCATTTGCTTATTGTAAGTTGTTTAATTTATTTTCCTTTTCTTTTTCTTTCGGATTTCTCTTCTCTGTTCCCTTCTCGGTTTTCCTGTGCCTCTCTATCTTTCTTTGTAAAAAGAATTTTGTAAATATTATTTGTAACAAACTTAAAACAGATTTTCGATTTATTTCATTTTCGATTTTGAGGCACGGTTTTTCTTTTATTTCTTTTATCTGGAAAACTTACACTCGTGTTGTGTAAATTTCAGATTCACGATGACTACTGCATTGGACAATGCTGTTGTATCTGAAACGGTCTATGTGCCGGTTGTTGATACAACACAAGAACCGATTGCTGCTGCGGCACGAGTGCCAATGCCCACCGTTGTACCTGTCTCAGTCTCCCATGGGGAGAAACCTGAGAAGTTCAACGGGCAGAACTTTAAGAGGTGGCAACAGAAGATGATGTTCTATCTGACCACACTGAATCTTGCAAGGTTCTTGAACGAAGATGCTCCAGATCTTAAGAAAGATGAGCAGGATAACCAAGTCATTGCCGCTGTGGATGCTTGGAAAAATGCTGATTACTTGTGTAGAAATTACATAATGAACGGATTAGCCGACTCTTTGTATAATGTTTACATTGACAAAAGAACAGCTAAAGAACTTTGGGAATCACTAGAACATAAATATAAAACTGAGGATGCCGGCGCCAAGAAATTCATTGTGGGCCGCTTCCTAGACTATAAAATGGTAGATTCTAAAACAGTAATCAGTCAAGTTCAAGAACTACAACTAATCTTGCATGAGATTCATGCTGAAGGTATGAACTTAAGTGAAAGTTTCCAAGTGGCTTGTATAATTGAAAAAATTACCACAAGGTTGGAAAGACTTTAAGAATTACCTAAAGCATAAGCGAAAAGAATCTCATTGTCAGGCTTCGTATTGAAGAAGACAATAGGGGATCTGAAAAAGTTGGACTCATCAGCCATGCAGCAAAGGCAAATGTAATGGAACATAAACAACGTTCCAACAAGCACAACAACAAGGGTCCGAAGTTGGGGCCTAAGGGAGGAATCTCCAAGAAGCCGAAGTTTCAAGGCAAGTGCTTCAATTGTGACAAAATGGGTCACAAGTCCACTGAATGCAGACTTCCCAAGAGGAACAGGAACAGAGAAGCAAACTTGGTTCAAGGAATTGCTCAAGATGTCTCCGATATCAACCTCTCAGCTGTGATATCAGAAGTGAATATGTTAGGTTCAAATCCGAAGGAATGGTGGATTGACACTGGAGCTACTCGACATGTGTGCTCCAATAGAAGTATGTTCTCCACTTTCGAACCATTAGAGAATGGGGAGAAAATGTTTATGGGGAACTCGGCTACATCAGAAATAAAGGGCCAAGGCAAGGTGATCTTGAAGATGACTTCTGGAAAGGAACTGACTCTGAACAATGTTGCATATGTTCCTGAAATCCGTAAGAACCTGGTATCTGGTTCGTTGCTTAACAACCACGGTTTTCGTTTAGTGTTCGAGTCAAACAAATTTGTTTTGTCTAAAAGTGGAATGTATGTTGGTAGAGGATATATGAGTGGTGGAATGTTCAAACTCAATGTAATGACCATGGTCAATAATATGAATAAAGCTAGCTCTTCTACTTATTTGCTTGAGTCTTCCAATTTATGGCATGGTAGACTAGGACATGTTAATTATGATACTTTGCGAAGACTAATTAACTTGAATCACATACCAACGTTCCAAATTGATTCCAAACACAAATGTGAAACTTGTGTTGAGGCAAAACTAACAAGATCATCATTTAAAAGTGTTGAAAGAAACACCGAACCACTTGATCTAATTCACACTGATATTTGTGATTTGAAAATGATACAAACAAGAGGTGGTAATAAATATTTTATTACCTTCATAGATGATAGCACAAAATATTGCTATGTATACTTGCTTAAAAGCAAAGATGAAGCTATAGAGAAATTTGTTCTCTATAAAAATGAGGTTGAAAATCAACTCAATAAGAAAATTAAGGCGCTAAGAAGCGACCGAGGTGGAGAGTATGAATCGCCATTTGCTGACACATGTGCTAAGCATGGGATTATACATGAAACCACAGCGCCTTATTCTCCTCAGTCCAACGGTGTTGCTGAGAGAAAGAATCGTACATTGAAAGAAATGATGAATGCGATGTTAATAAGTTCTGGTTTACCACCAAACTTGTGGGGAGAAGCTATTCTTTCAGCTAACTACCTTTTGAATAAGGTGCCCAAAAGGAAAGAAGATAAAACTCCATATGAATTATGGAAAGGAAGAAAGCCATCCTACAATTACTTGCGAATGTGGGGATGTCTTGCCAAGGTGGTAGTACCCCCACCTAAGAAAATGAAAATAGGACCAAAAACAGTTGATTGTATTTTCATTGGTTATGCACTTAACAGTAGTGCCTATCGGTTCTTGGTATACAAATCCGATATCACTGAGATATCAAAGAACACGATAATGGAATCTAGAAATGCATCGTTCTTTGAAGATGTATTTCCATGTAAGTCAAAGGAGGAAGCAAGTTCCTCCAAACGAACACATGAGACTATCAGTGAAGATAGTGAAAACCAAAATGAAGAAGTCAAGGAGGAACCTCGACGCAGTAAAAGAACAAGAACGGAAAAATCTTTTGGTCCGGATTTCTTGACTTTTATGCTTGAAGAAGAACCCCAAACCTTCAAGGAAGCAGTGAACTCTAGTGATGGTCCTCAATGGAAAGAAGCCATCAAGAGTGAAATTGATTCTATCTTGCAAAACCATACTTGGGAACTAGTGGATCTTCCACCAGGTAGTAAACCTTTGGGTTCCAAGTGGATCTTCAAGAGAAAAATAAAACCTGATGGATCAATTGATAAATACAAGGCAAGACTTGTAATTAAAGGTTATAAACAAAAAGAAGGTCTTGATTACTTTGATACATATTCTCCTGTGACGAGAATAAATTCCATTAGGATGGTACTTGCCGTAGCAGCTCTACGCAATCTTGAAGTACATCAAATGGATGTAAAAACAGCTTTTCTTAATGGAGATTTAGATGAAGAAATCTACATGGAACAACCTGAGGGTTTTTCATCTCCAGGACATGAAAAGAAAGTGTGTAAACTGGTGAAGTCATTATATGGCTTGAAACAAGCTCCAAAACAGTGGCATGAAAAATTTGATAATGTCATGATGACAAATGGCTTCAAGATCAATGAATGTGACAAATGTGTATATATCAAAGACACAGAAGATGGATATGTCATTATATGTTTGTATGTAGATGACATGCTTATTATTGGAAGCAATGATCAGATAATTAAATCTGTTAAAAACATGTTAAACTCGAGGTTTGACATGAAAGACATGGGACTAGCTGATGTTATATTGGGAATTAAAATCACAAGAACATCAGACGAGCTTATTTTAAGCCAGTCACATTATGTTGACAATATTCTTGGAAAATTTGATAAAGATAATTCTGGAATTGCGAGAACTCCAATAGATCTAACTTTACACTTATCCAAGAATAAAGGGGAGAGTATTTCTCAAGTAGAATACTCTAGAATCATAGGCAGTCTAATGTACTTAATGAGTTGTACAAGACCAGACATAGCCTATGCAGTAAGTAAACTAAGCAGATACACGAGTAATCCTGGAAGCGAGCATTGGCAAGCAATTATAAGAGTACTGAAGTACTTGCGTTTTACTCGTAACTACGGGCTGCACTATACGAGATATCCGGCTGTACTTGAAGGATACAGTGATGCGAACTGGATATCGAGTGATAATTCAAAATCCACTAGTGGCTATGTGTTTACACTAGGTGGTGCAGCAGTTTCTTGGAAATCCTCGAAACAAACAGTGATCGCTAAATCCACGATGGAATCAGAATTTATCGCATTAGACAAATGTAGGGAAGAGGCTGAATGGTTACGCCACTTCCTTGAAGATATTCCAAGGTGGACGAAGCCTGTGCCTCCAATCTGCATACATTCAGATAGTCAATCTGCAATTTGTAGAGCACAGAGCAATATGTATAATGGTAAATCTAGACATATTCGTCGAAGACATAATACCATTAGACAACTACTCTCTACTGGGGTTATCTCTGTGGACTATGTAAAGTCAAAAGATAACATTGCGGATCCACTAACCAAAGGGTTAAACAGAGAGTTAGTTGATAAATCATCGAGGGGAATGGGACTAAAGCCCATGAAAGAATAAGTCGATACAATGGAAACCCAACCTAGTTGACTGGAGATCCCAAGATCTAGGTTCAAAGGGACAACTAAATTGTAAAGACCAAGTTAGATCACTGTGGGGATTTTCCATGTCCATTCCCATGATGAAACAGTGATGCCCGCAAGGTAACAGGTTAAGCTAGGCTTTTAATGATTCTTATGCGTCGGATATCCGAGCAGAGTAATGCGGGTTACTCTTAAGTAAGAAATCACCTATGTAAGATGGAAGAAGGGCCGCTTCCAAGGGAATAATATAGGGCAATATTCCTGTTAAAATCTTGCAGAACCAGGCGTATGTTCATGGCCAAAACGAACATAACAGTGAGAACTGAAAAAGCGTTAGAAAGATTTCTGTGTGAGATATGTCATCGTTTACACAAATGGCAGAACAGTTCAAAGACATCGCGTCTACTGTTTAGTTAGTAAAGTAAACATATTTTCATAACGGAAGGTTCAAAGGGTAACACCTACCTATCCTATGCAGAAATCAATCGTTGAATTCTATCACCAAGTCTGTCGGGTCAGTCCGTCGTGTCAGTCTGTCGTGTCAGTCTGTCCTGTCTGTGGTCGTCAATTTTCATTCATGTGGGGATTGTTAGAAAATGAGTGTTTTATACACTATTTTCGAACCGATTTTTGAGCAATTTTTTGAGTAAGATCCTCAATGAATTATTGAGAGATCTTGATTGATTTGTGTTCTCCTTCGTGAGTAGATCAAAATCATATATTGGTTCGCTAAAATCGGTTAAGGGGTGAATGAGAAATTGTCTCTCAAAGAGAGACGTTTTCATTCTTGAAAATGGGTTAAAGGGAACTTAGTCCCACATCGGAAATAACAAAGGAAATAGAAGAGGATATATAGTAATCTCCTTCTAAGCATTGTAAGATGGCTAGAAGAGAGGCTCTCTCTCGCGCGCGCAGGGGGGGGGGGGTGCAAATCACGGACCGGTTTACATGCGACTTGTGTGCGCCCGCACGACCTGCGGACACGAATGCCGGACCGATTTGATCCCACCCCGTGCAGAGCCACTTTTTGCTACAGTTTTCTTTTTGTAACGGCTGAAATGAATGCAGAAACGGTTCTGTCTGCCGTTTCAGTGCTGTATTTAATATTTTGTCTGCCGTTACGCTGAAGGCATTCAATTCATTGTCTGCCGTTACAGTGAAGGCTGTTAAAGGCTGTTAATGCCTTGTCTGCCGTTACAATGAAGGCTGTTAATGCCTTGTCTGCCGTTACAATGAAGGCTGTTAATGCCTTATCTGCCGTTACAATGAAGGCTGTTAATGCCTTGTCTAACCCAGGCTCTATAAATAGAGGCCTTCCCCTTACTTTCTTCCCTGCACAAAACCATATCATTTTCTCTCCTTCTCTTCTGTGCTGTTCGTCCGTCCTTGTGTTGGTAAGTCAGGTGATAGGTTCAAACGCTGCTGATCAGTTCGGGAGTGGTACGTGGTGCCTACGGGATCGCTCCAAGCCGTTGCATCCTGGGAGACAGACGCCTCCGTTCAATCCAGCAACCGGAGAGAGGCGAAATCTGTTTTAAGGACACTGTGTGATACACAGGCCTCGGCTTCTTGGGAGTTGTACTTTTCATTTGCTTATTGTAAGTTGTTTAATTTATTTTCCTTTTCTTTTTCTTTCGGATTTCTCTTCTCTGTTCCCTTCTCGGTTTTCCTGTGCCTCTCTATCTTTCTTTGTAAAAAGAATTTTGTAAATATTATTTGTAACAGTTCATACTACTACTTTGGATAGGATGCCACTCTAGTCACTTAACCGGCCATGTTTATGCAACTCTAAATGTAGTTTAGCTTAATAAACAGATTTATAAGTAAAAGAATATAAATTGTCATATAGGAATCCTGACATACACTATTAACTTCCAGTGTGTAATAAAAAGAATTCTTTCCATCACATTAACCTGCACTGCATAACGGTGCACCGAGGGTTGAGGTATTTATATTGATATTCTAATAGTCCAAAATGTACAATCCTTGTTTTGAAACACAATTATAATTATTTAATAGAGTTTCTCTCCTAATTCTAGTTAATTCAGAAACCTCTTACACCTGATATGCATAGAATTTTAGCTCCAACCAAATGATTGGAACCCCCCAGCAGATTCAGGCATACTATACATCGCAGACTAAGATAAATAAAATTACTAGTTTAGAATATGACTTAAAACTCACAGGTTAAGAAGTTGTAGTCTCATCATACTCATCAGTAATTATTCTCTCTTCACTATAATGTTTTGGATCCTAACAGCTTGAAATAAGCAATCGAACTTCATAAAGTAATCAATGACTACTGGAATTGTTACCAGATGAGGCTCATTAAGTTAAGACTGTCTTGTGAATCCCACTTGCTGGTAGGACTCGTAAAGTCCACCCATTTGCCATGTTCAATTGACACCTATAAACATAGAGTTAGAAGACAACCCATCTAAAATCTTTCTAGATGCTTCTATTTCTTCCCCTTTTCTGGTTGAAGCTTTAAGAAATTTAAGTGGATGGCCGAATTTCAACCTTACCAATGGGGAGGACAATCATAGACCAGTTTCTGTTGTAAGAATCTCAAACTAAAGTTTTTTATGTATTCATATGATGATATTGGTATATATGCATCTCCCAATGGGTATCCTCAATGTCAAAGGTACAAGGCGAATAGTACCAAAGGTTCAGTGGAGCAAGCTGAAATTTCTGAGAATTTCTGACTAAATTACACAATCATACCATTATCTTTCACCCACTCTAGACTTTACTAAGTAATTCATTGACATATTCAAAACATATTTACTTTTTGTTACCTTCAAAAATGTTGAACTTTAGAACTTTCTACCTTCCACTAATAACCATCAAATCGACTATGGAACATTCCAGTGTGACTTGCATTAACCATTTCATATGTTTTGCTTTTATTTGGTCCTATAACCCATTTATTCTCTCCCTCCTCTAACTTCATCCTCTTAAATACAAAGGGCATGTTTGAGGACAAAATTAGGATAACCAAAGTTATTTTCAAAATGAAAGTAAAGATATGCTAACTTGGGTTATTTTTCCAGCATTAAAAATAACTTTTACCTATATTTTCGTTAAGAATTTAGATAACTCCGGTTATCTCAACTTTTTGGGTGAGAACCAGAACTCCAAAAAAGGTCCCAAACAATCCCAAGTTTACAATAACTAGAGCTATTTGATTCAACTCCACAAACTCTATCTCCACAAGAAGAAGAAGAAGAAAGTCAACTTACCATAGACCCCCCCCCCCCCCAAAAAAAAAGGGTCAAACATCTATTTTCCCCAAAACCAGCCATCAAAACATCAATAGGGATCACATCAAATTCACACCCTATATGGCTTTCAATCACCAGTCTCTTATAACCCATCAAAACACATCCCAAAACCCATCAAATTAAACACGGCCAAAGCTCAAAAAAAATACATGGGAAGGACTAATGCCACCTCAGAATCATAGAACAACCATAAATGAAGGAACTTGAAAGATTACCAACACAAAATTGTTGGAGCACCCAGGAATAGTAGGGGCATCGTCATCTTTATGAACTATGTCACCTCCAGCTACCAAAAGGGGCAGAAGCAGCGCGAGTATTGATGCACAGAGAGTACCCGTGCTTCTTCTCCGATCCATTTGAAGAAGAAGAAGAGGGGAAAGTAAAAGAGAGGAGAGATACAAAGAAAGGAGTTTGTTTGTTGTTTGATAATTGATGACCTCTTTGCTTTAATTTTCGCGCCGGATTTTGATGGCGGTGTACGGCTGTGTGAGAGAGTTCGGTGGGGCCGGTACGGAGTGGGAGGTGTTGATTCCTTAAATTGGAAATAAATAGAAATTAAAGGTGGGGAGTATGATTGTAATAATAATAATATCATAGATGTGGACAGTGAATGCAAGAGACATAGTGGACTTTGACCGATAGAGTTTTGGAGAGTATTTTTCCCGTACTGACGCACTTTTTGAAGACTTTTTTCCCCCAAATAGGCCACTTTTAAAAACTAATTCCTAGTATATGCCACCTTGCAAACTAATTTTCAAAATAGACGAACACAGTACGAAATTGCGGTCTCTTTGATTTTGATGCCGCAGTTCACAACTACGACCTAAGTATATATTATACATATTTAACTAATAGGCTCAAAGACTTGAAAAAAAAATTACCCAAGTATAAAATGTGAAAAATATGAGGTCGTAGTTAGGTACTGCGGATACGAAACTACATAGGCCGCAGTACCGAACTAGGACCTCTTTGATTTCGAGGCCGCAAATCACAACTGTGGCCTAAGTATATATCATACATATTTGGCTAATATGTTCGAAAATTTGAAAAAAAAATTTGCCCAGGTGTAAAATGTGAAAATAAGATGCCGCAGTTGGGTACTGCAGCCTCGAAACTACATAGGCCGCAGTACCAAACTACGGCCTCTTCGATTTCGTGGCCGCAGTTCACAGCTGCGGCTCAAGCATATATTATACATACGTGAAAATAGGAGACTGCAGTTGGGAACTGCGGCCTCCAAAAGACATAGGCCGCAGTTCACAATTGCGGCTTCAGTTATATGGTCAATGAAGTCCAGTTCTTAAAACCTTCTAATACTCATTCGACCATATAATTGAGGACGCAGTTGTGAACTGCGGCCTCTGTAGTATCGAGGCTAAAAAGCCCAACTGATGCATCCTATTTTTCACATGGGCATTTTTTTCCAAGTCTCCGAATGTAATAGCCAAATATGTATGATATATACGTAGATCACAGTTGTGAACTACGGCTTCGAAATCAAAAAGGCCGCAGTTGAGTATTGTGTTGGTCTATTTTGAGAGTTAGTTTCGAAAGTAGCCTATTTTGGGATTTAGTTTCAAAAAGTGTCCTATTTTGGGAAATATGTCCGTTTTGAAAATATATAAAACCAAGCCCTTTTAAAATATTTACCCAATTAACCCATTTTGGGACACATCGGCATAAAAAGCGCTATTGATAACAACATCATATGTAATTTTGATGTCGTTGTTATCAATAACGACAAGTATTAAAAAAATTACACATGCCGCTTTTGGGAGTAACGACAACAGTACATTTCGCAATCAATTGTGGGCTCTTTAACTTGAGAAACTTTCTGACTTGGAAAAAATTGTAAGGATATTCCAACTGATGTCGGTATTATAAATAACGTCAATATTAAGTTGACGCCTCTATTTGAAACAGTGGCACTAGTATAATAATATTTTTATATATAAAGTCGCCCCCTTCTCTCCTTTCCCTTTCACTTTATCTTTCTTTCCCTCCACTTTCGAACCCAAAACCCTAAAACCCTATAGTACAAGTCTGACTTCTCTTTACTCTCAAACTTCATCTCTCATACCTCTCTCTCCTCCCACTCCGAAATCCAACTCCTCCAATCTGATAAATCTCCAAAATTGTCTTCGGTCATCTCACACATTATCCACAGCGTATTCTCTGTACTCCAACTTACGGTTTCATTTGAAGGTATTCCTATAATCATATTTTGTGTAGTCTGCATAGGTTATGCTTGTGAGTAGTAATTGACTCGAATATTCGTCCATTTATGTATAAGTATGGATTACGATACCTATTTGGTTATATTTTGGGGGTGAAATAATTCGATATCCCAAGATAGGATATTGTTATAGCGATGTTGAATCGATCATTATTTGGGCTCCCCGTAACTTTAGATACTCACAATTAGTAGATAGGATATTTAAAGTTACTAATTGGGATAGAGGTGAATGAAGTCTCAAAATCAAAACCCGATATGCGGCCAGAAAAGGAAAATGACAATATTTTATGACAGTGCCCAAGGTCAATGATTGGTAGGACACTTGACAAAATTATAGTTGGACTACATTAGAGTTATATACTGAGCAAATTAAGCTTCCCAATGCTCGGCCACTTGTTATTCATAGTCCAAGCCCCGTTAGTAGTTTCAAACCAACTGCCGAGTCACATGCAAGAGTACCCCATCCACAAGAAGACATTAGCGCAACTCCAACAGAACCTATTACCACAAAATATGAGTTGGTACCTCCGTTCACCTTGACACGAGATATTGTCGGCACCGACAACGTTATGCAAGACTTCGATAACGATGTTATTAATAACGAATTATTAGAAAAGGAAGAAGATGAGGATCACGAATTATTAGAAGAGGAAGAAGAGGACGAAGAAGATCGGGTTAATGATGTTATCGTTAATATACATGTTAACAATGTGGTTCTGCCGAATTGTTCCATGAATGCACTTGTACATGAGGTTCAATCGAGTGGATGACCAGTGCGATCATACATGAACAACCACAGTCTTTTGTCGGCTCATCGAACACGGATGAACTCTATGTTGGTCAAAGATTTCCAACTAAAGATAGCATCCAACATCAAGTTAAGATGTACTCCGTGAAGAACCATCGAAAATTTATGACGGTGAAATTGAACCCAAGTTTATACTATGTGAGATGTATATACGCACCGATCAAATATACACTCGAGAAGATTACAGCTAATCCGGAGCTCGTAAATGATGTGGGTTGTTCATGGCGATTACGTGCAATCGTTCCAAAAGGACAAACATTTTTCGTGGTGAAGAAAATTTAAGGTCCGCATATATGTGTGAATCCGACATTGAATCAAGATCATAGTAAAGTTGATTCTAAAATTGTGTCCACAATGATATTGAATGTTGTCAAGGCACAACTAGGAATAACACTAAGAGCCATAATTGATATAGTCAGACTTTAATTTAATTACAATATTTCATACTGGAAAGCTTGGCATGTAAATCACCCTAGGGGGGATGAATAGGGTGATTGTACGGAATTAAAAAATAAATAAAATGAATAGCAAAGTAAATAAGAAGGGATAAGAAAATCAAATACAGATAGCACAAGTGACGCAGCGATATAACGTGGTTCGACCCCCAGGTCTACGTCGACACCACCTACTTGTAGTAATTCTCTGCCACAAGAGTTCCACTATACTCAAACCCTTGTACAGTGATTCTCAGATCCAGGCCGAGAGACCTACACCCACAGGACTTCTAACACAAGTCCCGTCAATCTCACCGAAGTAGAAGAAAAGAAAAAAAAACTCAAGATCCTTAATGATTCTGACTGAAGAATACAAATGGTTATCATACATACTCGGATTGATTGTTGAAAGATTAGTTCAGAAAATTTTTCTCAGAAGTAATAGGTGAGGAATACTCAGTGGGTTTGTCCAATTATACAGACGTGAAAGTGTATCTATCAAAATTAGAAACGATACATTCCAAAAGAGTGAACAATGCAAAGTACGGTCGACCGCAATTTAGGTGAAGTCGACCATTCATCTTTCTGACAAAAAGTTAAGAGATGAATTGTCGACTGCTTCATTATGTTGCTGTGAAGACATGATGTGTGGTCGACCGTTATCGTGTTGTTCATAACGAATCCACTTTATATTCATACCATATACTAATCAATCATCAATCAATCGAATAAAGATAAAATCTCATAAATAACAACAACTGGTTTTGATAGCTTTCTTGGGCACTAATCAACATGTGCTCTTTTTGAATAACTTCTTCTTTTGTTTGATCTTGCAATCTTACTTTATTGCTTTCCTTCTTTGCTTATTCTTGAATCTTTTTTGAATCTCTTATTGATTTTATTTTAACCTAAAAATCTGAACAACTTAATTTAAACTTATTAGTATTTATGGACACGTTTTGTGCACACCAAACTAAGAGTCAACATGGCAGGCAAAGCATAAAGTTATTAAGCGGTTGTATGGTTCCTTTCAAGAAGCTTATACTAGATTGCCTTCTCTTCTCACAGCAAGTCAAGCATCAAATGTAGGAACCATCTTACATTGGGCCAAGGTTGTGTCCAGTCCCGCCAAGGAAATATCAATGGAGTCTTTTGGGCTTTCGGGCAGTCGATTGAGGGGTTTAAGGCATGAAAAGTTGTTTGTTGATAGTTGTTTCGCCCAATGCCAATGGTAGGTTGTTTCCATTTGCAGTCGCAATAGTGGATGGAGATAGCATAGATACCTGGACATGGTTCATGAGCTGTATTCGGTGCTTTGTCACAAATCGTGCAGGGTTATGTGTGTTTCCTGATTGTCTTTTGCGAAGTGGTGATTTTTTTGTTCGGGGACATTAATTAATTATTCTAAGCAATAATTATTTACCCAGGGGCTCAAAAATATTTTCCCAATTTTAGAATTATTTTTTAGAATTTTTAATTAATTTTCCTGAATTTTTTAATCATTTTTTTTGCAATTTTCAAATAAATAATTCAATTTTAATAAATAAAAAAATTAATTTTTAATACCATTTATGACGTGGCGCGATCTGGGCTCTCCATCAGCATTGGGCATGAATTTCGGGGAGATCTAATGCCCGTGGTTGCTCAAAGATGTATTTCTCTTCATTTGGTGACAAGTTGCTTCGGCGACGTTGCCGACCCCCACCAATCACGTGTTAAGAAGGAGGCCGAAGTCTAAGGGGGTTCGGGGTCCCCTGCCGAGGTGTAGAGACACCTCGGCGTGGCTACACGTGTCGAAACAGGGGGTTCGACGAGTCTAAGCCGAAGTCCGGAGAGATTTTTCTTTCCATGTTTGAGTGTCGGTGCCAAGAGCGCTCGGCAAGGCATGCCGAAGTCCCAAAGCGAGAATTTTTCCATGTTTGGGCGTCCGTGCCAAGAGCGCACGGCAAGGCGTGCCGAAGTCCAAAGCGAGAGTTTTTTCTCACGTTTGAGCGTCGGTGCCAAGAGCGCTCGGCAAGGCGTGCCGAAGTCCAAAGCGAGAGTTTTTTCGCACGTTTGAGCGTCGGTGCCAAGAGCGCTCGGCAAGGCGTTCCGAAGTCCAACGCAAGAGTTTTTTCTCACGTTTGAGCGTCGGTGCCAAGAGCGCTCGGCAAGGTGTGCCGAAGTCCAAAGCGAGAGTTTTTTCTCACATTTGGGCGCCGGTGCCAAGAGCGCTCGGCACGGTGCACCGAAGTCCCAAAGCGAGAGTTTTTTCTCACGTTTGGGCGTCGGTGCCAAGAGCGCTCGACAAGGTGTGCCAAAGAGCGCTTGACAACTACTCAAAATCAGAAGCAAATCTTCCTTCTTATAGGCACGGAATGTCAACCCTATGAACTTGACATTGATAAGCAGTGCTATGGTTTTTGCAGCCTCCCCCATATGAGAGCCACTGCGAATTGTAAGAGAAGCCAGTTTCTTGCAGTGGAGAGCTGCCTCTTGAACAATTACTTCAACTTTACATGAATCATAAGAACCAAAGGTTAGCTCCTCCAAGTACTCTTCTCCCACGTCTAACTTCTAGCTCGCTTAAGAGCGAGCCTGCGAAGCAGAATCAAGCCAAGTCTTGGACTCTGAACACGTCGTTCGAGTAAGTTTCAACGGTTGTGGGAGCAGTTCCGAATGGCGAACCACTTCTAGCTCGCTTAAGAGCGAGCTTGTGAAGCGGAATTGAACCAAGTTTTGGACTCCAAACACGTCGTTCGAGTAAATTTCAACGGTTGTGGGAGCAATTCCGAATGGCAAACCACTTCTAACTCGCTTAAGAGCGAGCTTGCGAAGCAGAATCGAACCAAGTTTTGGACTCCGAACATGTCGTTTGAGTAAATTTCAACGGTTGTGGGAGCAATTCCGATTGGCGAACCACTTCTAACTCGCTTAAGAGCGAGCTTGTGAAGCAGAGTCGAGCCAAGTCTTGGACTCTGAATACGTCGTTTGAGTAAGAACGGTTAAGGGTCTAAAACAGAGAGATAAAATAATCACAAGGGAATTATCAGGGGAAAGAACTTTATTGATAACTGCTAATCGGCTGCTTCTAAGTTGCAAGCCGTTATTACAATGAAAAAATAAAGAAGTACAAATAAAAAGAAAGGAGTATTTTTTCAGCTATGAGCAATGAGTATGGAACATGGAAACAACCACTTGCATATCATCTGTAATGTATGCGTCGTTTTCCTACTAATTTCCAACGAAAATATGGTAGCAAGTTTTTTATGGATAAGCGCAAGGTAATCGCATATCAAAATCAGTCGAAGACGTTTGCGGCAAAGATTGCAGAGTTTGAAGCAGCTAATGGTGGGGGGTAGGGGGGGCTAATTGGTTGAAGGAGAAACCAAGTGAGAAGTAGACACTTTACTCATATGGAGGTCGTCGATTTGGTATAATGACTACAAATCTATTGGAAGTGTTCAATTCAGTTTTAAAATGTGTCCGTAGTTTGCCCGTCACGATAATTGTGGAGATGATATTCTTTCGTATCAATTTATACTTTACTGATCGTAGTGAAGCGGTATAGGCACTTATTAGCGAAGAAAAGTTGTGGGCACCACATGTTCAAGAAATTATGGATGAACACCATGAGAAAGCCAATTTGTACGAAGCTATAATGTTTCGTAACCGTCCAGGCATGTTTAGAGTAAAAATCGGCATTATAATGGTCAAAGGATAACAAACGGGTGGACATTAGCACACTGTTGTCTTTTGTGGCCGTACGTGTACTTGTGAGAAACTCCAGCTCTACCATATTCCATGTTCTCATATTTTGGCGGCTTGTGCCTCATGTGCAATTCATTATCAACCTTATATTGATCCATTTTATACTACAAGTTCATTAGCACTAACATGGGAACCAACCTTTTTCCCTATCCAAGAAGAATCTTATTGGGCGACTCCGAGTGGACCGAAACTCATAACGGATGCGCGTCTTCAAAGGGCAAAAGGTCTCCCTAGGAGTGGCTAGCTCCAAGTGGACCGAAACTCATAACGAATGTGAGTCTTCGAAGGGCGAAATGTCGCCCTAAGAGTACCCGTATTCGCAATGATATAGATGCCCGAGAAGGTTTGTACACGGGTAAAATTTGTTCTAAATGCGGATTAAGTGGACACAATCGGTGCAGCTATAAGAAAAATGAAAATGTAGGTCCATCTCAAAGTTGTGAAACTTAAAAATTGTATATGTTCCTTATTATGATGTTCCGGTAATATTTTGATGGTTCACTTGTAATATTTTGATGGTTCAATGTAAAAAAAAATGTACTAAATTTATTCTAGAACTTTGATCAATTCATATTTTTCATGGTTAGATATCATAGTTGGAAACACTCATATGTAAATGTTGAATATATATGTTTGATTATGTGCATGTTTTGTTTCCTAAAATTGTAAAGATCTGATACACATCTTTGATGTCCTTTGGCTTTTTTTTTAAAAGTTTAAATAACTGATGTCGTTATTATGAATAACAACATCAGTTATCTGTAACGTTAATCCCAACAATGGCATTAGTTAAAAACAGGCACACGCTCATATGTAAACACATGTTTCTTTTATTATAGCTATTGCCAAGAACGACATCTATTGTAACGATGTCATTATTGGGGATAACGACATTAGGATTTGACACATGAGATGACCAAACTTCTTCTATGTGGAACTCTCTGTCTCCACAGTTGTTATTCCCGATAATGGTATCAAAAATACTAATGTCATTGTTGTAAATAGTGGCAATAGTTCAAAGAGAAACTATCTAAAGTGTATAATGATATGCCTCTATTTTGATACTGTTATTGAGAATAACGACCATGGAGACAGAAAGTTCCACAGAGAAGAAGTTTGGCTAAAAAGTTTCTAAATCTGATGTTGCTATTACCAATAACGGTATTGAAATAATTGTTGTCGTTGTTAACAATAGCGGAAAAAGTTCAAAAAGAAACTATCAACGATGTATAATGATATGATCCATCTCTTTGAACTGATCCGCTATTCACAACAACGACATCAGTATTTTTGATACCGTTATCGGGAATAACGACTGTGGAGACAGAGAGTTCCACAAAGAAGAAGTTTGGCCATCTCATGTGTCAAAACCCTATGTCGTTATTAGGGATAACTCATGTGTTTACATATGAGTGTGTGCATGTTTTGAACTACATAATTACAATGTTATAATAGCGGCATATTGTAATGGTTTGATCCCCAATAACGACATCATTACAACAAAAGTCGTTCTTGGCGATAGCGGCAATAGCTATAATAAAAAAAACATGTGTTTACATATGAGTTTGTGCATGTTTTGAATTGATGTCGTTATTGGGAATAACGTTACAGGTAACTGATGTCGTTATTCCTAATAGCGGCATCAGTTATTTGAACTTTTTTTAAAAAGTCATTGGACATTACAGTTGGTATTAGACCATTACAATTTTCAGGTTCGAGAACATACATTCACAACAACAATATTTAGATATACTCAACCTAAACGACACAACATAATATGGGATATGAATCAAAGTTCGGAGAAAACCAAAACATATACAAGCTCACACATAATGTTATTAACACCAAAAAAGGGTCTTGAAACTCCATTTTGAGCCAATAAACAACCACACATTCTACAATTGACACTAACTAGGCGTGTAGTGTTATGGCTTGTTCCTCTTCCAAACCTAGGACTCTCTATGCACGTTCTTGCACTTGTATTAACTGTGACACAGGTATCTGGGGGTCAACATCTTCTTCGTGCTCAACTTCCTCTTATACAATCTCTTGTTATCGTGCACGTTCTTGCACTTGAGGTTGGGCACCTTCCCTTGGTTGTGTAATGCTCTTCCGTCGCTGCCCATGTGATGGTCATGGTTGAGCTTGTCGTGGGGATAGAGATTGAGCTTTTGCTTGTGGTGAAGCTAGAAGAGCAGCAAGTTGTGGTCCGTCTCCAACCTCTTCAAGCGACAACCAACGCGGGTGGAGGATTTCTCACTCTAATTCTTTACAAGACTTCTAAGTATTACTTTTCAACACACGAGCACATTTCGGCACAATATCCCAAGAATTATCAATCTAAAAAAAATTTAGATATACTCGTGTTAAACAAAATTTTATGCCTTAACAAATAAATAACAAATGAACCGAAATTGTGAAATATTGAATGTTAACAAAATAGTAACTAACCAAGAGTCGATACGACGATGCCTTGGGCTGATACATTGGTTGCGATGTAGAATGGGCTGGTTGAGGTTCGACCTCATGCTTCGGGATCGAAATTTGGATCCCCGACGGTATGGTGGCGAAGATATATATGCGTAACACGACGGTACCATGTCATGTACGTTTCTTGCTTCAAGCCATTATATGGTATGACCCCTTCAAGCACCAATTTGTATTTTTGCTCATTCCACATGGCAACATGAGGGCGATAATGATCAACCCAATCAATATTCGGCAATCGACCTTGTGAGTAGTCGTCGGTCGTACATCCGATTTTCTATGATTCTTTGTTGCGTGCCAACCTGTCGAAGGACTCGATCCGGATAGTAGAACTCCGTGATATTGAAGTTCACAAGTGAAGTTCTCATCAGCGTAGTTTCATGTTTGTCGTGCACAATGGAGGTAGCCTTTCAAGCCTTTCGGGGGTGTATGGTGTCCAATTAACATACTCTTCCCATAATTGATTGAGCTCATTTCTATAATACATCAACACTCCATGTGGGTTCTCTCCACGTATTTCCACCGGTCCAATAAACCCCTTATCGGGATTACACTACTCATTTCAATACACTACTCATATCAATATCGACAATATCTGAACACAATGCGTATATCCATTCATACATACACAAATCTTCAACATTTTGAAAATTAGACCAATTCTCATAAATTAAAAATTTGACGATTGAGTACTCGTACCAATACACTACTCATATGAATATCCTACTCATATCAATATCGAAAGCATGTCTTAATACTCGTATCATACTACTACTCATAACAATATCCACAACATCTCAATACACTACATATTTATATGCATACATACCTATAAATCTCATATCAACATCCATTCATACATATAAAAATCTACTGAACCTTGAAAAATATAGCAATTCTAGTATATACAAAGTTTCCACATCATCTTATATACTGCACTGTCAATTATAGTATATAGAAAATTTCCACATCCATTTATACTACTACTCATATCAATCTCCACAACATCTCATATACTAAATTGTCAATATAAGTCTCAATACACAAAATGATCTTTTTAAAGAAATTAAGGGTTTTCGAATACCTATCACAATTTTGGATTCAAGGTGAGTTTTAAAATAATCGGCGCCGAGATCCAAG
The DNA here is from genome assembly GCA_017893485.1 of Hemerocallis citrina. Classification (NCBI taxonomy): domain Eukaryota; kingdom Viridiplantae; phylum Streptophyta; class Magnoliopsida; order Asparagales; family Asphodelaceae; genus Hemerocallis; species Hemerocallis citrina. The sequence goes on from CM030365.1 coordinate 244,241,764, forward strand.
TGAACGGCGAGATGAGGGAATCAGAGGGGATGAGAATTAGGTTTTATGGATGAGTATATAGAGAAAATTTTGTGAAAGATGACAGATTAAAGGAGAAGTGTGGGATCTACGGTTTTAGGGTATTGGGTTGGGGAGTGGAGGGAGAGAGAGATAAAGTGAAAGCGGAAGGAGAATAGGAGACCACTATTTATATAGAAAATATTATATAACTGATGCCGTTATACCCGTTATTGGGGATAGCGGCATCAGTTATATGATATTTTCACACTTACAAATTTTTTACAATTTAGAGAGTTCACGATTAAATAGAAAATGTACTCATGTTGTTACTCTCAAGAGCGGCATGTGTAAAAAAAATTTATACTTGCCACTATTAGCAAAAACGGTATCAAAATAACATATGTCGTTATTGCTAATAGCATTTTACGCTGACGTATCCAAAACTGAGTCAGTTGAGTAAATATTTCGAAAGTGTGTTAGTTTAGTTAATATTTTCAAAAAGTGGGTCAGTACGGAAAAAATTCAGTTTTGGACAAGTAGGTGTCAAATTGTTAAAATTTGGTAATTTATAAGATTTTTCTTTTTCCTTTTCTTCTTTTAATATTTGTTGACTCTTAGTTTGGTGTGCACAAAACGTGTCTATAAATACTAATAAGTTTAAATTGAGTTATTTAGATTTTCATGATCAAATAATATCCATAAGAGATCCAAGAGAGATTCAAGAATATTCAAAGAAGGAAAGTAATAAAAAAAGATTGAGAAATCAAGCAAAAGAAGAAGATATTCAAAAAGAGCAGCTGATTGATTAGTGTCCAAGAAAGCTATCAAGACCAGTTGTTATCATTCTATATTTGTGAGATTTAATCTATATAAAATTGATTGATTGATTGATGAGTTTTTGGTAAGAATATAAAGTGGATTCGGTATAAACAATGTGATACCGGTCGACCGCACCTCATGACGGTCGACCGCATCGCAGTCGACTGCAACTCACAGTTACGTAAGAAGTAGTCGACCCTTCATCTCTTTACTTTACCTCAGAGAGATGAACGGTCGACTGCACCGAGATTGCGGTCGACCGTACTTTGCGCCGTTCACATTTTTGGAATGTATTGTTTCCAATTTTGATTGATACACTTCCCAGTCTACTTAATTGGACGAACCCACCGTGTATTCTTCACCTATTACTTCTGAGAAAAATCTTCTGCACTAATTTTTCAACAATCAATCCGAGTGTGTGTGATAACTATTTTGTATTCTTCAGTCAGGATCATTAAAGATCTTGAGCTTTTTCTTTTTCTTCCACTTCGGTGAGATTGAAGGGACTTATGTTAGAAGTCCTGTGGGTGTAATAGGTCTCTCGGCTTGAATCCGTGAATCACTATACAAGGATTTTGAGTATAGTGGAACGCTTGTGGCTGAGAATTGGTACAAGTAGGAGGTGTGGACATAGACCTGGGGGTCGAACCGCGTTACATCGCTACATCACTTGTGCTATCTGCGTTTGCTTTTCTTAACTCTTTTTATTTACTCTGCACTTTATTTTAGTTTTTTTAATTCCGCACAATCACCTCATTCACCCCCCCCCTTAGGGTGATTTATAGTGGTATCAAAGCGAGGTGTTCATCAAAAACTTAAAAGCTTAAGCAAAATGTTCAATGGCCGAAATCCCTCATCCCGAAAACTTGTACTCATCGGAGCCATTCGTCTCCAATGGGACAAGTCTTACACACTCACCATTTTTTTGATGGAAAATGCTATGATGTTTGGAAAGTTCGTATGTCTCATTTTCTACAAATGCTTGGAGAAGAAGTATGGAATGTGTGCATCAATAAAACAGATATTCTGGTCAACGACGGAAAGACAGCTTTCATTAAAGCGGAGCTAGCTCTCAAGACGGCAAATTCCAAAGCCATGACGGCTCTCTATGCAGGGTTGAATAACGAAGAACTAATGCGATGCGGGCGAAACTGTAAGACAGCATACGAGATCTGGGACAACATGATCTGGAACAACATGCTAAAGCGGCATGAGGGAACCGCTTCTGAGGTAAAAGCTAAAGTTAATTTATGTTTTTATAAGTTTGATGTGTTTCGTATGTTGCTAGAAGAAAATGTGGATCAAATGCTCGCCCACTTCGATATCATTGCCCACGAACTTGAGAGCTTAGGTAAGGGGTTTGATGATGACCGAAAGGTCGGAAAACTCATAAGTTGTCTCACGCCAGAGTGGGATGTAAAGGCTGCTGGAATGAGGGAGACCCTTGAAGAGAAGGGATTTGACTACTACACATTCCAAGGGAAGGGATTTGACTACTACACATTCCAAGGGAAGTTGAAGACATACGAGATGGAAATGACAGAAACCAAAAGATACAGACAAAACATTGGGATTGAACCAAAAAATCGAAGAGAAAACCATTGCACTGAAAGCAGAAAAATCCTGATCATCAAAAGCAGATTCAAATCGTGAGGAGTTAGACGAGGACATTGCTCTATTGATTAAGCAGTTTCGTAAGTATCTCAAACATAAAAAATATGACAGGTACCAAGGAGAAAGAGAGAAGGATAAAGATGAAGTATGTTATAAGTGCAAGAAGCCTGGATACATCCGTGCAAACTTTCCCGTCGCACAAGATAGGAATAGAGACTACTACCGCTCAAACCCAGGTTTGAAAAATAAGGTGCTGAAGGCAACATGGCTAGACTCAGATTCAAGTGAGGAAGAGCATGGCTACGACGACGTCGCCTTCATGGCTCTTGGGAATGGTGAGGTGCAATCACCATCTCAAGAAGAGGTAATCGAAGAACCCACTTATGATGAGCTAGTAGACATGTGTAATAGTTTAAAAGACTATGCTAAGAAACTAAGTCGCGAACTTAGGCAATATAAACAAATTCCAAAATGAAACACATGACTCTTGTATAACAAAAAATCAAAAACTGAAAAATAAGAATGCCTTGATCATGGAAAAATTTGAGTCATTTAGAAAAGATTATGACGTATTGCTAGAGGAAAGTGAACTTTTAAAACAACAAATTCGAGAATCCTTAGCAATACATGATGATCACTTAAGAGAAATTCATGAGAAATCTGTTTATGTCTCCAAACTCACAGATGATTTAAAAGAATGCAAAAGAAAATTTGATGAGGTAGTGGAAGGCTGTAATGAAGCTCTTGAACAAAATAGAATTCTTGATGCTACACTAGACACTCTTCGTTGGAATACAAAAGACGATGAGATGACTAGGAAAAGACTTTGTAAAAGAGTAATTGAGCTTGAAAAAATTGTAGAAAAATATGAAGGGCACAGTTACCTTATTACAAAAAATTCAAGATCCTATCGTGATAATCGAGGGTTTGGTTACGAAGAGTGAATACATCATAAAAAATTTAAATCATCATGTCATACACACTTGCACAATCACCAACATAATCACAATCCAACTCAAAACTATGCAAGTGTGCATGACTCAAGACATAGTCGTATCACATGTCATTACTGTTGTAGATTATGACATATTTCGTATAACTGTTCATTAAAAAGGAACACTAACTTTGTCTGGGTAAGAAAGAATGTTAATGCAGACTCAAAATCCACTTGGAATCCTACAAAATTTCATGTAGGTGGTCCATGGTCTGATGCTCTCAACTTAGAAGATCGCAGACACCTTGATAGAAGACGCTCGAGAGGCTCAGCAAGTCATACTAGCAACCAGCATCTCTATCAAGGACAAAGGAGAAGGATCTTGGTCCTTCAAATAAGTATAGCACCGGGTAAAATCTACACTTGCTTGAAATAATATTAAATGTGCATCTGTTAACTATTTCTGAAATACATGAAATGTGTGAACTTTATAATATCCAAACATAAAATCACTCTGCAAAAATTGAATGATCGATCGACCGACCGGTCGACCGTACTATCCATTTGTCTTTGAACAATCGAGAATGGACCGGTCAACCGTACGGTTGACCGTCCACCCCGCTGCCACAAACACCAAATTAAAACTTCCTATTTCGTGTTGTGCAGTCGACCGTATCTGTGAACCGTTCGACAGACCAAGTCGGCTGACTTGCTTGTTCCCAATCTAATATAAATACCTCTTCACACCTAACTTCTCAATCTTACAAAAGCCCTAGCCTCCAAATACTAACCCATCAAATAAACCTCTCATCTCTCAACATTCTCCTCAAATCTCTACAGTCTTTCTCTCCATCTGTCTTAATGGCATCCTCCTCACACAAATTGAAGAGCAAGAAAGTCATTGCATCTAAATCAGTCACTAGAGATGGTATAATCTTTCGAAACTCTCATTGTTCTGATATTTACTTCTCTTCTCTTTATAATGCCCCTATTGTTGCCAATCGGGTAATTAACCTATCATCCTTGCGGGGTCAATTTTCTGTCATGGTTAGAATCCTTAGAGATTTTGGGTGGGAAAACTATCTTGATACCCCTAGCACCCACTCAAAGTCTCTAACTCGTCAATTCTATGCAAACCTTGAGGGTCTTCAAGATGATGATCTTACCCTCTCATTTATCATTCTTGGGAGAAGAGTTAGAGTCACTCCCGAATATCTCCGTGGGAGATATGAATTTTCCAAAGGGGAATTTGATGCATACCATCTAGATTTTAAAACCCTTAATTATAAACCTGGTCATGACCAAAATACTGTCAAATATATGATCGTCCAACCCGAATTCTCACGTCTTCCTCGTCCCGCTCCCACAAATTTCACTGATACAACTCGGGTTTTAAATAAAATTGTCAATGGTGATATTTGGCCCAAAAAGAATGACAAAACAGAAATTCGGATCGATCAATCATTTATTATTTTTCTTATTCTTGGGGAATACAAGTTCGATCTTGCTACATTCATCATTCACATGATGAATTATGCAACCTCTACAAATCGTGGTCTCCCTTTCATTTCTCTCATATACAACCTTGCCATTGATTCCTGTATTGATGTCGGGAACTTCTTGCTAAGCAAAAACCCTATGCCCATCCTCCCCCAACAAATGGGCATTGATGTACCATTTAATCAGTGGGCTCGTCGTCATCAAGCCCAACAACAAGCACGCCAAGCCGAACAAGCACCTTCCTCCTCGCGTCGCAAGAATGCCTCTCCCTATTCATCGTCATTGGTGACTCATGAGCAGTTTGCTGCTCATCAAATGCAAGTGTATGGATATTATGTTAACACGATTGAATACCTGCAAGGAAAAGAAGATTGAGAAATTCTTCCTCCTCCGAATAATGAGGAAGATGATGACGGTGATGAAGATGATGGCAGAGATGAAGAGGAGTAGATATCTTCTTGTAATTGCTAGTTGTAATGTATGCTCTTTAAAAGTTATGTAACCTACTATAATTTGCTATGAAAGAATACCTCCATATCTAGTTGCTTATCTTGATTATCTGTTTTAGTATTTCGGTTGACCGTGTGGTCGACCGGTCACTCTCCTGGACTCTTAAACCTTTATCCACACTTCGAAACACTCTGCTTTCAAAACTCTTTAGTCTTCAGTAGTTGCGTTCACCCTCTGTGATTCGTTGTGCACGGTCGACCGGTTTGCTCTTGGGTTTTTTTTTTTTACATATATGCTCGATTGGTTTTGCGGTCGACCGTGCGGTCGACCGATTCTTTTTCTGGTTACATGTTGTGATTTTTAAGAACTCTCTGCTAACTATTTTTCTATTCTATTGGTTTCTTGAAATCCATTCTTCACTTATTCTTCTTATCCATGCTTCGCATCTGTATTGGGAAAATCTCAAATCTATGATACCATGAAGAGCTCTCCCTGTATATCAAAGAGTTTCGCTATCAACGGTATCATATAAGTAAATTTCCTCCGTTTTTAGAAAAATTATTATCTTTCCAAACTTCATCTCTCATGTCTTGCTTAACGAAAGTTCTTTCATTTACAAATAGCTTTAGGGGGAGTATATTATATTTTATTTATACTTGTCTTTTGCCCCCTTATTAGTGTGTTACAAAAAGGGGGAGAATACTTATGCATCTTATGAATATTACTTATTACTTATGAATCTACTATTAATTTTTTTTCATTTTCTATGAAGTATTGAATTTAGGGAGAGTATTTACAATTCTCTCTTAAAAGCTCTTTACCAATAAAAATCTGTGTTACAGGAAGTACTGAATTCAGGGGGAGTATTTATATGCCAAACTGTTTATTTTTTTTACTTTCAATATTCAAAGATATGTTTTGTTCACACCAAAAGGGGGAGATTGTTGACTCTTAGTTTGGTGTGCACAAAACGTGTTTATAAATACTAATAAGTTTAAGTTGAGTTATTCAGATTTTCAGGATAAAATAATATTCATAAAAGATCCAAAAGAGATTCAAGAATATTCAAAGAAGGAAAGTAATAAAGAAAGATTGAGAAATCAAGCAAAAGAAGAAGATATTCAAAAAGAGCAGTTGATTGATTAGTGTCCAAGAAAGCTATCAAGACCAATTGCTATCATTCTATATTTGTGAGATTTAATCTGTATAAAATTGATTGATTGATTGATTAGTTTTTTGTAAGAATATAAAGTGGATTTGGTATGAATAGTGCGATACCGGTCGACTGCAGCTCATGACAGTCGACTGCATCGCAGTCGAATGCAACTCACAGTTACGTAAGAAGCAGTCGACCCTTCATCTCTCTACTTTACGTCAGAGAGATGAACGGTCGACTGCACCGAGATTGCAGTCGACCGTACTTTGCGATGTTCACATTTTTGGAATGTATCATTTCTAATTTTGATCGATACACTTCCCAATATATTTAATTGGACGAACTCACTGTGTATTCTTCACCTATTACTTCTGGAAAAAAAAATTCTGAACTAATCTTTCAACAATCAATCCGAGTGTGTGTGATAACTATTTTGTATTCTTTAGTCAGGATCATTAAAGATCTTGAGTTTTTTCTTTTTCTTCCACTTCGGTGAGATAGGTCTCTCGGCCTGAATCCGAGAATCACTATACAAGGGTTTTGAGTATAGTGGAACGCTTGTGGCGGAAAATTGCTACAAGTAGGAGGTGTAGACGTAGACCTGGAGGTCAAACCACGTTACATCGCTGCGTCACTTGTGCTATCTGCGTTTGCTCTTGTTAATTCTTTTTATTTATTCCGCACTTTATTTTATTTTTTTTAATTCCGCACAATCTCATAGCCCCCCCCCCCCCCCCCCCCCCCCCCCCCCCCCTCTTAGGGTGATTTACAATATTAATGTGGGATTCTCAATCTCGTGTGCTTGCTGCTCACTAGGTAGGAAGCTTAGCTGTAGAGTTTCGGTTGAGAGTTAACAAGCCTAGTGGGTAGTGACCCTAGAACTTCCACGCTCGTCAACTTAATTAACTATCCTAGTAATCTTTATGATTGTCTTTGTTTCTTCTACTCAATCTGTTTGTCATACTTACTGTAATTCTCTATGAAAGTTGCCCAAAAGTGAAACTTCTTTTTGCTAAACAGAATGAAACTTTTAGGCCATATTTGGAAACGAGACTAGATTATGACGACTAGATCAAATAATACACAACTTTTGTTTTCTAAACTTAATATTGTTCCTCAATAGAACCTTAACAATTAAAATTGTGAAAAAGTTAAAGAAGAAAGTAAGTTTATAATAGCAGAAATGTATGTTGCAAGTTAGCAGATGCTGACATTAATTGTTAATGTTTGTTCTAATAAAGATTCTTAATTACAAAGTTAATGAACACCTGGAATTACATTAAGCATGACTTCAAATAGGCATCACTGGTTCCTCTCCCTGAATAGCTAACATAAGTGGTTTCATAGAAGTTGGAATTGAGATTAATAGAATATTAATTCCATATGCCACTGTTTTCATTAGCAAAATCATTTCAGATCAATAGCAATTTCTAAAAAGGTTTTGAAGGAAGATTGCAGCTTCACTGCTCCTGCTAATGATATTAATGAATCAGTGTGAGACTTCTTACCCATATATGGTTTCAGTCAGAAAAAAAAACGATACAAAAAACTGCTTTAGTTTGTGTCAAAGATATTAATGAAACACAGGACCTTTTATCCACAGTTTGAGTCAAAAAAAAGTTACAAAAAGCTGCTTTGGCTCTTAGGAAAACCTGCACGTTCGCAACTTGCTTCTTGTGTAAGTTGGAAGTGAAAGATCAAAATCGTATTTTTAAAGCTCTTTGCTTGCATATTTCAGCCGTATAAGCTAAAAATTCTAGTTTTTTCAAACTTTTGCTACTATCTAAAGGGAAGTTACAGCAAACAAACAAAGTTTCAAACTAACCATATCTTTCACGCTATTTTTGTAGCGTATACAAATATACAATACATATGTATGGTTTTCTCTTTTCTAAGCACACATCAGACTTTTATTCATCAAATTCGTCGTAATTCAGACACTGCTAATAGAGTTAAGAGAGAAAAAACACATGCAGTACATGCAAAATGCTCAATCAATGTCTTCATACAAGTCGCTCATCAACACGACAAACTCTACTAATCACCAAAACACATGTTGACCAGTCTATGATATCAATCTCTACTACTGATACCCTCTCAGATCATAACCTAAACTGCAAACTAACAATATTAACATCAATCAGAAACGTTCTTCACCATCCCCTGGTAGTACCTCTCCAATGCCTTAGGTAAATAAATCGGTAACAACAACCCAAACAAATTATACCCCCAAAACACCATGTTGGCCACCGCAAGCCCCCTTGCGGACACAATTGCTGATGATGTTCCATCCTTTGCAAATTCATATTTCACCCAGTCCATTATACTAGCCAACCTCCTCCCGTGATAGAACACGGGCACAAAAGCCCTCATTGGCAGCGAGAACTCAGGGCCGAAGAATACCCCTTCCATGAACCCCTGGCAACAGAGCAGGAATAGGTGCGGCGCAGCTGCCTGGATGGATTCTGTGTCATCTACAAGTACTCCATGGAGAATGTAGCCAATGGGGAGGAGGACGCCGATGAGGATGCTGAGATTAAAGTAGGCTTTGAAAAGCATGCTGGTAGGACCGATGATTGGAGGGTGGGGGGAGGAGGAGCGGAGGGGGAAGGCAAAGGAGGACATAAAATAGGTGTAAACAAGCGAGAAGAGGAAGAAGAGGAGGTCGTTAAGAGGAACCGTGTTGCTCAAGAAGAGGACAGTAGCAATGGCGAGGGTGTAGAGCTGCCGGAATGAGAGGGAACGACGACGAAGACGTTGAGGGGTGGGGCCCACTCCACCTGACATTGTGTAGGACAATTGAGGAGAAGAAGAGACGGGCAGGGACTTGAAAAAAAACAGAGAAGGAAACAAGGATATGGTAAGGAAATGTATATGGTTGAAATTGCGCCTGGCGTTTTAGCTTGTAGAAGTGGTGGGGTTTTGAATGACTAGATTGAGTTTGGCACATAGGAGATCTTCGCAAATTGTAGCTAGTGTTAAAAATGTTCAAAGCTTACCGGTAAGGTTAAGTTATGATAATTGAAGTTAGTTTCATACAGTCAGCAAACAAATCCACTCTCACTAGATTTACTACTAGATTTTATTTCAAAACTCTACTTATCAAAACTACTTAACCCCAACCTGAAACACATAGATACTCACAAATCATTTTAAAATGACAGAGAGAGAGAGAGAGAGATCATATCTATCAATAAATGAGATTAACTATTTCATACACCATTGGTTATACTTATACCATCTCAAAACAAGACAACAAATCCTACTACACAAACACAACAAACACAAGGTGGTTTAGTTGGTTGTAATAGAAATTAAGAGTGTGAATTACTGTAGCGAAATCAAATCCTTGAATTTGATTTCTTGAAATAACTTTGGTTGAATGTTGATTTAATATAGCTGGAATAGTTTTCCATGAAAGATTAGCTTTGATTGAATTGTAAGAACATGTAGCGACCGTAATTTAAAATACTTTTTAACTTTTTTGTAATTTGAAATTAATCTCAATTAATTAGTTTAAACTAATTAAATTAAATTGATCTTAATTAAATTAAACAACAAAAACCGAAACCCAATTAACAGCCACTTAATCTTAATTAAATTAAAAAAAGGGGGGGGGGGACACAAAAAAAAAACTGAAAAAATAGGCAAAAAAGGGGGTAAAAAAAACGAGCCACAAAAATAACTCACTCCATGCAAAATGAATTTCTTAATTAAAATAAATCCGAAATTAATTAACCACACAAAGTAATTAAGCCCTAATTAATTAAGCAAATGTTAATTAAAACTAAGATGTTAAGACTCAATTTCTTAATTAAGCCCTATGAACACCATCAAGAGTTATTTCGGATGCGAGACTGGTTAGTTTCTGTTGCTCTACCTAGGAACACTCATCAGACTCGGGGCTATGCAAAGAGAGGTTGGCAACCATTAATAGAACCGATTGAAAAAAGATTAGCCGGTTGGAAGGGACGTTTCCTTACACTAGAGGGTAGAATCACTTTACTTTACTCGGTCCTCAGTAGCCTCCCGATGTATTTAATGTCTATCTACGAGCTACCTTAGTGGGTCATCAATAAGATAGACAAATGCAGTAGAAGATTCTTGGAAAGGGGCAGACGAGTCAAATAAAGGTTTCCACTTGGTCAAATGGGTCAGAGTGTGTAAGAGAAGAAAATTTGGAGGACTAGAGATTTTGGACTTAAAGGATATGAACAAAGCTTTGTTGAGTAAATGGTGGTGGAAGATGAAAGGAGACGCAGTAATTGGTGGTGTAAATCTTTTGCAAAATATCGAAATAGGAAGCAATATCGATTTAGAGGGAGAAGCGTGTTCGGGAAAGCATCGTTTCTTTGGAGAGAGTGAAAAGGTGAGGGCTATTTATCATTCTAATACTAGATGTAGAATTGGGAATGTGAAAGACACCAGCTTTTGGAAGGACAGGTGGTGCAGGGATAGGTGCCTTCTTCGACTATTTCCAGAAGCGATAGCGGTTACGATTAATATCGATTCCGTAGTGACGGATGTTTGGAGTAATCGAAGACTCATGCTTGAGGTATCTAATCAATTGTCGCAAGAGAATATGACTCAGCTTGCAAATTTGAACAATTTCATAGGGGCATAAGGACGATATACCAATGAGGTCGAGGATACCAGAGAATGGAATCTTGAACCCTCTCACGGTATCATCTATGTACAAATGGCTCAACGATGGTGGCTTGCGATGTAAGGAGGCAAGCATTATTTGGAGTATTAAGGCACCTATGAAAGTTAAAGTATTTATTTGGCTAGTGATGAACAACGCGATTTTATCTAAGATCAACCTTCAAAAAAGAAATCTGCAAATCGACGTTAGATGCTCGGCATGTAATAACGCCGACGAGGATACAAATCATATTATATTTGTTGGTGCATGCCCTAGATGCCAGTTGTATATTGACATTACTAGTTTGCATTGTATCATGATATTTATTTCATATATGAGGTATTTCATTTATTGTGTTGTTTATTGTGATTAAATGAACATAATAAAGCCCTCAGAATAGTAGGTTCAATACCATGGGATATCGAGTGCATGACTTGATTGTGAGATCTTATTGGTTGTAATCAGAACACTATTCTTAAATGTCCATAGTCAAGTATCAGTGTGAATTATGACAATAATACTACATAGAGACTAGTTAGTGCGTAGACTGATGACCATGTCTCACAGGTCATAGATATGAGATATCAAGTCTTCACATGGGCACAAATTAGAGTAATAATGTACTGGATTTACCCACCCTGAGAACGCTGCATTGATCGTTACGTGAGTGTCATAAGTGGCTCTCACAATGACTATGGTGTACGTAGTCCTTTAACTTGAAGTCACTACGCTTTCCACTTGAGAAGTTATATGTTTTAATATCGTCAAACGTTGCCTGTAATAAGGTGATTATAAAGTCGACTATCGGATATACTACAAATCATGCAGAGGGATGTGAGTGACTTAAATAAGATTTGTCCCTCTTACATACATGAGCGATATCTACTGGCCCCTTGATTGAGTGAGACTGCAAAATGCATGGCCGTGCTCAAATGAGTCAATATAAGATATTGGGCTCATTTATTTTAGTAAGTCTACTTGGACATCAAGAAAGTAAAGATTGAACTATACAAGGGTGACACGCTATATGCCTTGTGGTCAATTAGATATCTTGACAAAATGATTAGACTACATGGTAACTGTGACAGTGTAAAAATGGCCTGAGGCCCAACCAGGGCCCAATACAATTCCTACTCAGAAAAGTAAAAATAACAACCTGGTTCGGCTCCGGACCACTTCAGGGTCGGCGCCGAACCTCGTGTTTGCCCTCACAGTGCCGGCCTCCTCGTACTGACGAGCCTCAGTATCCCCCGGAGTCCGATCCGGAGCAGTCCCTCAGGCCGTCCCCCCTCTCTGGCGGGGCAGAAGGATGACCTGGCGCAGCCTAGGCCCTCCGATTCCCCCCAGAGGCACAGAGGGCTCACGATGGGCCACGTCAGCTCCAAATACCGCCAAGGGTTTCGCCACGTCAGCCCTATACCACTCCTGGTATCGCCACGTCCGCCCTAAACCCCCTGGGCCTTCTGCCACGTCAGGCCCATGGGCTTTCGGAACCAAACCCGGTTGGGATTCTCTATAAATACTAGACCCACACCCACCTTTTTGAGGTAATCAATCTTTTGCCACTTAAATATACCTAGTTATTGCTACTCTCTCACAGAGACTGACTAGAGCGTCGGAGGGTCCGCCACCGGGACAAACCCCGGTGTTTCAGGACCGTCTGCAGGTACACAAGACCTCGGATCCGACCCTTCCGATCCGAGCCCAACCTTCAACATCTTTCCGAGCTCATCGTAGGTCCCAGAAGGTCAACTGAAGATCGGCAGACGAGCGGCAATCTCCTTCAATACAAATTGAGTCCGAACTCACACCTGGTGCTTCCACACGTTTCTCAGAAATAAACAGCATCAGGTTGGCGCCGTCTGTGGGAACCAGCTGCTCCAGAAGCCGATCCGACCCAGACCCTCAAAGGCCATCGACAGCCGAATCCTCATGGCCTCCAAAGGCAAGGGGGCTGCTTCCTCCGTCAACCAACGGGACTCGCCCCCACCCACCGATAAAGCCAGGCCACGCACGTCGAAACACAAGGCTCCCTCTCGGGAGTCCCAAAGGAGCGTCGGCCGGCCAGCCCAGCCCGACCTCCGGGGAATAATCCTCAACCGCAAGATTACCCGCAGCAGGGGAAGGGCCGCTTCCAACCCGGTCCCGAACCGCCCGAGGCCACCGCCCGAGGTGTGCAGACCCGCGCTCAGCCGAGTCGGAAGACAACCCTCGGACCAACCAAACCGGGCCGAAGGAGCCCCCGTCACTCATAAGGAATTCCAAGACTTCCGAAGAGAAATGCTGGGAGCCCTCCGACGGGCCCCCAGGGAAGAAACCCTCCATTCCCAAACGGGGTCGGACGCCGAAGCCAGCGCGTCCCGCCCTTCAACGATCCAGCCGGAAGACGATGACGTACTCCTAAGACGCCTACAAGAAATGGAGGACCGCCTCGATCACATAGGGGACGGCGGCCAAAGAATGGCTCAGGGGTACAGACCTGTCCGTCCACCCTTCTCCGCCCCCATCCTCCAAGCGGAAATACCCCGGAATTTCCGACCCCCTCAATTCGAGACCTACGACGGCGAGGGAGATCCTGCTGATCACATGGAGGGTTTCAAAACCCTCATGATGATTCACAGCGCCTCGGATCCCCTGCTCTGCCGAGCCTTCCCCGCCACCCTTCGGGGTCCAGCTCGCGAGTGGTTCTCGAAACTCGCCCCCGGCTCCATTTACTCCTTCGACCAACTCGAGGGCAATTTTCTTGCCCATTTTGTCACTAGCCGGAAGGCCGAAAGGACCAGCACCTCATTACTTGGGCTCAAACAGATAGAGGGGGAATCACTCAGAGTGTTCGTCCGGAGATTTACCGCTGAGGCAAGGTCGGTCTCCTCCCTCGACCCAGGCGTTGCTTCAGCAGCATTCCGACACAACGTCCGCCCCGGACAGCTGAAGGCCTCTCTGGCCAAGAGACCCCCCGTCGACTTTCCCGACCTCCTTAATAGGGTCGAGAAATACATTAGGGCAGAAGAGGCCCTTAATCCCGAAGATGCCAGGGATGCCACCGGGAAAGGAAAGCGGAAGACCGAGGAAGTCGAACCACCAAAGAAAGCTCCAAGGGACTCGGGAGCCATGAAGAAGGTCCCGCCAGTCCCCCGCTTCGAGAGGTACACTCCCCTGACGCATAACATCTCCGCCATCCTCTTGGAAATCGAAGACAAGGGCATTGTCCGACTACCCCCCCGATCTAATAACAACAAGAATTGAGACCAGCGCTTTTACTGTCGCTTCCACAGAGATCACGGGCACGAAACCGACCAATGCCGAGCCCTGAAAGACGAAATTGAAGAACTCATTTGCAGAGGATACCTCCGAGAGTTTACCCGAGAAGGCCCACGGGATCGGCGAGACGCTAGGAACCGGAGGCAATCGCCTCCGAACCCTCCTCCAAACCAGACCCAGAGTCGGGACCCCGATTCCGAGGGAGCCGCGGATATCCCTTTCATCTTGCACTGTGTCCACGGAGGGCCGATGGGAGGTGAATTAAACACTTCCAAAAAAGCCTTCCTCCGAGAGGTGAACGCTGTCAGAGACAACCCCTCGCCCAAACTACAATCAAGGCCGGTCTCCTTCTCAGGGGAAGACCTTGAAGGTGTTCGCTTGCCCCACTGCGATGCTCTCGTCATCAACCTCCACATGGCTAATTGTGAGGTCCGCAGGATCCTCGTCGACAACGGTAGCTCGGTGAATATTCTTTTCCTCGAAGCCTTCGAAAACCTCAGGTTACCCCGAGGAAAACTCAAGCCAGCTGGGTACACCTTGCACAGGTTCTCAGGCGTCCCTGTCGTAATAGAAGGGATTGTTACCCTCGACGTTACCGCCGGGTCGACTCCTGTCAAGAGGACCGAATCCATGGACTTCATGGTGGTCAACGTCAAGGCGGCTTACAACGCCATACTTGGCCGGCCTGGACTATGCTCCCTACAAGCGGTGCCTTCGGCTTACCATCTGAAGCTCAAGTTCCCCACCCCTCAAGGAGTCGGCATCGTCCGAGGCAGCCAAGAAGCAGCGCGATCATGCTACATGACCACCGTCGGTGGAGGTGTGTTCCCCCTCGACGCCGGACGAGCATAGATTATGGCCCGGCTAAATGTAAATCTGTTTTTTGTGTAAACCCTCGTTTGTAAAGGACTGCCTTAGCGGCCCTCCCTACCTTATACTAAAAATATCCCTTTTTATCCGAACCCCAAATGTCTCGATAATCTCAATACGAGTCCGGACCGAAGGTCCTTCCTAAGGCCCCACTTCGATCCCTCGCGGAACGATGGAGCCAGACCTTGCCTCCGACATTTCGTACCACATCGCTGGCCGGAGCGAGGAGGGAAAAGGATTCTTCTTTCATACCCCTTTATTTTTCGTTCCAAAGAGAAAAAATAAAACGAAAGAAAAACAAAGACCGTTACAAGACCGCTCCACTCTTCTCAAATCAGGAAGATCAGGGCCCCTCGGGCCCAACGAGGGACAAAGAGTACTTCGACCAAGCAACTAGGGGCCCCTCCCCTCGTTGTGATATTCCTTAGCCTCAGCCACAATCGACAGTCCAGCCACCGAACTCTGGGCGTCATCCGGTCGCGCCCACTGCAACAGCAGCAACGCAGAGGGAACCCCCTCCGCCTGTCGACCCAAGGAGGAAGAGAACGAGGCACCCAACATCGCCTTGTAACGAGGCATCTCCATCTCCTTCTCCACAAAGACGTCGCGAGGTAACCCCCCAGGAGAGGACCTCGGCACCAAGGTACTAAGCCCGGCTTGTCTAAGGTCCGCACCGCCGAGCTCCCGATCCCACATCGCTCTTCTCAACCGGCGCGCCTCCGCACTCAAGACGGCGGACTTATTCCGATAAAAGTTACAAGCTTCATCAGTGTCCCGAGCCCCCCTTCGATGACGAGCCAGCGCGGCTTCCAGGACCTTAACCTTACTCCGGAGTCGCGCCACATAGAAACTACGGGAGTCCCCTTCAGGGAGGAGAGCCGCGACATACAAGATAACCAACCAACTCAACACACATTCTCAAGAAGATTCAGAAATGTTCGAGGTCAAAACAACCGGCCCGTCAAAAAACTTTTCTTGCCACTATAAATCCAGGTGTTTCTTACAAAAAATGCGGTGGCCAGTCCGTGGGAGGCAAACACAATCGAGGGAGAGAAAAAGAAAGACAAAAATTACACAACTCATTGACCCACCTCCGCGCCGACGGACGGATCCACGGGAGCGTCGGCTGATGGGTCGACGGCGGGCCCTTCTTCGCCAGGAGTCTTCGACGTCCCCTCGATCTCCATATCATACTCAAACTTGGACAAATCGAGGGCCGGGAAGAAGTGCCTCACGTGGCTGAGGGCCCTCTCATAGCTTTTGTCCTGGGCCGCGATCACCATCTGCTGGCCCGTATGCAACACCTCCTTCGCCTCCTTGGTGAACTTCGTCTTCAGGGAGGCCATCTTCTTCTCCCACTCCACATCCTTGGCCTTGAGCTGGAGCTCCAGCTGCTGCTCTCTCTTATGCGAACCCTCGAGTTCGATTCGCATCTCCTTCATCTCCAGCTCGCTCTTTTCCGCTCGAGCTCGCTCTTGAGCCAGGGACGCCTCGTACAGGTTCTTGATGTTGGCCCCCTGTATACAAGCCTACAACCAACGGCAGACAAAGATCAGGCCTCGGCACAAAAATCAACAAGGAGGGACAGAGTCGACAGACTTACCTGCACAGTGGCCTGTGCCAGGCGGGCGAACGCCACCTCTACGGGCTCACCCTCCATCACCTTGCGATCGCGAGGGGTCGCCAGCTTTTCCACCACTTCGACGGCTTGGGCCTCCTCTGTCAGGCGGTCCCCCATCAGAACCGACCAGTCAGGAGCCCACCGCTGCCGCAACAGCTCCACCACCGGATCCTCTTCCTCGGCCTCGACCCAGGGACCTTTCCCCTTGTCGAGAACAGGGGCCCCCGCTCGGCCCTGACCCTTCGAAGAAGCCACGCCCTTGCTCGTCTCGGAGCGACCCCTCTTGGTCCTCGGCTCGAGTTAGACTTCCGAGATAACAAGGGGCAGCTCCCTCGGCCTCTTCGCCGCCTCCGCCTTCTTCTTCTCGGCGTTTTCCTTCTTCATGGCAAGCCGCCTTGCTTGGATCGATGCCTCATCCATATCTGCAGAAAAAACCATTAAGAGCAATGAGCAAGAAAGCAAGAAAGGACCCAGAGGAAAGGAACAACTACATACGCATAACAGCTGGGCTCAGTCCAGCGCTCGCCAGAGTGGTCTCCGTCACCTCCGTCCAATCAATACTAGGTGACTGGCGGAGGCGCTCGACAAACCCCCATTCATCTGCCGACAGATCCCCCTGCCTCGGCGGTGGGTGGCTCGGCTTGGAGTGGTTCCATCGAGTGGGAATGTCCCATGGCTCTTCACTCCGGATCACCAAATACTTCTCCTTCCATCCCTTGATGGAATCTGGGTGGTGGTGAACGACCTTCCCCCCACTCCGGGGAGAGATATAGTATACACCCTCGACCGACGGATTGACCATCAACATTGCACGGAACACATTCAGCCGCAGGGGTACTTGCTGTTCCTCGCACATCAGCATAAAGCAGATAATCTGCTTCCAAGAGTTCGGCCCGTACTGCATGGGCGCCAAGGAGGCCCAGTTCAACACGTCCCTAATGAACGGGTGGATTGGCAACCTCAGGCCAGAGATAAAAGCGTCCACTGGGAAGACACAGTACCAAGCTGATAAGGGATCGGTGGGACGCAGAGTAGGGCTCGGCATCAGCAGTTCGTAACCAGGCCCTATATGATACGCCAGCTGCAGAACCTCCAAATCCCCGTCCTCCAAAACGGTCGAGATAGCGTCCATCATCACCCTCCTCCGGCTCGGCGAAGAGGGTTGCACTCCGAAGAGCTCCTGGTCAGAAAGGTCGTCGGGATACTGACGGAAATGCTTCGGCTGAACGGGCGAACCCGTCATCAAATTACGGAAAACAGGCGCCTTGCTCGAACCGCCGGTCCTCGACCCCGGTTTTCCTGGGGCCCTCTTCTCCTTCTTAGCTCGCTCCGACGGTCCTCGACCCTGAGCGGTGGATCTCCTCACTATATTACCCTCGCCCCTCTCCTCATCGGAAGACAGCTCCAGCACGCGAATGCCGTCCGAACCCTCGCCGGCTCCCTCCGACCCGCTACTCTCCACCACAAAGGGACGTCGGGAACGTGACGGCCTCGACTTATGTACCGCTTCCCCCTCACCTACTGAGTCCTCCAAAGAAACCGAGCCAGTATGGCCCACAACGGGCACCGACCCCTCCTCGAACACGGGCTCTTCCCACGACGTCGACGGAGAGTCAGGCTTTACTTCCCCCCTAGACGACGACGCCGACGAACCGGACTGAGCCCTATCCATCTGTGCCTAAAGATAAAACAAACTTACCAAACTAACCTGGGACCGCTTCGGGAGGGCGAGCCGAGTACGGCAAACTGCAAGAACAATCGCTGAAGGGTTGGGAGATTTTTTGAAGAAAAAAGCAGCAAGATTGAAGTGGGCGAAAGGGAAAAAGGGGGGAATACTTATATAAGGGAAGAACGGCTCCTCGACTTCCGCGATTACTGTTCACTGATTGACGCACAACTGCCGCCTGGAAAATCGCGCCGCGTCCTCGAAACCTGTGCGGGGGATGTCATCAGACGCCAGACTGACGGCCTAACTCTGGGGTCGGGTCGGGTGGGATACACGACGGAGAAAACATTTTTTACTAGGTTTAAGGCGCCATCATATGACAGACGCCCCGGGCTCCAGCGTTCGACCAGTTCCCCTCTCACCCTCGAGCAGCCCGGGACTTACAGCTTCGGCAGCCGAAACCCCGAACTGTTCGAGGGTGGGACAGAAACCGCCATCGCCTACAGCCCTATCAAGACGGACTGACCGACCCCCGACGGGAGGTGGTCCCCCCATCCGAGGCCCTTCAGCCCCAAGGCCGGTATACGGTTGGTGCATCTTTTCGTCTGGATCTCTCCCGGGCCAAACCTCCATGACAGGGTAGTCTGACCCGAAAAGGGATCCAGACGGCAAAACCACCACCAAACCGAAGCTCCTCTTCCAACAGCACGGATCTCGGCCGTCACCCCTCTCGCCCTGATCTCCCGTAGATCTGGCTACCATATCAAGGTCCATCAGATCCAAGAGAAGATCCGGGCGGCAGAGTAACCACCTCTCCGACGCTGCTAGGGTCGAAAATATTAGCAAAAGACAGACGTCCGCCGAAGCAGACACCTCTGAGGGCCAATGGGCCACCCCTGTTTTGATCATACCTACAATGGAGGGGAGAGGTATTTATAACCTCCCCCAGGGACTAACCGTTGGGGCGCAGGGAAGGTCAATCAACGGAAAACCATGCACCATCTATATTTATTAGGCGGCGCCATTAAAATGCCCCTAGGAAATTGGACCATCACACCGTTCTCGGAGAGCCTTCAATGCTCCACAGGAATGGTGGGATATCCCCGCTCAATCACTCTGGGGCGCCAACCGATCGCCATCCCCCTTGTTAGCCCGAAATCCCTTGACCAGCTCGAGGTCAGGTCTAGCACCAGGGTAGTCTTCTCAGGAAGGCTCCACGGCTCGCCATCGCCCTTGCCTTCCAGTAATCCCTCGCCAAGCTCGAGGTCAGGTCTGGCACCAGGGTGGTCTTCTCAGGAAGGCCAACGGCTCGCCACCCCCCTTGTTGGCCCGTAATCCCTCGACCAGCTCGAGGTGAGGTCTAGCACCAGGGTAGTCTTCTCAGGAAGGCTTCACGGCTCGCCATCGCCCTTGCCTTCCAGTAATCCCTCGCCAAGCTCGAGGTCAGGTCTGGCACCAGGGAGGTCTTCTCAGGAAGGCCAACGGCTCGCCACCCCCCTTGTTGGCCCATAATCCCTCGATCAGCTCGAGGTCGGGTCCGGCACCAGGGGAGTCTTCTCAGGAAGGCTTCACGGCTCGCCATCGCCCTTGCCTTCCAGTAATCCCTCGCCAAGCTCGAGGTCAGGTCTGGCACCAGGGTGGTCTTCTCAGGAAGGCCAACGGCTCGCCACCCCCCTTGTTGGCCCATAATCCCTCGACCAGCTCGAGGTCGGGTCCGGCACCAGGGGAGTCTTCTCAGGAAGGCTTCACGGCCCGCCATCGCCCTTGCCTTCCCGTAATCCCTCGCCAAGCTCGAGGTCAGGTCTGGCACCAGGGTGGTCTTCTCAGGAAGGCCAACGGCTCGCCACCCCCCTTGTTGGCCCATAATCCCTCGACCGGCTCGAGGTCGGGTCTGGCACCAGGGGAGTCTTCTCAGGAAGGCTTCACGGCTCGCCATCACCCTTGCCTTCCAGTAATCCCTCGCCAAGCTCGAGGTCAGGCCTGGCACCAGGGTGGTCTTCTCAGGAAGGCCAACGGCTCGCCACCCCCCTTGTTGGCCCTTAATCCCTCGACCTACTCGAGGTCAGGTCTAGCACCAGGGTAGTCTTCTCACGAAGATCCAGTGACTCACCATCCCATTTCTACAACCATGAGCACTCCTCCACGGCTAGCTCCCGCACCCCCTGCAGGAGTGGGGGGCTTGTGTGACAGTGTAAAAATGGCCTGAGGCCCAACCAGGGCCCAATACAATTCCTACTCAGAAAAGTAAAAATAACAACCTGGTTCGGCTCCGGACCACTTCAGGGTCGGCGCCGAACCTCGTGTTTGCCCTCACAGTGCCGGCCTCCTCGTACTGACGAGCCTCAGTATCCCCCGGAGTCCGATCCGGAGCAGTCCCTCAGGCCGTCCCCCCTCTCTGGCGGGGCAGAAGGATGACCTGGCGCAGCCTAGGCCCTCCGATTCCCCCCAGAGGCACAGAGGGCTCACGATGGGCCACGTCAGCTCCAAATACCGCCAAGGGTTTCGCCACGTCAGCCCTATACCACTCCTGGTATCGCCACGTCCGCCCTAAACCCCTTGGGCCTTCTGCCACGTCAGGCCCATGGGCTTTCGGAACCAAACCCGGTTGGGATTCTCTATAAATACTAGACCCACACCCACCTTTTTGAGGTAATCAATCTTTTGCCACTTAAATATACCTAGTTATTGCTACTCTCTCACAGAGACTGACTAGAGCGTCGGAGGGTCCGCCACCGGGACAAACCCCGGTGTTTCAGGACCGTCTGCAGGTACACAAGACCTCGGATCCGACCCTTCCGATCCGAGCCCAACCTTCAACATCTTTCCGAGCTCATCGTAGGTCCCAGAAGGTCAACTGAAGGTCGGCAGACGAGCGGCAATCTCCTTCAATACAAATTGAGTCCGAACTCACACCTGGTGCTTCCACACGTTTCTCAGAAATAAACAGCATCAGTAACATTGGTCAAGAATAGGTTATGTCAAATCACTGGCATTTTCGTTACTTGAGTATCAGTGATGTATTGCTAGATATCGCTGACTGTTTGTAACACTAGAATATGATTTTAGTATTAATGTGAACGTAATGGTAATCTACAAGGTCACACACTTAGAATGGATCGAAATTGGATTTAAATTCATGAGATGAATTTAATTGGGAATCTTAGTAAGACTTGGACTCCTGACATGGTTGGGTAATTAATTAGATTAAATGGGCCAACTAAAATTCAAAGACCCACACACGAATCTGACCCAGGTCAGATAGTGAGCCCAACAACCTCATTACTCTCTTAGAGTTGATTTTCTGCATCTATATATATGATATGTATCTGTGGAAATAAAATAGTTGAGAAAAACCCTAACCGCCACAGAAATTGTGTGTGAGAGGGAGAGAGAGATAGTAAGGAACATCCCCTTCTCGCAGCTAGCACCACAACATGAGGGAAGGCTTGATTTGATCCGTTCGTGTGGATACTGTATAGGCACCGCAATATTGCAGTGCTGTGATCGGCATACTGTGGAGATAGCAGGTCTATCTTTAAGGTATAACTTCTAAACACGATTTATAGTTTTCACATAGATCCATGGCTAGGTTTCGATATTTTTTTGTAATTTTTCCGCTGCGTATTTATTCTGAGCTCGAAACCTAACAATATTTTCCTGTACTAAGGTCAAACTAGCATTGTAACGCCCCATACTTAAGAGTGTATATATATAATATTATATGAAAATATATAATAATAATAATAATAATAATAATAATAATAATAATAATAATGATGATGATGATGATGATGATGATGATTATATATATATATATATATATATATATATATATATATATATATATATATATATATATATATATATAATATGTGAAGTCTAGTAGTTGGGCCCATAGGATGGTGCGTGGCTGTGCATAGCGTGGGTTAGTCCCACATCGGAGGAAGAGGAGAGAGAATGAGAGAATATATTAGGAAGTCTATGATCAAGAGGCACCAAATAGTCCGGACACCTTTTGTGAGGTAGCCTGGACCCGGGGCACCGGAGCAAAGAAGCAGCTTCGTATGAAAGAGAAGTAGATCGGTACTACCGAGGGATGATGAAGTCATAACAACACTTTGACTTCTTGTATCTGTATCTTCTTTTATGCATTTCAGAGTAGAGATTAAACTATCTTGTGATTTGATGTATGGTTATTGAGGTTGTACTATGTATATTGCTCTTCTATGTTTCGTTACTTTTTATTAATGAAGCAATGACGGTGTCATCTTTTTATAAATAAAAAAAAGGAGACTATAAAAGTAGGACAAGAATACAAAATCATGCAAGATTAGAGAATAGAAACATCGTATAAGTTATAACCCAACAGTATACACCCTCATTTTAGGCATAACCATTCTAAGAATATAGATGTTTATGTAGAGCAATCTATTCGGCACAGCGGAAATCTTTAGGCAGTGAGTTATGCGACAACGGATCACAATGAACAACCAAATAATAATAGACCACACCAAACACAAAAGTACATAATTTGTCCCGGTTCAGTGTGCCTAACACAGGGGAGAAATAACTGAGATTTATTCAACTAGAGAAGATACAAGAATTACGATACTCTCACCAAGATATCTATCTATCAAACCTCACTAGAAGATACACTGTTGCTTACAATGGAAAACTCTCAGATGGAGTACTTGCACACCTCTCAATGGGGGTCATTACATTATTTTATAGAGATCTAGAGAAACCCTATATTGTAGTTTTGATCCTTGATCGTCCAATATACCCTGAAAAGAAAGTTATACCGTACAATATTAGTTAGAAAGCAAACATGGGCTCAAACATATCTCTTAGAATCGGTCCAATATGTTGTTGTCTGCCGATGTCGATCGACTGCTCAAACGGGCAGTCAATGGCACTTGAAGTTGAGCAACACCCTAGCGGTTGTTGTCGACTGTCACCCCTTTGACAGCCAGATACAATAGCTCCTTCTTGCCTCCATCTTCGTTTCGAACCTCTTAAGCTTCGCCTTATTCTCGTCACAACGAACCTAAGTATGCAGGACCCAACAATTTACTCTATAAAAATGTTGACAAAATTTCACAAGATAAAACAGAATAAAAAAAGAAGAGCACAAAGAATGCTCACACTGGTGGAAGTTTTGGTGAAGAAGAAGAAAAGTGAAGTTGTCAAGGGTGAAATTGCAGAAAGAACCTCACAAGGACAAAGAAATGGAGGTGGAGTGCAGCAGTTCTTAAAGAAGAAGAAAATTAGAAAGCAGGAATTGAAGTTGTTGAGGTTCACATGGATTCTTCTCCATTTGCTACAGACCACTACAATCACATCTTGTGCTATCTTTTACAGTTTTACTCTACCTAATCAAATCTTGTGACATCTATTTCACAGTACAAACAGGAGGGTCACATGCATAGTTTTCACAATTTTTCAAAAAATTAAAGACTCAAATGCCCACTCTGCAAACGAGCCGAGCTATTAGCGAGGTAGTCGGTTCCAGATCGGTCAAAGCTTGGCTCGAGATGAGCTCAAGCTCTCGAGCCCGAGCCAAGCTCGAGTTTGGGCATATTGTGATTGTTAGGCTTAGCTCACGAGCTACTCAGCTCTAGCACGGTCAACGCTCGGCTCAAGAAGAGCTCGAGCCGAACTCGAGCTTGAAAACCGAGCTTGATAACTTAACAAGCCGAGCCCGAGCCTCCTCGGCTCATTTACAGCCGTATTTATGGTACATAACAGAGCAAAGTGAAAAACATAGTAGAAAGCCACACACTAAAACATGAGATTAACTGAAATATACAATTAACCAAGCGCTGGTGACTGAACCGACAATTCCCGCCATAGCTGTTGAGCTCCATGTCATGATAAGCAATCAGACCAATACTTAGGTTCCCCTGAATCTCGTGCAGTACGCGTAAGAAAAATCGCAGTCAGATTTTGAGTGGATGGCACAATGAATAATCACAACTTCAACTTTAAATGAGCACCGTTTCGATGCCATTGCCATCGGTATTGGGCTAACACTGGTAAAAAAGCCGGCACATCAGAATCACAAATAACACAGATTTTGTGTGGCACAATGGATGCATAGTTTTTACTCACTGCATAATACATTGCGTATTAAAACATTTGTTATAAGCAAATTGTTGCAGAGCAAATTAGTGAACATGCAGTAGTTTACTGCGTACTAAATATACTCACCTAGAAATGCAGGGTATCCTTCAGGCTTATGTCTCTACCCACTTTGATTGGTACTTGGTGACAAATCTGAGTTAATCTGAAGTAATGGTCACAATACGACTGCTTTAAGAAATCTGCTGAAATACGAAAAGGATGAGAGGATACATAGATACAGTAGATCCTGCAAATTAAGCAAAATAAAATGTTACAGAATAGTGAAATATTCACTCTCTGCGGAGTGGATACCTTTGTCAGGATTTTACCTGAGTGGAAAAAGCATTCGCTAGGCCAGATATGTTCCCCAAAAAACCCTTCCCGTAAGAACTAGAAAGTTAATTCTCGAAGGCATCAGATACAAGATAAATTCAACAAGAATGCAACACTATAAAGTTGTTTGCAGATAACAAATTCATTCAAAGAAAACTGTAAATTTTTAGAACAAATTAAATTAGCTCATCTTAGTGCATTAGGAAATTCTACAGGTTGAGAGTGTACATACACATTAATTAGCAAGCCAAAATTGGAAGAGATATTCAGAACACTCGTGTTATTTCATCAACAACTTGCTGTTTTAGTACAGTAAACATTAAGAACTTAACTAAGAAACATAATTTTACAAGTAAACAAAATTGAAGATTGCATATGACTTTGTAGGCAGAGGCCGAGGGTCTTCCCTTTCTCTTGATTAAGCCTCGGCTTCCAGTTTTTCACGGAACTCAGATGACCAAAATTTAACCTTAATCCCATGTGAAAGGAAGTGACTCCAATGATGAAAGAGAAAACAGTACCATCTAACCAATGGAGCCAGTAAGCAAACCTGAGGAGTCCATATTTAGATTGGGAAGCCAATAGTAGCGACTGCATGACTTTGCCATTTGACCTTCTGATTGGTGGTATGATACACGCTTCAGGTATTTCAGTAGGCGTATCAGTGGCTCTCCGGTAAGCTGCAGCAAAAATGTAAGGATCCAAGAAGTCAATATCGAATTTTAGTACACGAGCGTAATACTACATATCTTATAAATGGATATTCAAAGAAAATAAAAAAGTAATAAAATTGCTAATTTCAGAATTAGTGGATGTATATATTGTTAGGTTTTGTGAGAAATTAACAATTGGGAATTAGGGTTTATCTCTAGATCTAAGTTGCTTGAGATATTCACCCTAGGTATCAAGATTGGAATACCTAGACTGCTATCACAAGCCAGTATTTATTCCTAAATACTGGTTTGGGTATCGGGTTATAAGCCCACAAACCCGCGTTCCAATATCCAATCAATTGTACGTTCATTACACGTGTTACACATATGCACGTGCTATATTTATATAGAGAGAATATACCAATATATCCAACATATATTTGTCCAGGGTCCTATTTCCTATACTTAACTAGGTAATAAATTATGACCAACAGTCCCTTCCTAATACATTCTCTTTCAATAATCTCTTCCATTTCACTCTGTTCAAACCTGCATCAACAGTGAGCTACTTATATTTTTCATCCAATTAATCATTTTCTTTTCATTTTACCAAGCATTCTTCCATGCGTTCAACCAATAATTGATTCTCATGTTTGCAGTTTCATCCATATGCATAACTACCTCGTTGTTGAGTTTTCAAGGGCCAAACCAAAGGTTTAACTCACGATTTAATTTGCTTAAATATTTCCAAAGCCATTCTGGACCCAATAACCTGTTTTGCGATAGCTTGTATCAACTTGACTGAATTTCAAACCCTTGGGCTCAGAAAATTGTAGAGTTAGTTCCTGAATAACTTTCTTTGAAAAACATGGAGACAAAAAAGAATCCCTTTTTGAATTTTTGAGCCCAAACTTCATCCAAGTGCCATATTGCGAGAACAAGTCTTTGATTCGTACTCAGAGACATATATTGGGTATAACCAGATATACAAACAAGTTGGTTAAGCATTTAACTGGTTAACCATAACAATTTTTAAATATTCTTGTGGGAGCCAGGTGGGTAGACTTCAAAAACACCACTGGAATTTCTTACAGATAAATAAACTTCTTACCGCCATGGAAATTCGCTTGTGTCTATCCCTGCTTGGTGTAATTCATCAACATAATGCAGTGCTTCTCTGCACTCTTCTCTGTCGTCAAAGAATTCCTTCTTATCTCCTTCAATTTGGTAAGTTTCATGACCTTTACCAGCAACAACCTGTAAATTGCACAGAAACATCAGTTAGATTTAGCAAAAAAATGGAAGAAAGATTTAACCAATTCACAAAATAAATGGATCAAGAAAAACAGAAAGGAGCAAAGTCCAGTCAATTAGATAACTGAGATATCAATCTCAATCCCAATTTTGCTTTATAGAGTATGAGTGGAATGGATGATAAATGTTAGGTTGGGTTAATGTTGTGCATTGTGCGCATTGGATTACCTAGTGAGACACAGGATTTAGGAATTTTAATTAACTCATGACTAAATAGTAGAGGGATAAACAAAAACAACAAAGCTTTTATCTTTAAATCATAGAGAATGGCTACCTGAACCCTTTGTAAAGAATTCAGCCTTGTTAAGGTTAGTCTATTCTGTTAAATTAAGAGGGAGAAAAACAGCAATGAAGCCTGTATCCTAAATTTTGAGGATGGCCAAGTCAGTCTTTTAAGGGTAAGGTATTCAGTTAATTTAGAGGGAGAAACAACAACAAAGCCTTTTACCAATAATTTTTTAGGATGGCTGTATGATTACTTCTTTAAACTTAAGGGTCATATACTCTGTTAACGACTACCATTTTAAAGCTCAATAAAGCTACAAAATCAACACATAGTCTTCTTTGATCAATCAACTGCAATTCCAATTGGCACAGTAATTGGTCCCTGTTTCATATGCTCGAACCCAGTGTACAAGTTAACCCTCAATGGATTACATTGAAAAGGGAAATGAGGATTTTGAAAAAGGAAAAGGATCTGCATAGGTTCAGATTTAATGAATTATCAGAATGCGGTTAACGTTGAAAATTCCCATGCATTTCAGATATTTCTTTAATAAATACATTGCATGTGCGTTAACAATTACAGCTTGGTAAATGATGAAAGACCATTACTGCGGAAAAGGAAAAGGTACTGTAAGAGACACGACTAGTGAGAATTTCCTAGAAATTGAAAATCTTCAGATATTATTTATCAAATGGGTCATGATCTCATGGATGGTTGTGATTTAGTTATTTCAAGATAAATTTTTAATGGACGGTAACGATTAAAAAATAATTAGATATCCACATTAACCATCCAAGTAGAATTATAATAGTAGACTTTCACAAAACTTATGCTAAGAGGCAAGAACTAAGACTACTGGAAGAAAATATCAAATGACTCAAGTCTATATGAGAACACCGGTCTACAACCACTGGCATGAAGACCTATCAAATTTGATTGAATCAGAAAAGCAAGCTTCTCTGAGAATCTTACCATAACAATTATTTAACTTATTCATAGGATATCCACTAGTAATTCTTACCAAGCCAAATTGTTCTACTGTCCATAGATAATCCTTTCACCCTCAAAGTAGGGTTCGCTTAGGTGCACTACTCCAATATTAAGCCATGGAACATAAGATCAAATTTGGTTTTGGTGAATCTTAAAAACCAGATGTCTCCTTGCACAAACCCTCTAATGTGGTGCAAATTCTAGCAAGAGAAAAATATGGACAAGAGTACGGCTCACCATAAATCAGGACGCCTATAGATAAGGTTATGCAGATGGGCTCACCATAAATCAGGATGCCTATAGATAAGGTTATGCAGATTACGATCAAGCAAAAAGGAACAAGATAGAGAACAGTCTAGAAAACAAGTAAAGATGATACATTTACTATAAGGAAATACGTTCATTACATGCTAAACATAATTTCAACAGGGAATCTACACCAATGATTATTAAGGGAGCATGCATTTTACCAAGTTGGAGATCCCCATAAAACACTCTGTTTGGTTTCTCACTCATAATTGCTCTATCCTACAACCATAACTTTATAACCGATACCATAATAAACACCGAATTGTTGCAGTTCCAATTCACACTGTATGTCAACTAGAAAAGAAATGCTCTCCAGCAAAGAACTAGTAAAGGTATAAAGAAGCTAGGAATGGTAGCATCATAGTTTAATTAGTCAGTTATGTTACTGGTGATATAAAGTTGAACATAAACAGACAGAATATATCGTCATTTCTCACTGAAGTACCAAGATGCACATGATCTCATGTCAACAAAGAATACATCAAAAGGCATCACTCTTGAAACTCATAATACTCATTCTGAAACTCACAATTGTCAGTAATTAATATGAAAGCTAACTACAAGCCAAATATACAAGTAATTTTTATTATTAAGATGATTCCCAAAAAACAAATATACTAACTCCAAGGGAAGTTTATCAACTTGTAAAAGTGTACCAACTCATTGTGTTCAAAAACAACTATTCGTTGTAGTTGTTTTTATGGCATTCGCTATTGTAGGTGATTTATCAGTAAGATTTCAAAAGAGAAAAACAAAAGTCAGAGCCTGGAACTTACAACTATATCACCTTCCTCGCCCATAGCAACAGCAGCCCGTACAGCAACTCTTCTAATGTCATGTAAGAAAAGCCTATGGCCATTCGGAAGAGGTGGATAGTAATCGTTTTCCCCATATTTTAGATAGTCTTGCATGGTCCAACCAACACCAGACAACATGTCATCCAAGATATCAACTGATCCAATATGAGATAATGTAAAATTTAGTCCTTTATTCTAATATCTTGAAATTAGTAACCAAGCAGAGATGATATTTCACAAGACAGTAAAAGGGGCCGACAGAATCTTACAATAACAAATTAGAGTTAGGATACCTACGTGGATCTTCATTCCTTGGATTGTCTGATGTCAAAAGGACCACATCACTTTTATCGGTAGCAATTTTTGTCATCATAGGCCTCTTCCCTCTATCTTTTTCACCGCAACATCCAAAAACTACATATTTGTCAGAAACAAATGAGGTTCCACTAACATGAGATCAAGTCAATAACAATTAAAAGAAGTACCATGTTTAGTTAATAAGCCTGACTTTCTCTAAATCTTCTTTTCTTTTGATTTCTTCAAGCCGGATAATGAAACGGTTTCACTTGTTTCATACTCCATCCGTATTAATGTAATAAATAAGTAGGCTAAGGTTAATGGACATGACAATGCTTACCAGTAATGACTCTCCGCGGACCCAATTCTCGTGCTTCATCTAAAACCCTTGACAGGGCACCAGGTGTATGCGCATAATCTACTACTACTGCAAAAGATTGTTCCTCATCTATCAACTCAAACCTCCCCGGGACTCCATCCACCGCCTCAATCCCTCTCACAATGTCCTCCAGGGGTGCGCCAACAGCAATTCCAACTGCAACTGCTGCGAGAATGTTACATATGTTATGCCTCCCTAATAAACCTGAGGAGATCTCAAGAATTCCTTGAGGTGTTTCGACCAAGACTTGAGTCTCAAACAACGAGAGCTCATACTTCAACACGTGCACATTGGCATTCTTATTCTCCATGGCATATGTCACCACTGGCACATCAGGATTTCCCAGAGCAATGAAAAAGGGAGCATTTGGGTCATCAACATTCACAACCTTCCTATGCCTCTCCGGATCCACCATCTTAGCAAAAAGCTTCGCCTTGCTATTCCTGTACTCCTCCTCACTCCCACGAAAGTCATGGTGGTCTCTCGCTAGGTTTGTGAAAACAGCAATATCGAAATCTATCTCATCACACCTCCAACAAGCCAACCCATCAGAAGAAGCCTCCATCACCACCGCTTCTGTCCCATTATGAACCATCTTCGCCATCAACCTCTGAACCGAAACAGCGTCCAATCTAGTATCCGGCCCATCCACCTTATTCTCTCCATGAACATAATACCCCAAACTCCCCAACATCCCCGTCCTCAACCCCATAGCCTCATACATTGCCTTAACCAAATGCGTAACTGTCGTCTTCCCGTTACTCCCCGTAACCCCAATCACCGACAAACCCTTTGACGGGAGTTTATAAAACGATGCAGCAAGTAACCCCAACACTGAACTTGTATCCTCAACTATCACAAGCGCCTTACACCCCAATGTTTCGTCAATATTAAACTCCTTCCCAGCCACCACCGCAACTGCCCCTCTCTTATCCGCCTCAGTCAAATCACTCTCATTCCCATCCTCCCTCCCCTCCTCACAACAAACAAACAAATCACCCCCACTCACCTCCCTCGAGTCGTGCTGAATCCCAGTAATCACCACCTCCAAATCCCCATACACTGAAACGGGCACCACCTTACTTTCATCCAAAAGCTCCGCAAGCGTCACCCTATACTTTGGTTCCATTATCCTAGCTCTACCACCACCCTCCATCAAATTAATATCAAAAGAAGCCGATCCATTAGAATCCATTACCTCATCCTGCGCAGAACCTATTAAAGAACAAAGTTAGTACAACTAAAATTAACTTTTAAATGGAGGTACAACCATACAGGTAGGCTAACCAAACTCTAGTAAGCATACTTGTATCTCCACTCTTTAAAGGGTTTGTTTGGTATTGTTGTGAACGAAAAGTGCTTTCAATGAAAAGTGTTGTTACCAATATTTTTTAACTAAGTAAAAGCACCACTTTAGGGGTCTGTTTAGCATTACTTTTGGATAGTCCAAAAGCTATTTTACAGCCCAAAAGCTATTTTACAGCCCAAAAGCAGTATTGGGTTAAAATTTAGGTGTTTGCCTTCTTTTTAAAAAATATTGTCTGGGCCAAAAAGCTTTTCAAAACCTCCGTTCTTTCTCCAAAATCCCACCACACCAAATAGTGAGAAAGCTTTTTTAATAACCCAAGTATTAGAGAAAAAAATTAAGGTTATTTTTCTTTCTTCTCGTTCTTTCTTCCTCTACTTTTCTTCTCGCCCCTATCTTTCTTCTTCGTAGCATCTCTCTCTCTCTCTCTCTCTCTCTCTCTCCCCCCCCCCCCCCCCCCCCCCCCCCCCCCCCCCCCCCCCCAATTGCCTCTTGTACTCACTCTTGCCATTTTTCTCCTCAAACCCTCCATCCTCTCGCCTCCCCCTTCTCACCCTTAGAGTTTCCTCTCTCTCTCTCCCCTCAGCCCTAAAATCCTTTTTTTTTTCTCACATCTTTTTCAACCCTTCCATAGATCTGATGATTGGACAGGTAAAATCTTATTATTAGGACAGATACAAATTTTATAATTCAATTCATGATGCAAAAATCAATATATATATATATATATATATATATTAAACAAATATTTAAATTTTCTTATGCGATTAAATATAGAAAACTTAATAATTAAATTTATGCAATTAGATTCGAAATATTAAAATTGAAAGAAAAAAAAAATTACATTAGAAAATTTAAATGTTTTAACATTTCAATTATTTTACAAGAGGTTTCCCATTGTTAAAGAATTTTTGTAACCTCCCAGCAGTTTAGAAAAGTATTTTACCAAACAGTTATTTCTCAAAACATTTAATTGTCATTCGGACAGACTGTCTGTCGACTACTGAATAATACTTTATGCTCTCAGCTCTTTTGTCTCGCAACAATTTTGGTTCACAAACAGATGTAGTGAGATAAATGCGAAGATATGTTACCCAAACACATATTTTGAGTCTAAAAGTGCTTTTAGAACCAAAAGCAATCCCAAGGAGAAATAAATAAATTAGGTGAAGTTATCTGAACTATACTTACTTACCCTCAATTCGAGCTTCTTGATCCTCATCATCCTCAGCAACAACAGTCAGCCCATGCAGCTGTTCAATCTCCTCAAGATCCACAACCTCCTCCGGCGACAACTCATCAATCCCATCCAAGGCGGCCGGCCCCTCCTTCTCCATCTCCATCTCCATCTTGGGAGGGTTCGGCTTCAACAGCCCCTGATTAACAAACTCCTGCCGCTTCAACGCAATGGCGGTATCAATATCACCAAACAAATCATCATCCTTCTGAGACTGCGAGGACGGGGTTTGGGATTGGGAACTCGGGGGGTCGTTTTCGAGGGCGAGGGCGGAGAGGAAGATGGCCTTGTCCTTCTTGAACTGGTCTTCTTGGATCTTTTTTGCGCGGGCGACGTGGCGGTCGAACTGCTGGAGTTTGGAGACGCCGTGGGAGGAGTCTTCGGGGGCTTCCGGGGGGTCGTCGTCGGAGGGGGAGGGGGTGAATTTGGCGGCGGAGAAGGGGAGGAGGAGGGGGCGGCGGCGATAGAGGTGGGGGGAGGGGGAGGGGAGGAAGGAGAAGGTGGGGATGGGGAGAGACATGGGAGAGTTTAGAGGGGTTTAAGAAAGTGAGGATGAGGGTTAGGGAGATGGGCAGCAAACATTATCAGGACTGGAGTTAAAGACTGCGAGAGTGAAAGAAAGAGGGGGAGTAAATTTAAAGAAAACAAGCCCCCACCCTCAACTATATCCGTTTCAAAAACAACACCCATCGATAATGAAGGTTTGTGAAGCTTTAAAGCTGGAAAGAGAGGTGGGAAATTATGAAGGTTAATTGTTACTAAGATAGGTTAATTGTTACTAAGTTAGGGCATTGGATGGCTAAATACAAAAAAAAATACATAAAGTTTTGGGTCAGTTTAAAAAAAGAGTAATACTTTAGCCACTACCAATTTCTTTTTGATGATACGGATAGAGTCAACTGACTCCAGCCATGCATTAATCAATTAACAAAATACAAAAAGGGTTTTACAAAAAGTAAAACAGGCAAAAACTAGTCCCGAAATAATACAGATAATATGACGCCTACAGAATACAACAATAGAATAAAAGACATAGACGCCGCAAGACAAAAAACACAGTTCCCAACGCGGTAGATGCTGCATGAACGTCCTGTGGCGCCTCAGAAGGAAGCAGGAGGACGCACGACAAATCGAAGCCTAGACTGGAACGCCGACTCACCTCCTCCAACAGACACGCCAACAACTGATGGAACTCAGACATCACTCCCGGTGGAGGATCGAGCCTAGAACTCCAGCAGCCATGGTCCAAACCCCGACTAGCGAACAGCACCGAGAACAAAAAGAAAGAAAGACGCAATTCATGCAAGGAGATAGAACTCCTTGATGAGTCAGAATATTCGGATCAAACCGATCGAAAGCCCCCAAAAAAACACCAACAAATACTAAATCACATCCCAATGAGACTAACCTTAGGCCAACAAGAATAAAACAACACCACTGAACATGCTATCCATAAAACAGCAAGAATATACGCAGAAAGAGACAGATGAGCATCAAACCAAGTAGCATTCAACACAGGACCTCCTAACTTGAGGTCAAACTAGAGGATTACAGAGAGAACATAGCAACAGGACCTGCAAACTTGAGGCCAACATAGATGCTTACAAAGAGAACTTAGCAAACACAGGGGAGGGGAATAGGAGTCAGGGTACAGCTCAAAAAGAAAATGGCTGAGGTTGCCTACCCAACCGATCAAAATGCAACAAAACATACAAGCCCACTAATGCAATCGCCACCCTCAAAACAGAGTAATCCTCCACCTCAACCCTGCATCCATACAATAAGGGAACATGCGTCAAGCCATCACGAGATATCCATAACATTAGAACAATTTAGCCAAAGAAAAGTACAATATAGAAATGCCAAGAACGAACTACTAATGACAGAACTCTAAATAGTCCAAAGGAGAAATGTCGGGATCATTAAATAGCGTTGACATTAATCAGACACTGGAAGGCCATTTCCAGTCTCTTATACGAGAGAGCTTCCCTGGCTTCCAATTTTAAAGGGGAAGACCAAAATTTGAATAAAAACAAAAATTCGTCAGAAATCGAACGATAGGATGTAGCTAATTGATGAAAAATTCTGTTATTCCTTTCCCTCCAAATGATCCATACGATAATCTGAAAGGAAAGGAACCACGATCTGTGGAAAGCGCCATTCGGGGAGAGTTTCGCCCAGTAATTGACCAGACTGGCCGGTAAGGCTGGCGCCTCCCAAGCAAGCACAGAAATTTTCCAAAGTGGACGTGAGAATTCACAGCCCACGAACAAATGGTTCACGTCCTCAGAAACGGAAGAGCAAAGCGGACACAATTGGCCCCATGCAAGATTTCTCTTGTTGAGAATTTCAACAGTCAGCAGTTTATTATTGAGGGCGAGCCACGCAAGAATTTTCACTTTTAAAGGTGCACCAAATTTCCAGACCAGGTCATGGAAAGGAGATAAAACGCCTCTGAAGTTAAGAAAATTATAGAATGAGCGAACCGAAAAGGTCCTAGAAGAATTCCAACGCCAACTAATCTCCTCTCTATCATACCAGACAACATTGTTGAGG
The DNA here is from genome assembly GCA_017893485.1 of Hemerocallis citrina. Classification (NCBI taxonomy): domain Eukaryota; kingdom Viridiplantae; phylum Streptophyta; class Magnoliopsida; order Asparagales; family Asphodelaceae; genus Hemerocallis; species Hemerocallis citrina. The sequence goes on from CM030365.1 coordinate 244,276,820, forward strand.
GTGGCAAGAAGGTCATCAAATACCGGGATAAGGTGAGGAGGCAGAGAAGTAGAGAGTGGAATCGACCATTGGCTTTGTAATCTGGTGTTGCAATAGTAGTCAGCAACCAATGCCAAGGGATCAAAAGCCAGGCGGAAGATAGCAGGGAAAGCAGTGGCTAATGAAGTATTACCGATCCATAGGTCGGTCCAGAATCTGGTCATGGATCCATCGGCACAATCGTGGCTTAATCCACAGCGGAAAGCCGTCGATGCTTTCCATACACCTTTCCAGAAGTGGGAAGCAATACGATGAGGTTGATCCGGGAAACTCCACCAATCTTCGATCGGAAAGTATCTGTCTTTAATGCTTTTTATCCAAGGCAGGTCCTCTTTTTGAAAAATCTCCAGAGCCATTTGCCCAGTAATGCTAGATTCTGGTGCCTAAGGTCTAACACCCCCAAACCTCCAGCTACCTTAGAAGAACATATAAGTTTCCAGTTACATAGATGTGAACCAGGATTGAAAAGAGAAGACCCAGACCAGAGGAAGTTACTTCTGATCTGGTCAATCCTCTTGATAACCCAAGCAGGAATGAAGTAGAAAGACATCATATACAGTGGGATCGAGGATGAAATAGAATTGAGCAGGATCAGTCTACCACCCCGGGATAGCTGTCTCCCAGACCACACAGATAGCCTGGATTCCACCTTATCGATCATAGGGGACCAGTCCGATTTATGTAATTTGCCCCATCGCAACGGGATACCTAAATATGTAATAGGAAAAGAAGCAATCGGGCAGTTAAAGAATTCGGAAATTTCTTCTTGTTGGTTAGGCGAACCTCCCAACCAGAGGACGGAAGATTTATGAAAATTGATTGAGAGTCCAGAGGCTAGTTCGAAACAATAGAGAAGGAGTTTCAGATTTCTCAGAGAGTGAGAATTAGGTTTAGCAAAGATGATGGTGTCATCGGCGTACTGAAGATTCACCACGCCGCTGAAACTACGAGAGTTTCCAAGACCTTCAATAACTTTGGCTTCCCAGGCATTGCGAAGGAGCTTACTGAATACATCCGCTACTAAAGAGAAGAGCAGGGAAGAAAGCGGGTCACCTTGCCTGAGACCACATTTGATTTTAAATTTGTGGCCCTCGGAACCATTAATGAGAATTGAAGAGGTGCCCGCGAAAAGGCTGGATTTAATCCAAGCAATCCATTTGGGACCAAAACCTCGATGAAGCAAGATATCGAAAAGGAAATCCCAACTGACGTTATCGTAAGCTTTTTGAAAGTCAAGTTTAAGAAGAATACCCTCTGACTTAGACTTATGACAATAAGATATGATTTCTTGGGCCGAGGCTACACTATGAAGGATAAAACGATCCTTGATGAACCCCGATTGGGCAGGGTCGATGAGAGGGGAGATAACTTCGCTAAGTCTAGCAGCGAGGACCTTCATGATAATTTTGAATATGGAGTTGATCAGACTAATCGGCCTAAAATTAGCCACGGAGTTCGCTCCTAACATTTTAGGGATAAGAACAATATGCGCGTAGTTGATACGGTCGAAAGAGAACGAGCCCAGGTGAATTTCAGAGAACATACGGAAAAGGTCATCTTTCAACCAATTCCAGAAATTTTGGAAAAAGAAGGCTGGGAAACCGTCCGGGCCCGGCGCTGCGTCGCTTTTTAACGCGAACACCGCCGCTTTGATTTCATCCATGGAAAATGGAGCCTCAAGAGAGGAAAGATCGATAGGTTGTGCACCGTACAGTTGATTCCAGTCGAGACTAATGGCTCTCGGCTTGGAGGATCCAATGAGGTTTTTATAGAATGAGAGAAAAGATTGGTGAATGTCCTCATCGGATGACAGTTCAATCCCATCTTTAATGATCGATGAAATACGGTTACACCGTTGCCTATGGGAGGCGAAGTTATGGAAGAACGCTGTATTACAATCACCCTCTTTGAGCCATCGAAATTTGGCTCTTTGAGCCCATTTCAGATGTTCTTGGAGAAGAATATCGGCAAATTCCCGTTTGCAAGAACGTCGTTCATCGAACAACGCTTCAGAAATAGGACCCTGCTCCTCCATCTTATCTATAGATTCAATGGAGGATAGGTAAAACTTTTTAAGAAAATTGGTATTAAATTGCCTTTCACTGCGCCAAATTTTGCAGCCGAATTTAATGGCGTGAAGTTTGAGAAGAATGGAACCCAATCCAGAAGATCCTGAGATCGCAAAAAGGCAGTCAACAACCAGGTTGACAAAAACTTGATCTTGTAGCCAAAAATTTTCGAATCTGAACTTGTGATGACGGAGAAAGTGGAAGTTGGAGTGAAGAGCTATGGGAACATGATCAGAAGAAGGATTTGGCAAAGCAATAGCGAAAGAGTTGTGAAATTGATTAATCCACTCATAGGACACCAAGAACCGATCGAGCTTCGCCATCGTAGGGTGCTGGCAGAGGTTCGACCAAGTGAAGGATCTGCCAGACAGCGGAATGTCTGTCAACTGTAACGAGTGGATGCAATCATTGAAATTGAATGAGCGATTACCCAGAGAGGACGGATTCGATCTTTCTGACGCAAATCTAGTGACATTAAAGTCGCCACCCATGATACAAAGCCCGTTAGAATACGGGAGAAGAGATTGGAATTCGTTCCAGAACAACGGTCGATCCTCAGAGGAGGACGGACCATACACGGAGATCACCGTGAGTTGGGTATCAAGAGGTACCCAATATAGTTGAACAATGAGGAAGAAGTTGAGCCGCTTAATCGCTATAAGCGAGAAGACAGCCTCTTTGAAACCTAGGAGAATCCCTCCCCTTGATCCAATGGCGTCTAGAGCTATCCATTTAGAGATAATGGATCCTCCGATAGACCTAAGAATCGCGGGAGAGGGCGAATCAAGTTTAGACTCCTGAATGGATATGAGGTCGCAGTGAGAAGAAGAGATTAGGTGATAAATCGCTCTTTGCTTGACAGGACAATTCAGTCCTCTAATGTTCCAGGATAAACTTGTAATACCCCGTATTTCTGAAATATATATGATTTGAAAAATATATAATAAATGAATTTGACTTGGTCCTATAGAATTGCTCTATAGGAGGGATTTATAAAAGAATTAAATTTGGTTTGAAGGGATTGTTTGATCCGGATTTGAATAGTGGGGGGACCCACCGGTTTGTATGAAGGAAGGAAACAGCACGGGAGTGCTTGTGCCTTCTTTGAATCGGTTGGTCCATGATGACGTGGCACCTAGGGGGACCATTTCCTAGTGTGTGCACGGTATGGAAAGGGAAATGAGTGGGAAATTGTCCCACATCGATAGTTTCAAATGATAAAGTATTATATAAATAATAAATGCCAAGGATCAAGAGTCACCAATTCGGTTAACCACTTTTTGAGAGGCAGCCTGTGGTGGGTAGTTGTACTACATAGTATCTAATTTGTCTTATAAATTGTATAAATTGTCCGAGCCCGGGGCAGGGGTGTTACAAATGGTATCAGAGCCGACTTTCGACACCGAGTGTGTGAGAGCAGTGAGTTATGGACTCCAAGATGATCGGCGGAGTGAGACAGACAATCCCCAGAAGTCTAGGACGATGGACAGAGATCCACAGAATGATCCGCAGAGTGGGATTGGTCTCCAGAATTCCAAAGACGAGAGTGACGCTCACAGAAATGCTCTACATCGGCTAGAAAGTAGATCCTGCACTAGATTGTGCATGCCCCGTGCTCATCAGCGAGGACGCTGATTTTCTGAAGGGGGGGTGTATGTAATACCCCGTATTTCTGAAATATATATGATTTGAAAAATATATAATAAATGAATTTGACTTGGTCCTATAGAATTGCTCTATAGGAGGGATTTATAAAAGAATTAAATTTGGTTTGAAGGGATTGTTTGATCCGGATTTGAATAGTGGGGGGACCCACCGGTTTGTATGAAGGAAGGAAACAGCACGGGAGTGCTTGTGCCTTCTTTGAATCGGTTGGTCCATGATGACGTGGCACCTAGGGGGACCATTTCCTAGTGTGTGCACGGTATGGAAAGGGAAAGGAGTGGGAAATTGTCCCACATCGATAGTTTCAAATGATAAAGTATTATATAAATAATAAATGCCAAGGATCAAGAGTCACCAATTCGGTTAACCACCTTTTGAGAGGCAGCCTGTGGTGGGCAGTTGTACTACATAGTATCTAATTTGTCTTATAAATTGTATAAATTGTCCGAGCCCGGGGCAGGGGTGTTACAAAACTAATCATAAAAACTATTGAACTTCGAGACTCTTAACCTTTCTTTCTCCCTGATGGAGAAAGCCACTGATGAAGGAGAGGAGTGGGTCAAAAAACCTAACTCCAAAGATTTGTTAATGAGATCGTGATCGAAAAACTGAGCAAATTGGAGGTGGAAACTTGAGCCAAGAGGCGATCTCATTGATCCTGGCTCAGCGGGGACAATGGTCTCGTCCCTAACCGCTGAAGACGGGGCCAGTGCCTTGTAGAAAGAGATACAGAAGAACGCACTAAGGCTTTAGCCCTTAACCGAGTGCTCGATCTGATAAGACGTGGAGTAGATCTAAGATGAATGGGAGGGATATCCTTGGAAATCCCGCTTACCTCAAACCCTGTGTCGGAGTTTGATATAATAGGAGCGATCGAAGGTGAGATAGCATCAAGGTGGAAATTAGACGATAGTTTATTAAGAGTCGTAGTAATCACAATCGGAGCCGCATTCGAAAACGACCCAGCACTGGGAGATGCTCTAAGGTGGGCCAAGGAAGTTCCCAGAGAAGCTTGCAATGCAAGGTTAAGGTCGGGAGATACCGATATACGCTCTCCCGACAAGTGAAAGGAAGAAATATGTAGGCGAGAAGGGGGAGAGAAATGGTAGAAAAAATCACAGTGAACAACAAATCGCAGAGCAAAAGAAGAAAACATCACATGATCGAAAAAAGGAATTAAACAATAATGATTTACCTTGAGGTTAGAAAGGTCCCGCTTACGGTCCGCTTCCTCGTCTTCCAGCAAATCATCATGATCAATCCAGCTAGGAGCTTTCGAAGATGACGAACATTTGACTTTAATAGGGTCAGTTTAGGATCAGCTACTGTGATCGAGGAACGGTGAGCTAGATTTTGGAATTGTTGCCAGTCGGATTCAGAATGCGGGTTGATATCCCACTGAGGCCAGGGGAAGGCAGGGGCTGAACACTTGGAATCCTGTGTAGCAGCAGCTGGAACGAGTTAGAATGCGGGTTGATATCCCACTGAGGCCAGGGGAAGGCAGGGGCTGAACACTTGGAATCCTGTGTAGCAGCAGCTGGAATGAGTTGGACTGTAGCAGCCACTACCAATTTCACTGCCATTTTCTTTACTACATTAGGTGGCATACTCCTATTGAAAAGTTCCCCTACCTACTCTATCTTTCCCTACCTATTGGAGTGTGCCACCTAAGATAGTGAAAAGAAATGTAGTGAAATTGGTAGTGCATGTAGCATTACTCTTAAAAAAAGTACACAATTTTTTTTTTTAAGGACACAATGTTTAAATTAACTCCACTTGGTTAGTTAGGATTAGGATTAGGGTTAGGGTTATAAAAAACGTACACAAAAGTTTTTTTTAATAAAAAGTGACACAATGTTTAAATTAACTCCACTGGGTTAGTTATGGTTAGGGTTGGGTTAGGGTAGGGTTTAAAAAAACCACTTTCATCTTTTATTTGTGTTTAAAAAAACATCACCCCCCCCCCCCCCCCCCCCCCCCCCCCCCCCGCGAACTAACCCTAACCTTAACTAACCCAGTGGAGTTAATTTAAACATTGTGTCCTTTTTTATATAAAAAAAATTTTGTGTACTTTTTTTAAACTGACCCAAAACTTTGTGTACTTTTTTTAAATATTGCCTTAAGACAAGTAGAGGTGGGCTTGGGCTAGATTTTAGTGAATTTTGTTGGTAGCTGATGGAGGATAATTATAGGCTTTTTTTTTCTTTCTTTTTTTTTTTTTTTTTGAAAAAATTTTGGAATATAGCCACCATGTTTCGTTAAAGAGAATATAATGAAACAAGCCTAATGGAACTAGGAGAAAAATCTTAAAATACAATCATGACTCCTCCCGCTACCCTAGCAAGATGGGTACAATCTAGAAGGAAAAAATAGAAATGATCAATAACAAGCAACTAGGAAGAACACATGAAAGATAACATGAGTAGAACTGTCAACCTCAGCTTTATCTCAACGTCATTGTAGAGTTGTCCCTATCCTTAAAAAGTACATGTGATGCGATGACGTGCACTTGCTGCAGTTATCTCTGCCCCAAAAAAAGATGAAATATATAATTTGAGTTAGTCTACTATAAATACTATTACTGGTGCCACGAAAATAAAAATTATTCATGTCTAGCCGAAGAACCCAAGTCATTGTGGTGATCGCTATGTACCAAGCCTCTATCATGTTCTTCATAGGCCTTTCGAATCGTTGTCCTACCCAAAGCTCATCATATGTAGTTGGGTATCCCTCTGCTCCTAGGGCGTGAAGTACCTCTGTTAATACTGATTTGCTTTTGGGCAATAGATAAACATGTGATCCTTAGTTTTGAGATTCGCGGATTGCAGAAACCGCAATTACTAATGATCTCTTGTTATCTTCTGCCTATGTTTTCCCTAGTCAAAATGGTGTTGTTGAGAACTATTCAGAAAAATACTCTGACTTTGAGAGGATATTTGGCTTTCCAATCTCCATAGAGGGGATATTTGGTTTGTCTCGTATGGTTCAAATCTCCGAAGTTAAAGCAAGGGATGGGCTTGTGCTTCCCTGCCTCACCTTCCTCGTCGTTTGTTGCTGATCGGGGTTATGTACCAGTGTTGTGGCCTTGCGTCTCTTCCTAAATCTCTTCCATTCCACCATTATCCAAACATACCTCTTCTACCTCGGTGGATTTTTGTTTCCCTTTGTCGACGGTGGCGTCCCTCATTGACTCCACCTCCGTCGTCGAAAAAGTGATGGATTTTGGGTCCAAGGCAGGAGTATGACCCCGTCGCAGGTACCCTTCCTTGGTTCTGATTCATGGCCACGGCATTGAGCGTCTGATAGACCCTCGCAAGTTCCGTTTCCAAGTCCAGACCTTCCCCGTTTCTAGCTCCTCTTCTAGCCATATTCTGATGCAAAAGATCCATTAAATTCGAAGTATAAGACATGAATTTTAAATCAACTTGCATTTCATTGAATTCCAAACTTTATACATTCGAATTGAAAACATTTCTTGACATCAGAATGAAAACTGTAGAAGCTACAATAGTTTAACTCCTACGGTTCCTCTTCGCTTCTCGAAGTTCTCCCCTTAGTTCGTCAACTTCTTCCTTCACACATCGGTCATATTCTTCCTCTTCTCGAGTTCCCATACACGATGACTGAGAACTGCAAAGTCGTCCTTGCGCTTTGCCAATTGAGCCTCCAATAATCCGACTCTCTCCCGCAGTGTTTCTACCTGCCTCTGAAGAGATATCACAAGACTATTTGGAACTGGTTCTTCTTCTTCGTCAGAAGAGTCATCAGATGAATCCGGATGTGGGGTGATCTCTCGGGACTCAGGCCATTCTTCTCCGTCAGAATCTGCTTGCCCTGGGTAGTACTCTTCCTCGGAATCTGCTTATCCAGGATAATAATCTTCCTCGATGATATGCCAGTTGTCGTCTCCAGCAGGGTCGAAGTGATCAGCCATCTGAGAAATAGGGAGAAAGAAGCATAAGTCATAGAGCAACACAAATGTAAGTCACTTACATTTAAATCTCTAGACTCAAACACACACTCTAATGTCCACTTCTAGGGTGTCGTTCCTTATAAATTTGTACAAGTGTGAAGCGTGGCTCTGATACCACTCTGTAATGCCCCGAATTCCAAATACACTGAATTCGAGATTCCACAGGATCTTTACACTTCTTTCGTACAATTTTACAAGGAATTCAAAACTTTTCACTTTACATCAGAGTTACATGAAAAACTTTACTCTTTACATTGCACAGCGGAAGTAAATTTACAACATTTAAATAAATGTACAACAACATTGAATAATCTCTAAGCCTTTGTCCTTCTTTAATCTTTATCATGTCATTTACCCTGCATACAAAACTGTGGGTACGTCAGTTTATTCAACCGACGAACATTATACACGGCCATCCTCTCTATGTCGGAAATAGTATAACTAATTTTCTATATTTAACAAACACAAACTTGTCACATTTCAAACTAAAGGGAATACCCTAATGATGTCGTGTTGTGATTGTGCACTTAGTCCTTAATGCAATTATTTATATTACATGACACTAATGCACACTTGTTCGGATTCTATGCATCCCATACTACATAGGTCCTAGGGCAAGCCCTTAATCGTTCTTCATCTTGTAGGGTTCAATCCATCGTCATGTCTTAATCTACTACTATAACTACGGTAAGTATCCTAGATGTTTTCTGACCTATGGACTCATGTCTAGGTGCTCTGGAGGGAATCCCAACGCATTGACACATGACTCATCATGCATGCATCCTGTGGTAATTCAGCTCCTACCATAGACATGACACCACCCGCAGTCGTCAAACACCCCACGAGCGTCACCACCGGGATGGTACTCTGGAGCAGTATCCACGCCCTATCATGACTCATCATGGGACATCCTGGGATACTCTCTCGCCACCAATCCAATGGCCCTCATACTCAATATTTTTCTCTTGCTTTCATCATATCTTCACTATGTAACTAATTCTTAGTTTAATGAAATCATGAATAAAATCAATCTTTTAGAGTTAGCCTTCTCACTACTACCGGTCATATTTCTTTCATTTCACAATGACCCAAACTGGTCTTTTCAATTTCAATAATCATAATTATTCATCACTTTCACTTGCCAGTGTGAGTTTTGGCTACACTCTAATCTTCAATTTCAATTCATAATTCATATGCTTGATTTTTCATACTCAATAACATTTTTCTTTTCCAATAACATGATTTCTAAATCATTCATGAGTCCATAATCATACATGGAATTCAATTATTCATCAAGTAATTCATCACATATCATTTCCACATTAAAAATCATATCAAGATTTGTAAATATCCACTACTCAATATGGTCACACTATTCTTCAATAAGAATAATACACATCACTTCACGTCATGTAATTTTCTTTTTATTCATATTTCTTTTCTAACACTTTATTTCAAATTCTTTTGTGAATTATAACCTCCACAAAATACAAGTGTAGAACCATAGTTCTATTTATACATTTGTTCTCAAAAATATACTCTATTTTATTTTGATAACTACCAAATTATTTTTCATAAGTTCCACATATTTTTAGGATAATAATCATATTTTTTTCCAAAATTTTTAATCACAAAAAATATTTTTTCCACAAATTAAACCCAGGCCGAGACCGGGTTTCGAACCAACAACCACAGGGAAACAAGCCGCAGGCACAAACCACTAGGCCGATCGCGCCAAGCAGTATAGAGGAGGGCTGAGAGCTATACATGCTCTCGGCTGCAGTTAATTTATTTTTAAATGTACAAAACAAATATATGGTGCTAACGGGAATCGAACCATCGATCTGTGGGGAACCCCGCGCACTGTAGCGATTAAGAGCATCCCGACCACTTGAGCTCAAGTTGTCTCAGATACAACTCGAAGTCTACTTAAATCAATTCTTTCTGTTAATAGAGCATTTCGATGTTCAAAAAGCTCTCATTTGATTTTGCTCTTACTAATCTTGCTGTAAATTTCCAGATTAATTATTCCTCTAATAATTTATACTCCAGTATATAAAAAATAATTTTTTCAATAATTAAACATATATTTCCCATACAATTTAGTTAAATTGTAAGCTACTACTACCACATTTCTTTTTTTTCGACATTTTCTATCCAATCATGATCTCAATAATCTCTATATCAATTCTCTGTTTTTAAACACACAAATTATATTTTTTACGTCATCTATTACAACATTATCACAAAAGTCCCTTTAAGCATATAAGGCAACATTGTCATTTACTAAGTTTTGCATATAGTTATTGATGCTAATAATGAATTTTTCTTCAAACAATCCATAGCTATAATTAATCTACACACAACTTAAATCGAACGATGGAAACACATACAAGCTATTTATTAACATTCCAATCAATTAATAAGCCATTTTGGTGATTAAAATGTACTCTTATTAATCTTTTTCATGCATCATCATTTCAATTTAATTCTAGCATGCTTCCTAATTAGAAATGTGGAAAATAACCCACCTTAGCATAATATCTAATTAGAAATATGGAAAATAACACACCTTAATTGGAGAGAAACACAATTTGCAACACCTCCTAAACAAAAGTCCTTGCCAAGAGAGCGATCCTTCTTCTCGTCGATGCGCACACAAGCCTCCAAGATGCCGAACCCGAGCTCCTTTGATGCCGGCCTTCCTTGTTGATGCAGGCACAAACTCCCCACACACAACTCTCAATCTTTTAACTCACTTACTAAACTACTAATAATGTATTTTATACTATAGGTCTTGGAGAATTAATTAGTACAAAATAACTAGACTAGGGGGGGAGGGGGGGGGGGGGGGTATTTATGCTAAAAATTTGGGTAAATGGAAGGCTAGGATTAAACTAGGAGTTAGAAACAAAAGGCTAGGATTCAAGGAGGAGTTACAATAACCAACCATGATCAAGCAACCACCACCCATGACTCCACTCAAAATTTTCATTTCCCTCCATGTCAAAACCGGCCTCACATGAGGTGCTTTGCACGTGTATGTGCAATGCACGTGCATGCACTTGTCTCCATTTAACAAAAGTTGTACATTATATTTTCTACAAAAATAAATTTTTAAAAGATGTGCTACATTACAAGTTGTAATAAAAATAACTCATGGGCTTTAGTTTATGGGCCAAAATAATAGTTTTATAAAAGAAAGTAAATAAATTAGATTTGGGCTAAAAAAAAGGCTTATGTTTATTTGAAGAAAAATGGGCCTTTATAAAAATAATTAAAGAACACACATCATCCATAATAAAAATAATTATAGGATTTCATACTACAAAAAATTACACGTGCACACTACATGCAAAATAAATAAATAATTTTCATAAATGAAAATCGGGGCATTACAACACTCCCTCCTTAGAATAGTTCCATCCCCGGAACTACAGTTAAGAGCGAGAAACAAAAATACTCACAACAAGCACAAGAAAATACAAAATACAAATCAAGCAAAAAGCTCAGGATAATCCTTCAACATTCTCTCCTCAGACTCCCAAGTAGCCTCTTCAACCAAATGGTTTCTCCAGACTACCTTGACCATCGGTATCGTCTTATTCCTCAAGACTTTCTCTCGACGATCAATAATCTCGACAGGAGACTCGATGTAATTCAAATCCAACTGCAAACCTTCCGGCACTTCAGGCAAATGATGGCTCGGATCTGGAATATAACCTCTCAGCATAGACACATGAAAGACATTGTGCACCTGAGATAACTCTTCCGGTAATTCAAGCCGGTAAGCAGTTTTTCCGATCTTTTTCAATATCTTGTACGGGCCTATAAACCTCGGGGCTAACTTCCCGCCTTTGCCAAATCAAACCACACCTTTAATGGGCGATACTTTCAGAAAGACGAAGTCACCTTCCTCAAACTCAAGGTCCCTTCTCCGGTTGTCTGCATAGCTTTTCTGCCTGCTCTGAGCTTCTACTAACCTTTTCCTGATCAGATCAATCTTTTCAGAGGTTTGCTGCACAAGCTCAGGCCCAAAAAATTGACGCTCCCCAACTTCAAACCAACAAACATGTGTTCTGCACTTCCTGCCATACAAAGCTTCGTACGGCGCCATCCCAATGCTAGTCTGAAAACTGTTGTTGTAGGTAAACTCTACCAAAGGTAAATGCCTTTCCCAACTGCCTCCAAAGTCTAGTACACAACACCGAAGCATATCCTCAAGAATACGGTTGACTTTCTTGGTCTGCCCATCGGTCTGCGGATGAAAAGCAGTGCTGAAATCCGTCTTGGTACCCAAAGCTGTCTGAAGACTCCTCTAGAAATGTGAAGTAAACCGCGCATCTCGATCAGACACAATAGTTGACGGAACACCATGAAGCCTGATGATCTCGCCAACATACAACTCAGCTAACTTGTCCATCGAAGCAGTGAGTTTCATCGCCAAAAAGTGAGCGGGCTTGATTAGTCGATCGACTATAACCCAAATCACATCATTGCCTTTAGGACTCTTGGGCAATCCCGTAATGAAATCCACACTGATGTTATCCCACTTCCATTCCGGAATAGGTAACAGCTGTAATAGACCTCCGGGTCTCTGATTTTCGGCTTTGACTTGCTGACAAACCTCACATTTCGCCACAAATTCAGCCACATCCCGCTTCAAACCTGACCACCAGAAATGCTGTTTGATGTCTTTGTACATCTTAGTACTTCCAGGATGTACCGACAAAAGAGTAGCATGCGCCTCCTGAAGAATACTCTCTTTCAGGTCCGCCTGATTTGGAACACATAGTTTATCTCTGAACCACAGCACTCCGTCCCTGATTTGAAATCCGGGCAACCTGCCAGCACTAACCTGCTTCTTCATCTTCTGAATCTCAGCATCAGCCTTCTGGCTTGCAATGATCCTTCCATTTAGAGTAGGCTGAAGCCTCAACTGAGCTAAAGATGCTCCCAATCCTTGCAAGACAATTTCAATACCTGCTCAATCCAATTCCTCAATCAGATACTTCTGAGTTGTAATCAAACTGGATAAACTGCTCTTGCGACTAAGTGCATCAGCAACAACATTAGCTTTCCCAGGATGATATTTGATCTCAGGTCGCATGTCCTCAAGCACTTCCAACCATCTCCGCTGCCTCAAATTCAGATCCTTCTGCTGATATATGTACTTCAAACTCTTGTGGTCCGTGTACATGTTCAATTTCTCACCGTACACGTAGTGTCTCCATTGCTTCAGGGCAAAGATAATCGCAGCCAACTCCAGATCATGAGTCGGGTAATTCTTCTCATGCGGTCGTAGTTGCCTAGACCCATAAGCGATTACTCTTCCTTCTTGCATTAAGACACAACCAAGCCCACGATGTGACACATCGCTGTAAACATCATACTCAACACCTGCTCTAGGCAAAGCCAAAATAGGTGCAGTAGTCAGCTTCTCTTCCAACTCCTGAAAGCTTGCCTCACATTGCTCAGTCCACTTGAAGTTCACATTCTTCTTGGTCAAACTAGTAAGCGGCACGGCTATCTGAGCATAACCTTGAATGAATCTCCTGTAGTATCCAGTCATTCCAAGAAAACTTCTGACTTCCTTTACTGTAGTAGGCCTAGCCCAATCTCTCACTGCCTCTATCTTCTGAGGGTCAGTTGTCACTCCCTCCTTAGAAAGAATGTGACCGAGGAATGCCACTTCAGATTTACAGAAATCACACTTGGATAGCTTGGCATACAACTCCTGCTCTTCCAGCTTCTTCAAAACTGCTGCCAGACGCTCGGTGTGCTCCTCTTCTGACTTGGAGTACACGAGGATATCGTCGATAAACACCACGACGAAAGAATCAATGAACGGCCTCAGAACTCTGTTCATCAAATCCATAAAGATTGCGGGTGCATTCGTCACTCCAAATGGCATAACTAAGAATTCGTAATGCCCATGTCGAGTTCTAAATGCAGTTTTGTGCACATTTTCAGCTTTCACTCGAACTTGGTGATATCCTGATTGAAGATCTATTTTGGAGAAAACAACTACTCCTTGTAGATGATCGAACAAGTCATCAATTCGGAGAATAGGATACTTATTCTGAATAGTGACCTTATTCAGCTCTCAGTAATCAATACACATTCTCATCGATCCATCCTTCTTCTTTACCAAAAGCACTGGTGCTCCCCAAGGTGACGCACTAGGTTGAATAAAGCCTTTCTCTAACAGTTCCTCAATCTGTCGTTTCACCTCACCCTGTTCCACTGGAGCCATCCTATACGGTGCCTTAGAAATGGGTGCACTTCCCGGTTGAACAGTGATACTGAACTCTATATCACGATGCGGGGGTAACCCAGGAAAATTATCCAAGAACACAGTCGGATAGTCCCGAACCACAGGAATCCCTTACACTTCTACAAGAATCTCTTCCTTGCGGATAGCTGCCACCAGCCTAGAACATTTTTTCCTCCCTTGGAAAGTGACTTCAGGTTCACCTGGAGTCTTCACTGTTACTGTCTTGGTCTTATACTTGATGCTTGCACTGTACACCGACATCCAATCAATGCCAATGATAACATCGACTCCCAAGATAGTCAGCTTGATCAGATCAATTCCGAAGATCCGATCACCAATCGCGATCTCACAGTCAGCATAGTACCGATCAGTGGTTAGAGTCTCCCCTGATGGAGTAGCTACTAACCTGCTCCTTCATGACTATTATCTTAGCGATAAAATTGGACATGAAAGATAAGTAAAACGCGCGTCGTATCCATGCCATGTCATACCATATCTTCTGTTTGTATCGGTGCAAGGTTGACGGGCTGATGACAAGATTGCAGGAACAAGGATGTGTCATACTCGAACTAAGGGTTTCTGAACTATCAAGAGTGATAAATCTACATGGTGTAGTGCATAGAAGAAAGTGGCTTTATGCACTCTGATTTTCTCCTGTATTCCAGAATTAAAAGAGTAGAGAAAGGGTGAGCAAGTCAAGCCTCTTAAGCAATCAATATGCACAAATACATAGCTTACAGATTATCATTGTCTTCTCCGCGTCAATGTTTCTAGAGGGTAAATACAAGTTGTGAACCCCTCTGGTGGTGAGCAGAACTCTTAGAAGAAGCTCAGGAGCTGCTTTATCTGAGTTCTATTGTACTCCGAACCATGCATAATCTATCATTCATAACATTCCTACACTATTTAATAGAATTTTAATTATTACATTAAAGTAAATGAAAGGAAAATATGTATATCAATTACATAATTTGCACTAAGGCATTGTGGTCACAATTCTATGAAATAAATAACTGGCATGAACTTGGAGAAATTTTGCTAGCTTTATTCTAGTTCAAAGTATAGTATAGTTGCCAATGTCAATGACATAATAGGTTACTAAAATAATCATAAATATTTTGAGTGTTAATAAATAGCTTATATCTGTCTGAAAGTATGGATTTATTTATATACAAGTATATGTTAATATGGGTCTATATTGTGGATATATGTGTGTATGCATGTAAATACAGTTGTCGAACCTTGCAAATAACAATGAAACTCGGCATTCAAAAATATCCTTAAGTGAAGTTGAACCTGTTTTGAAAAGGTTTCGACTATGCTTAAAAGTTAAAACACCCAATTATTTTCTTCTTGACATCTAAGATTTGGTGACTCAATAAAGAAAGTGAAAAGGGTCTTATTAGTTGCTATTTTGGCATTTCCTTACAAATATCATTATGATATGCTTGTAGATCATGATACAATAATTAGGTAAATAACATATCAGGATCCATTTGGATTCACCACCGTGCAACTTGACATGTGGGGTTATTCTGCAGGACTAATGAAGTAATGGAGTTATTAATGCGCATCCAATGTGGTGGTGTACTGTATATGAACCCGAAGTGAGTATTCTTATCAGTTTATACGAAAGGAACTTGTTTCTGAGATGTAATGTTGCTTTTCCTGCATCAGTCAGAGTAGCTCAAAAATAATTCCCTTTATGTTAAGCCTCAATATTAAGTAACTTTTACACTTTTCATTTTATTAGATTTTATTATATAAGGGACAATATCATTATATCCCACTTAAATTCGGTGCTTATGATACTTTATAATAATCAATTATGCTCAAACATTGTTTTAGATATTGATTTTTTCAATTGTGGGCATGATTATTTGCTCCCTTCATCCTCATCTATGAGATAATTTTTAAGCTACAGTCAGAATTTCTTCTATAAATTCTAGTACTTAGTAGTTGATAAACCACGTCTCTCGGGAAAAAGAATACAAGGTAATCTTCCTCCGCTCGGAGTTTACTTATCTTTTAATTCAACAGAAAGAAATTTAATTATGTCAGTGTTTCGGCAGGTTTCAAAATTTTGAACTACCAAGCATACTTAGTAACTCCAAATATTTTATTTCATTGTAATTGCTTACAGCTACCATGAAGATCCTGCTAGTGCTACTTATTTTGTTCGCTTTGATCTTTATCTCATCCAAACCTCATGTCGAAGGGAGAGGGCTCAAAGAGGACAACTCCATATTTACGTCACAAACCAACAGAGACAAGAAAAATCCTCTTGCTGAGAATGATGTGAAGGTTGTCTTAGACGATAATGGTACAAAGCAAAACGAGAAGAAAGTGGTGAATTCGGAATCTAATTTAGTCGGTGAAGCTACAACCAGCGCAATCAATAAAGTTGTGAAAGATGATGATGACGACAATGGTGATTCTGGTGGCGATGCGTCTATTGATGGTAGCCACCACCAACCTACAGTCCAGTGGTACTGTGATAGAATATCCAGCATCCACACCAAAATTCCATGCAATTAAGCTTTGATGCGTTGTGGTTAAACAATAGAATTAAGTGATATATATGTACTAAAGGTTCCAAATCGGTTTGTGTAATACCATGGATGACTAGGCTTTGTGATCATTTCTACAAAGTTACTACCATAAATAAAGATCCGGCCATATGTACACTATATTGAGACTTGTCGCGATTTACATTGTACTATACTCTGGCTCCATGTTATATATAGGGGTGAATACTGAATACATATAGAGTATATTTGACATTTTTATACTGAATGCATATAGAGTATGCTGAATACATATAGAGTATATTTTAAAATTACGATGTGCATGCTAGCTCTTTTTTACAGGAAGGTTACAGAAGAAACCAGACTCACATATCTAGCGTTGAATACACTTAACACACAACTATTTTACAAGCAGACAATATTAAAGAAGACTAATTAACAATGATACTGAGCTTGCAAATCATGCATCTGACCATGTGATATCGTAGTCTCCAACTTGCGAGTGGGGGATCCCTAATGCCCTCCACACTGCAGGTGATGCATCGACAATGTTGTTGGGGCACGGAGGTTGGAAGTCATGATCAGAATCACAACCATAAACAGAGTCACACTCATCGACCACCTTAGCTAAAACAGAATTTCCATTGGCATTGATCCTGATGTTGTTCAAGCATCGGGTACCGTGATTGTACCATCCAGTGGACAGAGCTACAACCATTTCAGAATCACTGTGGTAGCTGTTGTCGCATTCAGAGGGGCCTCCGCCATCCCCACCCTTTGCGAAGCTATTAATAGTCATGTGGGCACGTGTATCTCCAGTGATGGGTGGAGAGCATCGGTATTGAGGGTACCTTTTGCCATCCTCGCAGCAATCAGAGTCGTTCTCTTTGTTACAGTTGCCGGATTTACCAGGCAAGTAGCCGCTAGGATTGCAAGCACCCAAGAGAGGAGAATGGCGAAAGCAAGCTGCCAAGTTGAAGGCTGCTACCAACATAACTAGAACAAGTGCTACAACTTTTGCCATAGTTACAATGCAGTTGATCATAAAGCTTTAGTAGTTGATACTAGTTGAAGATGTGTTTGCTTTGTATAGACTGCCTGGGTATTTATAGAAGAACAATAATTCTTAATTAGTGTTACGGCAAAAGTAATTAATCTTGTAATCAAGTAACATAGCAGAAACGTGCATCCATGGATATGTTTTTTTGGTTAGGAAGAGGAGGAGGAAGGGCGTGCAATTTAAGTTGACAGAGACAGTGGGCTGGGACGGGTTAGGCTGTTTTTTCCTGAGCCTAATCTAGCAACTTTGCTGATAGGCAACGGCACTACAATTTAGTCCCACATCGGTAGCACCTGCATAATATTTGTTTTTTATTTAGAAGAACTAAGTAATAGGTTGTGTCCCTTCGGGGACATCCGATAAAATTGGAACGATACAGAGAAGATTAGCATGGCCCCTGCGCAAGGATGACACGCACAAATCGAGAAATGGTCCAAATTTTTTTTACCATTTTCGGGTTACCTAGGGTTTTGGTTTTTTTTTTTATCCCCTCTTTTGGGATTTTGTTCTTATCACTTCGGATCTGCCGTTGTTGATATTCCAAACATGGTCGTTTGAGATGCGGATGAAAGGAATTATACGAAGGATGAGTGGCATCGAAGATAGATGAAGGTAATTTTGTGTTCATCTCTTTTAAAAGTGCATTAGTTGGTAAATGGTATCTAATTCTTGTCATTTTCAAGCTTTTCTCACAAGTTTGTTAAACTGTGAGAAATTAAATTGATGAAATGGTTTTAGTAATTTGGATGGAGTGAAGACCGCTGATGAGGTGGTATTTTTGTCTTGTTGATTTAGTAGAAATTAGTATTGTGTCAAATTAGAATATGGTAACAGAGTTTAAGTTGGAATTTAGAACGATCAGTTTATTCTGTATCGAGGTCAGCTTGAAGACAACATGATTTGTAAAGCTCGACTGTGGTCGGTCCATGTGTCCATCAACTTAAATTCATCAGTTTTGAGAAGTAGTGAAGTCTTTCTTGTTAAGAAATTTTACTTATTCATTATTCTCTTCATGTATGAAAAGACAACATAATCGTATTTTGCTGTAATGACAAAGTGAGTACGAAAGGTTTATTTCGAGGATGAAAATACACTTGCGCTGTCGCGCCTAGGGGGTGAACATATTGTGATTTTATTTGTTATGAAAAATGTGGTCTAGATCAAGTTTTTTTTCCCTCCCCAAGTATCGGTTCATTTCCATATCTTAATCTGAGACAGTAAGGCTTCATATCAATTAAGAGATAGTGTACAATCTGCACATGATAAGTTGAAAAGACATACCTTTGTAGATGCTAATGGTGATATCTCGTACAACGTACCTTACTTTTGTAAGAGCGATCATGAATAACTTATCTCATTGAAAGAAGCCCTATAACTAGAAATAAAAAAGTAATAAGAGGTTATCAAAGCATAGGGAGTATGAATTTATGATATTTATGTTATGAAAAGGAGCTGACATTTTGAATTATCCATATTTACCTCCTTATCAGTGTTCTCTTTTACCAAGTTAGAATAGGGTTTGAAAGAGGAGTCCAAAACTCTACAAAAGTGATAGACAATTCACACAATATCATCGATGGCAGGCAGCCTTCAGTTATTTTGTGTCAAATTTTTGGTTGATAAATCTATTGCATGGAGGAGCTTGCCGTAATCCTAAATGACCGCTCTCCATTGTCCTGATTCTTGTTGATGGCAAAACTTTACATAACTGTATGTCTACTAGTTTCCTAGCCAACAAGGTAGATTAAATTCTAAGTGTTCTTCTCTTTGGGACCGCTAATGTTTGTCTAGAATATACTGTAAGATTTTTTTAATGAGGATAATAACTAGTTTCAGGCTAAAATATTACTATTTATGGATGCACCAATAAAGAATACCTTTTGATCTATGAACATCTCAACTGCTTTGATGCTTTTGTCATCAAATTCATGATCTTGGAGTGAAATTAGCTTCTTTTAAATCTTACCTAATACTTGCTACTGGGTTTTGACCTACCTTCTGGAATTGGTTCATTTGATTGTAGTTCTACAATACCCATGCACAGTTGCTGAGTTGGTTCCTAATTTTGCAGCTTGAACAACTGATATAGTTCATTACCATTTGGCTTTAAATGGTAGATGTAAATGTAGCCTCTTCTTGCCTTAATGGAAGAATGTTTGGTCATTGGTGTGTAAGATGGGGGGGGGGGGGGGTGCTAATGGTAACATTACAACCCCCACCCCAGCACACCAGCCTCCTGTTGTATGGAGGAAACCAACTACCCAGAGAATAGCTTGTGGTTGTCAAGTATATGCAAAAGTTAATGTCCTACCATATATCCATGACTTTACAGTTTCAATTACACTAGAGAGCAAACTCAGTTGTCAATTCTAGTAGCTAGTTGGAAATAGAACCCATATAAGAGGTTCATAAAGCCTGTTTTTTCAATTGTGCCCTCAACGATGATCATCAATCAGTCATGACGTGCCTACACTAAGAGGAATGAATTTGATTGTTGCAGATTGTAGTCAACAATTTAATGCAGATAAAAGGTCATGATTCCATTTGTTTGCAACGATAATGATCCTCCTTGTGTTTGTGCGTGTGTCAAGTTGTCGATTCCCTAGTAGCAGGTCCGAAATAATAACTCGTACAAGAATTCAAAGCTTGTTTTTCTAAGATCAATTATGTCTTGAATGATGATCATCGATCAGTAGTGGCATGCATACACCAAGTAGAAGCAATTTAATTATTGTGCATTAAAGTCAACAATTTAGTGCAGGTAAAAGATCATTATTCCATTTGTTTGCGTGAGTCTGACATATAGGAGGGAAACGATAATGATCCCATTTGTGCGCGTGCTTGCATGCGTGTAATTGTTATAGAAGGATATATATGAAGAAAATTCTACATTAATTACACCATTCACACCAAGGCGTTGTGGCCACAATTACATATATAGATGGCATTGTTTTGGAAATTTTAATAGGTTTTTCTTCTGTAAAATATTTAGCTGCAAGTGTCAATGGTAATAGGTTAATAAGAAGAATCTGAAAGATATTGAGTCTAAATAAATAATTCATTTTGTATGCACACATATATGTAAGTAAACATACACATTTATATGAGAGTATGATGATATGATGATATAAGCCTGTCCTCATGTGTATATATGTGCATGTAGCAATGTATTTATATATGTAACTGTTTGTATGTATATACAGTTGTTAAGCCATTCACATTATAAAATAGAATCTATTTTCTAAACCTTTTCACCTATGCTTAGATTGTAACAGTCTAATGACCATCTTAGTATGCTAGATTTTAGTGAGTATAATTAATAATTAATACATGAAGAGAAGGGTCTTATTGATATCTTCTTTAAAATATCACTAAGGCATGCTTGTAGATTAAGATGAAATAAAAGATGAAATGGATCATGAATAACAGATCATGATCCATTTGGATTGCTTACCTTGCACTTTGACCTGTTGGATTACTCTGCAGGACTAATGAAGTAATGGAGTTATTAAGAAACTACCAATGTGGTGCTGCATTCAACCCAATATGAGTATTCTTGTGAGTTGTAATAATGTAAACTTGTTGTTGAGATATATTCTTGCTAGCGTTGTAGTGCATTAATCAAGAAAACTTAAGTGGCTCCAAGAAAACTTAGTGGGGGGGGGGGGTGTGGTGGTGTTTGGTGATGGTAACATTACAACCCCCACCCCAGCGCACCAGCCTCCTGTTGTATGGAGGAAACCAACTACCTTCTGCACTAGGACATCCCATCTGCAGCATTTGAAAAGTTAAAAATAAATAAATAAAGAGATAGAAGAGGAAATAAATAGAGAATAGCTTGTGGTTGTCAAGTATATGCAAAAGTTAATGTCCTACCATATATCCATGACTTCACAGTTTCAATAACACTAGAGAGCAAACTCAAGTTGTCAATTCTAGTAGCTAGTTGGAAATAGAACCCATATAAGAGGTTCATAAAGCCTGTTTTTTCAATTGTGCCCTCAACGATGATGATCAATCAGTCATGACGCGCCTACACTAAGAGGAATGAATTTGATTGTTGCAGATTGTAGTCAACAATTTAATGCAGATAAAAGGTCATGATTCCATTTGTTTGCAACGATAATGATCCTCCTTGTGTTTGTGCGTGTGTCAAGTTGTCGATTCCCTAGTAGCAGGTCCGAAATAATAACTCGTACAAGAATTCAAAGCTTGTTTTTCTAAGATCAATTATGTCTTGAATGATGATCATCGATCAGTAGTGGCATGCGTACACTAAGTAGAAGCAATTTAATTATTGTGCATTAAAGTCAACAATTTAGTGCAGGTAAAAGATCATTATTCCATTTGTTTGCGTGAGTCTGACATATAGGAGGGAAACGATAATGATCCCATTTGTGCGCGTGCTTGCATGCGTGTAATTGTTATAGAAGGATATATATGAAGAAAATTCTACATTAATTACACCATTCACACCAAGGCGTTGTGGCCACAATTACATATATAGATGGCATTGTTTTGGAAATTTTAATAGGTTTTTCTTCTGTAAAATATTTAGCTGCAAGTGTCAATGGTAATAGGTTAATAAGAAGAATCTGAAAGATATTGAGTCTAAATAAATAATTCATTTTGTATGCACACATATATGTAAGTAAACATACACATTTATATGAGAGTATGATGATATGATGATATAAGCCTGTCCTCATGTGTATATATGTGCATGTAGCAATGTATTTATATATGTAACTGTTTGTATGTATATACAGTTGTTAAGCCATTCACATTATAAAATAGAATCTCTTTTCTAAACTTTTTCACCTATGCTTAGATTGTAACAGTCTAATGACCATCTTAGTATGCTAGATTTTAGTGAGTATAATTAATAATTAATACATGAAGAGAAGGGTCTTATTGATATCTTCTTTAAAATATCACTAAGGCATGCTTGTAGATTAAGATGAAATAAAAGATGAAATGGATCATGAATAACAGATCATGATCCATTTGGATTGCTTACCTTGCACTTTGACCTGTTGGATTACTCTGCAGGACTAATGAAGTAATGGAGTTATTAAGAAACTACCAATGTGGTGCTGCATTCAACCCAATATGAGTATTCTTGTGAGTTGTAATAATGTAAACTTGTTGTTGAGATATATTCTTGCTAGCGTTGTAGTGCATTAATCAAGAAAACTTAAGTGGCTCCAAGAAAATCACTTTTGCATTTGTCCCAAACATTAAGTAGCCTTGCACTTCCATATTATTAGAATAGAGTCATGATCATTTTCACCCATTGAATTTTATCAAATTCTTCTTAAACACTGATATGCTGCTTTATGATTGTGGGCACGATTGTTTTCCCCACTGCATCTTCATCTATCAATTTTAGTCTTTTGAGCTACAGTAAGTATTGCTTCTATAAATTCTAGCCATTCATAGGTATTGAGCACAAAGTAATCTTCCTACACGCAAAATTTACTCTCTATCTTTTAGGTCAATATTTTAAACGACTGAATCTATTGAAGAACTTTAGAAGTTTTTTTCCTTGTAATTGCTTACAGCTACCATGAAGATCCTGCTAGTGCTACTTGTTTTGTTCGGTTTAATATTTTTCTTGTCCAACCCTCATTTCGAAGGGTGAATGCTCAAAGAGAAGATTCCTAGCTTACATAAAAAGTCAACGATAACAAGAAGGAAAACCCTCTTGCTTATAATGATGCAAAAGTTGGCGTAGATGGTGACAATACTAAGGGAAATGAAAAGGGTGTGGTGCATCCAAACTCTAGTTTTGTGAATGAAGCTCCAACCAGTGCAATGAATAACAATCTCAAAAAACATGCGGATGAAGTGATGATGATAATGACGACGATGATGATTCAGGTGACGATGCTTCAATTGATGGTAACCACCACCCTACTGTCAAGTGGTGCTGCAATAGGATATCCAGCATCCATTCTGATATTCCGTGCACTTAAGCACTGATGTGTTGGGGTTGAATATAAGCAGGTGGGACAAATATGTATATGGTTCCACATAGGTTTGAATATTATTATGTACCAACTCCATATCATGGATGCCTAGACCATGTGATCGTTTGTACAATGTTACTAGATAAATAAATATCCATAGCTACTAGCTTAGCTTGTATTATGAATTATATGTACACTTGCTCATGTTATGAGAGCGAATAAATATATAGTGTGTTTGATACTTTGATTGCTCGTATCAACAATAAATTATTTTGGATGAGATTTCGGAACTTGAACTTTCTGTAGTTTGATATTGCATTGTTTTCCTGGATTTACTTACACAAGTACATTTAACTGTATCTTCTTCTTCAGATCAAGCTTTTTCGAAGATGACCATGAAAATGGCTTAGTTGTGCTCAGTGTAATGCAGGACAAGCATGGAACTCTTGTTTGAAGTACTAGTATTATGAGCAGGTATGTTCTCTGTGTACATTATTGTATACGATTTCAATTCAGCTAGAACCAGGCTCTTTCTGGTTGATAGAATACTTCTGAACTTCTTTTTAGTAGTTGTACGAGTATTATTCTTCAGGTTTAAATGAACATGACTATATGTGAGAGACCCCGTTGTTTCCTTAAAACTTCTTTGTCTAATTTAAAATTGTCACTGAAATTTTAAATTTTAACAATTTAAACCAATATGAGAAGGTAATCGAAGGATTAAGTGGGGTTAACATTATTATTAACTGATATTCCAACCCCCAAAAAAAGCATTATTATTAACTGCATTACGATGATTTCTGATAGACATATATTTGTTGCTATTCTTATAGGTAGGTCTTTTCGCTTAACAGCCTTTATAGGGAACCCTTCTAGATTCTATAAAGCAGAAACAGATGGGCCACATGGGCTGTAGAGAGGAAGTTACTCTAGTTGCTATGCATGAAAGCTGACCTGCATTAAAGGGGAAATTAAAGATTTTACAGAAGTGCTGGAACAGAATGATTGTGTTTGAGCTGCAAGCCTGCAACACATCAGTGTCTTGGAGCTAGCTGCTCTACTTTGAGGGATAGTACGTAACACTATGGAGCAAAATAGCAAATGAAAAAGGCCTGGCTGAAAAATTAGCTAGAAAAAGAATATTAGAGATAAGGCTAGAGCAGTTACAAGATTATAAAGTGGTAAAAAATGTGTCCAAGGGGGGAAGTCGTTTATCCAGGTGAATGGTAAGTCAGGGAAGGAGATCAAATGCAAGAGAGGGCTCAGGCAGGGTGATCCCTTGTCTTCTATGCTGTTCGCTATTGTTGCTGATGGGTTAGCAGAAATGGTCAGTAGGGGACGGGATCAAGGTATTATAAAGGGTATCAGGGTCAAAGGAATTACAGAAGCAATCTCAATACTACAATATGCTGATGACACGCTCTGTTTGGAGTAGCCAAGGAGGAGGAGATGTGCGCTATTAAGTTGGCCTTGCAATGTTTTGGGGCATGGTCCGGTTGAAAGTTAATCTTGACAAGACGGCTGTGATTCCAATTAGCGAACAACTGTCAGTTCCGATCGAGGGTATTCATAGCTTTTTCAGGTGCGATAGAGGGAGTTTCCCTCTGAACTATTTAGGGGTGCCTATTAGACCGGGTGCTCTTCATAGAACCGACTGGTTACCTCTCATTGAAAAGATAGACAAGAAGTTAGCCGGATGGAAGGGACGAAGTCTCACGCTAGGCGGTCGAGTAACGTTGCTAAATTCGGTGCTGAGCAGCCTGCTAACGTTTCTTATGTCGATCTATGAGCTACCACAGTGGGTCATCAGAAGGATCGATAAAAGCAGAAGAAGGTTCTTATGGAAAGGAGCGGACGAGTCAAGCAAAGGATTGCCACTAGTTAAATGGGGTAGAGTTTGCAAAAGAAAAGAATTCGATGGATTAGGGATTCTTAACCTTAGAGACATGAACAAGGCTCTGTTGTGCAAATGGTGGTGGAAGATGAGGAGGAGACGCCATTATTGGTGGTGTAATTCCTTTGAATGGTATAGAGGGAGGAAGGTCTTCCGCTTTGGAGGGAGAAGCGGGTCCGGGAAATATTACGCGCTTTGGAAGGGCGTAGCTAAGGTGGGTCTGTTATACCACGCTCATACGAGATGCCGGGTAGGGAAAGGAAAGGATACAAGATTTTGGCATGACAAGTGTGGTGACTCAAGTCTGGGTAGTCTTTTCCCAGAAGCAGCTGAGGCGACGATTAATAACAATACGATAGTGGCGGAGGTGTGCCGTAACAGGAAAATCTTGCTGGTAATTAGGGGGCAAGTTACTCAGAGTCAAATCGGAGACTTCACTAATCTTAACAAGTTCGTTCAGGAGGAGGGGAGATTTATTGATACCTACGAAGATAGTAGAGAGTGGCTTTTGGAGCCTACGGGGGAATTTACGGTTTCGTCGATGTATAAACGCATTAACGACGGTGGAGTGCGATGCAA
Organism: Hemerocallis citrina; assembly: GCA_017893485.1. Taxonomy (NCBI): domain Eukaryota; kingdom Viridiplantae; phylum Streptophyta; class Magnoliopsida; order Asparagales; family Asphodelaceae; genus Hemerocallis; species Hemerocallis citrina. The sequence continues at coordinate 244,302,876 of CM030365.1, forward strand.
GGATGCCAAAATTATCTGGAATTTGTCCATTCCTCATAGGGTGAAGATTTTTGTGTGGCTAGTGAGGCATAATGCGATCTTAACTAAGATCAATCTGCTGAAAAGGAAGGTGCCAATCGTAGCGCTTTGCGGGGAGTGTGAGAGGGAGGACGAAGATAGTGATCACCTTTTTTTCGGGTGTCCTAAGTCCAAATTAGCGTGGGATACTGTCTGTCTACGGTTCAGGGGTCTACAGAGTCCTAGATGCAGCGCTGAGGTCTGGGGTAGATGTTGGGTAGAGTTAGGGAGCATCAAGGAGAGAGACGAGTGGGGGATTGCCGCGTCAGCTACTATGTGGTGTATATGGCTGATGCGGAATGATTTATGCTTTCGTAATTTCAAATGTACCTTGACAGGGCTTATGCACAGAATCCTAACATTTGCTCATGATTGGACAGGTAACCGGAACGCTATGAAACGACTACGGATGGAAGAAGAGGAATAGGGGACAATCGCCCCGATACAGTGGGTAGCAGCTGGAGACAGTGGTTTGGTTCAAAGGGAAGGTTCCCGTAGTTGAGTTGCTACAGTAGCGTGCCTAGGGCATGGTAGGAGTTGTATCAGTTGTATCTTACCGTTTTCTAGATAGTTCCTTTGATGATGTTGTTGTAGTGTCCTAGTAGTAGATGCTTCATTGTCTTTCTTTTGTTGTTCTGTTGTCGGGATAGACTTGGATTGACATGATCTATGTATGTAGTTCTACTTTGTTTCTTTAATATTGCATTAATGAAACGATGACGAGGTCATCTTTTATCAAAAAAAAAAAAAAATGGTAAAAAATGGATGAGAAGGTGTCCTATTAAAAGATTTGGAGTTATACCGGATAAATGCCTTGTTCTCGTTGGATAGGAGGAGTTTTGTATAATCCAATCTAATACCACATTCAGTCATTCACTGTAATAAGGTTAGCTAACTACCTGAGGGTGAAGAAGGTGCAGGTCAAGTAGGATTTACCCATCAATACTGATAGCTGACTATGCAGTCTGCATAGTTCAAGAACATCGATTTCAGTTATCAGTTTGTCAAAATCGGAACTAGATTGGGTTTCTGAGTCAATTCTAATAGAGTGAAGTAAACCAAAGCGAGTTAATTAAAGAATTATGAAAGGGAGGAGGATTCTTATGCTGTAGTTTGGTCCTGGATGCATCAAGGAGGGACACCTTCTTTTTATAGTATTCACCTCTCTTCTTAGTATGGATCTGCCATGTTTTGATTAAAATGCCACATAGAGCCTCGGATTCTGGACTGTCACAATAGAAAACATTCATGATTTCGATGAAAAATTGTTCAGGTACAAATAGAATGTTTATGGATTCAGTTTCTGTAACTGATCCAATAAGTGAGATTGACCATCTCTTGAAGTTCAACATCACTGGGAGGTACTATGGATTACATGCTTTATAAATAAATTCAGCAAATATTTTTTTTATTTGTTGATAGAAATGCCCGAGCTTGCCACATATCATGGATAGAGACTTGCTTGCACAAAGCCAGTCAGCGAAGATAAGCCAGTCTGGCCAATACTGTCTGGTTTAAATCAAGCAAACCCCATAAAACACAAATTGGATAAAAGAAGAGTAGAGAATATTATTGTAAGGAATCAAACTGTGGACCTACTGCTTGCAGCTGCATGTTTCTGCATAGATTTATTTTTTTATACATGGATCTGTAAGTATATTGTTTACAATTATTGGGTTATTAATCATTTTGAATGATGATGTTACATTTCTTTTGTTACATAGAAGTGGTCAAATGGCTTACACAATGAACTTTGACAACAATTCCAGCTACGTAAAATAGAACATGTAGATCCAATTTCTGCATTTGGAGCAGTTCGCTTCAAGCCAAATGCCGGATTCACTTATTTTCCTGAGCCAGAACAGCTCCAAATGTATCAAACTAAACTAGGATTTAGTACCATTACTGTTTCTGTTAAGAAAAGCATCTAATATCGTCACAATATTTCCTGTTTTCTGCAGTATGTACTGAAAATTTATTTATTACATGCTCTTCTTCAGTAGTATACTGTAACCTAATATTTACATCTCTATATGGACACGAAACTAAGATTGCATAGTATGATCATAAAAAGCAGGAGCAAGCAGAACATGATTGATGATGCTGGCAAAGAAAATAATACTCCGAGGAAGGAAAGAATGCTCCATTCATCACTTATCTTATTAGTAGGATGAAGAGAAGATGTTAACAAGAAGCTATATACTACATTCACCTTCTATAAATGGATACATCACATATCATCTTACCATTCTAACAAGGATTTTCAATATGTCGTTCATTGATGGTCGATGCATAGGATTTTCCTCGACACAAGCCCTGGCAAGGATAGCTATGCATAGAGCTTCTCCAATTGGATACTAATAGATGGTAAAAGCTGAATTATTCTCATTGATTTAAACAACCGTATAAATACAAAACCAAGAATGGTTAAAGATCCTATAAACTGGGGAAGTTACAAACTGAATCCTATATCTAAGGATGACAGCAACATACATGTAAATACATTTGAATAATACAAACTAATAAGGAAGAATAAGTCAAGTACTGATAACTGATATTAGCTCTATTATGCCCCCTCAAGATGGAGCCCGGGAGTGAAGTCCAATCTGGTGTTTAAGTTGAAGAAAACGCTGTCTGGGGAGTGGCTTGGTAAGTGCATCTGCAAGCTGATCTTCAGAAGAAACATGAGCTACACGAAGAGTTCCATTTTGAACTTGATCTCTGATAAAATGGAAATCTATAGCAGCATGCTTCATGCGGGAATGAAAAATTGGATTGGAGCAGAGCTGAGTGGCCCCTATATTATCACAGTAAATGACAGGGCAGTACGGAAGTGAAATACTAAGATCAGTTAGGAGATAACAAATGAAATTAAGTTCAGCAGCTGTATTGGCAACCGAGCGATACTCTGCCTCAGTGGAGGATCTAGCAACAGTCCGTTGCTTTTTAGAACTCCAGGAGATCGGATTTTTACCAAGATAAACAACGTAAGCACTGGTGGAGCAAAAAGTGTCATCGTCTCCTGCCCAATCAGCGTCAGAATAGGCTTGTAAACTGAGAGAAGTGTCTGAGAATGCATGCAAACTAAGAGAGGAGTCTTTGTAGAGCTGTAGACCATCATTAACAGTGCCAACAAGATAACGTAATAGCCGTTTGACAAAGGACCAGTGTTCTGTTGTTGGGCAATGCATATATTGGGACAATTTGTTGACAGCAAAGGTGATGTCTGGTCTTGTTATTAGCAAATATTGGAGGCTTCTAACTACCTGGTGATACTCAGTTGGATCTGAAAGAAAGGAGCCTGTGTTTAACATGAGAGTCGGGCTGGTTGGTATGGGAGTGAGAACAATCTTTGCGTCTTGCATTTTGGTTTGAGTGAGGAGATCCATAATATATCGCTTTTGTGAGAGTAACAAGTCATGTTTGTTTGGGACAACTTCCACACCGAGAAAGTAAGTTGGGAAACCAAGGTCTTTGATAGAAAATCGCTGAGCAAGGAGGCCAATGAAGTAATTAACCTTGGTATCATTGTCTCCTGTGAGGATTAAATCATCAACATAAACAAGAAGATACATAGTGTAGCCATCAGCATGAAAAACAAAAAGTGATGTATCAGCATATGAATTATGAAAACCAAACTGGAGCAGGAATGTCCTGAGCTCTTGGTACCACGCCCGAGGGGCTTGTTTCAGGCCATATATTGCTTTGTTGAGTTTGCAGACATAAGAGGGGTTGTCATTATCAACAAATCCCGGTGGCTGTGACATGTATACCTTCTCTGATAGATGTCCTTGAAGAAAGGCATTGTTAACATCAAGTTGCCTCAAGGTCCAACCACAGCTGACTGTTATACTGAGAACGATACGGACCGTAGTCGGTTTTACAACAGGACTAAATGTGTCTTGGTAGTCTATTCCAGGACGTTGGTGGAAGCCTTTTGCAACTAACCGAGCCTTGAACCTGTCGACAGAACCATTAAATTTGTGTTTAGTTCGAAAAACCCACTGACATCCAACCAGATTTTGAGTGCTATCCGATGGAACTAGAGCCCATGTACCATTCTTTACTAAAGCATCATACTCTTCAGACATGGCTCGACGCCATTTATGATCTTTGAGTGCTTGGGTCAAGGTGGTTGGTTCATGATTATCTCCTTTGGTTAATTGGGTGTGAAGATTCATTTTTGTGATAGGTTTTCGAATATTGTTCTTGGCTCTAGTAGTCATTGTGTGAGTTTGTTGAGGCTGAGGCTCGGGTGGGCTTATATGTGGTGATGGATGCTGGGTGTTGTTGGTTGGTGAAGTGTCACGTGAAAGTGGTGGAGGAGATGTGGCAGGCAAGTCTGGTGATAGTGAAGCTTCACGGGGCTGTTGCTGTTGGGCGTCCACTGCAAATGTCGGATTGAGTGGTGGTACCATGGGCAAGATAGGAATTCGAAGTGGTGATGGAATCCAAGTAGCAATGGAATTTAATGGAGGAAGAGAGGATGGAGCAGAGAGATGATTGAAGGGAAAGACAGACCCAACAAATTTAACATGCCTAGAGATATATACTTTGGAAGTTGATGGATCAAGGCAGTAATAGGCACTCTGAGTTAAGGAATAGCCAAGAAAGACACATGGTTTGGATCGAGTTTCTAGTTTGTTGGTTGTATATGGTCTAAGCCAAGGGTAGCATAAGCAGCCAAAAAAATTTGAGTTTTGAGTAGTTTGGAGCTGTTGTAAAGATTTTTTCATAAGGAGAAGAAAGATTCAGTGTAGGTGTTGGCATCCGATTGATGAGGTAAACTGCTGTGGCTAAGGCATAGGTCCAATAACTTAAAGGAAGAGATGCATGAGAGAGTAATGCTAAGCCAGTCTCTACAATATGAAGATGTCTGCATTCAGAAAAGCCATTGTGTTCAGGTATGTGAGGTGGTGTAGTGAGATGAGAAATACCATTTGTTGAAAGGAAATGGGCAAGTGCAATATACTCACCACCATTGTCAGAATAGAGTGTTTTGATGGTTTTATCAAAGTGTTTTTCAACAATGGCTTTAAATCGAATAAAAATATCCTTAACTTCAGACTTTTGTTTAAGAGGATAGAACCAAATATACCTGGTGGAATGATCCACAAAAATGACATAATATTTAAATCCATTATTTGATATAATTGGAGATGTCCAAACATCAGAAAAGATGGTCTCAAGGGGTTGAGAGGAGACAATTGTGGATTGAGAGAAAGACAATTTGTGGCTTTTATTACTCAAGCAAGCATTACATGAAAAATTATTGGATAATGAAGAAGAGGAATCGAGTTTATTTTGGGAAACAATCTGTTTCAGAATTTTGAAAGTTGGGTGTCCTAGTCTTTGATGCCTTTCGGATAAGGTTGTTTTGATGCTAGAGAATGCAAGCAAGGGTCGAGATACCGGCCACTCATAAACTCCATCTTTAGTGGTGCCCTTTAGAAGTGTTGCCCCCGTGTGAATGTCCTTTACAAGAAAAGTAGTTGGTAAGAATTCAATGGAGACATTATTTGAGGTGCAAAATTAAGAAATGGAGATGAGATTTTTTTTCATAGCAGGAACACAGAGGACATTATTCAATGTAAAGGAGTTATGAGGTGTGTGAAGAGAGGAAGAACCGGTATGAGTGATGGAGAGACCCAAGCCATCACCGATCATAATATCATCCGAGCCATTGTATGGAGTATGCATGGAAAGGTTGTGTAGATCAGCTGTAACATGGTGGGATGCTCCACTGTCCAGGAGCCAAGACGTGCTGCTGGGATTATTGGATGCATAATGGGCCCTTGGTTGCCATGGGGTGGCAAAGTGAGTGTTTGAAGCAGGAGAAGGACTGCTAGATGAGTTGATTGGGACTAGCCGAAAGGAGGGACACCGTTTTGCTGTATGTCCTTGTATCCTGCAAATTTGGCAGTAACCCATGTATGGCCGAGATGGGCGATTACCTGAAGATGGGGGTTGGCCGCTGCTTTGTGTAGGAGGATACCTATTTTGTTTGCTGTTGGAGGAGTGTCATGTATGATTTCTGGTGCCTGAAGGTGCAGGGGGAGCCAAGATGCTGGGTTCTTGCTCATGGGATTAGCAGTGGCAGGAAACTGAAGTGGATCTGGTTTTGAGGTGATCACCGAGGCTTTAAAATAGAGCAACTTCTCATGTAGTTCCTCAAAGGTGATAGGCTTGTCTCTGGCTTGAACAGCACGTGTGAGTTCTTTGTATTCATCACCAAGGCCATCAAGGATCTTGTCAGTAAGATCCTCTGCATCTAGTGGTGCTCCAAGAAGGGCAAGCTCATCAGCCTTTGCCTTGATGGATTGCAGAAATGTCGTGACAGTGTCAGATCCTTTGGTGATCATCTTGAGTTGGTTTTTGGTCTGTTTGATGCGGCCACGAGAAGGCGTCGCGTAGGTGGCAGCCAGGATTTTCCATGCTTCATGGGCTGTCTTGGCTTGTGCAATAAAAGGGATGATGGTATGGGAAATAGAGACAATGATTGCATTCAAGATCAATTGGTCCTGTCGGATCCAAATGGTGTGAGCAGGGTTGGATATGTGATGTAAAACCAACCCTAAAATAGAGAATTTTCCAAGAATTTTAATGGGTTAATTTTATCAACATGAAAGTGCAGAATTAGATTGGATATTTTAACAGTTAACAGGTTTGATGGGTTTTCAAGAATTGAATCAAATGCTAACAATCCCAATTAATAATTCAATCTTAATCAATAAGTAAATCCCTACGTGTTTTAGCAAGTAAAAAGTGCAATACCAATTCGTACTCTAATCTAGCATGTGGATCCCTCAATCTCAGTATTTTGTGGTCGACAGTCAAATCAGATAATATACTAGATGATAAGGCAGTAAAGCACAAATATTAATAGTGGAAAGAGTATACCGAATACGTAGACAACCAGCGTAGATCTCGAAGTGGACAGTAACTAGGATCTCAGCAGCACAAGGAGCAAAGTCAGCAACTAAGCCAACGCAGTTGGCAGATCAGGTCGCCGGCGATGAGGGGAGACGGCGAGCGGGGCGGCGGCGCCGACGAGGTGCGGGCGCTTGGTCAGGGAACCGGGGCGAAGGTGAGGGAGAGAGGCACCGGACGAAGGTTAAGGAGTTTGGACTGCGGTGGGTTTCGAAAAGAGGATTTGGGGCCGGTAGTGGAGGAGGAGGGAGGCGTAGGGAAGGAGGCTGTAGTGGTGGAGAGAGGTCGACGAGTTTGGAGGTGGTGACGGGGCTAGGAGTTCGTCGGGACGAAGGTGAAGAAAGAAGGATGGGTTCGGGAGAGGGGATTTGGGCTTCTGGATTTGGGGTTCGGGCGTTGGTAGCGAGAGAGAGGGAGGATGACGACGTGAAGGTGGGGATTGGGATAGGGAAGAGGCAGAGGAGGGTTTGGGGTGATGAAGAAGAAGGAGAAGAAAGAGGCGGCGGGTATGGGAAAGAGGATTAGGGTTTGATTAGGGGATTAGGTTTTGGATTAGGGGATTATGATTTGTATTGGGGATTTTTAAGTGGGGATAAATTTTAGAATTAATCACTAATTCTAAAACTAGATTAGGATTTATCACAAACCCTAATTTGTATCTCAATTGTACCACACAAAGGAGAGAAAATGAAGAGCAAAACTCAACACAGATTTTTTTTTGATCAATAATGGCATGTTTTTCTCATTCATCTCAGGGCCTTTAAATAGGCTCAATTACATCTTGAAACATATCTCCAAAATATTCTCAAAATCTAAAAATTACAAAAAGATTACATATGGCTATAATTGCCAGAAATAAAAATGGTAATAAAATAAAAATCCTAAACTGTAAAGATGTCCTCATCATTCTCTCCGGGTGGGAGAGAGCTCGACCCAGTCGAGTCAAAACCAGTGATCATGTCATCGTGCTCCAAAAGATCTGGATCCAGTTGCGGGAGCCCCTCACGACCACTGCAAGTGTCATCCGACTTCGGCTTATTTTTCCACCTTACCAAATACTTGTGCATACCACCATCTCTAGTAGAGATTATCTGATCATCTAAAATATTATCCAATTCTTCTGTCGATGGGTAAGTAATATCTGGTAGTGGAGGTAATGGGGGAATCTCACCATTAGGCTGCAGGGTAGGCTCATCTATAAGAAAATTTCTAGGGTTGAATTTTGAGCCTTCATAAAGTACTAGATCCTCAATATTGAAAATTTTACTTATGCCAAAACCTTCAGGAAGGTCAACGACATAGGTACTATTATTGATTGCATGTAGAATCTTAAATGGGCCTGCAGCACGTATGTTCAAGTTCTTAACGGGTCCAACAGGAAACCGTTCCGGATGAATCCGAACCATTACTTCGTCACCAATATCAAAAGTTATAAATTTCCTTCTAGTATCTGCTATTAACTTGTAGTTAAAATTATTCTCATTAAGTTCCTTGAAAATTTCTCTATGCAAGTCATGAATATTATATGCAAATGTGGGTGCAGACTCTGTGACTTTGTGATGTTCTAATACATGAGTAGAATCTATGGGTTGCCAAGTGACTTGGGAAGGAATGGGTGTCTCAGGTATACTCAATAGAGGTGACTGGATAGGCTGAATACAATTGAGAGACTGGTCATCCTCTTTTTCATCAAAGTCATCACTTATATTAGGTTCATAGGTAAACTCATTGTCGGGCTCATCAGCGATGACTGCGGTACCCTCTACTATATTGATCCTACTTGGACTAGGACAGTTGCCAGCAACATGACCATATCCCTTACATTTATAGCACTTAGTGAGAGGGTCAATTTTACTGTAATCTCTTTCGGTGTTCTTACCCTTATGTTCATCTCTATGTGAATTAAAATTTGAATTAGATTTGCTGGGGTAAGATTTGTTGGGGTGCTGAGAGGGAGGCTGAGGTCTAGGTGGGTCAGTAGAGGTCATTCTAGAGGAATGATCTCTCGAGTCGCTGGACCTAGAATCAGAACTAGCTTTAAGGGAATCCATGTCGAGGACTAGGGCGTAGGCTGCCGCTATTGAGTCCACGTTTCTATAGATTAGCTCGTTCCTAAGGTCAGCTCGTAGTCCAGCTCTGAACCTAGAGAGAGTTTGTTCTTCACTCTCTTTACCTAACGCATTGCACCGAATAAGGAAGTCATCGAATTTATCAACATATTCTTGTGTGGATTTACTTCCTTGATACAATTGGTTCCATGAATCTAGCAATCGGGTGTGGAACGATAACGGTACATACCTCTCAGTGAGCTTCTCTTTCATGGCCTCCCAAGTGGCTATGGGTGCCAGGCCTCGGCCCCTGCGGGCATGTTCAAGATTGGTCCAATGTTGTTGAGCTTTACCCGTTAATTTTATAGTGGCAAATTTAACTTTAAGGGCTTCGCTCATGTCGAACCACACAAAGTAGTGGTCGATGGCACGGACTCAATCGAGGTAAGCTTGGGGTTCCATGTGGCCTTCAAACTGAGGAACGTCAGCCTTAACGTTTTTTTTATATTGTTCGTCAGGGTCACGTTCTTGACGTCGATCGTCATGAACATTCCCTTGAGGGATCTGACGATGGGCATGAAGCTCAGGGACAATGGTTTGATTTAGCTCAACTTTCTCAAGCCTCTGATTGATATTGGCAAGAGTTGCTTGGATGGCAGCTAGGGTAGCGGAGATATCAGGGTTGTCCATTTCAAGTCTGGGAAGTCTAGGGTTCCTAATTGGGTGATTGGGAAGGGCTAGGAAAGGCTCTTCAGGGTCTGTGATGGTGCTGCGAAGACGCATTCACCAAAAGTGGAAACTATGGGGTATGTGTCCTATTTTTTTTTTAAATGATTCTGAACTAAACTAAAATAAAATAAAAATAAAATAAAAGACTACACGATACTAAATGAAAGCAAAAATGATGCCTACGATGCAAGAACTAAGGTTTTAAGAACCTTCGCTCTAATACCAAAATGATGTAAAACCAACCCTAAAATAGAAAATTTTCCAAGAATTTTAATGGGTTAATTTTACCCACATGAAAGTGCGGATTTAGATTGGATATTTTAACAGTTAACAGGTTTGATGGGTTTTCAAGAATTGAATCAAATGCTAACAATCCCAATTAATAATTCAATCTTAATCAAAAAGCAAATCCCTATGTGTTTTAGCACGTAAAAAGTGCAATACCAATTCGTACTCTAATCTAGCATGTGGATCCCTCAATCTCAGTATTTTGTGGTCGACAGTCAAATCAGATAATATACTAGATGATAAGGCAGTAAAGCACAAATATTAATAGTGGAAAGAGTATACCGAATACGTAGACAACCAGCGTAGATCTCGAAGTGGACAGTAACTAGGATCTCAGCAGCACAAGGAGCAAAGTCAGCAACTAAGCCAACGCAGTTGGCAGATCAGGTCGCCGGCGATGAGGGGAGACGGCGAGCGGGGCGGCGGCGCCGACGAGGTGCGGGCGCTTGGTCAGGGAGCCGGGGCGAAGGTGAGGGAGAGAGGCACCGGACGAAGGTTAAGGAGTTTGGACTGCGGTGGGTTTCGAAAAGAGGATTTGGGGCCGGTAGTGGAGGAGGAGGGAGGCGTAGGGAAGGAGGCTGTAGTGGTGGAGAGAGGTCGACGAGTTTGGAGGTGGTGACGGGGCTAGGAGTTCGTCGGGACGAAGGTGAAGAAAGAAGGATGGGTTCGGGAGAGGGGATTTGGGCTTCTGGATTTGGGGTTCGGGCGTTGGTAGCGAGTAGCGAGAGAGGGGGAGGATGACGACGTGAAGGTGGGGATCGGGATAGGGAAGAGGCAGAGGAGGGTTTGGGGTGATGAAGAAGAAGGAGAAGAAAGAGGCGGCGGGTATGGGAAAGAGGATTAGGGTTTGATTAGGGGATTAGGTTTTGGATTAGGGGATTATGATTTGTATTGGGGATTTTTAAGTGGGGATAAATTTTAGAATTAATCACTAATTCTAAAACTAGATTAGGATTTATCACAAACCCTAATTTGTATCTCAATTGTATCACACAAAGGAGAGAAAATGAAGAGCAAAACTCAACACAGATTTTTTTTTGATCAATAATGGCATGCTTTTCTCATTCATCTCAGGGCCTTTAAATAGGCTCAATTACATCTTGAAACATATCTCCAAAATATTCTCAGAATCTAAAAATTACAAAAAGATTACATATGGCTATAATTGCCAGAAATAAAAATGGCAATAAAATAAAAATCCTAAACTGTAAAGATGTCCTCATCAATATGGTTGTATCATTTTGTGTGTGAGTGGCTGAGGGACATGGCTTGGAGCCATCTATATATCCTAAGAGGTCATAGCCAATGAAGAGTGTGTGGAATTGTAGTTTCCATGAGAGGTAGTTGGTGGATGTGAGTTTTAGAGGGGTTTGGGCTGCTACATTGATGCTGATAAGGGTGTTGTGAGGGTCATTTGTGTTGAGAATGGAGGGGGAGAAGGTAGTCATGGCTTTGTCGTGAGTAAAGAGAGGGAGGATTAGGGGAAGAAAGAAAATTGGAATTTGTTACCTCTGTTTTTGCTCTGATACCATAATAGATGGTAAAAGCTGAATTATTCTCATTGATTTAAACAACCGTATAAATACAAAACTAAGAATGGTTAAAGATCCTATAAACTGGGAAGTTACAAACTGAATCCTATATCTAAGGATGACAGCAACATACATGTAAATACATTTGAATAATACAAACTAATAAGGAAGAATAAGTCAAGTACTGATAATTGATATTAGCTCTATTAGATACTCCGTCAAAATTGGATCCAGTAACCTGCGAAGCTCGTCGAAACAGCTAGCACCATCCAGGAAAGACAATATCTCCCTCACGAACCTATCGTCTTTGACCTCCGCAGCTGATAGTATTTCAAATAAAACCACCCCGTAGCCAAAAACGTCGACTTTCTCTTTTACTAATCCATGTTGAAGACACTCTGGAGCAATCCACCCTTTAGAAATCATTGCAACTTCGCTGGTTGTTTCTCTCGAGGAATTGATGACAGAGCCTGCTCCTAAATTTGCAATCTTTGCTCTCCAGTCTCCTGTAATCAAAATGTTTTTGGTCGTAATATTCATGTGAATATAAGATGGGACAGTGCAGTGGTGTATGTAGTGAAGTCCAGCTGCAACGTCAAAGGCCATTAGAGTTCTTGTCGGCCATGGAATTTCTTCTGGTGAATTCTTCAAGCAATCTCTCAAGCACCCATTTTGCGCAAACTCGAATTATAAAAATGAGGGAAATAATTTGTCGTTAGCTCCATAACATACACCCTTTAGTTTGACATCACTTGCGTGATTGATGTTCGAGTGTATCTTGATGGTTCTTCGTGCATCACCAAATCCCATTTTTCTTGATCACAAGGTCAGTGTCACCAATTCTCGCTTTGTGAACTGAGGAGCCCAACTGGGTTTCTTGGCTGAAATTGTTTGTTGCTTCGGTTAACTCTTGTACAGTATAGCTTGCCAAGGAGTACTTGGCCATCACTGCAATCAAATCAGGCGACAAAATGGATTGCCAATTTCACTCCAAGATGGTAATGAACTAACAATGAAGTAAGAGAAGGGTGAAAAAAAGAGATTACCTTATAAGAGAAGAACAACAGAATAGCTTGAAAGAATGATTGAAAATATATTTTTGAGTAATGCTAAATCCACTACCAATTTCACTACTATTTTGTTCACTACCTTAAGTGGCACACTCCAATAGATAGGAGAAGATAGAGTAGATGGGAGAACTCTCCAATAGAAGTATGCCACCTAAGGTAGTGAACAAAATGGTAGTGAAATTAGTAGTTGATGAAGCATTACTCTATATTTTATAAGATGTTGAGCTTATATGTCTATATTATGGATTGTTACTCTGTTAGATATTATATTACATTATTCAGTTTTGCCCCATATCGGAATATGTAATAGTTTAATCTTTGCTTCTCTTCTATATATAGTCAGTTATAATCAATCCAATAATATATCAATGAGTAATGCTACATCCACTACCAATTTCACTACATTTCTCTTCACTATCTTAGGTGGCATACTCCAATAAGTAGGAAAAGATAGAGTAGGTGAGAGAACTCTTCAATAGTAGTATACCACATAAGGTAGTGAACAAAATGGTAGTGAAATTGGTAGTGGATGAAGCATTACTCATATATCAATTCATATCCTTTCCCTTCATCTCTCTCTGATTATCTTAACATGATATCAGAGCACTAATCCCAATTCCCAATCCCTAACTCTAATTACACAGTACTCTCCATCTACAACAGCAAGTACAGGAACTGCAACAACAGTAAGTAATCAATTCTAAAACCTTAATTCCTATTCTATTTTCCCTCATCATCTTCTCCTTCACTGCTCCAAACCAAACCCAACTCCAACTCCTCACCCCGAAATCCACACTCCTATAAACCATAACCTCGAACTCCTCAAATCCAACTGCCCATCTCCTTCTCATATTAAAAACCAAAAAAAAAAAAAAAAAAAACCAAACCCGACCCGCTCTCCAAAATCCCCAAATCTCCCCCCTCCACCCCCACCCCCACCCCACCCCACCACACACACACACAAAAACCAACCCGTTCATCCTAACCCAATCCTAACCCCAACCCCCAGGGCCCCAACCCCACCCAAGAATATTTTTTAAAAAACCCAAAAAAAAAATTCAAAAAAAAATTAATAATAATAATTTCCCCAAAAAGATATAAACAAAATTTTAGAATATACCATGCCTGTTTAGTCTCAAAACCGATATATCGAGAATATTTAAAAAATTGGATTAAACAGAATGTATAGGTAAGAATAAAAGTTGAAAAATGACCACTCTCTCACTAAATGAAGTTACAAAATATTTCTGTGGACGACAAACTGGTGACTGAGCTACCAATTCACTTTATAATGAAAGGAGCATGCTAGTTGTGAAGAAACTCTAGGGAAGAGTTAGCCTGTGCCACCCTTCATCTGATGATTCTTCAGTAGATACATCATTTGCTCGTGTAACCTTGCAATGGTTTATCTTGTTTGTCTCTTGAAACTTCTCTGAGTAGACTTCTTTAGGTGTTTGATCCTCGCTGGATTCTTGAAGTTGATCATGCAGAGATGGGGAGATTATCACTTGCTCAAAATTATCTGCAACTGTGACACAGATTTCTCTTGGCTCACTCTACTGATGTTCTGCATTGAAGTGTCAGAATCAAAGATTAGGAAATATAGAAAATATGTAAATCGATATGCAATAATATGAAGCAAAATTAAACATAGGAAAAATTGTGGAAAAAAAGAAGTGAATAGAAAATAAGTGGACCAATGCCCAGTGGCATGATTATAACTAAATGCTTGATCTCGAGTCAGATTACATCAAAACTACAAAGTAGTGAGTACTGACTAAATTTGCAAGCTCAAGCAACACTTTTGTAGGTCATTAAAGGAGACCAGACCCTTGAGCATGGAGAATTGAAAATTGTGAAACTGTAGCACACTTATTTCTTATCTCTAAAGGCAAATAACAGTCTGAAAAAGGTGATTATGAGGCCACAAAGACAAAGTAGACGGATTCTTGTTAAAGTTAGACTTCTAAAAGGCTTACGACACGGTAGAATGGGAATGCGTGGAGGAGGAGATGAACCTCAAAGGTTTCAGGGAGAGATGGAGGCGCTGGATCAAGATGTGTATTAGGAATGGCAAGTCCTTCGTCCTATTCAATGGTTCGATAGGAAGGAAAATCAGATGTAAGAGAGGTCTGAGACAGGGAGATCCGCTGTCACCTCTTATTTTTGCAATAATGCTGATGGACTGGCTGAAATGAATAAGAGAGGAATGGAGGCAGGACTGACTGAAGGGATTTCAGTAAAAGGGATTGCCAAGCCCTTGTCCATCCTTCAATATGCTGATGATACCGTACTGTTCGGGTTGGCTAAGGTCGAGGAAATTATGGCAGTACGAGTACTCCTAAGATGCTTCGAATTTTGGTCCGGTCTGGCTGTTAATCTTCAAAAGAGTTGCGTTGCTCAGCTACACAACAATAATGCGACATCCACGGAGATTACATCAACTTTGCTTTAATGTGAAACAAAGGAGTACCCGCTAAATTACTTGGGAACGCCGATCAGACCCGGAAAGCTGATTAAGGAAGATTGGATCCCGCTGGTGGAAAAGATTGAGAGGAAATTAGCAGGGTGGAAAGGCAAATCACTATCCCTGGGGGGTAGAGTAACTCTAATCAATGTCGTGCTTAGTAACATTCCAACCTACCTCATGTCGATCTATGAGATCCCCAGCTTGGCTATCGAAAGAATCGACAAATGTAGGCGGAGGTTCCTGTGGAAAGGAACGCGGGATGACAATAAGGGAATTAATCTTATTAGATGGGATAGGGTCTGCAAGAAGAAAGAGTTCGGCGGATTAGGGATCCTCAACCTCAAAGATATGAACAAAGCTCTACTGTCCAAATGGTGGTGGAAAATGCATAAACAATGCAAAGCTTGGTGGAGCAATTTGTTCATGAGATACAGACGGAGGAAAAAGTAAGCATGGGAAGGTTTCTGGCATTTGGAAGGCCGTCGCAAAGGTCGGAGATATATACCACACAAACACAAAGTGCAAACTGGGGAAAGGGAACAACATTAGGTTTTGAAAAGATAAGTGGTGCGGAGACAACACTTTACAATCTCTCTATCCCGAACTTGCTTCGTCAGTTAAGAAGGAGGACGCTCTAGTGGTAGACGTATGGAAGAATAGAAAGTTGAGTCTGGGGTGGACAGGTACCATCTCGAACGAGGCTCAGGGACAACTTATGAGGCTCAACGCGATGCTTCAAGCGGAAGGAACCCAGGAGAGGATAGAGGAGGATGACAGAGAATGGACCCTGGGGCAGAACAAAACGTACTCAGTCTCTTCTGTGTACGGATTCCTTAACGATGGAGGGATCAGGAACGCAAATGCAAAGATCATTTGGAAGACTAAAGCCCCCCCTAAAGTCAAGACCTTCCTCTGGCTGGTACTAAACGACGGAATTCTATCCAAGACTAACCTAAAGAAATGAAACATTCTGCTCGACGCTATGTGTCAACGATGTAACTTAGGGGATGAGGATATCAGTCACATCTTTTTGGAATGCCCGAGAGCTAGGTTAGTTTGGGAGATTATGGGACTGAACTTTCATACCACCGCAATCCCGAATAGCATCGATCAACTGTGGGGGGGATGGAGAACAACGCACATCAAAACAGATTATAGGGGAC
This sequence comes from Hemerocallis citrina, assembly GCA_017893485.1. Taxonomy (NCBI): domain Eukaryota; kingdom Viridiplantae; phylum Streptophyta; class Magnoliopsida; order Asparagales; family Asphodelaceae; genus Hemerocallis; species Hemerocallis citrina. The sequence continues at coordinate 244,319,163 of CM030365.1, forward strand.
TATGGGATATCACGGTTGGGGCTATTTTGTGGATTCTATGGCTAGATAGGAATGAATTCTGCTTCCGTAACTCTAGATGTTCATTTCATATGTTAATCCATAAAATGCTATTTCTAATAGAGGTTTGGACAGGTCAAACAGGTATCTGGAAGAAGCCAAGGCTGGAGGGAGCTTAGTAGACGGTCAAGGTTCAAGGCTTCGTTACTATCAGCTTTGAATGGGGGAAGATAGGCATGTATGCTCGGTTGTTTTGGGAATCATAATTGTATTTGATGTTGTCATTTCTTTTAGCTCGTGTGGAACTCTCTTTTGTAATAGACTGGATTAAGGATATTTTGTATTGGTGGAACTTTACGTTTCGTTAATCAATCATTAATGAAACCGGTGACCTTAGTCACTTTTATTTTCAAAAAAAAAGGTGATTATCTTAGGGACATGCAACTGACGTGAAAGTTTCTAACTTTATGCTTGGGAGTAATGCTGGCAACCGTTGTGGAGGGAAAGATGGTGCCAATGTGCTTCTTTAAAAGGGGATGGGGATGAGTTATAGAAAGTCTCAAATCTATATAATAATATACAAAGAAAGCTATCAAGTGGCTCTCCTTCAATCCCCCCAAAATCAAAGGCCCGGATCTAACCTCACAAAACACATTCCCCCCTCCCCAAAAGTTTCCCCCCAAAACTCAAATTCAAATCCCCCCACCCAAAACAACTCATTTATTTATTTAATTATTGTAAAGTCTTGTGTCACACACCAAATAATTTCTAACAGGGAATTAATCACTGTTGCCAAATGGGTCCTTGTGCGTGTCCGACCTGTAACTAATGTTGACTCTTGCCTCACACACCAAATTCGTGTGTGCAGTATCTGTGTCTCTGTGAGTGTCTCTCTGTGTGTGTGCATGAGCGATACAGAGAGTTTTTTTTAAGGAAAAGTGAAGTGGTTAGTGTTGACTTTTATATGTTAAGATAGCATAAAAGTAAACGAGGTGGTGACTTATCTAACTTAGCAATTGGATGTAAGATATGACTATTATCTTAGCGATAAAATTGGACATGAAAGATAAGTAAAACGCGCGTCGTATCCATGCCATGTCATACCATATCTTCTGTTTGTATCGGTGCAAGGTTGACGGGCTGATGACAAGATTGCAGGAACAAGGATGTGTCATACTCGAACTAAGGGTTTCTGAACTATCAAGAGTGATAAATCTACATGGTGTAGTGCATAGAAGAAAGTGGCTTTATGCACTCTGATTTTCTCCTGTATTCCAGAATTAAAAGAGTAGAGAAAGGGTGAGCAAGTCAAGCCTCTTAAGCAATCAATATGCACAAATACATAGCTTACAGATTATCATTGTCTTCTCCGCGTCAATGTTTCTAGAGGGTAAATACAAGTTGTGAACCCCTCTGGTGGTGAGCAGAACTCTTAGAAGAAGCTCAGGAGCTGTTTTATCTGAGTTCTATTGTACTCCGAACCATGCATAATCTATCATTCATAACATTCCTACACTATTTAATAGAATTTTAATTATTACATTAAAGTAAATGAAAGGAAAATATGTATATCAATTACATAATTTGCACTAAGGCATTGTGGTCACAATTCTATGAAATAAATAACTGGCATGAACTTGGAGGAATTTTGCTAGCTTTATTCTAGTTCAAAGTATAGTATAGTTGCCAATGTCAATGACATAATAGGTTACTAAAATAATCATAAATATTTTGAGTGTTAATAAATAGCTTATATCTGTCTGAAAGTATGGATTTATTTATATACAAGTATATGTTAATATGGGTCTATATTGTGGATATATGTGTGTATGCATGTAAATACAGTTGTCGAACCTTGCAAATAACAATGAAACTCGGCATTCAAAAATATCCTTAAGTGAAGTTGAACCTGTTTTGAAAAGGTTTCGACTATGCTTAAAAGTTAAAACACCCAATTATTTTCTTCTTGACATCTAAGATTTGGTGACTCAATAAAGAAAGTGAAAAGGGTCTTATTAGTTGCTATTTTGGCATTTCCTTACAAATATCATTATGATATGCTTGTAGATCATGATACAATAATTAGGTAAATAACATATCAGGATCCATTTGGATTCACCACCGTGCAACTTGACATGTGGGGTTATTCTGCAGGACTAATGAAGTAATGGAGTTATTAATGCGCATCCAATGTGGTGGTGTACTGTATATGAACCCGAAGTGAGTATTCTTATCAGTTTATACGAAAGGAACTTGTTTCTGAGATGTAATGTTGCTTTTCCTGCATCAGTCAGAGTAGCTCAAAAATAATTCCCTTTATGTTAAGCCTCAATATTAAGTAACTTTTACACTTTTCATTTTATTAGATTTTATTATATAAGGGACAATATCATTATATCCCACTTAAATTCGGTGCTTATGATACTTTATAATAATCAATTATGCTCAAACATTGTTTTAGATATTGATTTTTTCAATTGTGGGCATGATTATTTGCTCCCTTCATCCTCATCTATGAGATAATTTTTAAGCTACAGTCAGAATTTCTTCTATAAATTCTAGTACTTAGTAGTTGATAAACCACGTCTCTCGGGAAAAAGAATACAAGGTAATCTTCCTCCGCTCGGAGTTTACTTATCTTTTAATTCAACAGAAAGAAATTTAATTATGTCAGTGTTTCGGCAGGTTTCAAAATTTTGAACTACCAAGCATACTTAGTAACTCCAAATATTTTATTTCATTGTAATTGCTTACAGCTACCATGAAGATCCTGCTAGTGCTACTTATTTTGTTCGCTTTGATCTTTATCTCATCCAAACCTCATGTCGAAGGGAGAGGGCTCAAAGAGGACAACTCCATATTTACGTCACAAACCAACAGAGACAAGAAAAATCCTCTTGCTGAGAATGATGTGAAGGTTGTCTTAGACGATAATGGTACAAAGCAAAACGAGAAGAAAGTGGTGAATTCGGAATCTAATTTAGTCGGTGAAGCTACAACCAGCGCAATCAATAAAGTTGTGAAAGATGATGATGACGACAATGGTGATTCTGGTGGCGATGCGTCTATTGATGGTAGCCACCACCAACCTACAGTCCAGTGGTACTGTGATAGAATATCCAGCATCCACACCAAAATTCCATGCAATTAAGCTTTGATGCGTTGTGGTTAAACAATAGAATTAAGTGATATATATGTACTAAAGGTTCCAAATCGGTTTGTGTAATACCATGGATGACTAGGCTTTGTGATCATTTCTACAAAGTTACTACCATAAATAAAGATCCGGCCATATGTACACTATATTGAGACTTGTCGCGATTTACATTGTACTATACTCTGGCTCCATGTTATATATAGGGGTGAATACTGAATACATGTAGAGTATATTTGACATTTTTATACTGAATACATATAGAGTATGCTGAATACATATAGAGTATATTTTAAAATTACGGTGTGCATGCTAGCTCTTTTTTACAGGAAGGTTACAGAAGAAACCATAATCACATATCTAGCGTTGAATACACATAACACAACTATTTTACAAGCAGACAATATTAAAGAAGACTAATTAACAATGATACCAAGCTTGCAAATCATGCATCGGACCATGTGATATCGTAGTCTCCAACCTGCGACTGGGGGATCCCTAACGCCCTCCACACTGCAGGTGACGCATCGACAATGTTGTTGGGGCAAGGAGGTTGGAAGTCATGATCAGAATCACAACCATAAACAGAGTCACACTCATCGACCACCTTAGCTAAAACAGAATTTCCATTGGCATTGATCCTGATGTTGTTCAAGCATCGGGTACCGTGATTGTACCATCCAGTGGACAGAGCTACAACCATTTCAGAATCACTGTGGTAGCTGTTGTCGCATTCAGAGGGGCCTCCAGTGGAGAGCATCGGTATTGAGGGTATCTTTTGCCATCCTCGCAGCAATCAGAGTCGTTCTCTTTGTTACAGTTGCCGGATTTACCAGGCAAGTAGCCGCTAGGATTGCAAGCACCCAAGAGAGGAGAATGGCGAAAGCAAGCTGCCAAGTTGAAGGCTGCTACCAACATAACTAGGACAAGTGCTACAACTTTTGCCATAGTTACAATGCAGTTGATCATAAAGCTTTAGTACTTGATACTAGTTGAAGATGTGTTTGCTTTGTATAGACTGCCTGGGTATTTATAGAAGAACAATGATTCTTAATTAGTTAATAAGGTGGTTGATTGAGGGTTAGTGTTACGGCAAAAGTAATTAATCTTGTAATCAAGTAACATAGCAGAAACGTGCATCCATGGATATGGTTTTTTTGGTTAGGAAGAGGAGGAGGAAGGGCGTGCAATTTAAGTTGACAGAGACAGTGGGCTGGGACGGGTTAGGCTGTTTTTTCCTGAGCCTAATCTAGCAACTTTGCTGATAGGCAAAGGCACTACAATTTAGTCCCACATCGGTAGCACCTGCATAATATTTGTTTTTTATTTAGAAGAACTAAGTAATAGGTTGTGTCCCTTCGGGGACATCCGATAAAATTGGAACGATACAGAGAAGATTAGCATGGCCCCTGCGCAAGGATGACACGCACAAATCGAGAAATGGTCCAAATTTTTTTTACCATTTTCGGGTTACCTAGGGTTTTGGTTTTTTTTTTTATCCCCTCTTTTGGGATTTTGTTCTTATCACTTCGGATCTGCCGTTGTTGATATTCCAAACATGGTCGTTTGAGATGCGGATGGAAGGAATTATACGAAGGATGAGTGGCAACGAAGATAGATGAAGGTAATTTTGTGTTCATCTCTTTTAAAAGTGCATTAGTTGGTAAATGGTATCTAATTCTTGTAATTTTCAAGCTTTTCTCACAAGTTTTCTTAAACTGTGAGATATTAAATTGATGAAATGGTTTTAGTAATTTGGATGGAGTGAAGACAGCTGATGAGGTGGTATTTTTGTCTTGTTGATTTAGTAGAAATTAGTAATGTGTCAAATTAGAATATGGTAACAGAGTTTAAGTTGGAATTTACAACGATCAGTTTATTCTGTATCGAGGCCAGCTTGAAGACAACATGATTTGTAATGCTCGACTGTGGTCAGTCCTTGTGTCCATCAACTTAAATTGATCAGTTTTGATAAGTAGTGAAGTCTTTCTTGTTAAGAAATTTTACTTATTCATTATTCTCTTCATGTATGAAAAGACAACATAATGGTATTTTGCTGTAATGACGAAGTGAGTACGAAAGGTTTATTTCGAGGATGAAAATACACTTGCGCTGTCGCGCCTAGGGGGTGAACATATTGTGATTTTATTTGTTATGAAAAATGTGGTCTAGATCAAGTTTTTTTTCCCTCCCCAAGTATCGGTTCATTTCCATATTTTAATCTGAGACAGTAAGGCTTCATATCAATTAAGAGATAGTGTACAATCTGCACATGATAAGTTGAAAAGACATACCTTTGTAGATGCTACTGGTGATATCTCGTACAACGTACCTTACTTTTGTAAGAGCGATCATGAATAACTAATCTTATTGAAAGAAGCCCTATAACTAGGAATAAAAAAGTAATAAGAGGTTATCAAAGCATAAGGAGTATGAATTTATGCCATTTATGTTACGAAAATGAGCTGACATTTTGAATTATCCATATTTACCTCCTTATCAACGTTCTCTTTTACCAAGTTGGAATAGGGTTTGAAAGAGGAGTCCAAAACTCCACGAAAGTGATAGACAAGTCACACAATATCATCGCTGACAGGCAGCCTTCGCTTATTTTGTGTCAAATGTTTGGTTGATAAATCTTTGGCATGGAGGAGCTTGCCGTAATCCTAAATGACCGCTCACCGTTGTCCTGATTCTCGTTGATGGCAAAACTTTACATAACTGTATGTCTACTAGTTTCCTAACCATCAAGGTAGATTAAATTCTAAGGGTTCTTCTCTTTTGGACCGCTAATGTTTGTCTAGCATATACTGTAAGATTTTTATAATGAGGATAATAACTAATTTAAGGCTAAAATATTACTATTTGGATGAACCAATAAAGAATACCTTTTGATCTATGAACATCTCAACTGCTTTGATGCTTTTATCATCAAATTCATGATCTTGGAGTGAAATTAGCTTCTTTTAAATCTTACCTAATACTTGTTACTGGGTTTTGACCTTCTGGAATTGGTTCATTTGATTGTAGTTCTACAATACCCATGCACAGTTGCTGAGTTGGTTCCTAATTTTGCAGCTTGAACAACTGATACAATAATCAGTATAGTTCATTACCATTTGGCTTTAAATGGTAGATGTAAATGTAGCCTCTTCTTGCCTTAATGGAAGAATGTTTGGTCATTGGTCATTTGTTTGCCTAGTATATACAGTAGTTAAGCCATTCACATTATAAAATAGAATCTATTTTCTAAACTTTTTCACCTATGCTTAGATTGGAACAGTCTAATGACCATCTTAGTATGCTAGATTTTAGTGAGTATAATTAATAATTAATACATGAAGAGAAGGGTCTTATTGATATCTTCTTTAAAATATCACTAAGGCATGCTTGTAGATTAAGATGAAATAAAAGATGAAATGGATCATGATTAACAGATCATGATCCATTTGGATTGCTTACCTTGCACTTTGACCTGCTGGATTACTCTGCAGGACTAATGAAGTAATGGAGTTATTAAGAAACTACCAATGTGGTGCTGCATTCAACCCAATATGAGTATTCTTGTGAGTTGTAATAATGTAAACTTGTTGTTGAGATATATTCTTGCTAGCGTTGTAGTGCATTAATCAAGAAAACTTAAGTGGCTCCAAGAAAATCACTTTTGCATTTGTCCCAAACATTAAGTAGCCTTGCACTTCCATATTATTAGAATAGAGTCATGATCATTTTCACCCATTGAATTTTATCAAATTCCTCTTAAACACTGATATGCTGCTTTATGATTGTGGGCACGATTGTTTTCCCCACTGCATCCTCATCTATCAATTTTAGTCTTTTGAGCTACAGTAAGTATTTCTTCTATAAATTCTAGCCATTCATAGGTATTGAGCACAAAGTAATCTTCCTACTCGCAAAATTTACTCTCTATCTTTTAGGTCAATATTTTAAACGACTGAATCTATTGAAGAACTTTAGAAGTTTTTTTTTCCTTGTAATTGCTTACAGCTACCATGAAGATCCTGCTAGTGCTACTTGTTTTGTTCGGTTTAATATTTTTCTTGTCCAACCCTCATTTCGAAGGGTGAATGCTCAAAGAGGAAGATTCCTAGCTTACATAAAAAGTCAACGATAACAAGAAGGAAAACCCTCTTGCTTATAATGATGCAAAAGTTGGCGTAGATGGTGACAATACTAAGGGAAATGAAAAGGGTGTGGTGCATCCAAACTCTAGTTTTGTGAATGAAGCTCCAACCAGTGCAATGAATAACAATCTCAAAAAACATGCGGATGAAGTGATGATGATAATGACGACGATGATGATTCAGGTGACGATGCTTCAATTGATGGTAACCACCACCCTACTGTCGAGTGGTGCTGCAATAGGATATCCAGCATCCATTCTGATATTCCGTGCACTTAAGCACTGATGTGTTGGGGTTGAATATAAGCAGGTGGGACAAATATGTATATGGTTCCACCTAGAATTGAATATTATTATGTACCAACTCCATGTCATGGATGCCTAGACCATGTGGTCGTTTGTACAATGTTACTAGATAAATAAATATCCATAGCTACTAGCTTAGCTTGTATTATGAATTATATGTACACTTGCTCATGTTATGAGAGCGAATAAATATATAGTGTGTTTGATACTTTGATTGTTCGTATCAACAATAAATTATTTTGGATGAGATTTCAGAACTTGAACTTTCTGTAGTTTGATATTGCATTGTTTTCCTGGATTTACTTACACAAGTACATTTAACTGTAACTTCTTCTTCAGATCAAGCTTTTTCGAAGATGACCATGAAAATGGCTTAGTTGTGCTCAGTGTAATGCAGGACAAGCATGGAACTCTTGTTTGAAGTACTAGAATTATGAGCAGGTATGTTCTCTCTGTACATTATTGTATACGATTTCAATTCAGCTAGAACCAAGCTCTTTCTGGTTGATAGAATACTTCTGAACTTCTTTTTAGTAGTTGTACGAGTATTATTCTTCAGGTTTAAATGAACATGACTATATGTGAGAGACCCCGTTGTTTCCTTAAAACTTTTTTGTCTAATTTAAAATTGTCACTGAAATTTTAAATTTTAACAATTTAAACCAATATGAGAAGGTAATCGAAGGATTAAGTGGGGTTAACATTATTATTAACTGATATTTCAACCCCAAAAAAAAAGCATTATTATTAACTGCATTACGATGATTTCTGATAGACATATATTTGTTGCTATTCTTATAGGTAGGTCTTTTCGCTTAACAGCCTTTATAGGGAACCCTTCTAGATTCCATAAAGCAGAAACAGATGGGCCACATGGACTGTAGAGAGGAAGTTACTCTAGTTGCTATGCATGAAAGCTGACCTGCACTAAAGGGGAAATTAAAGATTTTACAGAAGTGCTGGAACAGAATGATTGTGTTTGAGCTGCAAGCCTGCAACACATCAGTGTCTTGGAGCTAGCTGCTCTACGTTGAGGGATAATAGTACGCAACACTATGGAGCAAAATAGCAAATGACAAAGGCCTGGCTGAAAAATTAGCTAGAAAAAGAATCTTAGAGATAAGGCTAGAGCAGTTACAAGATTATAAAGTCGTAAAAAATTGGATGAGAAGGTGTCCTATTAAAAGATTTGGAGTTATACCGGATAAATGCCTTGTTCTCGTTGGATAGGAGGAGTTTTGTATAATCCAATCTAATACCACATTCAGTCATTCACTGTAATAAGGTTAGCTAACTACCTGAGGGTGAAGAAGGTGCAGGTCAAGTAGGATTTACCCATCAATACTGATAGCTGACTATGCAGTCTGCATAGTTCAAGAACATCGATTTCAGTTATCAGTTTGTCAAAAAATCGGAAGTAAACCAAAGCGAGTTAATTAAAGAATTATGAAAGGGAGGAGGGTTCTTATGCTGTAGTTCGGTCCTGGATGCATCAAGGCGGGACACCATCTTTTTATAGTATTCACCTCTCTTCTTAGTATGGATCTGCCATGTTTTGATTAAAATGCCACATAAAGCCTCGGATTCTGGACTGTCACAATAGAAAACATTCATGATTTCGATGAAAAATTGTTCAGGTACAACTAATGTTTATGGATTCAGTTTCTGTAATGGATCCAATAAGTGAGATTGATCATCTCTTGAAGTTCAACATCACTGGGAGGTACTATGGATTACATGCTTTATAAATAAATTCAGCAAATATTTTTTTTATTTGTTGATAGAAATGCCCGAGCTTGCCACATATCATGGATAGAGACTTGCTTGCACAAAGCCAGTAAGCGAAGATAAGCCAGTCTGGCCAATACTGTCTGGTTTAAATCAAGCAAACCCCATAAAACACAAATTGGATAAAAGAAGAGTAGAGAATATTATTGTAAGGAATCAAACTGTGGACCAACTGCTTGCAGCTGCATGTTTCTGCTTAGATTTATTTTTTTATACATGGATCTGTAAGTATATTGTTTACTGGGTTATTAATCATTTTGAATGATGATGTTACATTTCTTTTGTTACATAGAAGTGGTCAAATGGCTTACACAATGAACTTTGACAACAATTCCAGCTACGTAAAATAGAACATGTAGATCCAATTTCTGCATTTGGAGCAGTTCGCTTCAAGCCAAATGCCGGATTCACTTATTTTCCTGAGCCACAACAGCTCCAAATGTATCAAACTAAACTAGGATTTAGTACCATTACTGTTTCTGTTAAGAAAAGCATCTAATATCGTCACAATATTTCCTGTTTTCTGCAGTATGTACTGAAAATTTATTTATTACATGCTCTTCTTCAGTAGTATACTGTAACCTAATATTTACATCTCTATATGGACACGAAACTAAGATTCAATAGTATGATCATAAAAAGCAGGAGCAAACAGAACATGATTGATGATGCTGGCAAAGAAAATATTACTCCGAGGAAGGAAAGAATGCTCCATTCATCACTAATCTTATTAGTAGGATGAAGAGAAGATGTTAACAAGAAGCTATATACTACATTCACCTTCTATAAATGGATACATCACATATCATCTTACCATTCTAACAAGGATTTTCATTATGTCGTTCATTGATGGTCAATGCTTAGGATTTTCCTCGACACAAGCCTTGGCAAGGATAGCTATGCATAGAGCTTCTCCAATTGGATACTAATAGATGGTAAAAGCTGAATTATTCTCATTGATTTAAACAACCGTATAAATACAAAACCAAGAATGGTTAAAGATCCTATAAACTGGGGAAGTTACAAACTGAATCCTATATCTAAGGACATGGTTTTAAATCTTGGATTTCGGACTCGTCTCGGCAAGGGGTGTTTCGTCTCGGATCGGAGATATCGGAGGAGATCTCGGGGAAATGTGATCATATCGGATGTTCATTTCCTATACTCAATAAATAAATTTTTTTTGGTTACTAAATAAGATATTATGTCATACATGTCATTTATCATATAAAATACTGTATAATATAATTAATGACATGAATCAATTATGGTAAATATTCGCAGAATTTAACAATAATATAAGAGCAATGCTCCATTGCAAATGGGTGGTAGGCCAACCATTGAAGCCACTGTTGGAAACAACGGCTTAGGTTATAAATATAAGCCATTGTTGGAGTTCAACAATGGCTTAGTTATAACCGAAGCCATTGTTGGGAACAACGGCTTAGGTCATATTAATTCTGAAGCCGTTGTTCCCCAACAACGGCTTCAGTGGTTTGCAATGGAGCATTGCTCATAATATAAAAGAGAATGTAATATAAGTATATAACAAAATTGAATTTGCATTGATTAGAAAAAATATATTAGTTAATAAACTTACTTGACTTTGCATATATACAAACAATAGTGAGACGAAATCCTCACATTATCTTAGCTTAAGGTCCTATATTGAAAGACATATATGCAAAAAGTAAAAAATAAATTCTTTTATTTATTCACAATAACATTTGTGTCTATTTCGGCTGATATTTCACCAATTTCGACAATATTTCGGCCAATATTTCGGTAATATTTCGGCCAATATTTCGGCAATTTCGGCCGAAATCTATACATTTCGGTCTAAAACGATATAGAGTATAAAATATGTGATTTCGCATCGGCAAGCTAGCCAAAACGAAATATCGGCCGAAATTTCGGCCGTATTGGAGGAAATTTAAAATAGTGTCTAAGGATGACAGCAACATACATGTAAATACATTTGAATAATACAAACTAATAAAGAAGAATAAGTCAAGTACTGATAACTGATATTAGCTCTATTATGCCCCCTCAAGATGGAGCTCGGGAGTGAAGTCCAATCTGGTGTTTAAGTTGAAGAAAACGCTGTCGGGGAGTGGCTTGGTAAGTGCATCTGCAAGCTGATCTTCAGAAGAAACATGAGCTACACGAAGAGCTCCATTTTGAACTTGATCTCTGATAAAATGGAAATCTATAGCAACATGCTTCATGCGGGAATGAAAAATTGGATTGGAGCAGAGCTGAGTGGCCCCTATATTATCACAGTAAATGACAGGGCAGTACGGAAGTGAAATACCAAGATCAGTTAAGAGATAACAAATGAAATTAAGTTCAGCAGCTGTATTGGCAACCGAGTGATACTCTGCCTCAGTGGAGGATCTAGCAACAGTCCGTTGCTTTTTAGAACTCCAGGAGATCGGATTTTTACCAAGATAAACAACGTAAGCACTGGTGGAGCAAAAAGTGTCCTCGTCTCCTGCCCAATCAGCGTCAGAAAAGGCTTGTAAACTGAGAGAAGTGTCTGAGAATGCATGCAAACTAAGAGAGGAGTCTTTGTAGAGCTGTAGACCATCATTAACAGTGCCAACAAGATAACGTAATAGCCGTTTGACAAAGGACCAGTGTTCTGTTGTTGGGCAATGCATATATTGGGACAATTTGTTGACAGCAAAGGTGATGTCTGGTCTTGTTATTAGCAAATATTGGAGGCTTCCAACTACCTGGTGATACTCAGTTGGATCTGAAAGAGAGGAGCCTGTGTTTAACATGAGAGTCGGGCTGGTTAGTATGGGAGTGAGAACAATCTTTGCGTCTTGCATTTTGGTTTGAGTGAGGAGATCCATAATATATCGCTTTTGTGGGAGTAACAAGCCATGTTTGTTTGGGACAACTTCCACACCGAGAAAGTAAGTTAGGAAACCAAGGTCTTTGATGGAAAATCGCTGAGCAAGGAGGCCAATGAAGTAATTAACCTTGGTATCATTGTCTCCTGTGAGGATTAAATCATCAACATAAACAAGAAAATACATAGTGTAGCCATCAGCATGAAAAACAAAAAGTGATGTATCAACATATGAATTCTGAAAACCAAACTAGAGCAGGAATGTCCTGAGCTCTTGGTACCACGCCCGAGGGGCTTGTTTCAGGCCATATATTGCTTTGTTGAGTTTGCAGACATAAGAGGGGTTGTCATTATCAACAAATCCCGGTGGTTGTGACATGTATACCTTCTCTGATAGATGTCCTTGAAGAAAGGCATTGTTAACATCAAGTTGCCTCAAGGTCCAACCACAGCTGACTGCTATACTGAGAACGATGCGGACCGTAGTCGGTTTTACAACAGGACTGAATGTGTCTTGGTAGTCTATTCCAGGACGTTGGTGGAAGCCTTTTGCAACTAACCGAGCCTTGAACCTGTCGACAGAACCATGAGATTTGCGTTTAGTTCGAAAAACCCACTTACAGCCAACCAGATTTTGAGTGCTATCCGATGGAACTAGAGCCCATGTGCCATATTCTTTACTAAAGCATCATACTCTTCAGACATGGCTCGACGCCATTTATGATCTTTGAGTGCTTGGGTCAAGGTGGTTGGTTCATGATTATCTCCTTTGGTTAATTGGGTGTGAGGATTCATTTTTGTGATAGGTTTTCGAATATTGTTCTCGGCTCTAGTAGTCATTGTGTGAGTTTGTTGAGGCTGAGGCTCGGGTGGGCTTATATGTGGTGATGGATGCTGGGTGTTGTTGGTTGGTGAAGTGTCACGTGAAAGTGGTGGAGGAGATGTGGCAGGCAAGTCTGGTGATAGTGAAGCTTCAAGGGGCTGTTGCTGTTGGGCGTCCACTGCAGATGTCGGATTGAGTGGTGGTACCATGGGCAAGATAGGAATTCAAAGTGGTGATGGAATCCAAGTAGCAATGGAATTTAATGGAGGAAGAGAGGATGGAGCAGAGAGATGATTGAAGGGAAAGACAGACCCAACAAATTTAACATGCCTAGAGATATATACTTTGGAAGTTGATGGATCAAGGCAGTAATAGGCACTCTAAGTTAAGGAATAGCCAAGAAAGACACATGGTTTGGATCGAGTTTCTAGTTTGTTGGTTGTATATGGTCTAAGCCAAGGGTAGCATAAGCAGCCAAAAATTTTGAGTTTTGAGTAGTTTGGAGCTGTTGTAAAGATTTTTTCATAAGGAGAAGAAAGATTAAGTGTAGGTGTTGGCATCCGATTGATGAGGTAAACTGCTGTGGCTAAGGCATAGGTCCAATAACTTAAAGGAAGAGATGCATGAGAGAGTAATGCTAAGCCAGTCTCTACAATATGAAGATGTCTGCATTCAGAAAAGCCATTGTGTTCAGGTGTGTGAGGTGGTGTAGTGAGATGAGAAATACCATTTGTTGAAAGGAAATGGGCAAGTGCAATATACTCACCACCATTGTCAGAATAGAGTGTTTTGATGGTTTTATCAAAGTGTTTTTCAACAATGGCTTTAAATCGAATAAAAATATCCTTAACTTCAGACTTTTGTTTAAGAGGATAGAACCAAATATACCTGGTGAAATGATCCACAAAAATGACATAATATTTAAATCCATTATTTGATATAATTGGAGATGTCCAAACATCAGAAAAGATGGTCTCAAGGGGTTGAGAGGAGACAATTGTGGATTGAGAGAAAGACAATTTGTGGTTTTTATTACTCAAGCAAGCATTATATGAAAAATTATTGGATAATGAAGAAGAGGAATCGAGTTTATTTTGGGAAACAATCTGTTTCAAAATTTTGAAAGCTGGGTGTCCTAGTCTTTGATGCCTTTCGGATAAGGTTGTTTTGATGCTAGAGAATGCAAGCAAGGGTGGAGATACCGGCCACTCATAAACTCCATCTTTAGTGGTGCCTTTCAAAAGTGTTGCCCCCGTGTGAATATCCTTTACAAGCAAAGTAGTTGGTAAGAATTCAATGGAGACATTATTTGAGGTGCAAAATTAAGAAATGGAGATGAGATTTTTTTCATAGCAGGAACACAGAGGACATTATTCAATGTAAAGGAGTTATGAGGTGTGTGAAGAGAGGAAGAACCGGTATGAGTGATGGAGAGACTCGAGCCATCACCGATCATAATATCATCGGAGCCATTGTATGGAGTATGCATGGAGAGGTTGTGTAGATCAGCTGTAACATGGTGGGATGCTCCACTATCCAGGAGCCAAGACGTGTTGCTGGGATTATTGGATGCATAATGAGCCCTTGGTTGCCATGGGGTGGCAAAGTTAGTGTTCGAAGCAGGAGAAGGACTGCTAGATGAGTTGATTGGGACTAGCCGAAAGGAGGGACACCGTTTTGCTGTATGTCCTTGTATCATGCAAATTTGGCAGTAACCCATGTATGGCCGAGATGGGCGATTACCTGAAGATGGGGGTTGGCCGCTGCTTTGTGTAGGAGGATACCTATTTTGATTGCTGTTGGAGGAGTGCCATGTATGATTTCTGGTGCATGAAGGTGCAGGAGGCGCCAAGATGCTGGGTTCTTGCTCATGGGATTAGCAGTGGCAGGAAACTGAAGTGGATCTGGTTTTGAGGTGATCACCGAGGCTTCAAAATTGAGCAACTTCTCATGTAGTTCCTCAAAGGTGATAGGCTTGTCTCTGGCTTGAACAGCACGTGTGAGTTCTTTGTATTCATCACCAAGGCCATCGAGGATCTTGTCAGTAAGATCCTCTGCATCTAGTGGTGCTCCGAGAAGGGCAAGCTCATCAGCCTTTGCCTTGATGGATTGCAGAAATGTCGTGACAGTGTCAAATCCTTTGGTGATCATCTTGAGTTGGTTTTTGGTCTGTTTGATGCGGCCACGAGAAGGCGTCGCGTAGGTGGCAGCCAGGATTTTCCATGCTTCATGGGCTGTCTTGGCTTGTGCAATAAAGGGGATGATGGTATGGGAAATAGAGCCAATGATTGCATTCAAGATCAATTGGTCCTGTCGGATCCAAATGGTGTGAGCAGGGTTGGATATGGTTGTGTCATTTTGTGTGTGAGTGGCCGAGGGACATGGCTTGGAGCCATCTATATATCCTAAGAGGTCATAGCCAATGAAGAGTGTGTGGAATTGTAGTTTCCATGAGAGGTAGTTGGTGGATGTGAGTTTTAGAGGGGTTTGGGCTGCTACATTGATGCTGATAAGGGTGTTGTGAGGGTCATTTGTGTTGAGAATGGAGGGGGAGAAGGTAGTCATGGCTTTGTCGTGAGTAAAGAGAGGGAGGATTAGGGGAAGAAAGAAAATTGGAATTTGTTACCTCTGTTTTTGCGCTGATACCATAATAGATGGTAAAAGTTGAATTATTCTCATTGATTTAAACAACCGTATAAATACAAAACTAAGAATGGTTAAAGATCCTATAAACTGGGAAGTTACAAACTGAATCCTATATCTAAGGATGACAGCAACATACATGTAAATACATTTGAATAATACAAACTAATAAGGAAGAATAAGTCAAGTACTGATAACTGATATTAGCTCTATTAGATACTCCGTCAAAATTGGATCCAGTAACCTGCGAAGCTCGTCGAAACAGCTAGCACCATCCAGGAAAGACAATCTCTCCCTCACGAACCTATCGTCTTTGACCTCCTCAGCTGATAGTATTTCAAACAAAACCACCCCGTAGCCAAAAACGTCGACTTTCTCTGATACTAATCCATGTTGAAGACACTCTGGAGCAATCCACCCTTTAGAAATCATTGCAACTTCGCTGGTTGTTTCTCTCGAGGAATTGATGACAGGGCCTACTCCTAAATTCACAATCTTTGCTCTCCAGTCTCCTGTAATCAAAATGTTTTTGGTCGTAATATTCATGTGAATATAAGATGGGACAATGCAGTGGTGTATGTAGTGAAGTCCAACTGCAACGTCAAAGGCTATTTGAGTTCTTGTCGGCCATGGAATTTCTTCTGGTGAATTCTTCAAGCAATCTCTCAAGCACCCATTTTGCACAAACTCGAATTATAAAAATGAGGGAAATAATTTGTCGTCAGCTCCATAACATACACCCTCTAGTTTGACATCACTTGTGTGATTGATGTTTGAGTGTATCTTGATGGTTCTTCGTGCATCACCAAATCCCATTTTTCTTGATCACAAGGTCAGTGTCACCAATTCTCGCTTTGTGAACTGAGGAGCCCAACTGGGTTTCTTGGCTGAAATCATTTGTTGCTTCGGTTAACTCTTGTACAGTATAGCTTGTCAAGGAGTACTTGGCCATCACTGCAATCAAATCAGGCGACAAAATGGATTGCCAATTTCACTCCAAGATGGTAATGAACTAACAATGAAGTAAGAGAAGGGTGAAAAAAAAGAGATTACCTTATAAGAGAAGAACAACATAATAGCTTGAAAGAATGATTGAAAATATATTTTTGAGTAATGCTAAATCCACTACCAATTTCACTACTATTTTGTTCACTACCTTAAGTGGCACACTCCAATAGATAGGAGAAGATAGAGTAGATGGGAGAACTATCCAATAGAAGTATGCCACCTAAGGTAGTGAACAAAATGGTAGTGAAATTAGTAGTTGATGAAGCATTACTCTATATTTTATAAGATGTTGAGCTTATATGTCTATATTATGGATTGTTACTCTGTTAGATATTATATTACATTATTCAGTTTTGCCCCATATCGGAATATGTAATAGTTTAATCTTTGCTTCTCTTCTATATATAGTCAGTTATAATCAATCCAATAATATATCAATGAGTAATGCTACATCCACTACCAATTTCACTACATTTCTCTTCACTATCTTAGGTGGCATACTCCAATAAGTAGGAAAAGATAGAGTAGGTGAGAGAACTCTTCAATAGTAGTATACCACATAAGGTAGTGAACAAAATGGTAGTGAAATTGGTAGTGGATGAAGCATTACTCATATATCAATTCATATCCTTTCCCTTCATCTCTCTCTGATTATCTTAACATGATATCAGAGCACTAATCCCAATTCCCAATCCCTAACTCTAATTACACAGTACTCTCCATCTACAACAGCAAGTACAGGAACTGCAACAACAGTAAGTAATCAATTCTAAAACCTTAATTCCTATTCTATTTTCCCTCATCATCTTCTCCTTCACTGCTCCAAACCAAACCCAACTCCAACTCCTCACCCCGAAATCCACACTCCTATAAACCATAACCTCGAACTCCTCAAATCCAACTGCACATCTCCTTCTCATATTAAAAACCAAAAAACAAAAAAAAAACCCAAACCCGACCCGCTCTCCAAAATCCCCAAATCTCCCCCCCCCCCACCCCCACCCCCACCCCACCCCACCACACACACACAAAAACCAACCCGTTCATCCTAACCCAATCCTAACCCCAACCCCCAGGGCCCCAACCCCACCCAAGAAGATTTTTTAAAAAACCCAAAAAAAAATTCAAAAAAAAATTAATAATAATAATTTCCCCAAAAAGATATAAACAAAATTTTAGAATATACCATGCCTGTTTAGTCTCAAAACCGATATATCGAGAATATTTAAAACATTGTATTAAACAGAATGTATAGGTAAGAATAAAAGTTGAAAAATGACCACTCTCTCACAAAATGAAGTTACAAAATATTTCTGTGGACGACAAACTGGTGACTGAGCTACCAATTCACTTTATAATGAAAGAGCAAGCTAGTTGTGAAGAAACTCTAGGGAAGAGTTAGCCTGTGCCACCCTTCATCTGATGATTCTTCAGTAGATACATCATTTGCTCGTGTAACCTTGCAATGGTTTATCTTGTTTGTCTCTTGAAACTTCTCTGAGTAGACTTCTTTAGGTGTTTGATCCTCGCTGGATTCTTGAAGTTGATCATGCAGAGATGGGGAGATTATCACTTGCTCAAAATTATCTGCAACCGTGACACAGATTTCCCTTGGCTCACTCTAGTGATGTTCTGCATTGAAGTGTCAGAATCAAAGATTAGGAAATATAGAAAATATGTAAATCGATATGCAATAATATGAAGCAAAAATAAACATAGGAAAAATTGTGGAAAAAAAGAAAGAAGTGAATAGAAAATAAGTGGACCAATGCCCAGTGGTATGATTATAACTAAATGCTTGATCTCGAGTCAGATTACATCAAAACTACAAAGTAGTGAGTACTGACTAAATTTGCAAGCTCAAGCAACACTTTTGTAGGTCATTAAAGGAGACCAGAATCAATTCATATCCTTTTCCATCATCTCTCTCTGATTATTTTAACATGGTACTAGAGCACTAATTCCAATTCCTAATCCCTAACTCTAATTGCACGGTACTCTCCATCTACAACAGCAAGTACGGCAACTGGCAACAACAGTAAGTAATCAAATCTAAAACCTTAATTCCTATTCTATTTTCCCTCATCATCTTCTCCTTCGCTGCTCCAAACCAAACCCAACTCCTCACCCCGAAATCCACATTCCTATAAACCATAACCTCGAACTCCTCAAATCCAACTGCCCATCTCCTTCTCATATTAAAAACAAAAAAACAACAAAAATCCCAAACCCGACCCGCTCTCCAAAATCCCCCCCCCCCCCCCCCCCCCCCCCGCGCACACACACAAAAACCAACCCGTTCATCCTAACCCCAACCCCCAACCCCACTCAAGAATATTTAAAAAAAACCAAAAAAAAATTTCAAACAAAAATTAATAATAATAATTTCCCCAAAAAGACAAAAACAAAATTTTAGAATATACCATGCCTGTTTACTTTCAAAACCGATATATCGAGGATATTTAAAACATTGGATTAAACAGAATGTATAGGTAAGAATAAAAGTTGGGAAATGACCACTCTCACAAAATGTGGTTACAAAATATTTGTGTGGACGACAAACTGGTGACCGAGCTACCAATTCACTTTATAATGAAAGGAACAAGCTAGTTGTGAAGAAACTCTAGGGAAGAGTTAGCCTGTGCCACCCTTCATCTGATGATTCTTCAGTAGATACATCATTTGCTCGTGTAACCTTGCGATGGTTTATCTTGTTTGTCTCTTGAAACTTCTCTGGGTAGACTTCTTTAGGTGTTTGATCCTCGCTGGATTCTTGAAGTTGATCATGCAGAGATGGGGAGATTATCACTTGCTCAAAATTATCTGCAACTGTGACACAGATTTCTCTTGGCTCACTCTACTGATGTTCTGCATTGAAGTGTCAGAATCAAAGATCAGGAAATATAGAAAATATGTAAATCGATATGCAATAATATGAAGCAAAAATAAACATAGGAAAAATTGTGGAAAAAAAGAAAGAAGTGAATAGAAAATAAGTGGACCAATGCCCAGTGGGATGATTATTGTAACCCCTGTTTCCCTAAATACGTATTTTCTGAATATATCCTGCATTTTGACTAATCGTAAATTCACTTTGTTTTGAAATTTGTTTCAGATATTTTATTAAAATGTTTTCTAATCGGAAACTATATTTTGTTCGAATAATAACATATTTTGAATTCTATTTCTATTCGATTGGTTATTAAAAACCTAATTCTATTTATAAATATATTTGTAGTTATTTTAAATAAATCCTGTATTGTAATGTGAATTGCATTATTTTACAAATTATGAGTTATGGGTTATTTTATTATCCTTATTGGTTTTTATTAAACCCATTTAAACCCTATTAAAATACACCAAACCCATTCTAAATCCCCCGACCTGCAGCGTCGACGCTTCCGCCCGCACACCCTACACTTCTCCCTACGGCGATCCCCATCCAGTGCAGTGTCGTCTCCCCGTTCCGTCTCCGCAGCGCGCAGCTCCCCTGCGGCAGCGACCTCCCGTCCCCTCCCCTCACCACGATGCAGACCCCGACGTGCCTCTGTTCGCCGTGCCGCCAGCACCACCGTCGGGTTCACCTGGCCGTCGCTGCCAAGCAAGGATCGAACAGTAGTTTACTGTGTATATGGGTTTTGATCAGAGTGATTCTAGGCCGTCCATTCGATCAGATCTTGATCTCCTTGATCGTGGGCCGTCGGATCTTCATGATCTTCATCATCGTCATCAGATCTTCATTATCACCACCAAATTAGATCTCAGCCGTCGATTGGTTGATCAACTTGATCTCGGCTTTTGGATCGTCTCGTTCGTCCCTTGCTTGGTGAGTAAACATATGATCTATTTTTGTATTCATTCATCAATTATCAATCATGATATATTTTGGTCATCTTCTAATTCTCATATGTTGAATTTTCCGATCTCGACCGTTGGATTCGCTTGATCTTCAACTTGGTCATCATCTTGGTCATTATCGAGATCCGTGCCCGAGCGTGATTACTGTGATCGTTGGCTCGTCGCCGTGTCGCCGGGATTTCAATCCCATTATTCTCAAATATATCGGATCTAACATCGTCCTAAAGGCAAGTCACTTCTATCGAATGTATTTTTCTTGTATCATATTCGATAATTATTGTTGAAATTCCGCAAGTGGATCTTAATTAAAAATCGTAAAATATTGTTGTATCAATCGTCGAGATGCCACGGATTTACACGAGCGAATCCAAGTGGTAGTCTCGACATCGTGCCATCTTTTTGCCTCTAATGTATAGAGATGTTCATACACCATATAGTTATAGTTATTGATTATAAAAATAGGAAATTGTAGACACATTTCATATCATGGCATTAAATGACAATTAGCTATAGTAGATTGTAGAAAATTAGTTGATCATTAATGTGATTGTTATTGCTAAATTGTTGAATTGGAATTATTAAAATGTTAGACCTCACCTATATTAATACCATGTTCACCTAAGGTTGATTCGCTGTGATTAGGAGTAATTAAACTCCAATTTACTATTATTAAATCTTATTTTTACCATTTTACTTAAAATGAACATATAGACTATTCAGAAAATTACGCTAATCTGAACCTTAACGTGCTGTTTAGACCTAGAACACTTCATTAAAATCAGAAACTCCCTGAAAGTAAATCGTAGCCCTATCTGTCTAGATGTCGATAGACACCAAAACTTTCGAATTTGGAGTTATACTGCTCCAGTTATGAACCTTTTACCACAGCTGCGCTGAAATTACAGATTCACGTACATAACAACTTAGGCTGATGAATTAAGTGAACTATTAATCATATATGTCCAAGATAAATTCCAGAATTGTAAATAACATGTTTAGGGTGTTAAAAAGTATTTTTACTGATTTTTATAATATTTATTTACTGCCTTTATAATTAAAATTAGACAACATCTACACCCAGCCAGAAACTAAAACCTATAAAGAACACCGAATTTCACTTAGCTACCGTCGTCGGAATATAGACTTTAAGTATGCGTTGGAACCGGGCGGGAGTCTAGTTTCTAGACCACCTGACGGATCCACATTTGCTGCCCTGTAGCAACGGGAATGCTGATTTTGGTACGGCAACCTACTGCTGTCCAGAATTGGGATTCTATATTTTATAATGTACAATTGTGTTTATAATGTTATATTTAGTGTATTTAATTGTATATAGTATATTGCATGATCTTAGGATTGTTTGTCACCTTTTCTAACGTCCCTTATTAGTTGCATTATCGTGTGTTAATTGAATAAAGAAAGTAAAGCAAGCCCGGGTTAAGGGTTGATTAGGGTAGTTGACAATATAGTAAGTGTACTCGGATGATGGCCAGTGTTTTATCGTTATCGGCATCGTGTAAGAAATTACACATGTCCCGTGTTTTATCGTTATCGGCATCGTGTAAGAAATTACACATGTCCCGTGTTTATCGCTATCGTCATCATTCCTAGTACATGAACTATAGAATCTACCACCTTAATCTAAACGAAATTGATTGTATGCATCGAACCTGTGGTACGGCACACATGGGACACAGTAGTACGTGCATTAGCTAGGATTTAAAAATGAATAATAGACCTAAGGCTCTCCTCACATCATCATTGCATATTGTTATCTCAATGAACAGTGTTATCATTATTATTGCCCTTATTGGTATTGTTTATCGTTATCGTGATAAATCGTATTTAATGCATATTATATTGTTATCTGTTTTACATTGTTCAATACTATCGACTTCATCGTTCATTTGAATTCATTGCTATACCTTTATTGCCATTGTTTCACTGTTTCTCCACTTGCATGTCCACGACTTGCTCTAAGGACAAATTATTCTTTCTTTTTAGATGAACAAGTAACAGGTGTACAAGGAGAATTTTCAGAAGACATTGGTGAGCAGTTCTCTACGATTGGAGCTGGAGCCTATCGAGCTATTTGGTAAGTTCTTGTATTTCAGATTTGGTTATTGAATTTCATTATCGTTTATGTGATTATGTTTCCTGCGTGGTTGTGATTAATTTTTCTTATATTGTTGAGTTAAGACTGGTACAGCTTATGGATGATATGAGTTGACGTACTTATATCATTCGCTGGGCCTCAGTTACGTGCCTGTGTTTCCGTATTCCGGGAAGCGGGGCGTGACAATTATAATTAAATGCTTGATCTCGAATCAAATTACATCATAACTACAAAGTACTGACTAAATTTGCAAGTTCAAGCAACACTTTTGTAGATCATTAAAGGAGACCAGACCCTTGAGCATGGAGAATTGAAAATTGTGAAACTGTAGCACACTTATTTCTTATCTCTAAAGGCAAATAACAGTCTGAAGAAGGTGATTATCTTAGGGACATGCAACTGACGTGAAAGTTTCTAACTTTATGCTTAGGAGTAATGTTGGCATCCGTTGTGGCGGGAAAGATGGTGCCAATGTGCTTCTTTAAAAGGGGATGGGGATAAGTTATAGAAAGTCTCAAATCTATATAATAATATATAAAGAAAGCTATCAAGTGACTCTCCTTCAATCCCCCCAAAATCAAAGGCCCAGATCTAACCTCACAAAACACATCCCCCCCCAAAAAATTTCCCCCCAAAACTCAAATTCAAATCCCCCTACCCAAAACAACTCCTTTATTTATTTAATTATTCCTCTCTTTCCTATTCAAAAAATTAAAAAAAAAAATTTAAAAATTTAAAAATTAAAAATTAAAAAACTTTAAAACTAAAAAAATTAAAAAGTTTAAAAATAATTTTAAAAATCAAAAAAATCAAAAAACTTATAAAAAATTTGTTTTAAAAAATTTTTTAAAAATTTTTAAAAAACAAATTTTTTTAATTTTTAAAAATTTTAAACTTATTGTGATAGGGTAAAAATGGCCTGAGGCCCAACCAGGGCCCAATACAATTCTCACTCGAAAAGGTAAAAATAGCTATCTAGCTCGGCCCCGAACCGCTTCAGGGTCGGCGCCGAACCTCCTGTTTGCCCTCACGGTACTGGCCTCCTCGTACCGACGAGCCTCAGTAGCCCTCGGAGTCCGATCCGGGACAGTCCCACAGGCCGTCCCCCCTCTCTGGCGGGGCAGAAGGATGACCTGGCGCAGCCTAGGCCCTCCGATTCCCCCCAGAGGCACAGGAGGCTCACGATGGGCCACGTCAGCTCCAAATACCGCCAAGGGTTTCGCCACGTCAGCCCTATACCGCTCCTGGTATCGCCACGTCCGCCCTAAACCCCCTGGGCCTTCTGCCACGTCAGGCCCATGGGCTTTCGGATCCAGACCCGGCCCCCAAGTGGAACCAAACCCGGTTGGGATTCTCTATAAATACTAGACCCACACCCACCTTTTGAGGTAATCAATCTTTTGCCACTTAAATATACCTAGTTATTGCTACTCTCTCACAGAGACTGACTAGAGCGTCGGAGGGTCCGCCACCGGGACAAACCCCGGTGTTTCAGGACCGTCTGCAGGTACACAAGACCTCGGATCCGACCCTTCCGATCCGAGCCCAGCCTTCAACATCTTTCCGAGCTCACCGTAGGTCCCAGAAGGTCAACCGAAGGTCGGCAGACGAGCGGCAATCTCCTTCAATACAAATTGAGTCCGAACTCACACCTGGTGCATCCACACGTCTCCCAGAAACAAACAGCATCAGGTTGGCGCCGTCTGTGGGAACAGCTGCTCCAGAAGCCGATCCGACCCAGACCCTCAAAGGCCATCGACAGCCGAATCCTCATGGCCTCCAAAGGCAAGGGGGCTGCTTCCTCCGTCAACCAACGGGACTCGCCCCCACCCACTGATAAAGCCAGGCCACGCACGTCGAAACACAAGGCTCTCCCTCGGGAGTCCCAAAGGAGCGTCGGCCGGCCAGCCCAGCCCGACCTCCGGGGAATAATCCTCAACCGCAGGATTACCCGCAGCAGGGGAAGGGCCGCTTCCAACCCGGTCCCGAACCGTCCGAGACCGCCGCCCGAGGTACGAAGATCCACGCTCAGCCGAGTCGGAAGACAACCCTCGGACCAACCAAACCAAGTCGAGGGAGCCCCCGTCACTCACAAGGAGCTCCAAGACTTCCGAAGAGAAATTCTGGGAGCCCTCCGACGGACCCCCAGGGAAGAAACCCCCCATTCCCAAGCAGGGTCGGACGCCGAAGCCAGCGCGTCCCGCCCTTCAATAATCCAGCCTGAGGATGATGACGTTCTCCTAAGGCGCCTACAAGGGATGGAGGATCGCCTCGATCATATAGGGGACGGCGGCCAAAGAGCGACTCAGGGGTACAGACCTGTCCGTCCTCCCTTCTCCACCCCCATCCTCCAAGCGGAAATACCCAGGAATTTCCGACCCCCTCAGTTCGAGACCTACGACGGCGAGGGAGATCCTGCTGATCACATGGGGGGTTTCAAAACCCTCATGATGATTCACAGCGCCTCGGATCCCCTGCTATGCCGAGCCTTCCCTGCCACCCTTCGGGGTCCCGCTCGTGAGTGGTTCTCGAAGCTCGCCCCGGGCTCCGTTTACTCCTTCGACCAACTCGAGGGCAATTTTCTCGCCCACTTCATCACCAGCCGGAAGACCGAAAGGACCAGCGCCTCGTTACTCGGACTCAAACAGTTAGAGGGGGAATCACTCAGAGTGTTCGTCCGGAGATTTACCGCTGAGGCAAGGTCGGTCTCCTCCCTCGACTCGGGCGTCGCTTCAGCGGCATTCCGACACAACGTCCGTCACGGACAGCTGAAGGCTTCTCTGGCGAAGAAACCCCCCGTCGACTTCCCCGACCTCCTCGGTAGGGTCGAGAAATACATTAGGGCAGAAGAGGCCCTTAACCCCGAAGATACCAGGGATGACACCGGGAAGGGAAAGCGGAAGACCGAAGAAGTCGAACCATCGAAGAAAGCTCCAAGGGACCCGGGGGCCATGAAGAAGGTCCCGCCGGTCCCCCGCTTCGAGAGATACACTCCCTTGACGCACAACATATCTGCCATCCTCCTAGAAATCGAAGACAAAGGCATTGTTCGACTACCTCCCCGACCTAACAACGGCAAGAACCGAGATCAGCGCTTCTACTGCCGCTTCCACCAAGACCATGGACACGACACAGATCAATGTCGGGCCCTGAAAGACGAGATTGAGGAACTCATCTCCAGAGGATACCTCCGAGAATTCACCCGAGAAGTCCCGCGGGGTCGACGAGATACTAGGAGCGGGATACACTCGCCCCCGAACCCCCCTCCGAGCCGCATACCGGGTCGGGATCCCGAGTCCGAGGGAGCCGCGGACACACCATTTATCTTGCATTGAGCCCATGGAGGGCTAATAGGAGGGGAATCAAATACTTTCCGAAAAGCCTTCCTCCGAGAGATGAATACTGTCCAAGACGATCCCTCTCCCGAGCTACAAACCGCGCCAGTCTCATTCTCAGGGGAGGACCTCGAAGGCGTTCGCCTCCCCCACTGCGACGCCCTCGTCATTAGCCTCCGCATGGCTAAGTGTGAAGTTCGCCAGATCCTTGTCGACTACGGCAGCTCGGCGAACATTCTTTCCCTCAAAGCCTTCGAGAAACTGAAGTCACCTAAAGGCAAGCTCCAACCGGCCGGATACACCTAACATGGGTTTTACGACATCCCTATCGAGCTAGAAGGGATTGTCACAACGCCAAGACAGCTTACAACGCCATACTCGGCCGATCCAGATTATGCTCCCTCCAAACGATGCCTTCGACCTACCATTCGGAGCTCGAATCTTCCACCCCACACGGGGTCGGCGTCGTCCGAGGCAGCCAAGAAGCAACGCGGTCGTACTGCATGACCATCGACGGAGGGGCAATGTTCCCCCCCAACGCCGTCATGCTCAAACCTAAGAAGGACGGCCCTACCCCCGGACCTACCGTCGAGCCAGAGAGGTTCCCCCTTGACGCCTAGCACCCAGTGAACTCCTGCAAAGAGCAAGCCTAGACTTTAACTTAACTAGAAGTAAACCTTTTGTAAAGCTTTCCTTTGTATAGGACCGTTTTTAGCGGCCCCCCCTATCTTATACTAAGGAAATCTCGTTGCATCGTACTCCAAACGCCTCGGCAGACCCGACCTAATACCCGGTTAGGGGGTCGACCCTCAAGGCGTCACCTCGCCCCACTCCAATTCCTCGCGAAACAATAAGGCCGAGCCACATCCCCTTCATCACTTTATATACTGTCAACCGGGGCAAAGGCCGTTACAGAAATACTCCCCTCGTCTCGAGCGGCACGCCACGTCGGAACGACGGGGGCCCACCTCGGGAAGGGAAGCCGCAACCTACGAAGTGAGCCAACTCGAAGCACATAAGCGGGGAGATCCGGAAACGACCGGCGTCGAAACCCTTGGCAAGTCCGAATTACCTTTTTATATATACACGAAAAGGCGGGGGCCAGTCCGCGGGAGGCAAATACAATCGAAAAGAGGAAAGAAGAAAGAAAGACAAAACTATACAACTCGATTTCCCTCCTCGGCGTCGATCGGGTTCACAGAACGATCAACGGCCGGGTTGTCAACGAGCCCCTCTCCGGCAGGAACCTTCGGGGTCCCATCAATCTCCATGTCGTACTCGAAGTTCGACAGATCGAGGGTCGGATAGAAATGCCTCACGTGACTGAGCGCCTTCGCGTAGCACTCATCCTGGGCGGCTATCACCATCCGTTGGCCCGCATCCGTCAGCTCTTTCCTCTCATTGGCGAACGCAGCTATCAACTCCCCCTTCTCCTTGGCAAACTTCCTCTTCAAGGAGGCCACCCTCTTCCCCCACTCGGTGTCCTTGGCCTCGAGCTCCAGCTTCATCTGCTGCTCCCTCTGACGCGAACCCTCGAGCTCGATCCGCATCTCCTTCGTCTCTCGTCCGCTCTTGTCCGCCCGAGCACGCTCTTGTAACAGGGACGCTTCGTAGAGATTCTTCACATTAGCTCCCTGCATACAAGCCTGCAGCCGAAAGAAGCGGATAAGAAGAAAACTCCTGAGGCAAGACCAAACGGAAAGGAGGAGGTCGACAAGCTTACCGACACGGTGGCCTGCGCCAGGCGCGTGAATGCCACCTCCACGGGCTCGTTCTCCATCATCTGGCGATCACGAGGCGTTGCCAGCTTCTCCACCACCTCTACGGCCTGGGCTTCCTCGGTCAGACAGTCGCTCATCCGAACCGACCAGTCCGGCGCCCACCGCTGCCGCAACAACTCCACCACCGGGTCCTCCTCCTCGACCCCTACCAAGGGACCTTTCCCCTTGTCAAGATCGGATGCCCTCGCCGGGCCCTTACCCCTCAAAGGGGCACCCCCCTTGCCCGTCTCCGAACGAGTCCTCTTAGCCCTCGGCTCGAGCGGTACCTCCGAGATAACAAGGGGCGGCTCCCTCGGCCTCTTCGCCGCCTCCGCCTTCTTCTTCTCGGCATTTTCCTTCTTCATGGCGAGCCGCCTTGCTTGGATCGATGCCTCATCCATATCTGCAGAAAAAACCATTAAGAGCAATGAGCAAGAATGTACGAAAGGATCGAGGGAAAAGAAACAACTACATACGGAGAACGGCGGGGCTCAGTCCAACGCTCGCCAGGCGAACCTCCGTCACCTTCGTCCAATTAATACTAG
Organism: Hemerocallis citrina; assembly: GCA_017893485.1. Classification (NCBI taxonomy): domain Eukaryota; kingdom Viridiplantae; phylum Streptophyta; class Magnoliopsida; order Asparagales; family Asphodelaceae; genus Hemerocallis; species Hemerocallis citrina. The sequence continues at coordinate 244,347,500 of CM030365.1, forward strand.
GGGACAAACGAAGACGCTCGACAAACCCCCACTCCTCGACCGTCAGATCCCCCTGCCCCGGCGCAGGATAACTCGGCTTGGAGTAGTTCCATCGAGTCGGAATGTCCCAGGGCTCTTCACTCCGGATCACCAGATATTTTTTCCTCCAATCCTTGATAGAGTCAGGGTGGCTATGAACAACCTTCCTCCTGCTCCGGGGGGAGATATAGTAAACCCCCTCGGCTGCCGAACAAAACATCAGCGTCGCCCGGAACACGTTCAAGCGCAGGGGTACCCGTTGTTCCTCGCACATCAGTACAAAGCTGATTATCTGCTCCCAAGAGTTCGGCCCATACTGCATCGGCGCCAAGGAGGCCCAGTTCAACACTTCCCGAACAAACGGATGGACCGGCAGCCTCAGTCCAGAAATAAACGCGTCCACGGGGAAGACACAATACCAAGCAGACGGGATCGGTTGGGCGAAGAGTAGAGCTCGGCAGCATCAATTCGTAACTAGGACCTATGTGGTACGCCAGCTGCAAGACCTCCAAGTCCCCGCCATCCAAGACGGTCAGAATCGCGTCCATCAACACTCTCGTCCGACTCGGCGAAGAGGCCTGCACACCAAAGAGCTCCTGGTCGGACAGGTCGTCAGGATATTGACGGAAATGCTTCGGCTGCGCGGGCGAACCTGTCCCCTGGCTCGAGCCACCAGTCCCCAACCCTACCTTCCTCGGAGCCTTCTTCCTCTTCTCGGGTCGCTCCGGCGAGGGAGTGAATAAGGGCCCCCGACCAGTCAGCATGGAACTCGGACCTGCCCCCGGAACCGTGGATCTCCTTACAATGCCGCCCTCGCCTCTCTCACCCTCGGTAGCCGACTCCAAAACACGGACGTCGTCCGAACCATCAGTCGCTTCCTCCGACTCACTGCTCTCCACCACGAAGGGACGACGAGAGCGCGACCGCCTCGCACCATGTGCCGCCTCCTCAACCACCGGTTCCTCCCACGAAACCGTGTCAGAAGACTCGTCAACGTACACTGACTCCTCGAGTACGGGCTCCTCCCAGGACGTCGAGTCAGAGATAGGCTCCACCTCCCCCCTAGACGTCGACGCTGATAAGCCGGACTGAGCCCTGTCCATCTATGCCTAGACTAAGTAGACTTGCTAACTCACCTGGGGTTACTTTGGAAGGGCAAGCCTGGTACAGCAAGACGCGAAGATGAGCGCTGAAGTGTTGAAAAATTTTATTTTGAAAAAGAAAGGAGTGGACAGATAGGGGAGAGGGGGGACTATTTATAGGAGATAGAAGCGACTCCTCGATTCCCGCGAGTACTGTTCACCTATCTAACATGCAACTGCCGCCTAAGAATTCGCGCCACATCCTCAAAACGTGCGACGCTGACATCATCCATTGACAGGCTGGCAGCCAGTCAAGGAGGCCAGTGCGGAAGAAGTATTCGGAGGAGGGAACGTTTTTATTTTTAAGATTTAAGGCGCCGTCCTCAGACAGACACCCCGGGCTCCGAGACTGGGTCGGTTCCCCTTTCACCCACGAGCAGCTCGGGGCTTACAGCGTCATCGGCCGAAGACCCGAACTGTTCCCGGGTGAGACAGAAACCGCCTCAACCTGGAGCCCTATTGGGACGCAGAATAGTCAGCCTCCAATCGGAGAACTACTCATCTACCCGGGGCCCAAAGCTTCAAGACGCCCCCCTCGGCAAGCACCCCGGTCAAAAGCAGATCAACACCCGAAGGCCGAAAGAAGTGCTCCATTCCGAGCCAGTTGATGCAACTGCAAAAGTCCAGCCTACTCCAGCAACGGAACCTTCGCAGTTGCAAACAACCGGCCCGGAACGCCCTTCATCCCTCTCGGAAGGATAGAACCTCCACAGTTGCAGACTGCTCACCCTTCGAAGTTCGGTCGTTATCCCTCTCACCCGGATCCCCCCTGGATCTGGCCGCCACATCAGGGCCATCAGATCCAAGAGAAGATCGGGCGACAAATAAACTACCTCTCCGACAAAACCGGGGGTAAGAATTATCAAGAAACAGGCGTCCGCCGAAGCAGACACCTTTAAGGGCCAAGCAGACCACCCTTGCTTTGATCTGAACCACAACGAGAAAGAGGGAGGGGGGTACTTATAGCCTCCCCCAGGGGCCGGCCTTTATGACATGGGGAAAACAAAACGACGGAAGACCATGCGCCATACATTTATTAGGCGGCGCCATTAACGCACCTAGGAAATGGGAATCTTGCACAGATCCCAGGGCGCCCCCAAATGCTCCGCGAAAACAACAGACTACCCTACTCAAACAACCCCAAGGCACAACGGTTCGCCCCCTAACGGCCCGACCTATAATCCCCTCACCAGCTCGAGGTCCGGTCTGGCACCAGGGCACCCCTCTTCGGAGGATCCACGGGCTCGCCATCACCCTTACCAGCCCATAACTCCCCCTCATCTCGAGGTCCGGTCTGGCACCAGGGTACTCTTCTCAGGAAGAAACAACGGCTCACCTTCACCCTCACCGACCCGTAATCCCTCGCCAGCTCGAGGTCCGGTCTGGCACCTGGGTACTCTTCTTCGGAAGATCCACCGGCTGGCCATCACCCTTACCAGCCCATAATTCCCCCTCATCTCGAGGTTCGGTTTGGCACCAGGGTACTCTTCTCAGGAAGAAACAACGGCTCGCCTTCACCCTCACCGACCCGTAATCCCTCGCCAGCTCGAGGTCCGGTCTGGCACCTGGGTACTCTTCTTCGGAAGATCCACCGGCTGGCCATCACCCTTACCGGCCCATAATTCCCCCTCATCTCGAGGTTCGGTCTGGCACCAGGGTACTCTTCTCAGGAAGAAACAACGGCTCGCCTTCACCCTCACCGACCCGTAATCCCTCGCCAGCTCGAGGTCCGGTCTGGCACCTGGGTACTCTTCTTCGGAAGATCCACCGGCTGGCCATCACCCTTACCAGCCCATAATTCCCCCTCACCTCGAGGTTCGGTCTGGCACCAGGGTACTCTTCTCAGGAAGAAACAACGGCTCGCCTTCACCCTCACCGACCCATAATCCCTCGCCAGCTCGAGGTCCGGTCTGGCACCCGGGTACTTTTCTCAGGAAGAAACAACGGCTCGCCATCACCCTTGTCAACACATAAACCCTCGTCCTCTCGAGGTTCTGGCAGGCACCAGGGTACTCTTCTCCGGAAGATACCGACGGTTCGCCATCGCCTTCGCCTACCCATAAACCCTCGACAAGCTCGAGGTCCGGTCAAAGCCTCAGGACAACCCCACCAAGAAGGCCCTGTGAGTCGTCCTCCCATTTTTTCCACAACCATGAACACTCCCCCAAGGCTTGCTCCCGCACCCCTGCAGGAGTGGGGGGCTTGTGTGATAGGGTAAAAATGGCCTGAGGCCCAACCAGGGCCCAATACAATTCTCACTCGAAAAGGTAAAAATAGCTATCTAGCTCGGCCCCGAACCGCTTCAGGGTCGGCGCCGAACCTCCTGTTTGCCCTCACGTTACTGGCCTCCTCGTACCGACGAGCCTCAGTAGCCCTCGGAGTCCGATCCGGGACAGTCCCACAGGCCGTCCCCCCTCTCTGGCGGGGCAGAAGGATGACCTGGCGCAGCCTAGGCCCTCCGATTCCCCCCAGAGGCACAGGAGGCTCACGATGGGCCACGTCAGCTCCAAATACCGCCAAGGGTTTCGCCACGTCAGCCCTATACCGCTCCTGGTATCGCCACGTCCGCCCTAAACCCCCTGGGCCTTCTGCCACGTCAGGCCCATGGGCTTTCGGATCCAGACCCGGCCCCCAAGTGGAACCAAACCCGGTTGGGATTCTCTATAAATACTAGACCCACACCCACCTTTTGAGGTAATCAATCTTTTGCCACTTAAATATACCTAGTTATTGCTACTCTCTCACAGAGACTGACTAGAGCGTCGGAGGGTCCGCCACCGGGACAAACCCCGGTGTTTCAGGACCGTCTGCAGGTACACAAGACCTCGGATCCGACCCTTCCGATCCGAGCCCAGCCTTCAACATCTTTCCGAGCTCACCGTAGGTCCCAGAAGGTCAACCGAAGGTCGGCAGACGAGCGGCAATCTCCTTCAATACAAATTGAGTCCGAACTCACACCTGGTGCATCCACACGTCTCCCAGAAACAAACAGCATCACTTATTAAAATTAAAATTTTGAAATTTTGAAAATTTGAAAATCTCAAAGCAAATCTAAATCCAAATCCAATGTCGAACCCAAATCAAGAGGTCGTCGCCGATATCTAATTCGCTGCTGATTCCGTATCGGTGACTCCCCTCCACCAAATCGAGCGCGAATATCAAGCGACTCCGTATCGGCGACTCCCCTCCACCGAATTGAAAGCCTCCATATGCGATGCGACGACCCTAATTTCATCTCATTAACCGAATTCTCATTCTAATTTTTAATTTTGTGTGTGCAAGGGATTACTCGGTTTTTTGCTGACTCGAATTTTGTGTGTGCATGAGATCTATGTTCAGAGAGTTATGATTGTTTTATTTTTGGATTTAAATTTTTTTAATTTGGTGATTTATTTGATGAGTTTTTTATTGGTTTTGATTTAAGGTGTACGCAAGTGAGAGATGAATTATTTGGTAGCCTTAATTTGGGCTTCCAAACCATTGTAGGACAGCTCAGCTGACCAGCAACCTAAAACAACTTGGCAAATATGCAACATTAATTTCTTTACAACAAGAGAAAATACTATCGTGAATTGTTCCCTTCACTGGTTATTGGAAACCATGGATAACATAACATATAAGAACTTTTAGTGTATGTTTGGATATATAGGATTGGGATGAATGGAGTTTACCAGTGAATAGTGCAAACTCTCTACTCAAGAAAGACAGCTAAAGTATAATTGTTATTTATCCATTTTGATTTTTTTTTTTTTAATAAAGGTGCAAAGTGGAGATAAAAGAAATGATTAGCTTGGATTAAGAGTTTGGGAATTTCATGTATTTCATTTTGGTTGAAATAATAATAAGAGGTATTTCAATTGCAAACTGAGTCTTAGACAAACACATATTTAGATTATTGGTATTGTAGATACCTTCACACCTGCACTTGCGTTACCATTGTATTTAGATATGCTCATAGTGGTTATGAAATTAGAGTAAGCTCTATAAAACCTATATGATAATGCCCTTGCATAACTATTACAAGCATCTAAAAGTGATGTTGAAGTTAAAAAAAACTCTATGCAGTGTTTCTAACAAACTATATGCATTCCAGGTAAGTTCAAGCTAATGATCAAGAAGGCGATGGTTGAGCTTAAATGTAGATATACTGATTCCTCATATAATATGTTTGCTACTTCAATTAATTTGCTGGACCTCAAAAACTATTTTATATAATCAAACCAGGTGCACCATTCCGAAAACGTGTTGTAGGCACGTGTCAACGGGCAAACCTAGTCCATTGATAAAATCAGATATATTAATGTGCAAATATATAACAAAAATATGTAAAAGAAACATTCATTCTGCATGTGTGCGTGTTGATCATAAAAGTATCAAGCAGATAGTATTCTAATGTGCAAATAAACAACATATATATATATATATATATATATATATATATATATATATATATATATAAGAATATATATATATAAGAAACATTTGCAGTGGTGTACGTCTCAGTTTCAGTCAGTAGCCAACAAACATTTTTAAGTTTTAATTCTACCAATGGTGACACGAAAAATGACAAATTTATAAGTATTTTGAAGGATCAAACAGATAGATACATTTTAAAAGTGCAAACGTAAATTGCAGATTCAAACACTTTAATGTGAAAATGAACATGAATATGTAAAACAAACATTTGCAGTGTGTGTGCATGTGTGAAAATGAACATGAATGTGGAAGAAACATTTGTAGTGTGTAAAAATGAACATAAATGTAAAAGAAACATCTGGAATGTGCGTCTGTTTTTGTGTAAAATTAAATCACAATAGAATTCAAGTGTATATATTCAAACAAACTATGTGAAGTTTATCACTATTATTTCCAATCAAACTATGTGAAGTTTATCAATGTTTTTGCAAATGCCCTATGATATGGCTGGATGGTTGGAGTTAAGTTTCTGCGTGCATAATCCGCCCTCAACTCCATACATGTCAAATTAAGAATGGATATATGCAGTAGTTGCATCACTTGCATCCATACTGTTATGTTTCGAAATTTCTATAACAAATTCAAATGCAGACGTATAGTAACAAAAAGAAACATAGGCAATTTGTTAAATGGAATATATACAGAAATTAGAAATTTGATGAGAGAATACTCTCTTCTAAACTCAATGATTCCATATCAGTTTTGAGTAAAATTTTCCCAGAGCTATTTGCCTTCTGAAATTTTCTTGTGAAGGATATCAGTTTTACAAAGGCTTCTTATGCCTGTTGGGCATTGGAAACATGTCCTGATAGTATATGTGGAACATCACAAGTGTTAAAATATTTTCTAATTAGTTCTTATATTGTATGATGTTGGCAATTGGCAACTTACCAAGAAATGAGAAGGGCTTGGTCAGTATCCATTTTCAGAATATCCTTTCAGTCATATTGTATTTGGGTCTGTCATAGGTTCTATTGTTGATTGATGGCATACATAAATAAAAGGAAAGAAAGATCACAAAATTAGATCAGCAAGCAATAATACGAGATGAGTTTAAAAAGAATTACCTTTGCACGCCTTTGTTTTCTCTGGGGATCTCTTTCTTTGATGTCCTGGTCTGGATTTATAAAGTCAAGAAGGTCTGATACGCTGGAAAATATAAATTATTGAATTTTTTTATATAAAAATAGACATTTTATAAGTTAATGATCGAAATGAGCATAGTAATTTCCTTACCTGAGATGACCTTTACTTGCGATAGAAGCATCAGGCTTTGGGATACCCTTGCGTACAGCTTTTTGATGCTCTAGTGCTTTAGACTCGAAATATTCACGCCAGGCAACGGCATCCTGCATAAATACCACTGTTAAGCAAAGTTTTCTCCATATTGATACTTTTTTTCAAGGCTAAAAGTGCAAAAAGAAAAAAAGAAACTACCATGAAGTTTTAGCAAAGTCAAAAAATTACCCTAAAAAAAATCTACCAAAAACTACCCTTAAGTTTTTGCAGGCAATTGAGAACATGCACATTTGATCACAAAATGCACCTAAACATCAATTCTCAATACCCAGGAAACTTTAGGGAAGATTTTTGCCAAAATGTGGAGGGTAGTTAAATGAATTTGTCTTAAACTTCAGTTTCATTTTTTCCATTTTGGCCTTTTTATAATGTACACAAATATACACATTCTAATAATAAATATAATAATGAGTTACCTGAGTACGGGGATCTTCTGATTCAAGTTCTTCCTGGAGAATGTGCAAGGTGGTCTGTTCATGCTGCATGCTGAGGGAATAGGCTTCCATCATGGAGAGAGCTATGGCAATGGAATGATAGCTTGCAGCAGTCTGACATTGGAAAAGATGAGTAGAGTTAACAAAGTGAACTTTCACCAAAACTGAGTTACTTTTTCACACAGTATGTTTTTATCTACTGTGTTTCATCTTTATGATTTAAACATAACCTACAAACATGCACATACTTGTATGCGATCAGCTCCAAGTAATCGTTGGTTGCACTTAAGGGCTTCGTGAAGATATCTGAGTGCAACATGAACATTTCCCATGCCTTCTTCCATCATTGCCACATTAATATAAGTTGCAGCAGAATTGGGATGTGACAGTCCACATGAGAATTGAAGAAGATAAAGTGCACGATTGACATACCTGAGAGCGAAAATAATTGTTTTAAGAAATGAGTATCCTCAGAATCGGCTTCAAAATATAAAGACAACGGAAAGTAAAAACAGATCCGTTCCAACAAGAATGTACATAATTTGATATTGTTTGACACATTTAAGCACAACAATCACCTCTTGAGTGTCTTAGCAACTACCAATAGAGTTCCTTTAACATGCAAATGTAAAGCTATAAATACTCTGTCTTTGGTAAGTCCATTGTGGCGGGTTTTTCCTTTTCTTTTGAGATAAACTGAGGCAAAAAACCCCTCAATATTTCATTAAAAACAAAGCACTCCCAAGATATAGGGAGAAGCACTTGTAATGTCAGACAAGGTCTAAATCCTTTACTAAGAACAAAGAAAGATAAGTTTTGACATTATAATGTCAGACAAGGTCTGAATCCTTTCCAATACAAAGGATTCAGTATTTTAGAGTAAAGAATATGGGACGTAATCCAGTGGCAGGAAGATTAAGGGAGAGAAAATGGAAAGATAAAGAAAGGTATCAAACAAAAAGATATTTTCTGTTTTGGCAAAGAATCCTATTACATTTAATGATACTGCACTTGACAATAAGAATAAATAAACGAGAACATTCAAAACTTACTTCAAAGCCAATTCAATGTGTTGAAGCTGGTAGTAGAAGACAGAAAGATCACCATAACTTTTCATTGTCTCCGGATGGTCAAGATCAAGCTCCCTTTCATTGATATCTAGAGCCTTATGTTGATATAGCCTGTCGAACGTTGCAAAAGAATAACTCAGGTCCTATCCAATAATTATCTATAAATCTAAAGTTTAAAATGTTCATTTGGAGATTGTTCTTATGTACAGATTGTTCTTTTGTACACATGAATACTCATGTGCACATTACAAAGTTGTATAGAGAAATGAAATTCTACATTTCATACATAGCAAGTAAAAAAGAAAACAAAAAACATGAAGTTGTACATAATTGGATCAGGGAAAGAAAAGAAAAAAGAAGAAAAAAAATTTCGGCTAGTTAAAATCTCTAATTTCTTGTACCTGATTAGAGTCTCCTGTATGATAAAGAACAAGTGCAAGAAGACTGTATTGAGTTAGCAGTCATCCGATGGTAAGGGCCACAAACATCTATCATTTCTGACAGTGCCTACACAATCAGAACGATAGGTATTAGGAGATTTCATATAAATAGTAGTTGATAGCAGAACAGGATAATAATTTCTGCAATATTATCATTCTTTAATAGCTATGTACCATAGGTAACATCATCCTTTGTCAAGTGCAGTTTTTGATGACTCCAATAGGTTCCGACCATCTGCAAATGAGCAGATCAATGCTGCAGAGCAAAATTTTGTAAGGTTGTCTGATTTTATTCATTGTTCTTCATAATTAAATTTTCAGTATTGAAGAATGAAATATGTAGTACATACTTCACACACAGGGACAATGCGGACAATAATATTAGACTTGTCAAAAGGTTTTGGACTGTCCATATCATAATCTCTAGGCACTAACTCCAACCCAACCTGAAAGTTGAGAGAATGTTATCATAAAAGGCTTACCAAAAAAAGCTATTGGTACCAAAAAAAAAAATTTTTTTAAAAAATCAATCGATGTACCTTCTGGCAAAGCCCTCGGAGAAGCACAAGGTTCCTCAAATGCTGATATTCATCTTGAAGCTTCCAACAATATCTTTTTGAAACAAAGCTCTCAATGCACTTCATTTTGAGAGCATTAATTCTCATTAGTCAAATCAAAAATCAAACACAACAAAATCAATTAAATCAAAAAATAAAAAATGAAAAAAATAAAAGAACTTTTAAGAGTTAGATGAAGTAATTCACACACCTGCACCATCAAAACTGATTCTTTGGTAATCACCTGCAAAATTCACCAAATTTAGGAAACCTAGGGTTTTAGAAAGACTACATTATTAAAAAAAAAAAAAATTGAAACGATCAAATGCTCGGACGATCCAGTTTGCTCACCGTCGCTTTCGACATAAACATCTCGATCATCGTCGTCATCAAGATCGGGATCGGAAGATTGAAGAAGTGTAGAAATCGTAGTCAAATATAAGAAGATGAGCAATAAAAGAACTATTGCACGTGTAATACACGTTCCCATTAAGTTATTTAATCTTACCCTTTGATCGTCTAGATCAATAACGGCTACGATGGCTTCCTCACAGATTTTTTTATATATATTCTTGCTTTTATAATAGAAATAGATTAAGACATTCATCGCACGTGCTAATTACTAAACAAATCCGTGCATTGCACGTACAACTCCAAATCTATTTATCAACACGTGCATTGCACGTACAAATCAAAGTTTTCCCTTGTTAATATTTTTAAAAATACGTGAATCGCACGTTCAGCTCCAATTTTTTTAAAAAAATTAAGATATCAATTGCACGTGCTAATTACTAACGACTTACGTGTATCGCACGTTCAACTCCAACTCTTTATCAAAACGTACATCGCACGTGAAAACTACAAGTTTTGTTAAAGCGAGAATCTGATCAAGGTGATACAGATTACAATATATTCCATTTAAATCTAGCCCTGAACTGAATTTAAGAACAGGAACAATAAGGAAATGCTGGACAACTAGACTCATAGTCAACTAACTTAACTAACACTATCATGTTGATATAGAGGTTAATGCCAACAAGAATACCAGCCTACAAGCTAACCTCCATAGACTGTGCAACGGGGAAGTACATCATCTCTCTGGCTTTCTCGAAATGGAACTTTATGGCACAGTAAGAATCTGGACAAAAGCAATGATGGTTTTAATTGCAATAATGGTATTTCAATTAGGTGGATTTTTCGTTTGAAGTCAAGTGATGTGAGAAGATAGTTTCCTCGATCAGGTGCATTTCTAGAGATCAAGACCCAACAAGACCTTCGAATCGAGCAAAGGCGACAATCGATGATAAAAGAATAGCACAAACTAGCCCAGACATACCTCCTGTTCAGAAGATCCAATAGAGAACAAAGTTAGCAATATGCCGAAGAATTTGAGAGTTGATGATTAGCAAGTGAAATAATCAAACTACATAGCAACTAATAAGAATAGAGAGAGGCAACCAGTGCAGGAAACTAACTGCAAAGATACACGTCAAAAACAACAAGAACAGGGAGAAATATTTATGTTCATCATGTTCACTGATGTGGACTTGTAGAAAGACTCACCTCAATCAAATTGTTTTGATGGTTGTCTAGCTGCGAGAATGATTAGCCAGTGCAAAGTCAGGACACCTCTGGAATATACCTGTTTAATGTATCTCATTCCTGCTACAAAAACAAATTTTGGGTACTAGGTTTACATGAATTTTAACATAATCCTGGGTCAACAATACATTCACGCAACTGTGAATCACAAACAAATGTAAGGAGTTGAAACACCGCCTAATTTGGAACCTAAACCAATGCGAGTGTTACAGAAGGTAGGGGATTCATTATGCAATATATGACTGTTTCGGACTCATTGATCCATGTGAGGGAGTGAAGAAGGGAGGATGCCATGACAAGCAGCTGAAGAGTAACATAATTGAGTTTAATACTGAATTGATGTTTCATCTTTCTGAATTACGAACTGATTCTTACAGAGCAAAAGGAATAATTAGTCTAAAACTGTATCTCATGTGGGGGGGGAGGGGGGGTTGTTTTCTTTAAATTTAGTCCTCCTCTTTCACTCTCACGGTCTCACTCCCTCATCCTCACTTTCTTAAACCCCTCTAAACTCTCCCATGTCTCTCCCCATCCCCACCTTCTCCTTCCTCCCTTCCCCCCACCTCTACCGCCGCCCCCTCCTCCCCCTCCGACGACGACCCCCCGGAAGCCCTCGAAGACTCCTCCCACGGCGTCTCCAAACTCCAGCAGTTCGACCGCAACGTTGCCCGCACCAAAAAGATCCAAGAAGACCAGTTCAAGAAGCTCTAGGTGTGCTTAGGTGTCCTCATTTCTTTTGCATTAAACCCCTTTGGCTTTTACTTATTTGCATAATTGTGTGTTTGGTTGTTGGGTTGGGCTTCTTTTTTTTTTAAAACATGTTGGGCTTTATCATGATAAAGATGCACGCTTCAAAAACAATTCATGGTAATAATAGTGTATGATAAAATAAAAAGATAACAATATTTATATATATATATGGAAGTCTTCCGTTCTGCACCACCTATGGTGCACATGGCATGTGCACTCGGCCTTCCCGCTTTCGTATCGACAATCCGAACCGTTCACAATGATCTACACATCTAAAATAGTCTAAATATGTAAAATCAAATCATTTGAAATTCATTTGCCCATCCACTGAAGTGTTACAAAATTATATGGCTGAAAATCATTGTTTTTTATAGTCACATGATGGATGGGCAAATGAATTTCAAATGATTTGATTTTACATATTTAGACTAATTTAGATGTGTAGATCAATGTGAACAGTTCGGATCGTCGATACGACGGAAGGCCGAGTGCACACGCCATGTGCACCATAGGTGGTGCACAATGGAAGACTTTCCTCTCTCTCTCTGACTTTCCTCTCTCTCTCTCTCTCTCTCTCTCTCTCTCTCTCTCTCTCTCTCTATATATATATATATATATTGTAAAGAAAATTTTACATATAAGGGGTATTACAAAATTAACCCTTTTTGATATGCTTTCTTCAATCGGGAAAAATAATAAACAAAATTTTAAGTGTGGGGTTTTAAGTCTTTTAGATACCGCAGTTTTGGACACTAGAGTACCAAAGAAAATGCCATGTGTTTGCCACCGAACAAAAGTTCAATGGAAATGTACTGCATGATATGTCTCAAGAAGTCACAGATTAATTTTATAGTCATTCAAGTATATTTTGCTTGAAATCATAATTTAAATATATGTTTACCTCCCTGGCATGGCTAATCAAGCAGGATATTTAAGGGGCAGGATTAAGATATACATTGTTAGGGATACTACCTACACGGCATCCTGGTTAAAATTTTATTTTGGTGGTTAAAGAACAGTACAATAATATGATTTTAAAAACAAACAAAAAAAAGAATTGTACACTATTGGTTATATTTAGAATTTGTCAAATCACTAAGGTTTGACAAGTAATATAGCTGTAATCCTACATGAAAAAACACTTAGTAGTAAGTTTACCTGACATAGTCAAATGCACCAGCATATATTCCAAATTTCCAACTTAATATTCTACTAAGGTCACTATCATATATATTTTTGAATATTCAAGAAAAACTGGTTTAAAAACAAGAATATAAAGGAAAACTAACTTTTCTTTTGACGTAATGCAAACTGGCAACAACATATACAAATACTACAACTATTTAAAAATGAAATCTATTTTAGATTTCAATATAATCTGTGTAGACTCACATCAATGCCTTCAACTTTTATCTCTGAATTGTTCGGTACATCAAGATTCCTCCTTGAATGTCCAATTCCTGAACAAAATAGAATAACACTTCGTTAAGCGGCCAGACATAAATTCAGAACCTAAATGACCTGTGCAAATAGATGACGAACCTCATCAGTTTTAACTGAACTATAGAAAGAATACAATTAGATGGTGTATAATCAGAGAATCAAACAAAACCCCCATTTTGGTCCTAGGTTTACGAACACATCAGACAAGCTAGTCAAAGAAGCACCTAAAACAAATAGCTGGTACGCATCATAGAATATACACGCTTACAAGATTGACAAATATTTCCAAATGTTCTGTAGCTATTTTATTGTAACCTGATCGAGCTGACTAATAATTATTAATCAATCTTCTGTCATGGCTTTCTCACTCAAAGAAAACAATACATGTACCTGAGACTGAGAGGAACTAATCCACCATTCATTTGAAGAAAAAACAAAGAAAAGATGGAAAGAAAAGAAACAACTGTACATAAGGTGACTTAAAAGATCTTTCTGTAATCTTTAAGCTGATCAAAAAGAGCTTTCTGTATTTTATCAGGAAAAGAACGGGAAAAGATTATATGTGAAGTAAATGCATTATAAGATTGGGTGGTAGTCTAGGCAGAAAGTTTAAAAAGTGATCAGTTATCAGGTATATAATATAGAGAACAAAACTGTAAAGACCGTCAGCCAGAGATTGATACATGTAGCATCCGTAGAACATGTTATATATACTTTATGTAGAAAAAATAAAATAAAAATAAAGGTACGAGCAAGAAGTAACAAAAATTTATTTATTTTAAAAAAACATGAAAATTGTAAACTAAATTTATTTAATTTAAGGTGTGTGTGGGGGGTGTGTATATATATAAAATTGAGATTCGATTGATGAATACCCCGTGCAGCTACAGCATGGGCTAATGTTTAGTAGCGTCATGTTAAATTATTAAAAAGCATAAACCTTGTAAATCCATTTTTTTCTTAATCGAACAATCAAGCATTCCAAGAACAACATCAGAATGAAAATTATTGTTATCATATTGATGATCTTAGAGAAGAAGATGCTCACCGTGATGTCTACTACCCCATGCTTCTTATAAAAAAAAACAATTTATGAGAATATTGGTCTACCCGGAAATCAAAGATACCAATGAAACTAGACAGAGAGCCTACATCGTCACTTTCAGAGCGTTTAATTTGTTTGAGAAATCTCTTTGCCGTAATGGAAAGAAGGGTGTTTCACCTCCTACTTTTGATATTCGCAGCAAACAGTCATATCCAGTTGGCCTGAAAGACGCCAAATCATAAGAATGAGATGAATTAGTTCCCTAGAAAAAAAAAACAAATAGGATACACAAATACAAGATTGAGAAACTAAACAATAAATAGAACAGAGAGCGATTATTGGAAGGCAAATAACTAAGATCATGCTTAAAAAATACAAAGCAACTACTAAAGCATGCATTTCAGATATAGTCGACATTCATTCCTCAAAAGAAGATAGTATCAATCTTATTTATGATACCTTTTACTTGACTTCACTAGTTCACTATCAGTCCATGTCCATGAGTTAAGAATTTCTAAATGGTCTGACGAGAAGCCTTTTTTTCTTTATCTTTTTTTTGATCCAATGAAGTACTTTGTTGGGGAATGAAAATCGTCTGAGTCATGAAATAAATTAAGAATGGAGTACAAATAAACTAAATTTGCCACTATGAAGATAAAAAACTTTAAGAACTTATAAATGCAAATATAAACTTAAATTTCTAAACATTAGCAAAAATTCTACAAATTGAATAAAAAAACATTGCAGTGTTAAGCAGGGAGGGGAAATTGAGGGAGAAACTAAATCAAAACTTTTGTACAAAAAACCTGCACCAACTCAATCAATCAAAATTTGCGCTCCTTGAGAGCTTCTACATATCCCTTTTTCACAACTCAATAAATCATACTTGATCTTTGGATTATGACAACCAATCAAAACAGTGACACTGGCCACTTTGATCATGACTTCCAATTCTACAAGCAATCACCATAAACCGAATTAATTGAATGCAAAAATACCTGAGATCAAGAAACCAACTTCATGGTGGCATGAGAGAATCAAAGAAGCTCCAAATGCTACAGAAATCATTAACTGAGAAAGCCGAGTAGTTCTTTGCTGCTCAAAACAGGAAAGGAATCCAAAACCTTTGTTCCTATATACACTCACTCAACCTCACACAAAAGAGTACTACTCTCACAAGTCACAACCCATATAAAGCTTCTGAAAGCAAAAGCAATGGTCAAAACAAAATAAATACACCCAGAATCAAGAGGAGATCAACAACTCTAAAAAACTGTCTTTTCTCCCTATGAACATAAGATAACAAACCCCACCAACAAAAGTCCAAACTCTTCAACTTTTACCAGTTGAAATGGTGGTATTGAAGAAAGGATAAAGGGGTAGTTTGGAAGGAAAAAGGAGCTGTGAAGGAGCTGCAATTGCCCAGAAAGTGCTTCTTCTTCTTCTTCTTATCTCATATTATTATATCTATCTCATTCTGTAATAAATTTGAGAATGTGCTTCTTGGATTTTTTGAAGGATTTTCTTTTTTGGTTTTTTTTGTACAGCTGTTATCCTCTGTTCTCTCCTTTTCCAATGTTACGTAGGGTAGTAGCTTTTTATAGGGATAGTGTCCATGTACTACTTTTGTTCCTGAAATACCCTTAAGAATGAGACATGTATTACTGGTTTCTTTCTTCAATTTGCAAGCCCTTAAAATCTAAGGAACAAATCTTCAATTATAGCATCTCGAATGTTTGTAATGTTTGATTTAAAACTAGATATTTTAAATAAAAAAAATTTAAATGAGAAGATTATCTTTTCTTCATTATAGGGCCACCATTGTTGTATTCAGATGTGCATTGAAAATTGCACCAGCAGTGTAATCGTGTAGGTGGCACCTTTTTCAAAGTACATCCGATGCTGTGAATCAGCCTGGTATATACAACAGTAACAACACAGTGATGTGATTTTTTTCTCATTTAAATCATTATATTTGTCATTAACTTTTATTAGTATTCAAACTGTACAAAATTTCAATTATCTAAATTTGACCTCATTTCCGAAGAAGGCCAAAGACTTATAATTGGGGTAAAAGTATTTCATATAGACAAAAGAGGGGAATTTTCGTTAAAATGTATAGTACAACAAGAAGTTTACAGATGCATTATACCATAATACAGAGTGCAGAAAGCTGAGTCCCTTAAATTAGCGATCCACATCCTATAATGATTTCCATGCACCAAAAATTGTAAGCGGTATTGTTTAGATTGGAAGATAGCATATCTCAAAAAACATCAGTCCTTTATGTATTAAATCATCTCTATCATTGCATAAATTCTTGCACTAATTTGTGACATAATGGGGCCTTAAGTTTGATGCTCGATGATCTAACATTGCGGTTTTGTGACAATCAAACATTGTTTAATATATGTGAGTCAAGCATCATGCTCGATGATCCAACGGCCAATAATGAGCGATTCTTCACCTTGATGGCGATCAGTAGAGTCAGTCAAAGATGTGGTTAAGATTTCACAATTCGGAATCACCATCAATAGTGTGGCATTTTACCCTCCATTCCATTGTCTCTTATTTTGGTGAAAATTTTAGGTAGCATGTTAGTCATGGAAAATTATAACAGAACAAACTAAGTGCAAAGAGTTTTGTTTTTAAGCTTAAATTCTTTTCAGGCCTCTCATTTGACCAGATTTTTCATATGTTATAACAGAGTCGCTATCTTTTGACGAAAAATGCTGCCAGTTTGCAATTAAGATTAGTCAAAATGAAAATAAACAAAATCAGGTCAATGGCAGAGATGTCAAAAAAGCAGAAGCAGAATTATAATTCAAGTATTCGTTATGAAATGAAATGGAGGGCGAGATGTCAAAGGTTATGAGGGATCTAACCATTAGAAAAGAATATCAATGAAAACTGGAATAAGGCCATTTCAACGACCGCCATAAGTAACGTGTTCGATTACCATCAAGTTCATTTGAAGATGAGAGAATGTATCAGATCAACAAAAGACGACAAACCTTTTGTGATGATGGTTTCAGGATAGTAGATCAGTCTCTGCAGTCGAATTTTGAACTCTGAAATGCAGGAATTGCTTTCAATCCAAAACTTGAGGATACACACATCTCGATTTCAAATTGCCAACATAAGAACCATACCGCTAATTTGAACTTACGATGAGTGAACCTCTAATAAAACATTCCTTACAATACATCATTCTGTCAATCTACTGGACTAAAAATAGGCCCATATATGAATTAAAGTAGAATGCAGGCCTCACTCAGCTCAGTGCGTGGGTTACCATTGTTACTCTATTACTTGAATTCCATTTGTCATTTCTTCTTCAAACTATGTTTTATAAAAATAAGTCCAAAGATGATGAAGTATTCCTCTTATTCAACTAAAGAATGGCCAGATACAAAGAGGTAGGAGCCACACTTGAGGTACAAAGATTGTAATACTCTATCATTTGAAGTTGATCTGTATCCTTCAGACAGGGTTAGATACTAATAAGACAAAAGATGAATGAATTTATTGGCGTTCTACTCGTTCAGTTGTAGAATGGCCAGATACAAGAGGTAAGAACTACGCTTGAAATGCAAAGATAGAATACACAATCTATTTCTCATTCAAACTAGTTTGATACAAATAAGACCAAAAAATTAACAAGTCTACATGCATTTACATATTGGTGTTCTACTTTGTCAGCTAAAGAATGGCCAGATACAAGAGGGGGATCTACACTTGAGATACCAAGATGAAAACTCAGAGAGTAGATGCAAAATAAAGCTGTTTGATGTACTTTACAGACACTAGTTCCTCTTAACACAATTCCAGAACTGGAGAAACAACAAAATCTAAGTTTCAAACAATAAGGTGTGTGTAGATTGGTATCATACCTCTAATCTAGAATTACACACTTAGTGTGCTTTCTCTTTCTCTGCCTTGCCTTTCTCAGAATCCGAGCAGTTTCTTCCCTGGCCTCTTCATTCAGACAGATTGCTTTACCTGCCATCATAAGACAGACATGTTCAATCGGAAATAAAGTACATAATAAAAAAAATTGATGTCCTTATTGGATCAAGTCTGTCATTTACATCCCACGTACTCTTTTGAGCAGTAATTTTGTTACAGCACTACTGGCTTTGTGGCACATTTCATTAAATTCTTAAAATGGATTACATACACACAAAATTAGTCAAAATAAGAGGTGAAGGGGAAAAAGTCAAAAAAAATAAAAAATCATTAGATTATCATCTGCAAAGTCTCTCTTTCAACAGGATGAGGAAGGCACCTTATGAAGGAAGACAGAACTATTTCTTTTAATGATAAGTAAAAGCAAACTATATACAGGATTGAATCATACTGCAGTTGGGCTCTAAATTGCTATTTGTAAATTATGGTTCTGAGAGCATTAAATCCAGAGACGAGGCTACTAGAAGAAGCATTATTCATAATTATAGCCAGAGTTTTTTTGGAAACTACTAATTCACATTTCCCTAGTTCCTTTCTTGGAATCTAATCCGTAACAAAATTCCATTTTCAGAACAGATTGTAGTTTTATTTTCCTCCTCAGAACAAACATGTAGTGTCTTACTGGAAATTACAAGATAGCTGGGGAAATTTCAGCATGAAGATATAGCTCAAAATATCCATCTTTAAAACTTAATTAGAATCAACATACTCGACATTTTTTGAAGGTCGAGGCAATAAAAATATTGTCTTTGTTGTCTAGTGTGTGCTGCACTTTCAATAGGAAAAAAATGACTTTCTAAAAGAACTACTTTATGAGTGTGTCCATCTATAACTGCCACTGTATTTAATCTTCCTTTTCTATTTTAGGAATATATGGAACAAACTGTTCAATCAACTATATTTTACATTAACGCCTGAGATTTACGATCGCAGAAAGAAGAAAAAAAAAAAGAGGCAAAGATCCTTCAAGTGAATTGCAGGTGAGATTTTGAATAATGTTACCTGTATCTTTTTTCACAAGAAGGCAAGAAAGGCCACCATCACTGTCCTCATCTGATTCAATGGTAATTCTAGTATCTCTCTCCTGCATTCAATGAATTAGTTACATTCATAAACATAAATAAACAGAACTATACAGTTTATTAGTTTTCAAGCTCAGCATGGTTGAGGTAAGTAATATAAATAACTTGTTTCACTAACACATGCATGACATATACATTAGATATTATATGTTCTGTCTTTAATTTAGAAATAAATTTGCCTGCACAGTTAGGAAATATTTTGAATACCTTTCGATTTGAACCACTAAACTTGAATGGTAATGTTTCAGGAATTTTTGCTCTGCCCCTTGAACCAGTTAACTGTGGTTCTAATTTCACTGGAATTTTTGTTTCTATTTTCGAAGCGGGAACCGTTCTTGTTTGACTGGACAGAGGCAGCATCGGCCTGGTGTCAGAAAAAAAAAATGAAATAAATGTACAATCAAGCCAACTAGAAAGAGAAGAGAATTGTGTTATAATGGTTAATTGATAATAGCAAATTTCTTTAACTGGCCGGGCTAAAAAAGCTAACTTTCTATACTCTGTAAAATCAATGCAACAAGACTGGCCAGAAAAAAGAAGTTCATTTGTTATGGATAATCTAAAGTAATATAACCATCTGATGGGGGAGATATTGAAACAAACTGAACTAGTCATCATGCACTGAGTTATGATATGCTCACTATGAAACTCTAAATACGTTATAACAATATTCCAAAACATGTTTCCTTACTCCCAACTTTAGCCTACTATCGATTAATATGACAAGGGTCATAATGATATAAAATTGTACATTCGTATCTAGCTCTTCTGAGATAGTCCAGTAGCAGCACACCAGTTAATCTGGCAAGAAAAGAAAAAAGAAATTGGTGAAATTTTCAATATAGTAGCAAACCAGTTTGACTTTTGACTAACATGATTTAGAAGTTATTTAGAATGTTTGCGAAAAAGATTCAAATATGATTAAGAAGTTATAAAGAAGAGAATCGCAGAAATGAATAAAGTCAAATAATCCTTGGGTGACTAGATAGGATCTGATAGCTATTTTTGAAAGACTTCATACAATTTGCAATTACCTTCAGGAAAAAGCAAAGCATATGGTTAAATTCCTCATCACTTCACCTGAAATATAAAAGTTCAACTTCAGGGTGTTCTGTGACCAATTGTTAAATCACATGGACTTGACATGCATGGAGAAATAAGAAGATAATGTGCAACTGAGACATTCTCCTAATCATCATTATCTAGGTCATCTAGGCAACTATTGTTTTCTTCCCTTAATAATTATACAATACAAATTTTAAGATCTGACATAATAACCCGTGTAAACTCAGGTGCAAAATTACCGCAAAGTTAACCCTCAAGAAGGTCACAAGAGAGTGCCTTGCTATATATACTAAATTGATGTCTGTATACATTATAGAGAAACAAATTGAGCATGCAAGTGGTCCACGAAATGTAAGTTCACTTGAGCAGGCAGAGATGGTAACAAGAGATGATGCATGATAACACAAGGTTGCCAAACAGAGAACTACAAAGATCATATGAACCATACGAGTTAGAATAGTTTTAGAAATGGTTGAAAACAGATAAGTTGTTGATGAAATATGAAATCTTTTGGTACCATATCAAGTAAAAAGTAACTCAATAAAATGTAAAACAAGTTTCATGTCAGTAAACAAGAAACAGAGCATAAAAGGAGCTTGAATAACAATATTTTAAATTTTTATTTTTAATATCTTCTATTTACAAAATAATAGCACTCAAAGAACATTGATAAAAATAGCATCCCATCTAAGAGTAAGAATAAAAATAGTGCAAATATATTATTTAGTATCTCTAAAACAAATTAAACATCATAAAAGATTATGTGAAAATTTTCTTTTCAAAACTGACTCTAAAGAGAAAATGTTGCTGCAGTCCAAATGGTAAATACCTCTCTATCCTTGGTGATAACCATACAAACTTCACGCTGGAATTTTACCAAGTGTGTTTCCATCTGCTTTGGTAGGTCTGAGATTGTTGAGGCAATATCACTTAGTTGTTTCCGTTCATACTCCTGGAATTTTACCAAGTGCGCTTCAATCTGTTTTGGTAGGTCTGAGATCACTGAGGTAATATCAGTTAGTTGTTTCCGTCCAGACTCCATTATTTTCTCAGGAAGAGATTTCAGGTTCAGTTCTAGGAAAGCTCCGAGTCCTTGTTCCTCTTTGATCTATAATTGTAATTTAATACCAACTTAAGCAGTCTTCCATTGTTATATGTGATGCATAAAAAATTAAGCAGCAGTTAATCTCAATTCCTCCTTACCACATGCTGCAATGAGTTGTCAAGGAGAATTATTTTCTGACGAACACCCTAAGCTGTAGTTCAAATGCCAAAATCAGGAGCATTACAATAGTTAGTGAAAACTGATTAATGTATTTCGGGAAGTTTTTCCAATACATAGATTATAGAACCCAAAAACAATCATACAATTTGAGGATTCAATGTAGTTCTTCCTAGATATATTCACTGTATGCACTCACTCTCCAATGAAACTTTTTTTACAGCTCTCTTTACTTCCATTACATCACTTTGAACAGACTCCATAATCATTCACATCCTATTTAATGAGCTTTCCATATGTCGGAATCTGTTTTCAAGCTCTTCACCAACCCGACCTGGTGAACCGGACCTGATAGAGGTATTTCAAGAAGATATCATTTGTAGTCACAATTTTTAAAAAATAAGACCCTTCTCTTCTCGCAAAAAAAAATGTATAAATATATTCGACAGGTAGCATTAGGACTTAGGAGAATGAAGAAGCAACAAATGATATATATATATATATATAAAGTTTTACAGTTTAGCATGATCACCAATGATAATTGAATATGCATCATAAAGCACCATAAGACTAACATTTGTTATCTGGAACAGTGGCTGAACCTGAACCCCATCGCCGAATCACATTGTTAGATGTTCGCGACAGCTGTAGTTGGGATTCATCACGTGTCGCCATCCCTGAGGCCAGCGAGGGGATTCTCTTTGCTGGCTTGTCCCTTTCTCGAGAGTCAAATCGCTATTTACAGAATGAAATCAAAGGCAGCTCCCTGAGATACTTTTAAACAATAAGCTTGCCAATAACACCTGTTACATGAGTATGCAAAATGGACATTGATTTATCATATCATTGAATTGACTTATGTATGACCAAAGAGGAATAATTAGTCTAAAATTGTTTTATAAAAACAAAGTATAGAGCGAGAAATCATGAAAGTGATCAAAAGAAGAAAGTAAAATGCATCAAGGTAAAAAGACTGTGATAGCATACAAGCAATAGGGAAGACCA
The DNA here is from genome assembly GCA_017893485.1 of Hemerocallis citrina. Taxonomy (NCBI): domain Eukaryota; kingdom Viridiplantae; phylum Streptophyta; class Magnoliopsida; order Asparagales; family Asphodelaceae; genus Hemerocallis; species Hemerocallis citrina. Next base: position 244,370,119 of record CM030365.1, read on the forward strand.
AGTTTCACTTCCACATGCAAAATGATTCCATGATATTCATTCAGTTGTCAAAATTTCCTTACATATGACTGCACTTCACATTTTGTAAAGAAATCCAAATGACTGATACTAGCATAAACGAAAACACGTCCGACTCAAACAAAAGACATCATCCAAAATCTCACCTGATCAATTCTACCACTACATCAAATTCAACCAAACGGAGAGTAAATAAAATATGAACTATTCGAAATACCAGTGGTACATTGCATAAACCATAAATAGCGCTTACAAAATCAAGTTTTTAAGAAATTGCCACCTCATACAGTAAAAATAACAAAACTGGTGCAGCTGAGAATACCCCCCATCTTTTGCTTGTATTCATGCCTTCGAGTAATGGTGCAACTTGTACAGGCAAACTTTGCCACCAGCATTACCAAATGCCATAAAACCACCACCAGGACTGAAATCCAAACACCGAGGATGCGACAAGCTACACCTCACAGGCCAGTTCGAAAACACAGTAAAGGATGGGATATGAACAAGCTTCAGACTGTCCTTCTTCATGCTTGAACAAATAGCCAAGATTTGAGCATCATGATTAAACTTGATAAAATCAACCTTTGTTGTTAGATTCTCAATTGTCTTCAATGGCTTCCTCTTACCCCCAAGAAACTCCTCCCTCTTGTAGATGTTCACAATTCCACTGCTTGAGCCAGCAGCAAATAGAGAGCTATCGGGAGAAGCACATAAGGCCGAACCACTAATGCAACCTTCATCAACACCCTTATGAATGCATCTCCGCATCCTTAGATCCCAATGGTACACCTGTCCATCTCCACCACTACTCATTAGCTGCTGGCCATTATCAACGAAAGCCAAAGAACGGGCAGTCCCATTCATTTTCATAGTTCCTATGAGCTCTTTGGTTTTCGGCGAAACCAAAAGGATGTAACCTTCATTCCCAATGAATGCAATAGTCTTTGAATCAGGTGAAACCTCAAAAGCCTCTAAACTCTTCTCCTCTCGCCCAGTCAATGGACCGATCTTATCAAAATTGGCAGTAACCATATCAAAACTATAAAAGAACTTCCTTCTCCCGGATACGATAACCTGGGACCCATCAGGCATAAAAGAAGCCTTATATATCGGGCAATCCTCAATGAAAATGCTCTGCACTTTGGTGTTGCGCTTTCCATCAACCTGGAAAAACCTCAGCCTCCTGTCCAACCCTGCAGTGAGCAGCAACTGCCCATTTCTGTGAAACTGAACCGAATTAATCGGACCATTAGAGGGCTCTTCTCTGTTAGCATCCACCAATCTCGAGAACTCCAACGTCCCAGGAAGCAACTTGGCATTACTTCTCACCACAAGCTGTTCATTGCTCCTAAGAACATTGTCGTCATTTTCAACATCAGATTCATCGTCGGATGAATCAACAGCAGCAGCAGCTGTATTTGCCCAATCTGTATTGGGGTTCAATTTAGCATGCTGAGCCCGCAATCTCAAACCATACTCTTTCGCCGAAATGAGATTCGCCCCAGGTTCAGTTATTAGTTTTCTCAACATTTTCTTCTTCGCTAAATCGATAAGCATCCCCTCGTCTTCGTCCTGCTCATCAACCCAAGCCGGCTTCCTTTCTTCTTTCTCTAAAACTCGAGGTTTCGAGTCCCCTTCATATGCAGCAGCCATTGTACCATCGGTAGACTTGTCCACGAAAAACAAAGGAGCATCATCTTCATCTCTCTCCCTATCTTCCTTGCCAAACTGGAGAGGAGTGTACAGATTCCCGAACAACGCACTTTCGAGCCGCTTCATCTCCTTCTCTTCCTCATTCTTCAACCCCTCATCGTTCTCGCGACTTCTCTTCTTATTCTTCTCTCTTCTTCTTATCCTCCTCAACTAATAGCTCAGGGTTGGGGAGACCCATCAGCCAACTCTTCTTGATCGAGATTCTCCATTTTCTGGGTCTGAACCGGGTTTCGCGAAATCAAGCTCATTGTATAATAAAAATGAACTCTGAAATCACATACAGACAACAACCAAAAAAAACCGAGAATTACAATTAAATCAAAACTATAATTTGAATTGGCAGTGAAAATTTAAAGAACAAGTTGAGAAGAGAGAGATACCGTAGTTGGAGAGGCGGAGGAAGGAGGAAAGGGGAAGAAAACCCTAGTTATTAATGGTTAATGCTTGAGAATTGGGCCGGGTTCTCAACTGTTTGTAATTGGGCCGGGTTCTCAATTGTTAATGGGCGTGCCTGATAAACCGAATATGAGGTTTTGGGTCGGCTCGGTTTTGGAGCCGAATTCAATTCGGGTCAATCCTCCATGCTCGTCTCATACAAACAGTGGTATTTTTCATGTGGAATGCATGTTATTCCACGTTTTTGATAAGAGTTTGAGGATTACCACGTACAATTTACATGTTAAGATATAGTTTTGAAGTTGGACGTGCGTTGCACGTAATTGATAAAAATATTTTGAAAAAAAAATTACAATTTGTACGTGCAATGTATGTGTTTATAAGTAAAATTTGAGTTGTACGTGCAACGTATGTGTATGTTTAGTGTTAAACAAATATTGTAAAATTGTTTTGCACGTGCATTGCACGTTTTAAATATGTGGGATTTTTTTTATTTGTTTACTTTTGTTGTAATTAATGGGAGAGTTGGAGTTGCACGTTCAACGCACGAGTTTGTATGTTGACAACATTACAACTCCAACTCTCCCATTATAATATTAGAGATTATAGATTAGAGATAATTAGCACAAATATTAACTTGTTGATTGCTTGCATGATTTAGTGTGCACTACAACATATAGGGTTTTCTACAGCAGACTTATTATAGCATTTAAGTGTTAATGCTATAGAAAGTGATCAATAATAGCATTTTTGAAGAAAATGTTGTCTTTGATTAATTTTGAAATTTACTCTTAGTTATGACAGCGTTTTTAAAACGCTATATTATTTAGGGCATTTTAGAAACGCTATTATATTCCGTAAATAAACAAAATAGATACGGGCAAAAAAGAAAATTATAAGTAAAAAATCCAAATCCATCAAAACCCTTTAACTTCTCCCCGTTCCAAAACCCTCCTTCACGAAATCTATCCCTATTCTCCCCTCCTCCGCGCCTCCCGAAGCCCCGACCAGCAGTCAAAAGAAACGCCACCGCTCCTCCCCGCGCTCCCGTTGCCCTACCCGCCGTCGCCCAACGCCCTCTTCTCCTCCCCGCCCCCCCGAAGCCAGACCCGCCGTCGCCCAACACCCTCTTCTCCTCCCCGCCCCCGAAGCCCCACCACGTCGTCACGGTTCCGGAACGCCCCCTTCTCCTCCCCGCTATCTCCCACGCTAGCCGATTCCAGGTAATATGGTATGCTGAATCGATCGATGTTAGATTTTTACCTCCAAATTTGTACTTCATCTACGTCATCCCTATTTAATTCTTCTTCATCTTATACCTCATCTATTATCTCCAAATAGATTTATTAATATATATTTTTTTGAATTACGGTCTTTCTTGTTTGATTATGGTCTTCCTTGTTTGATTACGGCTGAAGTATTAATGTAGATGGCTGAAGTTTGATTATGGCTGAAGTTTAAACTGTAAGGCACCTCCCATGCCAACCACTTTATTTAGAATGTTTATAGTTAATGCTTGAGGCTAGTGTATCCTTTATTGATACTTTGGTCACTGATTGTCAAATATTTTTGGATATGTTCATTTAGGTTGAAAGAAACCTGAATCATACCTTGTATAGTGAGCTCGGTAAGTATTTTGGGCTGATTTCAGGTGGTAGTAATCATACTTTCAGGCGGATGATTGGTAGAATTAGATTGATTTTGCTTATAGAAATATTGGAGTCAGTAGTGGAATTAGGTTTGTTGTATTACCTTAATGTTACATTGCAACTAAAATCCTGCAAGTTGCCCAGTTGAAATTTTGGAAACTATTGCAACCTACTTGCAACTCTTTGCTTTTAACTTCAATTGTCCACTTGGGATGAATTTTGGTTGCTGTCGGTTGCATGCAGTACGATTGCATGTGCAATTACAATTATTCCACAACTGGACACCCTCATTAGAGTTGAAAACTAGAGTTTCGGCTTATGTCGCTGTATGGATAATGAATGGCTAGCATTTTCATGGATGTTTGGATAAGTGTTCTTATAATAGAGCCTGGTTTTGGGGTCTAGCTTAGCTTTCCTCTACCTTCACAGTCATGTCTTTATTTCTTAGGGCTATTTGGGAAGCACTGGACCACATTTCTCTAGTTGTAGTCAGCTTAATTTCTTTCTTTAAAAAAAAAAATAAATTCAGTTATCTAGTGGTTTTTTAGTTTAATCAAAGATTCGAAAATATAAACAAATTAATTATTGCCTTCGAACTACTCAAATTTTGATCATGTGGTTACAGCGTTGCTCAAACAAACTCTAAATTTACTGGTATAGGGGTGGGGTTCACTTTTTCTTGGCTTAGTTTGATCATTATTTAATACAACCGGAGGTTGGTTTCACGATCTATCATAACAACCTTTTCGTGGACCGGGGAAATGTTTGTTTTAAATTCTAGGGTATAGTAGTAACAAAGTCATTGAAATGGAAAGCAAAGAACTTATACTTTCATTCAGGGCTTATAGCATGTGATCTATTGAATACTGATAAAGGCCGTTTGTATTACTTGGTAGAAGGGAAGGGTGAGTTTTGTGTTGGGTAGGAATACTACTTGTTAAGTTGATGTCACTGTTTTCTAGGAGCGTATAGTTCGTGAAAGATTTATTGAAGACCGGTTTGCCTCTAAATTTGCTTGTCAAAGTCGAGTGGACATCATATTTACTACACAATATCAGATTAGCTAAGATAAATATAATGGTTCTTTATTTTGGTCTGTTTGTTGGCTTAGAATCATCCTACAATTTTGGCTTCCAAAACATTTTTTATGGAGGCTGTGTTTGTTGAGTGAGAATGTGAAACAGTTACTCTTTTTCTTAGAACTAGCATCTTACATTGCATGTTTCTGCTACACATGTAGATCATAGTTACTCTTTGCTTAGCTCCAGTACATACCTCTATTCTTTATGAATCTGTGTTCAACAGTGGATAAATTTTCTTTGCCTAAGAAGGATTCCTACTAGAGATCACCTACTTCAGTTGAGAGTAATGAAATATTATGATGTTGATTTTAGGCCTAAAAGTCACCAAAATGATTGGAAAAGAACTAAATGAAATTGGATGGTGAGGGCAAGCTAGTATAGTAGCTAGCTAGGCCGACCAGCAAACCAAAATGTCCAAATTAGTTTTTACATTAGACGTGAGATATGATGGTCACTGGACTTATTAATATGATTCCCTTTCTGTCGTTTATACAATGCACTAATATTATTTGTTAGCCGAGACAAAGCTCACTTGTTATAGCTCACTTCTTATGTTAATTAATTTTTTTGGTCATGTGCTTAATTAACTTGTCCATTAATTAAGTTAGATGCATATATATTGATTATGACCTATAATCACAACACTGGTGCAAAGTTCTTATCAATTATAGTTTGATCCACGTTGTTGATGTGTGAATTGTTGGTGTTATCTTATTGCTTTCTCCTCGGTTGTCATCTCTTCAAGGTTAGAGGAGCTAGTGTGTCATCACAATGAATAAAGATTGGGTTCAGCGCAACAAGTAATGAAATTTGACCCCAATTAATATTTTAATACATAATAGATATTAAGACATTACATGTTTTTATGACCACTATTTTATAATTTATAGAAATATAATAACATATAAAGTGGCAGTTCATCAGTTTGTGAAAATTGTGAAGTCAACTGCTGAGGACCCAAACGGGATTATATGTCCATGCAGAGATTGCCAAAATTTCTGTCGAGGAAATGAGGATATGCTTTTACTTCATTTGCTCAAGCGTGGAATGAAAATGACTTACACAAACTGAATTTGGCATGGAGAAGGATTGAATGCGAAGAGTTCTACTAAGGAATCTGTATTGCCAGATAGAATAATTGAAGATGCATATGTTGATAATGAGGCTATTCATGAATCTAATGGTAAAGATGGAGAAGATGACTTAACAAATATGTTGAAGGACGCTAATATTCCTTTATATCCTAGTTGCACTAAATACAGTAGGCTATCAGCAACAATTATTTTATATAAGCATAAATCCATGTATGGTGTTTCTAACTTCCACACATATAATCTAATTTCCAGACATGAATTGTTTTTCTGTTATACTTTAAGTATAATATTCTTTTAAGATTCAGGTAATGAAATATCTAATTAACAAGGACTGATACAATTTTTGTGCTTGTTTTTATGGCAGTCATATATCTATGGCAGTTTATTTAATTCTTTATGCTTATTTTTATGATAATAATTTATATCTACACATATTACTTCAAAAGTTCACATTCAATGGACGTGGTAGAGAAACAAAAATTTACACCCTACAAGCGATGGGAAGATCTGTCAGGGCACGCAAAGCAAAACTGGGGGCAAGCTTAAACAAGAAACCGAATTACAAAAGTCAAAAGAGAGTGGGATGAACTTGTAAAATCAAGAAACAACCCAAAATTCAAGGTAAAAAACTATGTATACTATTCTGTTTAACTTGCTATATCTTGCCTTTATATAAAATTAAATACATTAGAGTACAATTTGTCTTGTAGGCAAAAAGTGAAAAGTTCAAGGAAATGAGAAGTAAACAAACTATCCCTTACCGTGGTGGTCGAAAGGGATTTGCTCAGATAGAATCTGAAATAGTAGTGAGTTAATTATAAATTATTTTCATTATATTTATTAAATGTGTTGTTTATAAAGTGGGCTCCTGTGATTGAGGTGAGGTCATGTTGTTGCGGATTACTTAAGTGTTATATGCTTTAGATACTTGGATCCTTATAATTGTGAGTATCTGAGCAGCATTCCTTATTTCTCCAAAGTGCACATAATCTTGAGTTTTGTCTACGAATGCAGTCAAGCTAAGCATCAACTGACTTTATATATCTTCTTTTAGCCCTATGCACAATTATCTTTTGTGAGTTTTAAAAACTCTAGTTTTTGTGCAAACGCTCCCCAGCCTAGAGATTCGGCAATTGCTAACCTCATTTAACATGTGCATTTAATCATAAGTTTTCTAGCTATGGTATCATCTAATAGAACTTTAGAATATTTGCATTGTATGGTTAGATTGGTGGGAGTTTATACACAATAAGAAAGTAGCATTCAAGATTAAATCTTCAGTTTAAGCTACTAATAAGCAGCTTAAACTGAAGATTTCAAGATTGAAACTAGTAAGGACATCAACTCCTTCAACCATATTCTCTCTTACTCATCCACACAATTTAACCCATTTAATTCTAAATATTCCCCTAGACAAGCACACAACTATGGATAAATTTATCGGCAATATAGATAAATTTCTAAGTTTTAGATTGAGGATTCAAATATCGGCATGGTCTTAGATGTGTCAGCAGAAATTCGACTGCTAATTCTTCCAATACGTCCAAAATTGCTGGAAAACCACTACCCCGAGCGTGCCTCAGTTCAGGCACATTGGCAAATGAATAATTTGGTGCCATGGACCAACTATACATGGACTATTTGGTGCCATGGACTATTTATCAGTAATTTAGGAATAGCAGTATATTAGGAATAGCAGTATTTGTTGATTTAGGAACTATTCATGGACTATTTGGTGCCATTTTAGTAATTGTAAGTGTTTCACCGTTCACTTTGATTGTTACGCCATAGTATGAGTACTTATTAAATTATCATATGGTTTGACGTCTAGTATCCATGGTTTAAGCGGTTGCAAGCTGATTGATTTTGTTTATCAAGTGGTTTGATCTCTACAAATTTTGTTGCCATGATTTAGTAGAGATTTTTGGTACATGACCAATCAAATGGCTTTCTCTGCAGGAACAACAAATCAGTTCAGTGCATGGTCAAAGAAGCGCATGGAATAGATTGCAGCCACAACTTTATCCAGTGATATTAAGATTGCTGCTCTCCCTATACTAGTGTATTCAAAAAGTGCTTTAGAAGTTGCTCTGTATAGCTTTCGAAACTCTTATTCTGAGCTGACGAATCTTTAAACGTATTGGTTCTTATACTGCTGAATCTTTATGTGCTTTGCATGTGCTAATTATATCTTGTTACAATTTTTTTATATAAAAATATTGGTGTTTTGGAAACTGAGAATTTTATGTACAACTGTATTGACCTTGAGCTTTATAGCATTGATCATGGATGCTATGGATGCTGGAGAACAGCATTGACTGAACTATCAGCAAATTGATATCTTCCGGAGAATTTTCAAAACTTTTTTATGCATCTGTATTTTTTTTCTTCTTCATACAGGTCAAAAATAAATGGCATTTTTAAAACGCTGCGGAAAAAAAAACACCACTCTTACAAACAATAGCGTTTCCGAAACGTTATTAGGTACCTTGATGGTCGGGCTAAGGTGGATAACAGGGGAGAGCTCGGCTGTCGAGGTACCTTGATGGTCGGGCTCGGGTCGGCTTCTGAAGTAGCGTTCCCACAGACGGCGCCAACCTGATGTGGTTTGTTTCTGGGAGACGTGTGGATGCACCAGGTGTGAGTTCTTACTCGATTTGTATTTGGAGGAAGCTCCTAGTCAGACGACCCTCGGCTGGCCGAACGGTACCGGTGACAGACTGGAGTGAGGCGAGGCTGGATGCTCGGCTCGGATCAGGAGGCTCGGATCCGAGGTCTCGTGTACCTGCAGACGGTCTAGGAACACCGGAGTTGGTCCCGGTGGCAGACCCTCCGACGATCTAGTTAGCTACTGAGAGAGAGTAACAGTAACTAGGGTTTGAGAGGGAAAAGATTGATTACCTGCAGACAGGGGGGAGGGTCTGGTGTTTATAGGGGAAGCTAATCGGGTCCAGACCCATTTGGGGCTGGGTCCGGACCCGGTTACCCGAGTGGCTAAAGCGGTGGAAAGCCGGGCAGTATAGTGCTGACGTGGCAGACGCCGGAGCGGTTTCCGGGCTGATGTGGCAGAGCTCCGGGCGGTTTTTCGGCACTGACATGGCAGATCTGAAGGATCAGAAAGAGCGTGCATCCTGAGGGGATCCAGTGGCCCAGGATGGGCCACGTTATTCCTGACCCATATCAATGATAAAGCATATGCAACATCTATGCAAAGTGCAAGTATTAGTATGGTACACTGATAAGTCTTTTCGTTGGTGAGCAAGATATCAAGAATTCAAATCTCATTTGCACAAAAAATGTTCAGTTAATATATATTTGGGGTAAAGTATAGGGGTGTGTGTGTGTGTGTGTGTTGCTACGCCTTATTCAAAAAACAAAACATCTATGCAATGTTTTTATCCACAATCCGTACAGTGTCAAATACTGATTATGACAGTGTAAAGATGAAGGAGAAACAAAATAAGCATGAAGAAGGTATGAAGGTATTCAGTTTTCTTCTTGAAGATACTGATACGAAACAAATGTAATTTATATAGTTGTAGAAGTCGAAATACTTAGAAAATCTTCATTTACACGATTTTTTAGAAAAATATATATTAACAAATCATGTTGAGTTGCTTCTAATGAAAAAAAATATTTTTTTCAAAGAATATTGTTCCGGTGGATGAAAAGTTTGTTGAAAAAGTTGAGAAATGAAAAAAGCAAAGAAGAGAAAATGAGAAATATTAATTTAAAATGTATCAAATGTGTTTTCATGAGTTTTCTACCGTGTTCCGCACTTTCTAAGAAGAAAACATTTTAATCAAAAAAGGTATATCACGTCATATGGTGGAAAAGATATTGAATGATTTAACTTTTTTCCTCTGTCCAAACACAACAATAGATATGAAAACTAGTGTTCCATATTCCCAATATTTTGCATCCATCCAAACACCCTTTTACAATCTATAAGAAACAAAATCCAATCTTATCAAGGCTGGATAAATTTTGTTTTTTTGTTAATCAACAAAACTAAACACATCTAGTTGTAGCCGCTCCCTAAATACACCACGAGCCTCCGCTTCCAACAAAGTGTGAAAACTCATCATCAGTGGTTCAAAAGGCAAGGAACTCTACCCTAATGATGCAAACCCTATTCGCCATAAGGTTGCCAATGTAAATGTGCTGAACAGAGTGAACATTACCACACAATCAAGAACTCAAGTAGATCAAGTTAAATTGATTCTCCAGTCATATAACCACGAACGTGGTCCACCCTCACTTGCAACTCCCCCTCAACACAAATCAACCAGCCATGGCTAATGAACAACATGGCCTATAGTCCTTCGGTGCTTGGACATAATGCACGGGGCCAAAAGTTTGGGGCAACTTATTATTTAAGGTAATTTCACTAAACTATACACATGTGTCTCCAATTTGCATATAAACCATACCCATATCAATTTTTGCGGATCAGTGTGCAATACAAGTAATGTTATTGCAATTCACTGCTTCAGCGTTAATGACGTCAATCTTTGATTAGATTGACCGTTATACCCTTGCTTTCACATAGGTAAGCATCCCCTCTCTCTCCCTTACAACTTAACTTTCTTTCCTATTTAAAAATGATGAAAACATACTTATCCACAGCAATTCTGAATTATTAAAATATTTCTTAAATATGGGAACGGGGTAATAAGCACATTTTAATGGAAAATAACTTTATTTAACAGTAATAGCCATGGGTATGTTAGGAGAAATCGGCCCATAACAGCCAAAAATTGTCACGTGGTATTATGAATCTGACGGAGTGCATCGATCTGCTCGAAAAATATGGACAGAGTACACCCATTCAAAAAAGAAAAGAAATATAGGTATAGTAATCTGTAAATTGTTGAAAGATGGGTATAGCGTAATTTACCTTTGTATTTACCCAAAAAGAAAGAAATACTGAAATGTTGGCCCAAATAAAGGTTCAGTCACCCTAAAATATTCTCCTAATTGGGCCGGCCTATGGAAACCCAAACCAAAGCAAACTTAATCTTTAAAAAAATAAAAACACGGCCCACTGATTACCCTAAAAACTAGACCAAACCCCACCCTCTCTCTCAAATCTCAAATTCCCAAACCCTAACTCACAATCAATCTCTCAACGATGTCGGCGTTGGACGAAGACGAGAACACCGCGGAGCTCAAAATCGGCGATGGTTCGTACATCTATTCAAACCCTTTCCAATTTAATTAGTCCTTTTAATTGCTTAGTTTAACCCTAATTTATTGTTTAATTTCATCAAATTATATGTTTAAAAACCCCCAAATAACTAGTAAATTTGAACAAGAAATGGCTAGGATCACATATATATATACATATTTATAGTAGTGACTGTTCATGGGATAATTAGGAATTGGTTGAATGATCTGATCAAATTAGGAAACCCTAACAACCCAGTAAACGCTAATGAATTTAATCAAGAGAAGGATTCGATCATCTTCTTTTGAGAGAATTAACGAGAATGTTGCATTTTTATTAGTAACTGTACCTATGATAATTGGGATAAGTTCGAAGTGACAGGTCGTAATTTACCGTTGTATTTACCCAAAAAGAAAGAAATACTGAAATGTTGGCCCAACTAAAGGTTTGGTCACCCTAAATTGTTCTCCTAACTGGGCTGGCCCAAGGAAACCCAAACCCAAGCAAACGTAATCCTTAAAAAAATAAAAACACGGCCCACTTATTACTCTACAAAACCAGACCAAACCCCACCCTCTCTCTCAAATCTCAAATTCCTAAGCCCTGACTGACAATCAATCTCTCAACGATGTCGGCGTTGGACGAAGACGAGAACGCTGCGGAGCTCAATATCGACGATGGTTCGTATTTCTAATTAACCCTTTCCAATTTAATTAGTCCTTTTAATTGCTTAGTTTAGCCCTAATTTGTTGTTTAATTTCATCAAATTATATGTTTAAAAACCCCCAAATAACTAGTAAATTTGAACAAAAAATGACTAGGATCACATATATATACGTATTTATAGTGGTGACTGTTCATGGGATAATTAGGAATTGGTTGAATGATCTTATCAAATTAGGAAACCCTAACAACCCAGTAAACCCTAATGAATTTAATCAAGCGAAAGATTCGATCATCTTCTTTTCAGAGAATTAACGAGAAGGTTGCGTTTTTATTAGTAACTGTACCGACGATAATTGGGATAAGTTCGAAGTGACTTGTCGTAATTTACCCTTATATTTACCCAAAAAGAAAGAAATACTGAAATGTTGGCCCAAATAAAGGTTCAGTCACCCTAAATTGTTCTCCTAACTGGGCCGGCCCAAAGAAACCCAAACCCAAGTAAACTTAATCCTTAAAAAAATAAAAACACGGCCCACTTATTACCCTACAAAACCAGACCAAACCCCACCCTCTCCCTCGAACCTCATATTCCCAAGCCCTGACTGACAATCAATCTCTCAACAATGTCGGCGTTGGACGAAGACGAGAACGTCGCGGAGCTCAAAATCGACGATGGTTCGTACTTCTAATCAACCCTTTCTAATTTAATTAGTCCTTTTAATGGCTTAGTTTAGCCCTAATTTGTTGTTTAATTTCATCAAATTATGTGTTTAAAAAACCCCAAATAACTAGTAAATTTGATCATGAAATGGCTAGGAGAAAACACACACACACACACACACACACACACATATATATATAGTAGTGACTGTTCATGGGACAATTGGGAACTGGTTGAATGATCTTATCAAATTAGGAAACCCTAACAACCCAGTAAACCCTAATGAATTTAATCAAGAGAAGGATTCGATCATCTTCTTTTGAGAGAATTAACGAGAGGGTTGCGTTTTTATTAGTAACTGTACCTACGATAATTGGGATAAGTTTGAAGTGACATGTCGTAATTTACCCTTGTATTTATCCAAAAAGAAAGAAATACTAAAATGTTGGCCCAAATAAAGGTTCAGTCACCCTAAATTGTTCTCCTAACTGGGTCAGCCCAAGGAAACCCAAACCCAAGCAAACTTAATCCTTAAAAAAATAAAAACACGGCCCACTTATTAGAGCATCCACAGTCGTTTTTCTTATTTGCTATAATATGGCAGCTACAGTAATAGCAAATACGATCGTTCACTGCAGTCGTTCGTTTGCTATATTTTTTCTATTTTTTAGAGAGACGGGGTATCATACCCCGTGCGATCGTTTCAAATAAATTTAAAAAAGTTAATTACTATTAACTATTAAATTATATTAATTAATTAAATTAAATAATAAAATAATAACTAAATCTAATCACTTAATACCTACCTACTCCTAATCAGCTAAATAAATCTAATTAAACTTACCTAATAATGCCAAAAACCCATTAAATGCTCCACTGGCTTGGTTCTTGGACGGGGTATGATACCCCGGCCGAGGTATCATTCCCCGTCTGAGGATTTTTTTAAAAAAAAAATATTTTTTAAAGGCGAGAGACGGGGTGCCATACTCCGTCCGGGGTATCATTCCCCGTCCGACCATTTTAAAAAAAAAAAATTTAAAATTATTGAGACGGTATATGTTGTTCCGTCCGAATCGATTAAATAATTATTAAATCAGAGAGACGGGGAATCATACCCCGTCTTTTATAATTTGAGAAAGCACATTTCGTTTCTCATATTTGAGAAATGAGAATAGAACGTTTGCTAAAAAATGGATAAATGAGAAACGACTGCAGAGGTCGTTTGCTATTTCGTTTGCTATAATATGGCAAAATGGCATATATAGCAAACGACTGTGGATGCTCTTACCCTACAAAACCATACCAAACCCCACCCACTTTCTCGAATCTCAAATTCCCAAGCCCTGACTCACAATCAATCTCTCAACGATGTCGGCGTTGGACGAAGACGAGAACGCCGTGGAGCTCAAAATCGGCGATGGTCCGTACTTCTAATCAACCCTTTTCAATTTAATTAGTCCTTTTAATTGCTTATTTTGGCCCTAATTTGTTGTTTAGCTTCATCAAATTGTATCTTTAAAAAACCCCAAATAACTAGTAAATTTGATCAAGAAATAGCTAGGATCACATATGTATACGTATTTACAGTAGTGACTGTTCATGGGATAATTGGGAACTGGTTGAATGATCTTATCAAATTAGGAAACCCTAATGAATTTAATCAAGAGAAGGATTCGATCAACTTCTTTTGAGAGAATTAAACGAGAAGGTTGCATTTTTATTAGTAACTGTACTTACAATAATTGGTATAAGTTCGAAGTGAAATGTCATAATTTACTCTTGTATTTACCCAAAAAGAAAGAAATACTGAAATGTTGGCCCAAATAAAAGTTCAGTTATCCTAAATTGTTCTCCTAACTGAGCCGGCCCAAGAAAACCCAAACTTAAGGAAACTTAATCCTTAAAAAAAAAAAAATACACGCCCACTTATTACCCTACAAAACTAGACCAAACCCCACCCTCTCTCTCAAATCTCAAATTCCCAAACCCTGACTGACAATCAATCTCTCAACGATGTCGGCGTTGGACGAAGAAGAGAACGCCTCGGAGCTCAAAATCGGCGATGGTTCGTACTTCTAATCAACCGTTTCCAATTTAATTAGTCCTTTTAATTGCTTACTTTAGCCCTAATTTGTTGTTTAATTTCATCAAATTATATGTTTAATTTCAGAGTTTTTGAAGGCCAAGTGCTTGATGAACGGCGAAGTTTCCCGAATTCTTGATAAGAAGTTGGAGCACTTCCAGCAGATGTCTGAAGATCCTTCGACACAGATGTCTCAGTATGTCTTAGATTATTGTTTAATTTTCTGCATTTTTTTTAAAATTCATAATTAGTGGGATTGCTTTTGTTTGTTTTCTTGTTTAGGGTGTTTGAGAAAGCGCATCAGTATGTGAAGCGTTTTAGCCGATTCAAAAATGATGATGCCGTTACTCAAGTTCGAGAGTATCCTTGATATTATTTAATTGTGTGAATCTGGGTTGAATGCAATTAACTATAACAAACTATAATCTTAGTTTATAGAAATTGAATGATGCTGATTGCCTTCATAGAATTTTGACAAGGCTTTCAGTTTGATACTAGTTACGGGAATTTTTTGCAGTACTAGGCTACTTTTGGAAACTTTTTGCGATTTTAGGCCACATCCCAAACTATTAATAATTTTGGCTAGCAAGTGCCACGTCAGCAGCGGCCGCTATTGAGAATAGTGACCTCTTCATAGCGGCCAACACATTGAACTCCCACACTTGGCAGATTTGTATAATTGCAAACCACTTGGAGTAACGGAGGTCAATACCGACCTTGTATAACCAAGGTTGCTATCCCCAATAGCGACCGCAGGTTGACCCAATCACTTTTAGGCCTACCTGAGGTCGCTATTGGGAATAGCGACCTTAGTTAGACGAGGCCGCTATTCCCAATAGCGGCCTCAGTTGCACCAAGTGGTTTGTAATTATACAAATCTGCTAAGTGTGGGAGTCCGATGCGTTGGTCGCTATGAAGAGGTTGCTATTCCCAATAGCGGCCGCTGCTGACGTGGCACTTGCTAGCCAAAAGTGCTAATAGTTTGTCAACTGGCCTAAAATCGCAAAAAGTTTCAAAAAGTAGCCTAGTACTGCAAAAAATTCTAGTTACGGAGGGTTTAAGGTGAAGCATTGTGCTTCATAGTTGGCCCAGTTTCAATTGGAGAACGCCTAGATGATGAATGTTAATAACATGTTACAGTTGATAGTAGGAATGAGTAAAAACATAGTTCAAACATTTTGTTTCTTTTCTAGTTTTTATTCTAATTAGTGCAAATTCTTTAATTTAGTATCAGAGTCCTGAGTAGGTATAGGTTGACAGAGTTTGAGGTATGTATACATTTTGCATTGCCACTTTGGTTTTAAATTGGATATGAAATTCTGAATTTTTATTGATGTTACTATGTTTATTTGGATATGTAGCTTTGCGTGATTGGTAATCTTTGCCCTGAAACTGTAGAGGAAGCTATTGCAATGGTTCCGTCAATCAAGGTAATAAACTAATAAGCTCTAATAACTTTTTATTTGTCTTTTCTTTTTTTTTTGTCTTACTGTTTTTCATTTTTGGCTGCAAAACTGTTGTAAATTTGTTTTTATTTTGATAGATTTTGCATACGTAAGTAACTATTGAATGTTATTGATACATATAGACTAGAATTATCATTCTTCGCTAAAATCTGCTTTGTCATAAATGTTGCACAACTTTACATATAATTTCCTATGTCTAAAGATATAATGGTTTTTTCCCCTCAGTTTAAGCTTTTGGTTCTTAAAGACACTTTAACTGTTGATATCTGACCAGTGCGGATGAATTTTCGGAACTTATCGTGAAACAAGCCATCATGATCGTGTCATGTTATGGAAAAATCTTAAGCTACTGTCTTCCTCATGATACTGTATTTTGTTCAGCCTTATAAAAGTTCTATGTCATCCCAAATTTCACTTTTTCAATCCTTAATTTTTATTCCTAATATCATTACCCAAATAAGGTGGAGTCAGAAATTAGAATCAAACACAAAAGTTTCATGGCATTGCTTCACATAGATGACATGAATGTGGAACCATGAACTAGTTGGCAAATTAATACAGTGGGAGGATGTTTCTCCGGTACTGATTTTTCTCCTTGGGCCTCCCTATAGCCCTTTGCTTGTAGACCACGTAAAGATTGCTCTATTTTATTGTGTTTGTCATTGCTTCAATTATATTGTGTTCACTTCCTAAAGCTGTCATGGAGATTCCTCAAATCTCTATTCAGTTATTATGTCTTGTAACCCTGTTGATTAAGAAATAGGCCTGTAATTTCCATTCCTGCTTCTGGTTTGAGTTTCTGAATAGCTTCTAAGCACCCAGGATTCCGATCTTCCAATGTATTCACTTCCACAACACTTTCTATGTAGCTGTCACTTCTGCCGCTGCTTATGATTTTGATGTCTTCCCTATGTTATGAGTTGAAAATACTGCACTAAAGACTTAGAGCCTGTTTGGTTACATTTTGTGAGCCTGTTTTCAGGAAATTTTTTTGTGAAAATGCGTTTGGATACATTTTCTGTTGGGGAATCTTTTCAGAAAACAACCAAAGGTTGTTTTCCCCTTCCTTTCTCTTCAGAAAACAACCCAAAGCCCATGAACAACCTCCTCATCTCACCCGAGCTCGTCACCAACGCCGATAGCCACTGCAAGAACCCCGATCACCAACCGAGGCTCCCTTCAGTTGCCGATCTGCACTCCTCCACTTCATCTCCACCGACAATCGTCATTCCTTCACCCGCAACCCACTGCACTGCAACCCGAAAGCTCACCGTCAGCCAACCCCTACCACTAAGCCCACACACCTCCCTGCCATCCCCGAGCTTGACCTCCACATCAGCAGCTTCACCTCGCCGTTGCTGCAATTGCACCCAAAGGTCCCTCATCACCAACCACTGCACACTCTCCACCATCACCGCCGAGCGTCGACGAGCTCTTCGCCACCGCAATCGAGGTCCTCCGTTGCCGGAGTCGCGAAGCTCGCCGTCAAACGAGAGAAAATCTCCCCTCCACTATGTCGAGCTCCAACGACGTTGAGCTCGATCGTTCGCCGAGCTCTTCATCATCTTCACCGAGCTCGCCTCGCTGCCGTACTCCCCCACTGCCGAGTCGAGCTCCCTCCTCCTTCGTCGAGCCCCCGAACTCGACACCACCGTGTCGTCGCCCACTCACGATCAAGCTCTGCCATGGCCGAGCTCCACCTTCGCCGAGCTTCGTCCTCGTCGAGCTGCTCGCCGCTAATCTCCGAGCTCGACGCCTCACTGCCGAGCTCCACATGCCATGGAAGGAAAGAAAGAAGACAGAGGAGAGCGGGAGAAAGAAAGAAAAGAAGAAAAAACCCAGAGGAGAGCGGGAGAAAGAAAAGAAGGATGGGGTATTAGGCGGCTGTGTTTAGAGTAATTAAGGTTAAGTGTGATTATGGTTGGAGTAATTAAGGTTAAGTGTGTTTAAGGTAAATTTTTTTTTATTACCAAACAGCATTTTACAGTCTAGTTTTAAGAAAACAGCATTCAGATTTTTTTTTTACTCAAACAGGTTTTACAATCTCATTTTCAGAAAACAATTTTCAGAAAACTATTCCAGACAGCTTTTACACTCTCATTTTCACAAAACAGTTTCAGAAAACTGTTTTCAAAACAACAAACCAAACACACTCTTAAGCTCCTAAATGATCGATGTTGTTAATTGTTATTTTGATTTGTCTATTCTTGTGGCCTTGGGGAACCTCACAAGGACTCAAGACGGTTGCATCATCATAATCCATGAGTTGGTGCTGTGTTCGCTAGGTATCTAATCCTTCTGGATCTTTAGTTCAATTGTTGTGCAATGCACATCATGCAGTTGTCCTTATTTTATGCTAGAGCTTCAAGCAAAGTTTCTTTTGTCCTACCATTTTGCGGAACAAATTAAGTTTGACCACTGAGGTTTTTTTTAAAGCTATCCTCTAGTCAAAACTACCCAATTTGCGGTGTGACCATTAATCACAATTAAGATAATGCCATTAATTGGGGTCATGTTGGAGTGTTGACTTTTTGATAATTATTTTGGTTATAGTGGTATATATTCAGTGCTGAGAAGGTGCTTAGTTATCAACATTATGTCATTCTTACTTTTGGTACAATTTCAATATGGGATGTGTCATAGTGCTTGTACTACTATATTGGTTCTTGATGGCTGATGCCATCTCTAATCAAGAAACTATGAGTGTCTATGCAGTAGTTTTGTCGTGAATCCAGAAGAATAACATGGGACTATGCAATTGCTTGAAACGGATGTCCAATATTTGGTAAATAATAATATTAGATGTCTGTGGGAGCAATGTAGTATTTAGCAAAGAAATCTCAAGTAAAGAAGTTTCTAATATTGCTTATTGTTGAGTTAGTTTGTTATCGTGCAAGCCACCTAATTGATCGGAAGATTATGAAGTGTGTTTTACTAAAGGTCCTAGGTCTGAACTGACATTTATTATCCTTTCTGTAATGTGTGGGTTTAAAACTGATATCCGGCTGTTTGATATCATTGCCTCCTTAACTGGTTCTTGTTTGTCTGCCTTGGAGTGATCGAGTGAGACACGAACTCGACAGTCTCCACTTTGACTCTAGTTCATATTGTGATATTGATTCAAAGTCAAATAGAACTTTGCCTTAGCTTGCCATAATATGCTTAATCAATATCATATGCTTATCCAACTAACTGTATATATTCTGGTTGGTATCCACATGCTAACTGAATGTGCCTTATTTGACCACTTTAGTCCAATACTTGCGACTAACGAGTATTCTGGAGACAGCTCTATTATTATTCTCCTCTCTGAGTACAAATGATGTAACTACCACGGTGTCAAAATCAAATAATATATTGCAAATGACAACTCCTTTGCCTAAGCAAATTGACCACCTATTAAATCTAAAAAGAACTTGAATAGGGAAGAGAACTAAGTAGAGAGGAACATGTACGTGGCTTTTGTTTTCCTGTGGGAAGGAAAGCATGTTGATAGGCTCTTCAATAACAATTTCAAGTCATGAAAAAGGAAACAATTATCACTTTAAATGTTTTTAGTTTTTTCAGTCTCTAATATCTATAATGTTTCCCCCTCTTTTTCCATGTCACTAAGTTTGCCCTTATTTTCTTTATTTTGCAGACTAAAGGACGAGGTCTTGATGACGATACCATTGAGAAAATGCTGCAGGATCTTTCCCTCATCAAGAAATTTGAGTAGTATGTATGTGTCTCAAGAAAAATATTTCCCTCTGGAAATCAGATAACTATTCTCTTTTCAAGTTTAAGTTTGCTGTGTCTCGAGAAAAAAAAGCCACACTTAACTTAGACATGGATATTCATCTCTATCGTAATGCCCTTAGCGTGAGTGAATCCACATGAGTAATTCTATTAATGATATGTTTATATGCTGATATTTTATCCATCACCTGAATTGCTTACCGAAGTCTTTGTTCCGTTGAGGTCGTATATTTGCAAATGCAGGGATGTTTGGTGTTACAGAGTATTATAATGCAATTTTATTGGGTTTTTGTGATTTTATCGGATTTATGTGAATGCCTTGTAAATTTTTTCTCGGCATTATTACCAATCCCGAAGTTTGGTCTTACTCTGATTTTACTGATGAGAATTATGACAACTACAATGCTAGACCCCATCAAATTTTTGTCAAAAATGTTCGTGCAGTTTGTAGGATTTCTTGTTCCCTACCAGAGCAAATTTGTTTGTTGAGTTGTTGCTATTTGGTACACATTTTGTTGACATAAATTGTACTATATTATCTGTTGCAAAGATGCAAGGGTCTTGCTCTTGAATTTAGACTTACTAGTACCTCATTCATCCACAGTAGTTGCTATTGAATAAAGCAAAGGAAATTACTACTTCCAGCATGCAGATTCGGTGGAAACTAAATAAAGTGCAATGTAGTGCAACTGCTTACAATGAACTAAATACCAGAACAAAAGAACACTACAACCTCCGCATGCATTCCTCGAAGATTCTACAAGCCAATGTCCTATTGCAATCCAGATGGCCTGCACAGGACCTACCGACACATAACACACTGTTCTAATAAAGCAAATGTCGTGATGGACTTCATTTTCACTTAACTATCATGAGTTGATGCACATTACAAAATGATATTGGTACAAATTGCAACGGATCATGTCTGTATGATTTGGGCAGGTATCTTAAAACTCTCGAGGGGCAAAACGGTAATTATGACAACTATAGGCTCGTAGGAGGAATTTGGGTTATTTTCAAGCTCATCAACTCGACCCAGCTTACAGTAATAGGCTGCCACCAGTCTAATATTGAGAAGTGAACAGGCTGCCACCAGTCTAATATTGAGAAGTTTCACTGATCCAAAGATGTTACTCAAACCTCTTATCCAAGAGAGGAGTAATCACTTTTATCTCTTCATGTAAAAGATAGTTAACATACTCTATCTCTTCATCAACATAAGAATAACTGATTCTATCTCTTCATGCGGGAGAGTTACAAACTATCTCTCTCCACCAGAGAATCAGGAGAAAATTCAAATCTCTTGAAATTGCCCCCAAAGGCTATAAATATCCTCTATCTCCATCAGGATCAGGTAACGAATATTTTTGCTACAAAGATTCTCCTATTATGTTGAGTTATTGACTTGACCGTTTGATGATCTATCGTCGGGGCCAGCCCTTGTGTTTTAGGCTTCTTACAGATTCATCGGCTACACTCACCATTCCAAAGCCAGGGAGTAGTCAACCATCATGTACTCATATCCGGTTAAAGGTTAGATATCTTGTTTTTCCATTAAAAGAACTCATCTATCTGTTTGCTCCTACACAAAAAATAAACAGCAACAGATTGGTGCCGTTAATGGAAATCGCACAAATATAACTCCTCGATCAGATCACACCAACTAGCAATCCCTTCCAGCCATGCCTTATAGGGGAAGAAGGTGACGGCCACATGTCATCGACCCGAAGTTCCTCTTCCTCCTCCTCGGCAACCTTCGCGCTCATCATCGTAGGCCCCTCGTCTGCCATCGCAACCTCCTCCCAGCAAGGTTGCATCGACGAGCTCCCAACGACATTGCTCCAAACCTTGCCCCGAACTTCACCCAATTGATGACCGGTTCTCCATCCACACAACCTCCTTTTCCATGGTGGCCCCTACAGTGTTCCTGACTCCACCTGATTTCGTGTTGTCATCAAAAAATGGCAGTAAGGGAAGGACCTCCATCAACGCTTAGAAGAAAAGCATACTAGAGACTATGTCCCCTGCTCAGGGCACCAAGGAAGCAGGAGAAGTCATTCTCCCAGCCGACGAAAGTCTCGACGATCGCCCTTGCCATGGGTGCGAAGAAACCATAGGAGCCCAACTTTAGTCAGTCGACAGGCTCCTAAGCATTGCAGAGAAGAGGAGGTGACCATCACTATGGTCGAATTCCGAGAGTTCAAGAATGAAATCCTCCAAGCCATCTAAGTCGCCCCGAGCAGGAGCAGACAAATAAGCAATTGCCGACCTACAACTATGCAAAGAGAAGAATCTCATGGGTTAACCCAGTCCAAGGAACCAGAAGACCCACTCTTGTGTTGCCTCTGAGAGATGGAGGGCTGCCTACCCTGAATTGATCAAGAGGAGAATCGACACGGTAGAGCATACTGCCCCTCCTAACCTCCCTTCAACAGGTCCATTATGGAAGCTCCTATTCCAGAGAATTTCAAAGCCTTTCACTTCAACTCATATAACGATGACTCCGATCCAGCGGACCACATCGAGAATTTTAAAACTCTCTTGATGATCATCTAAACCCTCGACTTGCTTCTCTGCAAGACGTTCCTCGCAACATTGAAAAAAACCAGCTCGGGAATGGTACTCCCGACTCTCCTCAAGGTCTATCTTCTCCTTCGATCAACTTGAGGACCTTTCCTTGACCCATTTCGTCACCCATCACAAGACTGAAAAGACAAATGGCTCCATACTCGAGTTGAAGCAGAAGGAAAAAGAGTTACTCAAAGACTTTGTCAGGCGCTTCGTAGCTGAGGCCAGATCTATCTCCTCCCTAGATTCAACGGTAGCGGCAACTGCCTTTTAGCATAATGTCACCTACAAAGAGTTCAAAGATCCCTCGCCAAGAGGCCTCCTCGGGACTTCACCGACCTCCTGGAAAGAAATGATAAATACATCTGAGTCGAAGAGGCCCTTCGTCCTGAGAGCCAAAAGGAGTCCTCCTCGAGGAACAACCAGTAGAGCACTATTGAAGAAGGACCCAAGAAGTTTGAGAAGAATGGGTCGGGCCAGCACCGCCCTCCCCCTTTATCCAGCTTCGAAAAGTTCACTCCTCTTAATACCAGTGTGTCCGCGATCCTCATGGATATAGATAAGGATGGAATGCTTCGCCCCCCCTCCTAAGATGAACACACTCATCAAAAGGAGGAACAAAGAGCTATGCTGACGATGCCATGGGGACCACGATCACAAGACCCGATAATTGCCAAGCCCTTAAGGAGGATATTGATGCTCTAGTCCAACAATATACAGAGTCGAATCCCCCCCCCCCCCACACACACACCCACCACCACCACCCCACTCGGAGGGCTAACAAGTGTGTTGAGAGTAATTCCGAGTCCCAAGACTCGAAACAGAGGGTGGTGCTCCACTCCATTCAAGGAGGTCTCATGGGGGGAGAATCAAACTCCTCCCGGAAGATGTTTGTCCGAGAAGATGTTTGTCAATTATAAACTGGCCTGTTCATATTGTAACTTGGTCTATATTTATTGCCTTGTAATACTTTCATTATATATATATATATATATATATATAGAGAGAGAGAGAGAGAGAGAGAGAGAGAGAGAGAGAGAGAGAGAGAGCTTTCTTCCATTGCAAACGTTACTGTAGCGTTTACAAACGTGCAAACCACTAAATCCGTCATTGGCAATGACAAGTTAAGGCAAAACACATAACCCATTATTGGCAATGACGGGTTATGTGTTTTACCTTAAACCGTCATTGCCAATGACGGGTTAAGTGGTTTGCATGCATTTGCACAACATTTGCGTTTGCAATGGAAGATAGCTTTTATATATATATATATATATATATATATATATATATATATATATATGGGTTTTGCTCCATTGAAAACGGGTATGTTTTCAATGGGTTGGAAAACACCCATATAGGCCGTCGATCAGATCTTGATCGTGATCAGCGGCTGAGATTTTAACCCGTTAAGCATCCCACTAACGCTCTCAAAAGCGGAGGGGCATTTTCGTCACTTCACGCCAAAAAACGTTTCAGACTTAGCGTTTTTTTGGCGTGAAGTTTTTTTTTGTCGAAAAATACGCCTAGGCCGTTGTTGGGAGCAACGGCCTAGGTTGTTTTTTTTAACAAAAAAACATACCTTGGCCGTTGCTCCCAACAACGGCATAGGTATTAACTCAGTATTTTCTAAACACTTAAACACAACAACGGCGTCATCTCCCTCACTTCGTCCCAAACACTCTCTCTCTTTCGCTCGTGCTCTCGAAACCCATCCCCAAACCCTACTTCACTCTCCCAACTCCTTGCCATCGATTCCCAACTTCTTAGCCTCCTCGATCTCCGCCCAACTCGGCAAAGCTCCCTATCTCTCTCTTCCTCTCCCGAATACAGCAAAATCCCAATTACAAAAAAACCCTAACCCTTACGAAATCTACCCAACCCTAAAACTCTAATCCCGAATAAATTAGCCAAACCCTACTCCCCTTGCTTTCTCTACAGCAGCGCGCAGCGGCCTCCCGAACACCCTCATTGTTAAAGGTACTAATTTGTCATACTTGAGTAAATTGATTGGAAATTGATTGGAAATTTGTCCTAACTACGCTGATTGTTTGGAAATTTTTCTTCAATGTTTGAATGTGCAATTGCTATATTATGTGGGGATGGATTTATAGAGTAGGTAATTCTAGTTTAATTGGGGAAGTAGACGTAGTATTAGTTGTTGTTAGTTGTTATTCGATATTAGTAATAGCGCACAAAGCGAAAAAAAATTTGTGGAACTTTCCGATTACGTCGAGCTCGCCATACACAAGCCAACACAATTCGTAGAAGTTTGTTTGGATTCACGGTTTCAAGTGTACGCCCGTGTATCGCTTTCAATTCATTCCCGTGAGTGAAACCGATACATCGGCGTAATAGGCAAACCGTTAGCCGTAACTCACCTCTACAAATTTTGTTGGCTCATGTGTTTTGGCGCCTTCCCACTCCCAAAGTATAGGAATTTACTGATCTCGTTTGTGCGGAATTGTACCGTATATCAAACAACAACCTCAGTTCAAGAGTGAGGGGAATGCGAGCGAGACACGGCCTTATCTTGCAAACCGTGGATCGGAACTTACTTGTAGAAGTTCTGTTACCTTGGGTGCGATTAGCCGTACCCAATTGATAGATATTTGTATTTATATGACGTCGTTTTCGACGTTTTGTCACTTATTATATATATATATCGCAATTGTTTGTTAACAAGATATTTTGTATATAATGTGTATATTAATTGACCAATAATATATTTTATCTTAGATGAACAACGATACGGAGAGTTCTGCTGCCGGCGATAATTTTGTCCTGGCAGAACCAATCACTGATTCCATGCCGATAGTCGAAGAGCATTTGAAACCAAAGTTAGGTATGACATTCCCCACTTTAGTTGAGGCCGAGAAATTCTATTCTGCATATGCTCGTTGTGGGGGTTTTGCAATGCGTAAGGGTGGGAATAGATTAAAGGGGGGAATGGAAGTAGATAAGTCAAACCTCTGTAATAAAGCTGGGTCGTCGCCGGGTCAACATAGTGATGGTAGATGTGGAATAACCAGTAGAACGGGTTGCAAGACTTGCGTTCGTGTAAAATTGAACGAAGCAAGTAATACGTGGGTGGTGTATTCATTTCACAAAGAACACAATCACGAATTCACCTCATCCGGTAGAAGGCACCTATTGCCCCGTAAAAGGTCCGTGTCAAATACGGACAAAAGGATTATAGACCAAATGAACCAAGCTAATATCCAAACATGTCGACAAATGCTCTACTTCGAAAGTGCTAGCGGTGGTTATGATCAAGTAGGATTCACAGAAAAAGATGTTAGAAATTTAGTTAGAGACTCGCAAGAAGTATTGAAAGGACACGATTCTACAATGCTAATTGATTTTTTCGAATCTAAGAAACAGACGGATCCTTCATTTTTTTATGACATTCAAGTCGATCCCGAAGGGCGGTTGTCACATTGTATGTGGGTAGATGGTATTTGTAGGATGAATTACGAAGAATTTGGCGAGGTAGTTTGCTTTGATGCCACGTACAATACGAACCGTTACGGAATGTTATTTGTTCCGTTTGTTGGAGTGAATCATCACTGGCAATCGACTTTCTTAGGAGGTGGGTTCATTCCAAATGAGACGGCCTCTTCGTTTGAATGGTTTTTTGAAAAGTGGTTAGGGGTTATGAATCGTGCTCCATCCGGTATTGTCACCGATCAAGATCGTGGGATCGCCGCCGCAGTTAAGAAAGTTTTCCCCCAGACTCAGCATCGTTTTTGTACTTGGCACATTATGGATAAGTTACCTCAGGAGGTTCGTCTTGGTTTCGATGTCGACAAGTTTAGGGAGTCCTTGAAGAATGTAATCTACAATTCGGAATATATACATGAATTTGTAGAAAAGTAGAATATTTTGATTTCGCAATACGGATTAGAGAGTAACAAATGGTTGAACGATATATTCGATATCCGTGAAAGTTGGGCACCCATCTACGCTAAAGAATCATTTTGGGCCGGCATGTTGAGTAGCCAACGGGTTGAGTCGGCACATTCTGCTCTAAAGCATCATACAGAAAAAAAGTATTCCCTGCACGAATTTACCGTCATCTTCGACCGTTTTTTGGGAAGGCAAAGACACGATGAATTGAAAGAAAATCATCGTAACCGTGAGAAGAGACCGAAGTTGAAGAGCGAATGGGCTTTGGAGGCACAAATGGCAAAAACATATACTTTGAAAATATTTTACAAATTCCAAGATGAAGTCACAAAAAGCTTCATGTACAATGTGACATTTGTTACCGATCTTAAGACACCGGATAGTTCAACCTTTCATGTGATACTAGGTGGAGAATCAGAACCGGCTCGCCTTCTTCAATTATCCAAAATCAGTGGAATTATTACATGTGCATATCACTTGTTCGAATTTGTTGCCATTCCTTGCAGGCATATTTTAGCGGTACTTCGTTTCTCCCATCACACATCCCTCCCGGATGTATATATTAAAAGAAGATGGACAAGGGATGTGATGAGAAGAAGTTACACATCAGTTCCAACCCAACCCAACACCGAGAATTTTGCTTCTTGATATTGTGAGTTGAGCTACCATGCAAAACAAATTGTTGATCTCGGTTGTTCCTCCAATGAGAGTTACAAATACACGTTGGAGAATTTGCAGAAGATCATTGACGGGGTTTCTCGGCTACAACCAAGATCAGGTGAACAACCGGAACATGCCTCACAACCACATGATAGTGTCGAAGCCGGAGGTAGTTCACAACCGCATCCAAGTGCACAACCTCATGACCAAGGGAGTGGACACATACCTACACGCATTGGTGACCCACAGCAGTGCACGACAAAGGGAAGGCCTCGCGCCAAAAGATTGAGGCCGATTAGAGAGCAACTCCGCATAAAAAAACCGAGAAGGTGCCGAAGATGCGGCATTGTCCAAATGAATCATGATTCAAGAAATTGTCCAACTTTATTTGAGGGGTATGACGGCCTAACTTTTATGCTTGTCACTTGTTTAAATTTATTATACTTTATTTGTGGCAATTGAGTTTCTTACTAACTAAACCTAATCTTTCAATGAAGGCAAGAAGTAATTCCTTCCGAAGAAGACAGTTCCGACTCGAGATATGATGATGCACTATGAATTGTAATTTGTAAACTGAAATTGCTGGATATATATTCAAAACTCTTCATGTCACTTGGTTAATTACCTTCGATTGGTAATTGTAAATGTTATTCTTGAGACATAAGTATCGTTTGTTTGTGTCGTTGTCCAATACTGTTGTGGTACGTAAATGTTGGTTTGTTACTGAAATGTATCAGCTACGGCTGTATCTGTATTTGTAATTTTTTTTTTCTAAACTAAGGCCGTTGTTGAAGACAACGGCCTAGATTAATAAATGAATTTGGTTTTTCACTAAATATTACAAGTTTTAAAGGAGTTGATAACCTTAGGCCGTTGTTTATAGCAACGGCCTAAGTTATAGTAAAAAATTTGGGATTTTTGGAGGTGCTCTCTGACTTGGAGAGCACAAAAGGCTCACCAAGTCAGAGAGCAATCTAATTTTTGATAAATAACTAAAGCTGTTGCCATAGACAACGGCCTAGGTTATATTCAAAAAAATTGGATTTTTGGACATGCTCTCTGCCTTGGAGATCACAAAAGGCTCAACAAGTCAGAGAGCAATCTAATTTATTATAAGTAACTAAGGCCGTTGTCCCAGACAACGACCAAAGTTATATTCAAAAATTTGGGATTTTTGGAGATGCTCTCTGACTTGGAGAGCACAAAAGGCTCAACAAGTCAGAGAGAAATCTAATTTTTGATAAGTAACTAAAGCTGTTGCCCCAGACAACGGCCTAGGTTATATTCAAAAAATTTGAATTTTTGGAGATGCTCTCTGACTTGGAGAGCACAAAAGGCTCAACAAGTCAGAGAGCAATCTAATTTTGAATAGGTAACTAAAGCCTTTGCCCCAGACAACGGCCTAGGTTATATTCAAAAAATTGGGATTTTTGGAGATGCTCCCTGACTTGGAGAGCACAAAAGGCTCAACAAGTCAGGGAGCAATCTAATTTTTGATAAGTAACTAAAGTCGTTGCCTTAGACAACGGCCTAGGTTATATTCAAAAAATTTGGATTTTTGGAGATGCTCTCTGACTTGGAGATCACAAAAGGCTCAACAAGTCAGGGAGCAATCTAATTTTTGTTAAGTAACTAAGGCCGTTGCCCCAGACAACGGCCAAAGTTATACTAAAAAATTTGGACTTTTTGGGGTGCTCTTTGCTCTTTACGTACAGTCTCTGTGGAAATTTATACAAAAGATAGATGATCTACCCATGTATATCTTTCCGCTATATTTTTTTTAGGTGCCGATAACTACCACCTTTCAAACCAATATATAATCATGGTGGTTAAATATGTAAAAAAAAATTTAAAAAAAAATAATTGATAATCTTTCATTTTTTTGTTTTTTCAATTTTCTCTTCGCTCTTTGCGTACAGTCTCCCTTGAACTATATACCAAAGACAGATGATATTCGCATATCTATTGTTTATAAATTTTTTATTACGTTACAATTTTTTTCCTCTCTCTAACCAATATAAAATTATTAAGGTAATATGCTTGGAAATATTCACAGGTTCTAATAAACTAGAAGTAGGATACATGTTAGTGTTCCATTACAAAGGGAATATGTTCACCTTTTTCCTGTTATTTTCATAACGTTTGTGATCTTTTTAAGTATGATATATATAGATTTGATTATGCTATTACAATACCCACATATCCAAAAAATATAGGCCGGATTGATTTACAAGTATAAGGTCAAGGTTAAGGTTAGGGTTGTGCTAACCCCACGATAACCCTAACCCTAACCCTTAACCCTTCTCTGAATACCTTAGGCCGTTGTCACAGACGACGGCCTAGGTTATATTCACTAAATTGGGATTTTTGGAGGTGCTCTCTGACTTGGAGAGCACAAAAGGCTCAACAAGTTAGAGAGCAATCTAATTTTTGATAAATAACTAAGGCCGTTGCTCCAGACAACGGCCTAACTTGAACTCAAAAATTTGGACTTTTTGGATTGCTCTCTTTACTCTTTACGTACAGTCTCTGTGGAAATTTATACAAAAGATAGATGATCTACACATGTATATCTTTCCACTATATTTTTTTTAAGTGCCGATTACTACCACCTTTCTAACTAATATATAATCATGGTGGTTAAATATGTAAAAAAAATAAAAAAAATAATTGATAATCTTCCATTTTTTTGTTTTTTCAATTTTCTCTTCACTCTTTGCGTACAGTCTCCCTGGAACTCTATACCAAAGACAGATGATATTCGCGTATCTATTTTGTTTATAATTTTTACCGCAGCCAAAACCATTAATTAATGAGCAACACCATCATATAATGAGCAACACATGTATATACCAAAGACAGGGGTATTTTTGTTTATACCAACAACCATTAATTAATGACCAGCCAAAACTAGATATTACCGCAAATATCTTTCTTGACATAAACTAGACCTTACAATAACCCTAACCAAACCCTTGCTCCCCCCTAGCCCTAACCCTAACCCTTAACCCCCGTTAGCACAAATTACATACGTGATTACCCTAACCCTAACCCTAACCCTAGCCCTAACCCTAACCCTAACCCTAACCAGGCTGAATACTTTAGGCCGTTGTCTATAACAACGGCTTTGGTTTTAGTTTGAAACTTTTAAAAAGCAAAAAGTCACAAAGGACCCCTTCATAAATTTGCCTTAAGCCGTTGTCTCCAATAACGGCCTAAGCATGATTTTTTGTGGGATTTTTACAATATTCTCTTGACTCTTTGCGTTCAGTCTCTGTGGAAATTTATACAAAAGATAGATAATCCATACTTGTATATCGCCAAGATATCTTTGTTTATTTTTCCATTACTTCCACCTTTTAAAGTGACTCGAAAAACTGCACACAATTACTACACGACGAGATTCCACATCCCAAATTTCCACAGAAGCAACAGTTGGCGATAGTGTTTTAGAGTAATCTTTGAACTTTTTTGGAATAATCTTCACATTGGTTTATACATGTGGTCAAAATATACATGTGGTTTTCTGTTATGGTTTCCCATTACATGATGGTCCCTATTTACATTTTTTTTGACAGAAGATAATCAGATCCAGTTCTTGATGGCCAAGTAGTTTGATCTGATTACTCTTCGCTCATAAGCGAATCGAATCTTTTGTTATTTTTGATTTATTCTTGTTCATCATAATTATTCGTACTTTTTAATATTCGGATATGGGTTTTTGGTATCTTAGGAGGGTTTTTCCGGAAGAGTGCAATAAATGAGAAAACTACATGTGGGTTCCTACATGTGATTTTTTCGATTTTGGAGATAAAACGACCTGTGGGAATGCACATATGTGTTTTTCACATTTTTAGGGTACATGTGGGGAGGTACATGTGGTGATGTAGTTTAGGTTTTTTCCATATTAAAATATCTAATGTACATGTGAGGATCTACCTTAATAGGGTTTTACAGTTAGATGTGGGGTTTTACCTTAGACCGTTTTTTCCATAATAAACTTGTTTTATTACATGTGATCACACCTCTTCTTCCCAATCTTGTGGAATTCTTCCCAGCTACATGTCTGGAGAATGTCTATAGGAACGTCTTCAATGTAAAAATTGTAAAAAAAATAGTCACATGCAGTTCTTGTTGGCCAAGTAGTTTGATCTGATTACTCTCCGCTCATAAGCGGATCGAATCTTTTTTATTTTTTGATTTCTTCTTGCCCATCATAAATACTGAATATTTTTCATACGCGGAGGTGGGTTTTTGGAATTTTAGAAGAGTATTTTCGGAAGGGTGCAATAAATGGGAAAACTACATGTGGTGATGTACATGTGAATTAATGATAGAACTTATATGGGAAAACTATCCTTAACCCCCGGTAGTACTAACCCTGACCCTAACTCTAACGAATCAAATATGGAATTGAAAAATAAAAATAAACAAGACAAAAATTCATATAAACGTCTATTTTGTAGAGTTCAGAAGGCAGTGCACGTAAAGAGGGGAGAGACATGTCATTAATGATAGAACTTAAATATCCAACAGCTCTCTACTGGAAACTTATTACCTATCTACTTCCAACTAAAAATAATCCCACCCTAACCCCTACATTGAATCCAAACCTAAACCACTAACCTTACTGTAACCCTAACCCTACCCTTGACACTAACCCTAGCTAACAATTTCGAGAGCATTACACAATATTCCAAGCACTTACTACTGAGGCCGTTGTCCACAACAACGGCCTTGGGTATTTATAAAGAGGAGATGCTCTCTGACTTGTTGGCTATTTTTAGAGCCAACAAGAGAGAGAGCAAGACAACTTTTCTAAATTTTTCACAAACAACTTAGGCCGTTGTCCACAACAACGGCCTAGGGTGTATTTATAAAGAGGAGATGCTCTCTGACTTGTTGGCTATTTTTGGAGCCAACAAGACAGAGAGCAAGACCACTTTTCCAATTTTTTCACAAACAACTTAGGCCGTTGTCCACAACAACGGCCTAGGGTGTATCTATAAATGGGGGTGCTCTCTGACTTGTTGGCTATTTTTAGAGCCAACAAGACAGAGAGCAAGACCACTTTTCCAATTTTTTCAATAACAACTAAGGCCGTTGTCTACAACAACGGCCTAGGGTGTATCTATAAATGGGGGTGCTCTCTGACTTGTTGGCTATTTTTAGAGCCAACAAGACAGAGAGCAAGACCACTTTTCCAATTTTTTCACAAACAACTTAGGCCGTTTTCTACAACAACGGCCTAGGGTGTATCTATAAATGGGGGTGCACTCTGACTTGTTGGCTATTTTTAGAGTCAACAAGATAAAGAGCAAGACCACTTTTCCAATTTTTTCACAAACAACTTAGGCCGTTGTCTACAACAACGGCCTAGAGTGTATCTATAAATGGGGGTGCTCTCTGATTTGTTGGTTATTTTTAGAGCCAACAAGACAGAGAGCAAGACCAATTTTCTAATTTTTTCACATACAACTTAGGCCGTTGTCCACAACAACGGCCTAGGCTGTATTTATTAAAAGGGGGTGCTCTCTGACTTGTTGGCTATTTTTAGAGCCAACAAGTCAGAGAGCAAGGCAACTTTTCTAATGTTTTCACATACAACTTAGGCCGTTGTCCACAACAACGGCCTAGGGTGTATCTATAAAAAGGGGGTGCTCTCTGACTTGTTGGCTATTTTTAGAGCCAACAAGTCAGAGAGCACAACAAATTTTGTATACTTTCCTTGCAGAACCAAAGCCGTTGCCTTCAACAACGGCTTAGGTTAAAATAAAAAAAAACAACCTTCAGTTATAGTGAGCAGCTGAAGCTGCTACAACTTGTACACCACCAAATTCCAGACACTTTACCCTCATTTACATTCTCCGACTAAATTCATATATACGACAACCAAAATTACCCACCATAATTGAAAATCAGAAATTAATAACAACTACATCAACTACACTTACACTTAAGAAACAAATTATCCAATAATTAGTTACAAAAGGTTAATACCCATAAAATCAAAAAAAAAATAATTTACAACCTCCCAAAAACATTGCCTAAGCACCGGGCGTGTAATGCTGTGGTGCTCGCCTCTTCCGGTAAGGGTTTCGGCGCCGCATCATGGTTGGCGAGTCGGGGATTTCATCTTCGCCACCCTCCTCTTGTTGTACGTCACCGACAACCCTCTCCCCGCTCTCTTCATCCTCCGTTTCTTCGTGAGATTCTTCGTGAGACAGATGTGAAGTTGAACCTTGTCGTTCTCTTATCTCACGAGGCCGTTGCCCGAGCAATGAACTTGGCCTACCCCTCACACTTTTGCGTCGGCCCCCCCTCGGTCCGTATAATGCTCGATCCAAACGATCGACACATCCCAAAGCATCCATATTGCTACGGCATCCAAGGAGCATCCTCCGAGCAAAAGTCTTCATAGGCGTGCCCACATTACCTTTTAGTACATCCGCGCATTCTTTTGCCATGTCCATCGTGGTATCAATCTAAATTAGAAAAAACCAACAAATTAAATAATTGAAAGAATTCATTCACTTCACGTACGAAGAATTATAAAATAAATATTAAGATGTGAAGTTACCATTGTACGTATAGCTGTGGCCTTCGGTTGGAACATGGGTTGTGAACTGGAATATGCAGGTATTGGTTCAATCTCCCTCTCCTCAATTTCTCGCTGGATACCAGCAGGTATGTTCGTTTCAGGAGAGATGTACAATCGTGTATACTGTCGGAACCAAGTCATGTACTTTCCTTGCAGTCTTCCATCGTACTCCGGAACATTGACGAGTACAAGTGCAAACCGTCGCTCGTTCCATTCCGCAACGTGAACACGATGGTAATCTGCCCAATCATGAGTAGGCATGCAGCCGGTACCCCTAACGGCGTGTAACTCATGATCGTATAGGTTTGCGCAGCTTGAGGGACAATCTTGTTGAAGATTGAACTGGCGAAGGACTCTTTCCGGTCGCGGATGCTCGACTATACCGAAGTTGATGAGGGGAGCCGTCGTCAGCCACAACTGCAACCCGGTGGTGCATATTGGCCGTAGTCTTCCCACACGCTCGGGTGTATACGGCGCCCAAACCACAAACTCTTCACGTAGTTGGTCGAGCTCGTCTCTGTAGTACGTTATTACGCCCTTGGGGTTGTCTTTATAACTCCTTGTACCAGCCCAGTATACCCCCAATGGTGCTAACATAGCAGGATCTTCAGGTTGGGCCATCCAACCAGCCTTGGGTCTCTTAATGCGGGGACGACCCAAGTGCAGTCGCTCCCAGGACCAAATCTGTAACAAAACCATCGGTCCGGTCATTTCTGATCCTTCTAGTGCTACATGACACAACGCCCTGTACAGCGTTGCCAACGCGCAGCTTCCCCAACTGTACCAGCCAGCTATGCCTAGGTCGGCGAGCAATCGTAGGTACATGAGGTGCACTGTATCGCCCGATGAGTTAGGCAATAGAACCCCTCCGATCACCGTTAGAATGTAGGCTCTGATGTAGGACTGTACATACTCGTCGGGTGATCCGTTGGTCAGCGTCTCATCAAAATGTTCCTTCAACCAAGATAGCCGGATTGACTGTCCTTGGAAAATGTCACCATTGTCCCCATCCGCCTCATCAAACTCTGTACCGAGCAGTTCGTTGCACATCTCTATTTTATCAAAATTAATATTGCCCGTCACGGCCAAGCCATCTATTGGAAGACCGGATATCATCGCTATATCCTGTAGCGTCACCGTCATCTCACCGACCGGTAGATGGAACGTGTGCGACTCTGGCCTCCAGCGCTCTACGAGTGCCGAGAGAAGTGCTCGGTCGAGTTTAACATTACCCATCATGCTGATTCCATAGAAACCGGCCGCTACAAGGTACTCGTGGGTGCGGGCATGCACCTTGATGGTCTCGTGGGTGCGGAAATTACACCTACGCGTCGTCCCACCCCACACTGCCGTGGATCTGTGGCGATCTTGCAAGGTAAGTTCGCCGGGATTTATTGGTCCTGGACCACGATGTCCTGTCATCGAAGAGGAAGCACCAACCTACACGAACCAAAAAATATTATTATTATTAGTCACATATCAATATCACTAAATACAAAATTATGGACATTACAAATTAATAGTTCTCACATTCTCTGTGGAATGTTCCCCCCGTGCTTCTGTGAGATGTCCTTCCCCTTCCGGTTCCCCTCATTCTAGGCATTTCTCTGTAACAAAGTTTGCATATATAACACTAATTAATCGGCAAAAATTAGCAAACACAAATGTAAAATTAGAAAAAATTTCAAGAGTTCGCTTATACGCATCAAAACAACACAAACGAGATGCAAAAATTTCTAAATTTCGCCGACAACTAGGGCACACCAAACACAAGCCAACGCAACTTGTAGAAGTGAGTTCCGACCCACGGTTTGAAATATACGCCAGTGTATCATCTTCACTCATTAAAATAGAGCGGGAAGCGATACATTGACGCATCTCGCAAACCGTGGGTCGGAACTCGCAAATACAAGTTCCGTTGTGTTGTGAATGGTTAGCCCAACCTACGTGCACCGTTTCGTAATTTTTCAACTTTGTTTAAGCATCTTTTTATTGAGACCGAACTAAAAAAATTTCGAGGTAGTTTGAAGTTTTTTCATATACGCGTGAAAACAACATAAACGAGATGCAAAAATTTCAAAATTTGGTCGTTGGGTCGGGCTCCCCGCCCACAAGCCAACGCAACTTGTACAAGAGAGTTCCGACCAACGGTTTGAAAGATACGACCATGTATCGTTTATACTATTGAAAACTGAACGGAAAGCGATACATAGACGTATCTCGCAAACAGCGAGTCAGAACTCGCATGTACAGGTTGGTATGACTTGTGAGTGGCCAGACCAACCTACTCGCAAAGTTTCGCTTTATTTGGACTTCGTTTAAGCTATTTTCAACTCATAACGTATTCCACAAGTTCCGAGGTCGATTAAAGGTTTATTTATATACGCGTCAAAACAACATAAATGATAAACTTATTTCCTAAATTTGGGCGTCAACTCTGGCACACCAAACACGAGCCGCCGGAACTTGCAGAGGTGACTTTTGACTCTCGGTTTGAAAGATACGGCCGTGTATCACTTCATATCCGTTGTATGGAATTGAAATGAAAAACGGACGTATCTCACAAATCGTGAGACGGAAATCGCCTATACAAGTTCTGTTACCTTCTACACGGCGAATCCGACCTACTCATACAAATATAATTTTTTCATCTCGTTTTTTTTTCATCTCCTATGTTCCACCACTACAACTACCACTACTTCGTAGAAAATGTACACAACATACATGATCAGAGCTAATTATATACTCTCTAAATTATAGACTACACTACTACGCATATTACCAAAGAAGACAAATCCAAAATTGGAAAAAAATTCAATAGATTCAAAGAGTTCATTATAGTAGATTGGGATTAAGAAAATACCTGGTCCAAAGAGAGACTGATAGAGAGTTGGCGAAGATGTGAGAAGCCGCTGCACGATGTTGTAGACAAAGGAAGAAAATTGGTGCTAGGGTTTAGATGATTTGGAAATTTGGATCGCAAGTTAGGGTTTTTTTGTATTCGGGAGAGGAAGAGAGAGATAGGTAGCTTTGCCGAGTTGGGCGGAGATCGAGGAGGCTAAGAAGTTGGGAATCGATGGCAAGGAGTTGGGAGAGTGAAGTAGGGTTTGGGGATGGGTTTCGAGGGCACGAGCGAAACAGAGAGAGTGTTTGGGACGAAGTGAGGGAGATGACGCCGTTGTTGTGTTTAAGTGTTTAGAAAATACTGAGTTAATACCTAGGCCGTTGTTGGGAGCAACGGCCAAGGTATGTTTTTTTGTTAAAAAAAACAACCTAGGCCGTTGCTCCCAACAACGGCCTAGGCGTATTTTTCGACAAAAAAAAACTTCACGCCAAAACAATGCTAAGTCTGAAACGTTTTTTGGCGTGAAGTGACGAAAATGCCCCTCCGCTTTTGAGAGCGTTAGTGGGATGCTTAACGGGTTAAAATCTTAGCCGCTGATCACGATCAAGATCTGATCGACGGCCTATATGGGTGTTTTCCAACCCATTGAAAACATACCCGTTTTCAATGGAGCAAAACCCTATATATATATATATATATATATATATATATATATATATATATATATATATATATATATATATATATACACATAATCACTTGCGCATTTACTAAATGATATATATATATATATATATATATATATATATATATATATATATATATATACACATAATCACTTGCGCATTTACTAAATGAGCAAGTTGCTCATATCCCTTTTACCCTATATATATATATATAGGGAAATGCTCAGTAGAAAACGCAAATGTCTGTGAAAACGTGAAAAACCACTTAGGCCATTGTTGGAAACAACGGCCTAGACTTGTTTTCATGTTTTCCACAACATTTGCATTTTCAACCGAGCATTTCCCATATATATATATATATGGGAAATATATATATATGGGAAATGCTCGGTTGAAAATGCAAATGTTGTGGAAAACATGAAAACAAGTCTAGGCCGTTGTTTCCAACAATGGCCTAAGTGGTTTTTCACGTTTTCACAGACATTTGCGTTTTCTACTGAGCATTTCCCTATATATATATATATAGGGTAAAAGGGATATGAGCAACTTGCTCATTTAGTAAATGCGCAAGTGATTATGTGTGTGTATATATATATATATATATATATATATATATATATATATATATATATATATATATATATATATATATATCATTTAGTAAATATATAAATATATATATATATATATATATATATATATATATATATCATTTAGTAAATATATAAATATATATATATTTACTAAATGATATATATATATATATATATATATATATATATATATATATATATATATATATATATATATATATATATATATATATATATATATATATATATTTATATATTTACTAAATGATATATATATATATATATATATATATATATATATATATATATATATATATATATATATATATATATATATATATATATATATATATATATATATATACACATATATATATATATATATATATATATATATATATATATATATACACATAATCACTTGCGCATTTACTAAATGATATATATATATATATATATATATATATATATATATATATATATATATATATATATATATATATATATATATATATATATATATATATAGGGGCTGGGGTCTTAGGACACTATCCGATTATCTCAGGAAAAAAAAACATGCTGAATAAGAAAAAAAAGACAAAATTACTCATCTTTTGAATGATTTATTTATCAAATGCAATATAGTAGGGATGGAGTTTTTCTTCCAAATCGCTATCTTCTTCCTCTCCATGGAAGTTGAACACTCAACAAGAGATACTTTGTTGTGCAACTCTTCTCGTTGTGTAAATGTAATTATGACTCTGCCTTTTTGTATTTTTCCATTATTTTTTTGAATTTTCGGAAAGTATAGACAATTCATTCTCCCAATAACATACTCTCCATAAGCACATAAAATGTTTTTGAAAATCATTATGCTTTCTTTATCCTCTCTAACTTTGATTAATTTCATTTCTCTGAATTTTGTAAATTTCTAATCTAAACATACACCTCTCTCTTCAAACATTTGTTGTTTTCCAAACTTTAGATCAACCTGAGTTAAATGAAAGCATAAACTGACCACCATTGACCTACATTTTGATAGAGGTAGTAAGTTATATATGACAAACAATGGAAGTCACATGTAACAACAATTAAATAGTAGCCTTGATTTGACATGATAACAAAATGGCTATGCGAGTGTTAAAGTCCTTTGCAAGTGATTGATATAAGAACGAAGATTGTAACGAAAAATCACGTGCAATAAATATCATATTCCATTGCTAAATTAACTACAACCAATAACTTCCATAACAATTCTATAAGTAGAACACAAACTTGGTGAATGTATATCTTCTATACATTATCAGGGTGGTCATGTGACAGTGAAGTTGTTGAAGAATATATTGTGGAGCGCATTTAATCAGAAGTCTTCAAACCTCGGCCCCTATCAGTAGGTCAACAATGTCTGCAAACTGCTCCCTCTTCATTTTTGAACTAAATCCTTCATTTTCAACTCGGAAGGAAGCTTGAAGGAAAGATTAAATTATTTTTAGACTAAAGTAAAGATGCATCTCCTTATATATATGGTCATTTTGCATAATGGATGATGTGCTCACACAAATAAAGTCTCGTCTCATCTATTTAATATGCACAACATGCATGAGATATGTTATAATAATTTTAAAAATTTTAATTTGATGGTGTAGAGTCACTACAACAAAAAAGGCCTACCCGATGAATCTACACCGGCATTTTTTGTAGAAACGCTGGGGTAGAACACAAAAATAGTAAGCATAAAAACACAAATCTACTCCGGCGTTTTTAGTGAACACCGGGGTAGGTGAGGGATACCCTGGCGTTTTTACGCAAAAACACCGGGTATCTTTACGGATATAAATACCCTCCCCCCTCTCATTTTACTTTCAATCTCTCCCCTCGTCGCTCCTCCCCGTCCCCTCCCCTCCCCCCTCGTCGCTCCCTCCCCCATCGCCGCCACCCGCCCCCTTCGGCGCCGCAGTCCCCGTCCTTGACAGAATATATATATTTAGAAAGTTGACATAATATATATATATTTAGAAAGTAATATATATATATATATATATATATATATATATATATATATATATATATATATATATATATATATATATATATATATATTTAGAAAGCTGACAGAATATATATATATATATATATATATATATATATATATATATATATATATATATATATATATATATATTTAGAAAGTAGTCATTTGTATCAGGTATTATCAATCTCATCAATCTCTCCTCAATCTTAGCTTGTGATTGAATATGTATATATTTAGAAAGTAGTGATTTGTATCCATCAGGTAGTATTAGTCTCCTCAATCTTAGTCTAATATCAGGTTGTAATTCATGTATATATTATGGACATTTGTCAATCAATAGAGACAGGGAATCATTTTCTTTCATGGTATTAGAGCCATTTTCTTTACTCTCCTCCTCCTAACTACCATTGCTACCACCTCTATTTACTTTCTATAGCTCCCCTCCTCCCTAATCTTAGCCCTTAATGGCAGAACAACCCAAGTTTCACTCGGCTTTAGCAATCACCAACGTTAAATCCCTCATTCCAGTCACGTTAGACAATGATTCTAGCCTATACATTTCTTGGGCAGCCCTCTTCAAAGTTCAAGCCCGTGTCCATAACGTGCTTGATCACATCGTTCCTCCTACCGATGAAAAGGATAAGAAGGCGGCAGATGATGCCAAAACAGCCAACCCCGATCTTTGGCATCGTCTTGATGCGGCCGTGTTACAATGGATGTATGCCACCGTATCACAAGATATTCTCAATTCCATCCTTGTGATAGATGACTCGGCCGAAAAGTGTTAGAAAAGAATTGCTGCTATTTTCCAAGACAACAAACACTCGAGGGCTGTCCACCTCGAAAACCAATACACGAACACGAATTTGGAGGATTTCCCTACCACCAAAGCCTATTGCAACCGCCTCAAACTTCTAGCCGATCAATTGGCGAATGTTGATGCTCCAGTCTCTAATACTCGTTTGGTCTTGAAGATGATTTCGGGACTAACTGATCCTTATGCAGGATTCGTGACGTACATTCAACAACATGATCCTTTGCCGCCCTTTGATATCGCCAAGTCGAGATTAGAACTGGAAGAGTCGACTATTCTTCAACGAGCCGCTCGTGAATCTGGCTCATCTTCATCTCCGGCTGCCCTTGTTGCAAACTCCCAACATTCTGATGATGATATGAATACCCAATATTCTTCTCCAGGTAATCAAAATCATAACAATCGGAATAATAATAATAACAATTATCGTGGGAACAAGGGCAAGAAAAACCACAAACATTTTGGCGGTGGCCGGAACTTCGGCAAGGGCAGACGGAGCAGTGGCGCCGGTCGTGGACAGCAGCAACAGTGGCAGCAGTTCAATCCATGGCAGCAGTGGGCTCCTTGGTCTCTTCCTCCATGTCCCTATCCATCCTACAATTGGGCCAGACCCAATTTTACTCCCAGACCACAGCAGCCAAGCTTACTTGGATCAAGACCACAATAGTCAGCGTTCACTGCAACTGCACCCAACCCAACCGACATTGAAGCAGCCCTTCATACACTCAGCCTTGCTCAGCCCGACCCGTCTTGGTATATGGACACCGGGGCAACATCACATATGACATCCGCGCAAGGTAATCTCTCGTATTATTTTAATTTGAGCAAAAATAATGGTATAATTGTTGGAAATGGCCATTCTATTCCTTTTCGTGGTTTTGGTAGTGCTAATCTACCTCCCCCCACCCTCCATTAATGTTAAAAAATATCCTCCATGCCCTAAATTTAATTAAAAACTTAGTTTCGGTTCGTAAATTCACTACGGATAACCAAGTTTCTGTTGAATTTGATCCTTTTGGGTTTTCTGTGAAGGACTTTCAGATGGGGATGGCTCTAATGAGATGTGATAGTCGGGGCGAGCTATATCCCATCACCACCACCACCACCAAAAATAATCAAGCCGTTTCTCCATCCATTCTTGCAGCTTTGTCTTCTTCCCTTTGGCATGACCGTTTAGGTCACCCGGGAGCACCTGCTTTAGACTCCCTTAGGCGGAATAAATTGATTGAATGTACTAAAACTAGACATTCGAGTTTTTGTCACTCTTTTCCTCTTGGTAAACATGTTAAATTGCCGTTTGTTGAGTCTCATAACTCCACTTATATGCCTTTTGATATTTTGCATAGTGACTTGTGGGCATCTCCTGTTTTGAGTTCTTTAGGTCACAAATATTATGTGCTCTATTTGGATGACTATTCACAATTTTTGTGGACTTTCCCTATCTCCAAAAAATCTCAAGTCTATCCAACTTTTCTCAAATTAAGAGCCTACATCAAAACTCAATTTGAACGGGAATTAAAAAATATTCAATGTGACAATGGTAGAGAATATGATAATGGTCCTTTTCAGAGTCTTTGTGAAGCTAATGGAATTTTCTTTCGTTTTTCTTGTCCGCATACATCATCCCAAAATGGAAAGGCCGAAAGAAAAATCCGTTCCATTAATAATATCATTCGAACTTTATTAGCTCATGCTTCACTACCTCCGTTTTTTTGGCACCATGCTTTGCAAATGGCAACGTATCTTCTAAACATTTTACCAAGTAAAACTCGCGCTTATCAACCGCCTTTCAAAATTCTATATCAAAAAGACCCATCATACTCTCACCTACGAGTCTTTGGTTGCTTGTGTTATCCTTTATTCCCTTCTACTACGATAAATAAGCTTCAACCTCGTTCAACACCTTGTGTATTTTTGGGTTATCCGTCAAATCATCGTGGTTACAAATGCTATGATTTATCATCAAATAAAATTATCATTTGTCGCCACGTACTATTTGATGAAACCGAATTTCCCTT
Source organism: Hemerocallis citrina (assembly GCA_017893485.1). Classification (NCBI taxonomy): domain Eukaryota; kingdom Viridiplantae; phylum Streptophyta; class Magnoliopsida; order Asparagales; family Asphodelaceae; genus Hemerocallis; species Hemerocallis citrina. The sequence continues at coordinate 244,412,581 of CM030365.1, forward strand.
CTCAAAGTTTCTTACTCCTCATTCCACATCCTATGAATTTCTTGACAATGGCTTATCACCTTACGTGATTAACCATTTGCAACAGCAGTCCACTCCACAAACTCAAGTGCAGGCCCAACCTTCACCTTCTCCCTCTTGGTCTAGCTCGCCAGCTACATCCCAGTCAGCTCACCCACCTTCTCAGCCGGCACAGTCAACCCTCTCTTCTCCACAGCCGGCCCAGTCCGCCTCTTCCAACACAACACCATCATCTTCCATTTTTGGTCAGTCAGATCTCAGCCCACATTTAGACCAAACACAACATCCCCCTCTTCCTCCCATTTTCCAGCCCACTTCGAGTTTAGAAACGAAACCCGTGACAAGGAGCCAACACGGTATTTTCAAACCCAATACAAAATATCATGGCCTTCTTACTCATGTCACAAAATCTCCCCTCCCTCGTAACCCTGTGTCTGCACTCAAAGACCCGAATTGAAAAATGGCTATAGATGACGAATATAATGCTCTGATTACAAATAAGACGTGGGATTTAGTGCCTCGTCCACCTGATGTTAATGTTATTCGGTCTATGTGGATTTTCAGACATAAAGAAAAATCTGACGGTTCTTTTGAGAGGCATAAAGCCCGACTTGTAGGTGATGGTGCAAGTCAACAGGTTGGCGTGGATTGTGGAGAAACATTTAGTCCGGTCGTTAAACCAGCGACTATTCGAACAGTACTCAGTCTTGCTCTCTCTAAGACTTGGCCCATTCATCAGTTAGATGTTAAAAATGCCTTTTTACATGGTAAACTAAAAGAAACAGTGTACATGCACCAACCCTTGGGTTTTAAGGACTCGGCTCATCCTAATCATGTATGTCTTCTGCGAAAAGCGCTATATGGGCTCAAGCAAGCTCCTAGAGCCTGGTACAAATGATTTGCCGATTATGTTTCTTCCATTGGGTTCTCTCAGAGCAAGTCTGACAACTCTCTCTTCATCTACCGGAAAGGTACTCATATGGCTTACATTCTTCTTTATGTGGATGATATCATCCTTACTACTTCTTCTGATGCTCTTCGCAAGTCTATTATGTCACTTCTTAGCTCCGAATTTGCTATGAAAGACTTGGGCCCACTGAGTTACTTCTTGGGTATCGTCGTCAATCGACATACTGGTGGTTTATTTTTGTCTCAAAAAAAATATGCAGAAGAAATTATTGAACGTGCTGGCATGTCATCTTGTAAGCCTTGTCCTACTCCGGTTGATACTAAACCGAAGCTTTGCGCTAAAGCTAGCACTCCATATGAGGATCCCTCTCACTATCGTAGCCTTGCCGGAGTCCTCCAGTATCTCACATTCACGAGGCCTGACATCTCTTATGCGGTACAGCAGATATGTTTATTTATGCATAATTCGATGGATGATCATATGCAGGCTCTCAGGCGCATCCTGCGCTACATTCAGGGTACACTTCATTATGGACTGCATCTTTATCCTTCACCGACTAATTCTCTGATTTCGTATACAGATGCTGATTGGGGTGGTTGCCCAGATACCAGGAGATCTACTTCTGGTTATTGTGTGTTCCTTGGTGATAACTTACTCTCCTGGTCTTCTAAACGCCAAGCCACTCTATCTCGCTCTAGTGCTGAGGCTGAATACCGAGGTGTTGCCAATGTGGTTTCTGAGTCATGTTGGTTACGCAATCTTCTTCTGGAGTTACATTGTCCTATCCATAAGGCTACATTGGTTTACTGCAATAATGTTAGTGCAATATATCTTTCCGGAAATCCTGTCGAGCATCAACGCACTAAACACATCGAGATGGATATTCACTTTGTTCGCGAGAAAGTTGTTCGTGGACAAGTACGCGTCCTACATGTCCCATCGCGTTATCAGATTGCCGATATTTTCACAAAAGGTCTTCCTTTAGTGTTATTTCAAGATTTCAGGGACAGTCTCAGCGTACGACAACCTCCCGCTTCGACTGCGGGGGTGTGACAGAATATATATATTTAGAAAGTTGACATAATATATATATATTTAGAAAGTAATATATATATATTTAGAAAGTTGACAGAATATATATATATTTAGAAAGTAGTCATTTGTATCAGGTATTATCAATCTCATCAATCTCTCATCAATCTTAGCTTGTGATTGAATATGTATATATTTAGAAAGTAGTGATTTGTATCCATCAGGTAGTATTAGTCTCCTCAATCTTAGCCTAATATCAGGTTGTAATTCATGTATATATTATGGACATTTGTCAATCAATAGAGACAGGGAATCATTTTCTTTCAGTCCTCCTCCACCGTCGTCTCTCCTTCCCCCATCGCTGTCCCCCGCCCCCTTCGGTGTCGCCGTCCCTGTCTCCCTCCCTCTCCCCCGTCGTCGCTCCTTCTCCCATCGCCGTCACCCGCCCCCTTCGGCGCCTCCCTTCATGAATAAAATTTTTAGGGTTAGTGTTGCGAATCAATTTTCGACGAATTTGTACAATTTCTCTCTCGATCTTTGCATGTAAGTGAAGTTAGGGTTTAGGATTTCTATGTTTATTCTATATTTTGTATGTTTATTCTATATTTTGTATAATTTGAAGTGGCTAATCGGTTGTGATTGGAGAGAGTTAGGAAGTTGAAGGTGAATAGGAATGTGAGGGTTCCAATGGTGGTGGGTATGAAGATGGCAGAGACACCCTTGGATGACTTCTCATGGAGGAAGTATGGTCAGAAACCTATTAAAGGATCCCCACACCCAAGGTATAATATATTGTTACATTTATTACATAATTTATTATATATATTTTTATAGAGAGACATATTAAAAACTCATAGTCGATCATCTAAAAATATAAATTCAAACCGTTACATTAATCAACTATATATGACTTTAAAAAAATTAATAAATTAATTAGAGTAAGTATGTAAATAAAATAATTAGAGTCCAAATATATATATATATATATATATATATATATATATATATATATATATATATATATATATATATATATATATATATATATAGTAGTGTGCAATCGAAGGAACTATATATATATATATATATATATATATATATATATATATATAGTTCCTTCGATTGCACACTACTATATATATATATTGCACACTACTATATATATATATATATATATATATATATATATATATATATATATAGTTCCTTCGATTGCACACTACTATATATATATATTGCACACTACTATATATATATATATATATATATATATATATATATATATAAATATATGTCCATTCTAATTCATCCTTAGTATACAGAAAAATATAAATTTCAGTAAAAACCTTGAAGGCTTTGAGCATTTTGGTATTACTTTTGTATTCATTACACTAATTTCATATATATTTGTTAGAAATCTTTATCTGAGGCACTGTAAATCGCATTCTAGGACAATCTGAAAGGCCCTTTAGGTCATGATCCATGTATTCAAACACCATATAGATGCTCCCCTTGTATTTGTTGCCATCTATGCCTGCAAAATTAATAAGGCATTAGATTTCTTCCGATTAACCTATTGGGGAAATTATTAACACTCAGAGAAATAGATGGGGAGAAAAGAATGTGGATAGTTCACCTCGTCTTCCTTGCTCATCCCTTTCAGGTCTTGGGAAATATTTAAAAGAATGTCCTGGGAAATATTTAAAAGAATAAAATAAGGTCATGGACTATAACTCGAGACAAGGTAATAAATAATGTCTATGTAATAAGGTGTGAGTGGAACATATTCAAGGTATTTGATATGAGGTGTCACTAAATAGTAAGGAGAATAACCTGGACAGGTGACAATCTCTTTGAGCTCATTAACATTATCGTGGTGAAGCTTCTTCAAAATTTTTATCTCCCGTATTGCTGTTATAGGGAACTGCAAAATCATAAAACTTTTCAGCTAGGACACAGTGGTAAAACATTTTTGGTAGAAAAGATTTATCAAACAGAACTATATATAAAATACATACCTCTTCTCTCTCATTGTCCATTCTATTCTTTTTCAGGGCCACTAGTTCACCTGTTCAAATTTCTTTTGCCATATACACCTGTCTGCAATTTTAAAGATTTCACTGAATTTTAAAGATTTGTATTTCACTAAATCAAACTAGATGATTATTTCCTGGTTCCAAATATGTATGTTTGGACATGTATCAGTCAGACAGAACTTGGCTTCAGAATAAAAGTGCCCATGTTGTCTACATTCGACCCTTGGTTAATAGTAACACTGGGATCCATATGGACTGTTCGTAGCAGTTCATTCCAAGATAAATTGCACGGAGCATTCTTTACTTTGTACAACTTTTCCCCATTCTTTTTTTGAGTTTAGCAGTTGCTAGATTTACTAACTTCTTAAACTAGGAACTTCTATGCATATACTCATTTCTCAGTTTATTGTTGTGGCAATTGTTAGAACCAGATTTTATAAATATGAAAAATACTAACAGCATTTGTGAAGAACAGAAATACAGGAAGGAAAAATAGCAAACCAAAGGCTTTGTACAGAGTCAAGATCAAAATTTCTCTCCTTAAAGCAAAATTCGTCCCGTAGTGTGATGGTGGCTGGCGAATTGCTTCCTAGGATACAACTGTACCTTCTCTGAAGAGCACACCCTTGCTTCAGAGATTCCAGTGAACTGTTGCTGTGATATACTCTCAGATGTTGACACAGAGGAAAAGAAGAAGAAGAAGTGTAAAGTTTGGATTATCAAAAGGACTCTAACTGTGGCAAACAGGATTCAGTAGTCTTATAAGAGAAAGTGGAGACTCTTCAGAGGCCCATTACTCTGTAACAGCAGAGTAATGGTCCACTACTCTGCAACAGCAGAGTGGCGGTTCAGATTCATAACTGGTGAGCCATTACTCTGCTGTTACAAAGTAATGGTATTAGTTACTGAATCTGAAAAGTCTTATCAGTTCACTGGGGGAAAAACTTTTGTTTGGGGCAGACAAAAAATTAAGCCCGAGCCAAGCCAAACCAAGCCGAAGCCGAAGCCGAAGCCGGGGCCGGGGCCGGAGCCGGGCCAGGCCGGGCGGGCACGCGTGCACGTGTATGTTTGTCATTTTGGCTAAGTCTTCTATCCATTACGCGTTAGTGGTAACCCCCGGACCACGCCTTTTAGTCCAATTTTCTAGTATATATACTAGAAAAAATCTTTCCCAATTTTTGATATGGGATTATCCATTTTCTCCAAGTTGCCAAGTTAGTACATTTGAAGTACCCAACTTTGGACCAACATTTCTTATTCATACGGAATTCGTTTTTGGCAAGTGAGTACACCACGAAATAGTACTCGTCGAGAGGATCGCAATCCAATCATTTTTCGGCGCCGCCGGTGGCCGGAGCCTGCTGGAATTCGGCCCGGAAAACTGTAAAAATTAATTCCAATAATCCCCCACATGAATGGAAATTACCAGACTATGTAATCTAGACACGACATAAAAACAAAAAACATGAAAGAAAAACTTTGAGAGTACAATCGGAAAATCAATGCATCAGGAATGGTAGTAATTTTTCAACTTTGAACCACACTTAGTAAGTAGCTATCGGATTCACTTGACCAGGTAGTGATCATGATGTCTTGAACTACCCGGGCTTTGATGTGAACCTAGACAATAACTATCCCACAGTTTCATCTCCTCACAGAACTAAGTTCTCTTGTTGTGTTTATTTTGGCCTTGAACATCCATGGTTAATCGTGAGTGAACTTAGAGAATGTAGCCTCTCTTCATTCTCCTAGAAACGGCCCCATTTCACACTCACAAGGTGATTGCCCATAAAGAGTATCCTGCTATACCCCATTTTTATTTCAAAGCTATGGGAATCATTAAAAGCCAAGCTTATCCTAACTCTTTGTAGACAACACTATTTTATCATCGTAAGAGTGGGTATGAGATTTTAATCTCTCAGTGCTCTCGTCGATTCAACAAGATTTAGTTGTCCCTTTGAACCTAGATCTTGGGATCTCCAATTCGTAGGTAGGGTTTCCATCAAGTATCCTCTTTCGTCATAGGCTTTAAACCCATTCTTCTTGATGATTTCACAACCTGCTCTCGCGACAGACCTTTTGTAAATGGATCCGCTAGGTTGTCGGCCGATTTTATATATTCTATAGAGATTACTCCATTTGAGAGCAGTTGTTTAAAGGTTTTGTGTCGCCTTCTTATATGACGAGACTTACCATTATACATACAACTTAGTGCCCGTGCTATAGCCGATTGGCTATCACAGTGTACACATAAAGCAGGCACTGGTTTTTCCCACATAGGAATATCCTCTAAAAAGTTTCGAAGTCATTCTGCTTCCTCTGCCGCTTTGTCTAAAGCAATAAACTCAGATTCCATGGTGGATCTGACCAATAGCATTTGTTTAGAGAATTTCCATGACACAGCTGCACCACCAAGTGTGAAGACATATCCACTTGTGGATTTTGAGTTCTTGGAGTCCGATATCTAGTTGGCATCACTGTAGCCTTCTAATACTGCTGGATATCTGGTGTAATGCAGTGCATAACTCTGAGTATGTCGCAAGTAGTTCAATACTCTAGTTATTCCTTTCCAATGACTTCGTCCTGGATTACTCGTGTATCGGTTCAGTACATTTACCGAATGTGCTAGGACTGGTCTTGTACAATTTGTTAGGTACATCAGACTACCGATTACACGTGCATATTCTAGTTGTGATATGCTTTCACCTGTGTTTTTGAACAAGTGAAGACTGGGATCGACGGGACTTTTTGCTGTTCCATTGGAGTAATTCTTGAATCTTTCAAGTACTTTCTCAGCATAAGGAGCTTGAGACAAAGTAATTCTCTCAGGTGTCCTGGAGACTTTGATTCCTAGTATGACATCTGCAACTCCCAAATCTTTCATGTCAAACTTGCCACTAAGCATGCTCTTAGTTTGTTTGATAATGTTGTTATTGCTTCCAATAATGAGCATATCATCTACATATAGACATACCAGAATGTATCCATTTGGAGTATCTTTAATGTAGATACACTTATCACATTCATTTATTTTGAAACCATTTGACGTCATAATATTGTCAAATTTTGTATGCCACTGCTTTGGAGCTTGTTTCAGTCCGTACAGAGATTTTACAAGCCTGTACACCTTGTTTTCCTGTCCAGGAACTACGTAATCCTCAAGTTGTTTCATGTATATTTCTTCTTCTAAGTCTCCATTTAGAATGTAGTTTTAATATCGATTTAATGTATTTTCAGATTACATAGAGTTGCAATAGCTATCAACATTCTTATGGAAGTTATTCTTGTAACCGGAAAATATGTATCAAAGAAATGTAGGCCTTTCTTTTGCCTAAATCCTTGTACCACAAGTCTTGCCTTATGCTTCTCTATTGAACCATCTGGTTTCAATTTTTGTTTGAAAATCCATTTGCATCCTAGAGCTTTACATCTAGAAGGCAAATCGACTAACTCCCATGTATGATTCTGCATAATGGAGTCTATTTCACTTTTGAATGCTTCCTTCCACATAGGAGCATCGAGCATAGACATGGCTTTCTTGAAAATTCTGAGCTCATTCTCTAACAGAAAGGCCGTTACAAAGTCAGAACCAAATAATTTTGATGTTCTAGCCCGTTTACTTCGTCTAGGCTCATCAGTATCATGTTTTGGTTCATCAACCGAAGTATTTGCATTCCCTTGTTCACGTGTACGTTTGGGGTACGTAGTATCCTTGCACGGAAACACGTGTTCAAAGAAGGAAGCATTCCTTGATTCCATTATTGTATTCACATGGATATCCGGTATATCTGATTTGTATACCAAGAAACGATATGCACTACTGTTGTGTGCATAGCCTATGAATATGCAGTCATTCGTCTTAGGTCCGATGGTGACCTGTTTCGGGTTAGGTACTACAAATTTTGCTAGACACTTCCACACTTTGAGGTATTTATACGAAGGTACGTTACCTTTCCACAGTTCGTATGGTATCTTGCCGGTTTTCTTGTGAGGTATTTTATTGAGAATGTAGTTGGCAGTCAGCAATGCTTCCCCCCACATGTTTTGGGGTAAGCCAGAATTCAATAATAAGGCATTCATCATCTCCTTTAGAGTTCGGTTCGTGCGCTCGGTAGTACCGTTTGATTCGAGTGAGTAAAGAGCAGTTGTCTGATGAACGATTCCATGTTCAGAGCAGAACATATTAAATGGTGCATCATATTCTCCTCCTCTATCACTCCTAACAATTTTAATCGTTTTGCTAAGTTGATTCTCAACCTCAAGTTTATATTCTTTGAATTTATCCAAAACCTCATTTTTGCTATGTCACAAGTATACATAACAGAATTTTGTGCAATCGTCTATGAATGTCACAAAGTACTTTTTACCACCTCTGGTCTGCACGTATTTTAAATCACACAGATCCGTGTGAATTAGACCTAGAGTTTCTGTGTTTCTTTCTACATAACGTGATGGAGTTTTAGTGAGCTTGGCCTCCGTACAAACTTCACATTTTTCGGAGTTATCTACCTTAAATTTTGGTAGCAAATTCATGTTAATTAATCTACACATAAAATTGACATTAATATGGCCTAGTCTTTCATGCCAAATAGAAGAAGACTCAACAGCGTAGATAATAGGAGTTATTTCATTAACATTGGGAACAGCAGGAATAATAGTTTTAGGGATGACTGTTATTACATTAAACTTGAACAGTCCATTCTTTACATATCCTTTACCCTAAGTATACCCCATTCTTAGACAATAATTATCAAAAACAAGAACAACCTTAAACCCATTCTTGCTTAGCAAAGAACCTGATATCAAGTTCTTTCTAATATCTGGAACATGCAACACATTTGTGAGTGTTAGTTCTATGCCTGAAGTCATCTTCAGCACTATCTTCCCTGTTCCTGTAATTTTGGAGGTGGAAAATTTTCCCATGAACAGCTGTTCATCTTTGTTGCACTTCTGGTATGAAGTGAACATCTACTTGTCCGAGCAGATATGCTTGGTGGCCCCAGTATCGTACCACCATTCACGGGGATTGCTCCCTACAAGATTTACCTCTGATACTACAGCACAGAGGTCCAGGTCAGAGAGACCAGTGGACAAGTTCTCAGCTATGTGTGCGTAGAATTTTTCATTCCCTTTTGCATGTCCAGTTCCTGCACGATTGTTGTCCTTGCTGCGGCACTCAGAAATTTTGTGTCCCAGCTTACCACACTTGTGGCATTTTTCAGTAAACCTCTTTGCAAGACTTTCTCTTCTTGCCCTTCTGTTCGTGCTCCACTATGTTGGCCTTTTCTATAGACTGATTTCCATAGGACCTGTCAAGCTTGCGATTCTCCTCTTCGATCCGCAACCTGACAATGAGGACTTCAAGAGACATCTCCTTTTGCTTGTGTTTGAGATAGTTCTTGAAGTCTTTCCACCCAGGTGGAAGCTTTTCGATGAACGCTGCAACCTGGAAAGGTTCGCACAGCGTCATGTTCTCTGCAGCAATTTCATGCATTATGACCTGCAGTTCCTAGACTTGACTCACAACAGTTTTGGAGTCAATCATCTTGTAGTCCAGAAATTTGCCGACTACAAACTTCTTGGACCCGGCGTCTTCTGTTTTGTACTTCTTTTCCAAGGACAACCACAGAAGTTTGGACGTCTTGAAGACACAGTAGACATTGTACAGAGAGTCTACCGAGCCATTTAGGATGCAGTTCCTGCATAGGTAGTCGCCCTGAGTCCACGCATCAACCGCAGCAACGGAGTGTGCATCCATCAGTGCCAGCATCGGGGCAGATTCAGTAAGGAACTTGTCCAGCTTCAAGGTGGTCAGGTAGAACTGCATCTTCCCTTGCCACTTCTTAAATCCAATTCCATAGAACTTCTCCGGTTTTTCTCCCACGGTTATGTGTGTGGGCAAAATGACCGAATATGCCGCAACCGATTGTGCAGTCACATTTTGGGTCACCGGTATTTCGGTACTGATAAGCCCACTGACAATATCATTTTGTGTGTTCTCCATGTTTTTATTTGAAACAGTTTGAAACAGAACTGTTAGTTGTTGTTGTTTTTTCCGAATTGATAACAGTACCTGTAAACAAACATCACAAAAACTGTTAGAATCAGTGAGGAAAAATTTTGCTTTAAGATTGTTAGAACCAGATTTTATAAATATGAAAAATACTAACAGCATTTGTGAAGAACAGAAATACAGGAAGGAAAAATAGCAAACCAAAGGCTTTGTACACAGTCGAGATCAAAATCTTTCTTCTTAAAGCAAAATTCGCCCCGTAGTGTGACGGTGGCCGGCGAATTGCTTTCCAGGATACAACTGTACCTTCTCTGAAGAGCAGCACCTTGCTTCAGAGATTCCAACTGTTGCTGTGATGTACTCTCAGATGTTGACACAGAGGAGAAGAAGAAGAAGAAGTGTAAAGTAAAGGACTCTAACTGTGGCAGACAGGATTCAGTAACCTTATAAGAGAAAATGGAGACTTTTCAGAGGCCCATTACTTTATAATGGCAGAGTAATGGTCCACTACTCTGCAACAGCAGAGTGGCTGTTCAGATTCATAACTGGTAAGTCATTACTATTTAAGTCAGAGCCCGAGGGGCCGGAGCCGGAGCCAGGCCGGGCACGCACGCCTGTGTGTGTGTTTGTCATTTTGGCTAAGTCCTCTCTCCACTACATGTTAGTGGTAACCTCCGGGCCACGCCCTTTAATCCAATTTTCTAGTATATATATTAGAAAAAATCTTTCCCAATTTCCGATATGGGACTATCCATTTTCTCCAAGTTGCCAAGTTAGTACATTTCAAGTACCCAACTTTAGACCAACATTTCTCATTCATACGGAATTCGTTTTTGGCAAGTGAGTACACCACGGAATAGTACTCGTTGAGAGGATCGCAATCCACTCATTTTCCGACGCCGCCGGTGGCCGGAGCCTACCGGAACCTGGCCTGAAAAACTGCAAAAATTAATTCCAACAGCAATCAGCATGAACTAAAGCCTTCAGTTAATTCGCTTTCACTTAGACAATGTGCATTTCTCATTCCATCTTTTGCTGTCTTCATATTGGTTATGAATGAGAATGTCAAGTTGACATTAATTATTAAGATTATTAGCTTTACAACATGATGAAATTGTCGACTGGACCACAGTTAAGTTTGTACATCACAATTTCACTTTAATGTTATATTACTTATGGTTTTTGTTAAACTTTAATTGCAAATACATTTCATACTTGCATATACTTCATAATTGGTATTGTCCTGTATGTTATAGCTTGCATATACTTGCATAAACTTCATATTCTACAAGTATTTTCCTGAATAGTATGCAAAAATATTTTTCACCACTAAAAGAAAATACATCATCTGTGACTGTGATGGCAGATATCAGCTATATGAAATGTAAAGATATCAGCTATAAGTTATATGAAATGTAAAGATTCCATTTATAATTTTTTGATGTGTTTAATGATCTTTTCCTTTCAGAAACAGAGCTTGAAGTTGTCCCTGTTATTGAGGGATGCCTACCGCGACGCCACGCATGCCACGCACTCCATAATTTGGTGGATCTCTATATAGATACTTATAAATTTTGTAGTTTATACTATTTGTAAGATCGGTTCAATTTATATATGACAATATTCTAATCATGTACTTGTATTCTTGCAAATTGATACTTTGGGGATATCAAATATATTGATTTGTATTTTTACGAATTCCGAGGTGTTTGTATGTTATATCTTCTTTGAATTTTCTAATATTTTTGTATGTTAAAAATAGTTTTTTTTTTTAAAGAGGCTATTCCGGTGTTTTTTTTGTAAAAACGTTGGTATACCTGTTATTTCAATTAAATGAAACTAAATAAAAATTACCCCTACCCCGGCATGTTTCAAACACCGGGGTAGATATGGGACTATACCGGCATTTTCAAAAAAAACCGGGGTAGATCCCATACCTACCGCAATGCGCGCTACCCCGACACTTCTACCAGCGTTTTTGAAAACACTGGTATGATCTATCCTGGCGTTTAAAAACGTCGGTGTAGGCCAAATAAAACGTCGGGGAACCCTTTTGTGTTGTAGCGAGTTTAGATATTTATCTCTTATATATATGGTTATTTTGCATAATGCATGATGTGCTCACACAAATACGAATCTCGTCTCATTTATTTAATATGCACAACATGCAGGAGATGTGTTCTAATAATTTTAAATTTTAATTTGATCGTTGATATAGTTTAGAGTATTAAAAAAGCAATTTATTTTCCTCTTCGGACCACTTAAATGAGTAGTCGATTTAATTCAAGTGGAAAGTTGACATTTTGAAACTTAAAATGGGTGGTTAGGAATCATAAGTAGCACGGACACATTTACCCAATACCCGGATCCGACTCGGACCTGGCATTAGACCGGAACCAACCCGATCTATATGGGTCTGGGTCCGGATCCTAAAATGAGACCCGATGCACTTTTCAGATCCAGGTCCGGATCCCCTCAAAATAGAACCGATCTGGACCCGGACCCGGACCGGTTAAAAAATACCCCAAAAAATATGGAATTTGAATAATAGGGTTATAGAATATACTTGTAAATAGTAATTGTTGAAGATAGGTGTGTAAATATAATATTTATTCATGTGCTTTAGTGTAAAAATTGTTGGAATCGTAGGCAACCGGGTGCAAAAATACTTAAGTGCAAATATTTATTTCCCACTACCAGATCCGACGGGTAGATTTTTTTAATTAGGACCCGGATCCGGTTCTCGCAAGTCCGGATCCAGGTCCAATTTTTTGACCCGTGAGGTACCGGGTCCGGATCCGGTAGTGGAGGTCCCGATCCAATAGGACCTGATAGCAACTATAATCACAAGTCGGTCATTGTGGACAAAACAAACAAACCAAACTCTCTAGCATTAAATAAGTTTATGTATGTACTAGTATTATACACGTGCTTTGCACGTGGAAATTTTTTTTTTTTGAGGGGGGAATGAAAAGGGAAAAAAATTACGTGATTTGTACGTGGGGGAAATTTTTTTTGGTGGGGGGGAATGAAAAGGGCAAAAAAAAAAAATTTACCAACACGTGCGTTGCACGGGTTGGATTAAGGACTAAAGCCTTCTCCCATTATAGTAGTAGAGATTTATCATGGTAAACACATTCATCTCGAGGCAATCGGGATTCTGGTGCATTACAGTTCTATAACTGAATAAGACTCTGGGACCCAAGAGTTTTACTGAATGTACCTCATATTTTCCACATAAATTTAGTAGTAGTATGAAATAAACAAGTTAATTAGAACAGTTAACCACTAGTGTTACCCTGTGCAAATTGCACAAACAATTTTTTTTTTGAGGGACTCATAAAATTGTATATTACTTAAAAATTTAGAAATGTCTCTTAACTATTTCAATCAAAATATAATGAAAAGATGACAAATCTACAAATTAACTAATTCACACTTTCAAACTAATCAACATCATTCTATATTTTATTCAATTAAAAGAAAATAAAAAAAATAGTCGAATAATTACTGAAATTTAGAGATGCTAAGAAAGAGAGACTTACAATCTTGTTAGATTTCTCCATTCTAAAGCTTGCATGCAAATACTCATATTGTCTGCGAAGTTCCTCAATATTGTCTCCTACTGTTCTATATTACTCATTAGTTGTGTCTCTATAAAATAATCAAACTATAAAACATACATACAGTTCTACAATTCACCAAAACTTTTCAAACAAAACAAAAGATGTAGAAAAGATACAACTATCTGCATGTTGTTTCCCTTATGATTCCAGCATATTCTGAAGCTTCTCTTGTTTCATCGAATTTCCGTCTTCTCATTTCATCAACCATTTGATTCAAGTCCTTACTTTCTTATATATTCACTTATTTGTTCACTTTTGCCCTAAGAAAATAAAAATAATAAAATACAATAATGATAAAATGGACCAAACTATTCAGCTTTCATGTTTTTAACCATCATCTACAATCATCATTCTTTGTAATTGAAAATTTAATAACAATATTACTTAAAATGCAAAAGTCTAAATGAATACATATGACAATTAGAAGAAAAGGCCCTCATATGCAAGTCAGTTCGTTCCAATCTCACACTTGACGATTCGCCTTCTTCTAATCCGAAACCCTACATTATTAGGTTTGCATCTGATCCCGAATCTCAAAACTTGACCATACTATCATAAAAAAAAGAAAAATACTAAAACACAAACAAATTAAATACTACCCGAAAAATGATATAAAAACTGAAACAACAATTATAATTGAAGAAGGACTGCTAAAATAATTATGAGATATTGCTAAAAGTAAATGAAAAGCTCAAGAACTCAGCAAAAGTAATTTTTCATGAGAAATAATTATGAGAAGTAGTGAACACAATTACCATCAAATTGAAGAATAAAAGTTGGTCTTCAGGTAACCTACATCTGGGCCAATTACAGCGACGACATGGCATACATGCCTAACTGCCATCTTCGTAATCTCTGGGAGTACACATTGGAGAGAGTAGTGTAATTTGTTGGATATATAGGTATATTCTCAATATAATAGAATATTATTGTGTATAATGTTCTATGGGGCAACACATGCTTTGCACCTGTTATATGTTTAATTGTTGGACTGGGTCGAGTGGGCATAAAGCCAGTACCCTAAACCCAGTTCATCTCATATAAAAGCTGATCTAGAGGTAGTGCTCTGTGATATTCCAATACTGATAAGCAAGGTATAATATCTTAAGCGGCTATGAGATATAAACCCTAACCCTAATTACTCATTTTAATCTAACAATCTTAAGATATTACAATTGATTTTTGAGATTAAGAGAGTTACTTGGAATTGGTCGATTGTTGGACTTCAATGCTGTCATCGTCGCCCGCCATCACGAGCGCTGCTGTTGCGAGCACAACCGTCACGAGCATTGCCATCGCGAGCGCCTCCGTCACGAGCACCGACGCTCCCCACGACTAGCCGCTGCTCCGATCGTCTTCCTTCTCCTCTTTCCCAATCAAAATTTAGGGCTTATTCGAATTGGGGTTTTGGGAATGGAGAAGGAGAAGTGGGAATTTGGACTTGAGAGTTTTTTAGGAGAGATCTGTTCGTCGAAATCCTCCCACCACCGCCGATGGGCGTGCCTCCGCCACCATCACCGTGCATCGACGCCTCATGGCGTTACCATCGGCGATGGTTGCCCCTCCCGTCACTGATCACAAACCCAAGGTTTCGGGTATGCTCCTTCTTCCTCATCGCTATTGATGGGTTCTGCTAGTCAGATCCAATAACAAGGAACCCAAAACAGAGTGACCTCATTGGCTCTTGATTGATGTTTGCTGTTTGGCTCTGTGGTTGGTGTTTGGTGTTTGGACTATTGTAGCAGTTCCAGATTCAGATCCAGTCTGTTTGGTGTTTGGACTGTTGGAGCAGATCCAGATTCAGATATAGTCAAAAGGAATCAGACCTGGATCATATCTAAATTAAAGATAAGTTCTTCACCAAATTAAAATTTTTATTTAATTATTTGTTTGAATTTTGTTGCTAAGTGCTAAAGTTCAAAACCGTATTAAGCATTGTTTAATTAAATGCAAATTTGAATAACTGCTTTGGCTACGTGCTAAGGATTAAGTATTTATTTTGATAAATTATAAGTTTTGACTATAAAATTGAATCTCCAATTAAATTGTTGTGAATTAGATAATGCTAATAATTTGTTTAACTGGCTAATCTTTAACAATTTGATGAATGTAGGAACTTTAAAGTTACTTACAAATTATGTGTATGGGAGACGATGGATATGCATCACGGTTGAATAAGTCTGCACTACGCAGGCTTCTCCATCGAATTTGGAAAACACTTCTAACTTGAAGTGTCGGTATGATCTACTCTAATCTTTCTTAGTATTTTCATGTGATGAATGTGTTAACGTTTTGTGCGTTTGATCACATGATTGAGAGTTTAAGATCATAGTTATTCTTGCTTTAAAACTAGCATGTTTAGGGTGGTTAGGTGCTTTATCATACTATGTGTATAGATATTTTAATAAATCTATTGTCTGCAGTTTGTGTGAGATTATATAGTTGTTTCTCTAATAAATAATTTAAAAAAATTTGATTGATGTATAAAATCTATAACAAATGTCTGTAACTTAGATAGGGGCATTATGTAATGCAGAATATGACTCCATTATTTACGTTTTGTTCTTTATCGTTCATTGTACTATGTGTATAAAATTTAATTATAAAATATGAGTCATTATCTCGTTTAGTGTTTCGAAGATGATGAAGAACGAATAAAGAAAAATATAGCTCAATTTGTTTGAGCAAGTGGACATTGTTAGAATAACTAGAGAAAGCAAACAATTTTGTAAAATATAATAGAGTAATTTTGTATTAACTCTTATAATGTGCATATATTGTCAATTGCATGTATAAGATGAGTTTAACATATGAGACAATTAATAATAATAGTTCTAATTGTGTTCTAGAACATAGCATATTTGGCTAGGATTTGAGAACTATATATTCAATTGTTTGTGAGGAAATGTGATCTAATTATCAAAACTGTGGGAGATATGGAGTTAAAAGCTATTGAATCTGCAGATCATACCTACCTCAAAGGCTATGTCTATTCGAGTGCAGATCTTTGTATACATGAGACTTTCAATTCTTTTAGATCATATAATGTGCATATATTATCAATCGCATGTATAAGATAAGTTTAACAGATGAGACAATTAATAATAATAGTTCTAACTATGTTCTAGAACATAGCATCTTTGGCTGGGATTTGAGAACTATATATTCAATTGTTTGTGAGGAAATGTGACCTAATTATCAAAACCGTGGGAGATATGGAGTTAAAGCTATTGAGTTAAAAACTTTAACATCCAAGTTATTTTAAAATTTAGAATCACTATGAACTATATATTAAATTGTTTGTTCTTGTTAAAACTTATAACTCGACTAAATGACACTTCATTAAATATGACAAATATTATGTTTGAATTCAGATTTTGATCACTAGAAAATTATTTTGTATGGTCTCTAAGAGTTCACAACCTTTTGAATCAATACATTCTGATAATTGTAATCTCAGTAGCTTTGTAACTATGTGAGGAAATTGTTGGTCAGAAGTATTTAATCGCTTTTGTAGATGATTAATATAAGTCTGTCATATATATGAAGAATGATGCACTTGTTATTCTTAATGAATTATATATATATATATATATATATATATATTATAGTTAAATGCTAAAAATCAAGGGTTCGGATTTGATATATATATATATATATATATATATATATATATATATATATATATATATATATATATATATATATATATTATAGTTAAATGCTAAAAATCAAGGGTTCGGATTTGATAGAGGTGGTGAATATGTTTTAACAATTTTAAGAGAAGTTTGCATTTGGCATAATCTCTAGTGCACCATATTTACAATAGTCAAAACGACATTGATAAAAGTTAGAATCAAACACTTAGTGAAATGTTGAATTCTATATTATTGACTATTATTTGAGTTTGTGTAACTGTGGGTGATATTGTGTTGTTAATCATATTTCCAATATGTTACCACACTCTAAATTATTTACACATTGTAAACTATGGGATAGAAACACAAATAATTTAGTCAAAGTGAAAATTTGTGTTGTGATACATTTGTTAGAGTACATGATCCTAGAAGGCCTAAAGTATGACCTATAACAAATATTTGTATATACTTAGAAAGTGCAGAATGCGGTCCTATGGACAGTTTTGGATCTATCTAATTTGGGTTAGTAGAATATGGACTTGCAAAGTTCTTTGAGGATGTGTTCATCAAAGACAAATCTATGAAATTATCAGTCCTACTATCACCACTACAAAAGATAATCGATTTCTGGGCATTTTTTTACGTCTTTACCGGCGTTTTTTTACGCCGGTGAAACTTTCACCGGCGTTTATAATAGCGGCAGTCCAAATGCCGCCGAAGCGAGCGTCGCGGAAAGGAAGGGGTCTACACCGGCGGTTTTACTGGACGCCGGTAAATGTTACAACTACACCGGCGGTCAGCAAACGCCGGTGTATGGGGGTCTCTGAGTGCTGTTCTTTTACACCCTATATACATTCACCGGCGGCCGTAAACCGTCGGTATTTATCCATTCACCGGCGTTTCTATAAACGCCGGTGTAGATTGAAAGTATACCGGCGGTCATAGAGCGTCGGTGTATGTGCGTTTATGAGTGCCCGGTTTTCCCTACTTACAAGCACCGGCGTGACCAAAAACGCCGGTGTAGTTAGATACACCGGCGTTTTATAAATCGCCGGTGTTTCTCGGTGCCGTTACAGCTAACGACATAAACCGGCGTGTGTGGGAACGCCGGTATATTGCACACTCCAACAAATTGATTAAATAGACCGGCGTTTTTTAAAACGCCGGTCTAGCTATGCCCGTTTATTTTCCATGCTCCGGTTTTCCGTTCGATTTCAATTTACAGTTTCATTTACAAAACCTGTAAACTAATTCACAACTGATTCAACCAATTTCGTTGCATATTACTGCGCAAATCACAACCAAACACAAGAATAATTAAAGATAATAAAGTTTCACACGTGTCATATCAACATCCAAATTCATTGATTAATTAACAGTGTCATAATTAACAAATTAATATAGGGACTAACATCCCAAAATCCAAACAAACCAGTCTGACAAATATCCCAAATATCCCAAATTAAAAGTCTGGCATAACTCTCATAAAAAAAACCAGTCTGACATAACAACAACAAGGAGGACATAAGAACAGCAAGGAGGACCGCAGATTCATACCCCTCGAGTAGCTTCAGTTCTGATCATCAGAATTTCCTTCATCTGGGCGACCGCTCTGTGAAAAAAAAAACAATAGTTTAATTCAACAGTAGACCACAATACTGAATATACATATTTTTTGAATTTGCAAAAAGATCTACCTGTATCTTAAATTATAAGATCAAAGTGTCAATTGCAAATGGAATTGTTAATGATATATACAGAGGTAAAATAATTACATTGCAATGCTAAAAATCTAGTACTTAATTTTGTTTTTAAATATATCTAAAACAACAAAACAAATGAAAATTCAGTATCTAACTTGAAACCTTAATATTCCCCTCTGATTGGGAATATCCACTATCTAAAACAGTAAAACAAATAAAAATTCAGTATCTAAGCATGTCTTTCATGGATTGTTCAGACAATCCATGAAACTGTCATCGTGGACGGAAACCAAATATAAGAAAAATAAGAAAAATAAGATAGGGCTCATATCAAGTGTATTTTTAGGGAACTGTCATCGTGGAAGGAAACCAAATATAGAAGCCAGAAATGGACACAGAAAGAAGAATGGTAAAGACTTTGGATACACCAGGCTAACATAGTGGCATTTTCCTCATCTCTCTCTCATCCCTTGTTTCCCTTCAGCACATGAACACAAAGAGACATCAGTAACAACAGCGAAAGCGACAAGAACAACAATAATAATAAATTATTATGAACAAGATGTCTCTATATGGGTTTCCAGATCACCACTCGAGCCCTCTCGTTCTAATCACAGCCCAATTAAGAACATAGACAACAGCCACTGAACAATCCAATCACAGCCCAATCAAAATTTGCCATCCTGGATCTTAATGAAATAAGCTTCATTAACAATGAAAGAAAATGAGGATGCTAGCAGCATACTTAGTTTGGAAGTGAACCCATTTTTTGTTAAAAAATCATGCCAAAGATGGCAATCAGCTTCATTAACAGTATCTGAAAATGAAAATTTCCATTATCTGAGCTTATATGTTGCTCTACTAATTCTTGAGCCCAACTAAATCTAAAACCCAATTGTTGTGCATATCCGGAGGATTTTGGCATACATACCTATAGCATCCTCAGTTCACAGTGAACCCATTTTGGTCAAAAAAACATGCCAAGATGACAATCAGATGCATGAAATAAGCTTCATTAACAGTAAAAGAAGATGGGGATGCTAGCAGCATACTTAGTTTGGAAGTGTACCCATTTTATGTTAAAAAATCATGCCTAAGATGGCAATCAGGTTACTTTAACAGTATCTTAAAATGAAAATTTCCATTATCTGAGCTTATATGTTGCTCTACCAATTCTTTAGCCCAACTAAATCTAAAACCCAATTGTTGTACATATCCGAAGGATTTTGGCATACAGCTATAGCATCCTCAGTTCACAGTGAACCCATTTTGGTCAAAAAAAATGCCAAGAAGACAATCAGATGCATGAAATAAGCTTCATTAACAGTAAAAGAAGATGAGGATGCTAGCAGCATACTTAGTTTGGAAGTGAACCCATTTTTTGTTAAACAATCATGCCAAAGATGGCAATCAGCTTCATTAACAGTATCTGAAAATGAAAATTTCCATTATCTGAGCTTATATGTTGCTCTACTAATTCTTGAGCCTAACTAAATCTAAAACCCAATTGTTGTGCATATCCGGAGGATTTTGGCATACGTACCTATAGCATCCTCAGTTCACAGTGAACCCATTTTGGTCAAAAAAACATGCCAAGATGACAATCAGATGCATGAAAATAAGCTTCATTAACAGTAAAAGAAGATGAGGATGCTAGCAGCATACTTAGTTTAGAAGTGTACCCATTTTATGTTAAAAAATCATGCCTAAGATGGCAATCAGGTTACTTTAACAGTATCTTAAAATGAAAATTTCCGTTATCTGAGCTTATATGTTGCTCTACCAATTCTTTAGCCCAACTAAATCTAAAACCCAATTGTTGTGCATATCCGGAGGATTTTGGCATACGTACCTATAGCATCCTCAGTTCACAGTGAACCCATTTTGGTCAAAAAAACATGCCAAGAAGACAATCAGATGCATGAAATAAGCTTCATTAACAGTAAAAGAAGATGAGGATGCTAGCAGCATACTTAGTTTGGAAGTGAACCCATTTTTGGTAAAAAAATCATGCCAAAGATGGCAAACAGGTTACTTTAACAGTATCTGAAAATGAAAATTTCCATTATCTGAGCTTATATGTTGCTCTACCAATTCTTGAGCCCAACTAAATCTAAAACCCAATTGTTGTACATATCCGGAGGATTTTGGCATACAGCTATAGCATCCTCAGTTCACAGTGAACCCATTTTGGTCAAAAAAACATGCCAAGAAGACAATCAGATGCATGAAATAAGCTTCATTAACAGTAAAAGAAGATGAGGATGCTAGCAGCATACTTAGTTTGGAAGTGAACCCATTTTTTGTTAAAAAATCATGCCAAAGATGGCAATCAGCTTCATTAACAGTATCTGAAAATGAAAATTTCCATTATCTGAGCTTATATGTTGCTCTACTAATTCTTGAGCCCAACTAAATCTAAAACCCAATTGTTGTACATATCCGGAGAATTTTGGCATACGTACTTATAGCATCCTCAGTTCACAGTGAACCCATTTTGGTCAAAAAAACATGCCAAGAAGACAATCAGATGCATGAAATCAGCTTCATTAACAGTGAAAGAAAATGAGGATGCTAGCAGCATACTTAGTTTGGAAGTGAACCCATTTTTTGTTAAAAAATCATGCCAAAGATGGCAATCAGCTTCATTAACAGTATCTGAAAATGAAAAATTCCATTATCTGAGCTTATATGTTGCTCTACTAATTCTTGAGCCCAACTAAATCTAAAACCCAATTATTGTGCATATCCGGAGGATTTTGGCATACGTACCTATAGCATCCTCAGTTCACAGTGAACCCATCTTGGTCAAAAAAACATGCCAAGATGACAATCAGATGCATGAAAATAAACTTCATTAACAGTAAAAGAAAATGAGGATGCTAGCAGCATACTTAGTTTGGAAGTGTACCCATTTTTTGTTAAAAAATCATGCCAAAGATGGCAATCAGCTTCTCTAACAGTATCTGAAAATGAAAATATCCATTATCTGAGCATATATGTTGCTCTACTTATTCTTTAGCCCAACTAAATCTAAAACCCAATTGTTGTGCATATCCAGAGGATTTTGGCATACGTACCTATACCATCCTCAGTTCACAGTGAACCCATTTTGGTCAAAAAAAATGCCAAGATGTCAATCAGATGCATGAAATAAGCTTCACTAACAGTAAAAGAAGATGAGGATGCTAGCAGCATACTTAGTTTGGAAGTGAACCCATTTTATGTTAAAAAATCATGCCTAAGATGGCAATCAGGTTATCTAACAGTATCTGAAAATGAAAATTTCCATTATCTGAGCATATATGTTGCTCTATTAATTCTTTAGCCCAACTAAATCTAAAACCCAATTGTTGTACATATCCGGAGGATTTTGCCATACGTCCTTATAGCATCCTCAGTTCACAGTGAACCCATTTTGGTCAAAAAAACATGCCAAGATGTCAATCGGATGCATGAAATAAGCTTCACTAACAGTAAAAGAAGATGAGACATCAGCAACAACACAACAACAGCTAGAGGGAACCAAATATAGAACAATTGGGTTTTGAATGGAGATTGTAGTCATAAATCAATTCTTCATTGAAGAAAAATACGAATATGGCTCATATCAAGTGTAGTTTTAAGGAATTGTCATCGTGGAAGGAAACCAAATATAGAAGCCAGAAAGATGAATGGTAGAGAATGAGGATACACCAGGCTAACATAGCGGCATTTTCCTCATCTCTCTCTCATCCCTTCTTTCCCTTCTGCACACGAACACATAGAGACATCAGCAACAACAGCAAGAGCCACAAGAAGAACAATAATAATAAATTATTATGAACAAGATATCTCTATATGGGTTTCCAGATCTCCACTCCAACTCGTCTCTTTCTAATCACAGCCCAATTAAGAACAATTGTTCACAGTCACTGTTAAAGAAACATATATGCTCAGATTATGGAAATTTTCATTTTCAGATACTGTTAAAGAAGCTGATTTCATGCATCTGATTGCCATCTTTGGCATGATTTTTTAACCAAAATGGGTTCACTTCCAAACTAAGTATGCTGCTAGCATACCAAAATCCTCCAAATCAGTACAACAACACAGCTGAACAAACCTTGTTTGCAGGTCATACAATGTCATCTATACCATGTTATGTGCCAAAGTGGGGTTGGTCATACAATGCATGAACGACACATATTAGTTGTTTGTAAGTATGCAATAGGGTGCAGCTATGAATAGGGCTCATATCAAGTGTAGTATTACGAACTGTCATCGTGGAAGGAAACCAATTTAATATAGAAGCCATATATGGAGCCAGAAAGAGGGATGGTAGAGAATGAGGATACACCAGGCTAACATAGCGGCATTTTCCTCAACTCTCTCTCATCCCTTCATTCTCTTCAACACACGCACACAAAGAGACATCAGCAACAACAACAAGAGGGGGTTGGTCCAACAATAAGTATAGATTATAATAAACGAGATGTCTCTATTTGGATTTCCAGATCTCCACTCCAGCCCTTTCTTTCTAATCACAGCCCACTTAAGAAACATAGACGAAATGCTTATAGACGACAGCCACAATGCAGACTCACAAACCGTTGACAACCAAGTGTGTATGTACTACGTCACATGTCCTCAAATTACAATTTGTACACCGGAGGCATGGACAAAGGATTAGGTTGGGATCACGGGAATGTCGTTTGGCAAAGATAATAAAATCTTTAATACCATCATGGTACTCCTTGGATAATCGTGGTTTACTAATCCAACTTCTATCCATTATAACAATAGCACACAATCTGAAATTAAAATTTGATATATTAAATAGTAATAACAGTAAAAGGCATTTTGTATATTAAATTTCACCTTTTTGAAAACCATCCCTAGCTGCAAATAAATAAACGATATAATCTTTAACTGTAAAATAAATAAATTGTGGTTCCAAAAAATATACCAAAAAAAATTTAAATCTTAACACAATCTACTCTATTCACATAACCCTAAACTACCTTTTGTGGAAATTATCACAACCACCTTAATGGTATCTTATTGCACACCCTGTGTTCGAGTGTAAAAAAAATCGACTATAGTCTCCCCTGTATTTGACTTTCCGTTCAAGGAGATGATGATGGTAAAGGGTATTTTGCTGAGGAAGAGGAATCGGACGAATAATGAGCGTGTCGTGCTGTAACTACGGTAACAAGAAGATCTGATGACTCATGAACTATTCTGTTCATGACTACTAATAATCACTTACTTATCGCATAATAATAATATTAATATTAATAATAATAATAATAATAATAATAATAATAATAATAATAATAATAATAATAATACTACTAAACAAAAGAAACTAATATGGCTACTAATAAGTTTTTCTAAAATAATTCTTCATCCCAACTAAATCATTGATGTTTGTAGCGCCAAAAGAAACCTGCACAAGGTTTGTTCAGCCCAATTCTTGTACAGATTTGGAGGATTTTGGTAAAAAAAACATACTAAGATGCTAGCAGCATACTTAGCAGCATACTTAGTTTGGAAGTGTACCCATTTTATGTTAAAAAATCATGCCAAAGATGGCAATCAGCTTCATTAACAGTATCTGAAAATGAAAATATCCATTATCTGAGCATATATGTTGCTCTACTAATTCTTTAGCCCAACTAAATCTAAAACCCAATTGTTGTGCATATCCGAAGGATTTTGGCATACGTACCTATACCATCCTCAGTTCAAAGTGAACCCATTTTGGTCAAAAAAACATGCCAAGATGACAATCAGATGCATGAAATAAGCTTCATTAACAGTAAAAGAAGATGAAAATTACCAGTATCTAAGCATATATTTTTCTGTTCATTCTTCATCCCAACTAAACCATTCATGTTAAGGAAATCAAGATGGATAATCTGAAAAAACATGCTTTTTTTGAAAAATAAGGAAAATCAAGAGATGATACCGAAGAGAGAGAGAGAGAGAGAGCGGGGCGACGAGCGCGGGGGCGTAGGAGAGAGAGAGAGAGCGGGGCGACACGGTGGTTTCCAATCGCCGATTCACCTCCAAATAAAGAGAGGGAGGAGGGAAATCGAAAATGACGAAGGGAAGAAGGGACGATGACGA
Organism: Hemerocallis citrina; assembly: GCA_017893485.1. NCBI lineage: Eukaryota > Viridiplantae > Streptophyta > Magnoliopsida > Asparagales > Asphodelaceae > Hemerocallis > Hemerocallis citrina. The sequence goes on from CM030365.1 coordinate 244,437,671, forward strand.
AAGGTCGAAGGCTGTCGAAGAGGACGAAGCGGCGGAGGCAAACGCGCGGGAAGTAGAGCGAGGAAGGAGGGAAAACGAAGCACCCCCTTTTTTTGGGGGGGGGGGTTTGGGAAAATGGCGAGTGAAAGATTAGGGCTCGCGGGTTTTATCGCAGCATATTCACCGGCGTTTCAATTAGAAACGCCGGTGAATGTGTCGGTATATTCACCGGCGTTTATTATTAAAACGCCGGTGAATAATACACTTCACCGGCGTTTTAAAAAAAACGTCGGTAAATACGAATATTCCCCGGCGGTTTAAAGCGACCGCCGGTGTATAACCTTCCCATCTGGCGCCTCATTCCTATTCACTCTCTACCCCGGCGCTACTAGTAAAATGCTGGGGAATATTCGCCGGTAAAACGAGTATCTTTTGTAGTGCGCGGTCAATGATTCACAGTTGGAATCAAGATCCAGTCCTACTGACACTTATACTTCAATGGCAAATGAGCCAAGAAGAGTCTTTAGTAGACAATGAGATAAATTTGTGTTATATAATTAATTGATTTGCCGAAATGGGCTAAAACTATAGTAAGTGGGGTTTTGTAGAAGAAACTTAGTTTTGATTGATCAGTAGCAATTTTAATGCACTTCTAGTAGCTTAAGAATTGACTGAGATAAATGGGGTATACTGATTTGTTGTCTGCTTATATGTTTGTCATATTGCTACAATAAGGATTCTTCTTGCCCTTACATCTTTTGAAAATTTTGTGTCATAAAAGATTTTAAACAGTTTTGTACTGAAAAGTTCTTTACTGAACATTTTTTATTGAAAGGTTTTGTACAGATTAGTTTTGTACTAAGTGTTTTGTACTAATGTGTTTAGTGAACAAGATCTACATATCTCACAGTTGCCCCATCATTAGATGTCAACCTTTTATCATAATCATAAGGTGTTTCAAAACACACTTTCAATCACTATATCCCACTTTTGAAACACATTATTGATTTATCGAGTTTAACTAAGGATTATCCCTTGCCAACTAAAACTCACCCTAATACATAATATGGTGTCCACAATACTTAGGTGTTTTATGTTAAATTTATTTAGATATCACAATTTAACTCCATTTATTATAGAGATGTCACTTCCAATCAACAAGCATGTTAACAAAATCAAGTAAATAATAGTCATTATATTTGACACATCACAAAGTTAAAGGCACTGATCTGAATTATTTGATTCTTATACTAGGCTCTTTGAGAAATTTGTCAAATTATTTATACGTTAGCTATATTACATGTTTTAAAATATACGATGATTTTACAAAGATCTGCACTAGAATAAACATAGCCTTTGAGATAGGTATGATCTGCATATTCACTAATAATCCCATACATATTTGAGTGCCCTCAAGAGGCTAATGAGATACCTGAGTGGTACTCAAGAGTTTGCTTTGTGCTACTCAAAGTTTAGTGAAAGTCGACAACTAGTGAATATGTGTTCACACTAGGAGGAGCAGAAAAATTATGGAGATTAGAAGGCAAACAAGTATTGCATTCTCATCCAAGAAATCTGACCTCTATATGTTATCCTCTGTAGGGGAAGAGGCTGAGTGGATTGAATGAATTATTGTTAATCATCCATTGAGAAGTGTAAAGTAAATTCTCTAATTCTGTTATGCGACTATCAAGCTACAATGCACTGTAGCTCATAACTCACTCTATAATAGTAAGAGTAGTATATTAAGGTTGAAAGAAAGCTAGTTGAACTTTCTCACAGATAAAGTACAATTGCGACAAGTATGGCTAATGCTCTTGCTAAGAGATATGAAAGTGATCTAATTATCAAAACTGTGAGGGAAATGGAGTTAAAAGCTATTGAGTAAAAAACTTTAACATCCAAGTTGTTTTGAAATTTAGAATCCAATTGAAGCCATAGAGAAGTTCAAACTGAAGCATCAATTTTAGGCAGTTGGCATGCTTTAGATAATTTGAAAAAATTCTATGTAAATTCTGTTAATATATAATTTCATTCCAATTTTGACGATGCTATATATTTGCATAATTTACTTAGAATCATCTCATTATTCCAAAAGAAAACATAAAAACTTGTCGATGTGTTTCCAATGTTTAGAATTGTTGTTATATCATTCCAATTTTGATGATATGACTCTTTTATGGATTCATGTTTGATTCCAATTTTGATGATTAGAATTAACCATAATTGATTTGACTGTTCTATCATTCCAATATGAAACATAGTATAGTTCTTGTGCAGAAACTGTAATAGTTGTTGTTCTTTATTTTGTTAGAGAAACTTGATTGTGATGTTTGCGTTACATCTTGCTAAGCTATTGTTGAATTGTACTAAGTTCTTTAGTGGAACTAGATACTTTATGAAATTCACTAGAATTCTTAGAGATGTGTCTCTTGATATTCTTGTTTTCAATAAGGTAGCAAAGATGGATAAGTTGACTCTGTCAATATAGATTTCGGAATAATGATTTGCTCAAAATGGAGGAGTAAACATAAATCAGTTTGCAAGGATATAATTTTGATTTATTTCCCTCAAGAATAAATCTGTCACTTACTTGGTAAAACTTCTGTTGAGTTTAAGACTCTTGTATTCATGAGCTTAAAACTCACATTTTATTCTTGAAGTTTATTTGCTTTGGTTGATTTTGAAACTATGTCAGGTTTCTCTAGTTGGCTTAGTCATTGTGAACTATTCTGTTTTGATATGGTCTTTGAACTATTTGATTATTTTGGTTTAGTCTCATTTGAACTATTCGAGTTATAATTGATTCAGTCTGTGAACTATATTATTTTTTGTGAGCCAATGATTTAACGGGGCACTGCCTAATATATTGAGAATATAGGAGGAGATTGTTGGATATATAGGTATATTCTCAATATAATATAATATTATTGTGTATAATGTTCTATGGGGCAACACATGTTTTGCACATGTTATATATTTAATTGTTGGACCGGGTCGAGTGGGCATAAAGCCCAGTACCCTAAACCCAGTTCATCTCGTATAAAAGCTTGTCTAGAGATAGTGCTCTGTGATATTCCAATACTGATAAGTAGGGTATAATATCTTAAGCGGCTATGAGATATAAACCCTAATCCTAATTACTCATCTTAATCTAGGGTTGTTCATACTTTGGTTAAAACCGATTACCGAACCGAACCGAACCGAAATTTACCAATTTGGTTCAGTTTTTCTGTTTTCGGTTCGGTTTTGATCCAAACCGAAGTTTTTTTAGAGAGTTCGGTTTGGTTTTTTGTTGGCTTCTAAATAAACAGAACCAAACAAAAAACCGAACTTTTTTTGGACCAAAATAAATTATACCCCTAAGATCCATCTCAAACTAAGCTGCTATGCAAGTGCACTTCAACAGCTCCATCTCAAATCATAAGATTAGAAAAGTAAAGCAAAATACTCAACTCAAGGCTTCAAAAATTGATTAAGTCACCTTAGCTCCATTGGGAATAATTTCACGCAGCTCCTTTACACGGTTTTGAATCATTTGCCGATCTTTCGGCCTTGGTCGGGGGTTCTCTCCGGGTCTGGATCTCTTTCTACTTACTTTACCCACTTCAGCAACCTTTTCCGCATAATGATTATCACAGTTCAGTTTCTGACCATTTTCAATCCACAGGTTAATTTGAGACTTATAGCCTTCACTTCTTTCAATGGTACACGAAGTCTTAACTGAACTAGAAGCTGCTGGCTCACACTTTGTTGAAGCCTCCCAACCATTGTTGATCAAACTGGTTTGAAGTGAAGAACCATTGTACTAAAAATTTCAGTTAGTTCGGTTATTAACCGAACCGAACCGATAAAATTCGGTTCGGTTCAAACCAAATTTTATCAGTTTCGGTTCGGATTTCGGTTTCAAATATACCAAACCGAAAATTTCGGTTCGGTTCGGTTATTTTCGGTTCGGTTCGGTTCGGTTTCGCACCGATGAACAACCCTATCTTAATCTAACATAATTCAGTGAATAAACAAAAACAAACATATAAAAAACACTTACATTACCTCTTACTTTCCTACAGTTTTTTCTTTCCTTCATCTCTTCGCATTTCGAAATCCCAATTTCTACCATGGCCTCTAAAATCTAATTTATTTGGATATGAAGAAACAAAGAATCAAGAATAGAACATTAGTTAGGATTTGGTATGAAAATAACAAATCTTTATTTTTGAATCCATTATTAGGGTTTGGATTCCGATTTTTCAAAAATTGAAATGCCCTAATTAGATATCAAGAGTAAAAGTGGGTGGGTAAATTAGGGATTCATGAATTCAATATTACAAAACAAATTAGGAATTCAAAAACTCTAATTTCTCATAGTAGAATTGTTACCGATGGTGTCATTACCCATGGCGAGCCAGCGAGCGTCGACGGTGAGGATATAAGCGGGTTGGTGAACGACGACTGCTGAGATTTGGGGGAGGGGGAGTTGGGAGAGGAATTTTTTTTTTTAAAAGTAAAAAAGTGTGGTTTGAATGTGTTAAGGTAGGTGTTATTTCCTACTTTTGCTCACCTTTCTCAGGTAGGCCTATTAGCTTAAGATATAGTATAATTATACTAAACATTTATAGACTACATGTCTTCTCAATACAATATCTGCTATTGTATCGCGGTAGTTCAAGTTGTGTGATTTACAGAGGACGGTAATTTATAGATGACTAAACACCATCTGCATTGCATAATCCATTGAGCAAACTCATTACTTACATTTAGAGATGGTATCGGTCCTATCAGATCATGTTATCCACTACCCAGATCCGGTACCTCGTAGGTCCAAAAATTGGACCCGGACTCGGGCTTTCGAGCATCAGGTCTGGGTCCTTGTTAAAAAAATCTACCCGTCATATTCGGTAGCGGGAAATAAATATTTACACTTAATTATTTTTGCATATGATACCCTACGGTTACAACAATTTTTGCACTTAAGTATATGAATAAATATTTACTATTTACATGTATATCCATATAACCATATTATTCAAATCCCATATTTTTTGGGGGTATTTTTTAACGGGTCGGGTCTGGGCTCTCATTCGGGCCGGGTCTATTTTAAGTGGACCCGGACCCGTATAGATCGGATTGGTTCCAGTCCAATGCCAGGTCCGGGTCGGATCCGGATATCGATTATTTATATCAATGCTACTTACATTGTGGACAAATTTGCATGAAGTCTCGACAAACATATATACATTTGCATAATTATTTAAAAATATACATCGTATTTGCAATTTAGCTCATCTACTCAGAAACACATTTCAAATTTTTGCATATAGTCTCTCACAATATGTATATTTACATCTAAGTCATTCAATCCAGTTCAATATTACAATTAATTAAAACTAGGGATGGCGAACGGGTCGTTCGGGCCGGGCCGGGCCCAACCCGTACGGGTTGGCACGAATACGTAGCCGGTCCGGGCCGGGTTGCACACTTATACGGGCCGGGCTACGTTTTCGTTTGGGTGGCCCGCCCAACCCGTGAACCCTTTAGGGTTCAACCCGGGTTGGGCCGGGTCGACCCGCGGGTTGGCCCGTTTAATAATATAATATTTTTTTTTGTAGCTTAAATTAAAATAATAATAATAATAATTTTACAAATGATGTATACAAACAACCATATTTTTGTTTGATGAATACTACAATTCTTAAAAAATTATAATACTAAGTAAGTAATAATACTAATAAGTAATAATACTACAATTCTTCAAATATCCCCAAATGATGTTTAATTATAATACTAAGTATGTAATTCAGTAATAATACTAATAAGTAATAATACTACAATTCTTCAAATATCCGCAAATGATGTTTAATTATAATACTAAGTAAGTAATAATACTAATAAACAAAAAAAATCGTAATAATAATAATAAGATTGAAAGAGTGAAATTGACAACAAATTTTGAAATTTTATTCATATGAATTTAAGTTATACAATTTGAACAATTTATAACGAAATGAAGAATTCAATTCACAAATAAGTTTTATACAATAACATATTTGTTATATACAATTTTAATTGAGCACAAGTTTTCTAATTTGACATAACAAGCAAAGCTATTGTTGTTGTTGTTGTTGTTGTTGTTGTTGTTGTTCGGACGAGGTGCTCCCACTTGTGGAACTTGATAGTGCTTTCCCTTGCGTCTTATCTTCAGCCTTCAGCCAGTCTTCTGTGCAAACGAGCATCTCGAACACCTCGGGCTTCAACTGATTCCTGTAATCAGATAAAACCCTGCCACTTGTTGAAAATGCACTCTCAGAAGCAACTGTAGAGACAGGAGGAGTTAGCAAATTTTAGCCATAATTAACAGAATACTAAAAGTGTGTTCATGTTCTTTCCACCATTGTAAAATATCTAGTGGAGAAAGAGTAGGCTCAGTATCCTGTTGATTATACCAATTTAATTCATTTGGTTGATTAGTCCTAGATTTTTTAGATTGAATTTGTTCAAGTAAACTAAATGTTCTATCACCAATTCTACTTTTATCCTTACCTTTAGAACTACCAGAAGAAGAACTAACTACAGAAGTTGTACTACTAGAAGCAAAACGTTTATCATAATAATCATACAAGTTATTTAAAGTAGATTCAAACTGAACTAAAAAAGTAGCGCAATCAGTTATTAATTCTACATTGTCCTCTAAATATCCAAAAAACATTTGTATCAAATTCTTCGTACCTTCTAATTGGATACGGGGATCCATAACAGTAGCAACACAAATCAACATAGGAGGAGGAAAATAATACTTCAAATTTTTTTGAAATGCAGGTATTACAATGTCACTAATATAGGGATCATTTAACATTTCGTTAAATATTTGCATCATGCTAACTAATTCAATAAAAATGCTACTAGAAGTAGATTCATATGTTTTTGAAAACTTTAAAGTTGCGGTTTTAAAGGTTCTAAAAATTTCAACAAAGATTCGGCAAAATACCAATCGTTGGGAGTCATTTCAAAATTGTGCATATTTTTTGCGATACAAAAATCATTTACAACTGCTTTATAATCGGTGACAACATTTAGTAAATCAAAAGTAGAATTCCATCGGTGTCGAACATCCTTTGGAAATTTTCTAAAAGGAACATTTCTAACCCTACACCAAGCTTTCCATTCTTGTAAAATGCTTGGACTTAATGCAATGAAATGTACACAATTTCTAATTTTATGTATATATGGATCAACTATTTTTAATGCATCTTGAACACATAAATTTATAATATGACATGCACATCTAACATGAAAAATATTGTCAGATGGAGGGTTTAATACAGATTTTAAAGTAGTAATTGCTACATTATTGTTAGATGCATTATCAAAACTAATAGCCATAATTTTATCGCGAATATGAAAAACATCACAAATTTCTATAATACGGTTCGCTATTTCAGTGCCACTATGGGGACACGGCAACGACGCAAGTGATATGATTCTTTTATGAAGAATCCAATCATTGTCGATCCAATGACAGGTTATTCCCATCGTAGGAATATTGTTGACACCCGTCCAACAATCCGAAGTTAAACTAACCCTATAAGTTAAACTCCATAAAATTGCAATCAAAGCGTCCTTCATTTCCATGTACACTTTAAAACAATCCGATTTGCAAGTATTTCTCGGAATTTTTTTAAAATGAGGGTTTAAGGCCGTTTGATTAAAATTTTCCAAGTTCCTACTCTCGGGATAGGAAAATGGCAACTCTTCCTTAATGACTAATCGGGCCATTTCCCGACAAACAAGTTCGGGATCATAAGGGTGGCTATCTACTTGACCGGTCCTAGGGTTGATTTTTTGTTGGCCTTGTATTTGATCAAGAAGTTCTTTATGATTATATTGTATGTGCCTACTAATTGTACCGGTGCCGTCACCCCTCTTGAATTTGTATGTTTTACTACATATTTTACACACTTTCAAACCTATACCCGGAGTATGTTCGTCCGGGATATACTCATAAAACTTGTGCCAATCGCTAGTTTCTCCTCTACTTTTCCTACTACTACGGGGTTGTGTGGTTTCGGGTTGTTGTTGTTGTTCTTCTTCTTCTAATTGAATGTCACCTACAACATCCATGTCGTGTGTACCCCATTGTTCCATAGTAGGATCAATGTAATCTTGGGCGGGCTCACTAGTTGGGACAATTGGTGGCCTACGTGAAGAGAAAGAGGAATCTTGTCCGCTACGACCGCTACCGCGTGATCTAGACATAATGTGGTAATGTGCTAAAGTATGTAAAAAAAAATATACAATGTAGGAGCGGTGAATTATACAAAAAAAATCTAAAAAACAAGAGGGTTGAGATAGAGAAGTTCAAAAAACGAACAATAATTTTAACTACAACGCAAAAAAATTTTTAACAAGAGAGATATAGATATTTTGATACCGTTCACCGTAGAATACGCGTATGTAAAAAAAACCGTGAAAATAAGAATATAATAGAAAAGATGGAGGAGCGCTTTGCCGATTCTGCAATTGAAGAGTTGAGAAGAGGTTGAAGTAGATTTGACGAGGGTTGAAGAGAGTTGAAGACGTTGAATTTTGTTTCCGATACGACCGAAATTTGATCGTGTATGTGCCTCCTTGTACAATTATTTGATGAATACTACAATTGTTCAAAAATTCTTTAAAATGATGTATAATAGCAGAGAGAGTAAGAGAGTGAGGTGTGATTTTTTTTGAGATTTTTGGGGGATATTTATAGGCTAAATAAGTGGGAAAAAAAAAAAAAACCCCAAACGGCTCTTAGAGCCGTTTACAACGGCTCTGGACCAGAGCGGCAGCAGAGCGAGCGCAGCGAACGGGATTTTCGACCGTTCGACCCGCGGGTCAACGGTGGACCCGTCACGGGTCGAACGGGTCGAAAACCGCGGGTCGACCCGTGGGTTAACGAGTCCAACTTGCGAATTGGGCCGGGTTTCGCGAATTTAATTCGCATAAATTGCGACCCGGGTCGACCCGGTACTGTTCACCGGGTTCGACCCGAACCCGCAAAGCGATTAAACGGTCCGGGTTGGTGGGCCGGGTCGCGGGTGGGTCGCCGGTTGACTCGGCCCAGTTGCCATCCCTAATTAAAACTAGTATTTTCACGTGCGATGCACATTTTGATAAGAGTTGGAGGATTGTCACGTGCGATTTATGTGTTAAGAAATAGTTTTGGAGTTGGACGTGCGTTGCACGTAATTGGTAAAAAAAATTTGATGGAAAAATTACAATTTGTACATACAACATGTGTATGTTTAGTGTTAAAAAATTATTGTAAAATTGTTTTGCACGTGCGTTGCACGTTTTAAATATATAGAATTATTGTATTTATTTGTTTTTGTTGTAATTAATGGGAGAGTTCGAGTTGCATGTGTAACACACGAATTTGTATGTTGACAATGTTACAATTCCAACTCTCCCATTATAATATTAGAGATTAGAGATCATGACACGGAAAGAACAATGTGCATCGCGCATCCATACCGCTACTATCATGAACATTTACAATCACTAGTATAATGCACGTGCGATGTATTTTTTAAAAATATGTATTATACACGTGCGGTGCACGTGAAAAAAATGGGGAGGGGGAATGAAAAGGACAAAAAAAATCTACATATTATATACGTGCGTTGCACGTGAGGAAAATGAAGAGGGAGAATGAAAATGACAAAAAAAATCTACCAACACGTGCGCTGCATATGATGACACACATACTAAGAAATAATAAAAAATTATTTATTTGTTTACAACCCCATCTCTTCCATTATAATAGTTATAGATATCTAATCAGCCACGCTCAGCATAAAACTATGGGAGTCTAAAAAGTCAGTCAAAAAAATATCGGCCACCACAAAATAGTACCAGCCCATGTAAAAAAAAAAGTCCGTATCGTTCAACGTTCTTTTGTTCCGAACCAGACCCACATTCCACCCAAACTCAAACCTCACCTCACCCGAACCGGCACTCAAAATTGGCTCCTCTCTCTCTCACTCTCTCTTTCCCGTTTTAGATCTTACCATTTCCCTTCATCTTTCTTCCCATTCTTCTTCTTTTCGCGTATGGTTTCGTCTTCTTACTCAGATTCGTAAATCTGTCACAATCTTCATAATCTCCTTCTTCCTCGTCTCAGATCGGATCTCGAATCTCGATTCGGCTCTGCTCAACCTTCGGATCTCGCCGCCGTCGTCAAAATGAATCCCTTCTCGTCCGGGACTCGCCTCAGGTACTCACTAATGCTAGTCGATTTCGCTATCCCTAATTCAGCATCGTTAGATATTACTGGGATCAAATTACTGACCATTTGCATACAATTACACGAAGATTCTTATAATAGATCGTGATCCCTGTCTATCATGTAAATTTATGATGTTATATCGGATTTAATCGAAATTTTGATTGATTTGATAAGAAGCCCAAACAATTCGAATGAGTTGCTGTCTATTGGAAAAACTATAGTATAGACCGATGATTGTTTGAAATGCGGCGGATTGAGTTTTTTGATGTTTACTGTTGTGAACGAACCTGCCACTACACCCAAACTCGGAAATTGTAATGAGGGTCGAGGATTTTACACTTGTATTCTAACATGCCCCTACAGGTCGAGCGCCAGTTTAATGGACCAAACAAATATAAGAGAAATGCTCAACAAATTGTGAACCGAGACTTAGTTGTGCGTTGTGGTATAACTGTTTTTTTTCGAAACTTGGGTTGCTTTAATACTATGTGAAAGGCGCTGCACTACACAAAAACTTCAAAGATATAGTGACGGTTGAGGCTTGTATTCTAACCGAGAGTTGGGATTATGTAGTATCATAATCGTGTTTTTTACGTGTTATGATCTCTATTTGTCTTACCCATTAGAAATTCATGACAATTATTATGCACTGAGACAAAAAAAAAAAAAGAAATATTGTACGCGCTAATCAGCTAGTAGTGAGTCAAACAAACCTTATATTGATAGTGCTAGACCACAACCTTGCCCTGTCTCTCAATGGCATTGCAATGACTTGTTTTTGATATAAATATAGTGAAGGATATTGTGAGGTACAAAACAATATGATACTGAAATACCTTAAAAATCCAGGGCTCATTTTGAATCACCTTTTGTCTACTAGCTATTATGTTATGTATTCACTCGTCTAACTTTTGATGTTGTAGGGATATGATCCGTGCTATACGGGCATGCAAAACTGCTGCAGAAGAGCGTGCGGTGGTGAGAAAAGAGAGTGCAGCTATACGCGCTGCAGTCAATGAGAATGACCAAGATTATAGGCATCGTAATATTGCAAAACTGATGTTCATTCACATGCTTGGTTACCCTACTCATTTTGGTCAGATGGAATGCCTCAAATTGATAGCTTCTTCTGGTTTCCCTGAGAAGCGTATTGGGTACCTCGGGCTTATGCTACTTCTTGATGAAAGACAAGAAGTGCTTATGTTGGTTACAAATTCCTTAAAACAGTATCCTATAGATTTTGAATTTTTAGCTACATATCTGATGTTTATTCATTGCCGTATTTACAATGTTGTTACGTAATTTGTTTAGTACCTTGACTCTTGTATAGAGATCTCAATCACACAAACCAATATATTGTTGGACTTGCACTCTGTGCTCTAGGAAATATTTGTTCCACAGAAATGGCGCGAGATCTTGCTCCAGAAGTGGAAAGGCTGTTACTGAGTAGAGATCCAAATATTAAGAAAAAAGTACTTTCTTCCCCTGGTAAAAGTACTTTCTTTAGGGAATTAATTCGTGATTGAAACATCATTTTTTAGGTAGTTTGCAAATGCTGAATAGAATTACTAAAGTTGTTCTTGGTTTAAATTTCCACTTAACTTGTTTTGTATAGCTAGTCTGCTGAACCTGCTTGAAGTGTCGTTTAATGGATGATATCATTGTAATGTTGCAAACACAACAAACATGAGAGACTTGCATCCTTTTTTGTTATCTCTATCTTGCTAGAGTTTTGCCAATATTTGAACCTACAGTTTATCAATCCTAACATGATCTTATGAAGATATAATGTCGACATAAAATCAAATCTCAACAATTCACTTATGTATCAATTTGTACGGCCATGACAATTTCTAGTTTGACTCAACACACACACACACACAGAGAGAGAGAGAGATATATAAGATCATGTTAGGATTGATAAACTGTAGGTTCAATTATATCTGTGTGTGTGTGTGTGTGTGTGTGTGTGTGTGTGTGTGTGTGTGTGTGTGAGTGTGTGTTTGTGTGTGTGTGTGTATATATATATATATATGCCTCTGAAAAAGAAATGGTTCTTCTCTTCTATGAACTATCAGTATGTATGTGTAAATCGTGCCATCAAGTAATTGTGTGGAGAGGATGGTTTTCAAAAGCAACTCTTTCTTAAGCATGTAATCCAGCCAATGAAAATTAACACACCTTATTGCATGATAAGTAACTAGTTTAACGGACCCAAAATACACAGGATAAAGGGTCTGTTGCCCTTATGTACTTCTGTTGATTGCAAACTTTTCCTGTTTTGGGATGGGAGCATTTGCATTGCCCTACATTCACAGTTCATGGAAATAGACTTTATGGCAAACTTTGAGAGCTTCTAATTTTTTATTTAAACATTCAACCATGCTCAGTACCTTTTTTCTTGTTTAGAAAATAATTATCATTATGCTGAAGCTATTCCTCAATAGGGTGAAAGAGTGGTAGGATGCTAAAAGATAATAAATGAGTGAATTATATGAGAAATTATTAGAGGTAGCCCTATTGAAGGATAAATTGAGAGAGAACTTATTGATATGGTTTGGGCATGTGCAACAAAGACCATAAAAACACTAGTTAAGTAGAGTGATAGGATTGTTGGATTGTAATTAATGAAGCAAAGAGGGCTAAAGTTTGTTTAGTGGGTTGAAGTAGTTAAGAAGTTTGGGGTAGTTCCTAATTTGAAAATATGTCCTTTAAAAGGGGTGAACAGCGAAAAATGAGTCACGTCATTGACACCAAAGATGTGGGATGATAGCTCTGTTGTTGTATGTACGTATTTTTAACCCCTAAAAAAGGGATGCCCCTAGCTAAGACAAATCTGGGGTAACAAAGGAGCTTGTCATATCCAATTTGCTAGTTAACGTAACAGGTGGAAAAGATCAAAGAAGTTAACCACTCGATTCCGAATTTCTGATGTTAACACAAAAACAAGAAAATATATTACCAAATGCTGCAATGATGAAAATTGAAGAATATTATTATTTTTTAGTTCCTAATAACATTACTGGTCATTTAGAGGGAAAACGGTGAACAGGCGGATTACTTTCACTTTATTCCCATTCAACCCAATTAAATACATTCCCTTAGTATACATATATGTTGGTGGAACACTTGTTAAATGTAGGTTTTAGTATCAGATAACTAGTGTCGCTCCTACATTATGGGACTAGTTATGTTACTCTGCTTTTGTGCTTAGCTACATTTTATGGTTGTCAAAGTGCTATATATCTGCAGAATGGTTGCATAGGGAATTTAAATACTGTTGCATTGAGCTATAAGTTTTGTAGATCAGTATGTTGTTGCTTGAATCTTAATACATGTTTTATTTGTTTTTGGTTGTAGTAGCCATTTTTTCCCCACGTCTAACTTGAGTTTTTTTTTAAATTTTTTTTTTAAAAGGCTGCATTATGTTCGATAAGGATTGTAAGAAAAGTTCCAGACTTGGCAGAAAACTTTATGAGTCCTGCTGCTACATTACTCAGGGAAAAGCATCATGGAGTTTTGATATCTGGAGTACAGCTCTGTACCGATCTATGTAAAGTCAGCACAGAGGCTGTAGAATACTTAAGGAAGGTATTGTCCATGTTTTGATCAACTTAACTGCTTATGTATATTTGCAATTTTTAATGCTGTTATTACTGATATAGTTGAGTGGAATTTAGTCAATTTTCAATATTTGTATGGTAGTATACATCTATTGGTTATCTGGATTTTTTTGGGTTTAGTTTTCATTAAGTTTGCTCTCTAGCTTATTTCAAAAGTTTTCTTATCAAATGGGTAAACTGTGGAACTTTATTTAGAGCAACCTATGTGGAAGAGATGCCCATGTTCTCAAAATGATGATCAAACATTATTATTCGGGAAGTCATCTGAGACCTGTATATGGAGGAACATGTTACAAAAATATAAAGGAAAAATAATATTCTTCTTATGAGATTTTCCTTGTCTGATATGTAGTTTATATCTTTATTCTCATGTATTTGAGGAACAACTTACAAAAGTTACATTATACTAGGCACCAGTATAGCTGAAGAGAAAAACTGGCAAAATTTTGTATGATATGTTCCATGAATCAACGTTGAAACTCCTAGTCAGGCAAGATACATTATTATACACCCTCTTCTTAATTTCTACTCTGATATAGGAAGCATCGTGTCAGACGCATGCCAAATACATGCCCTGCACATTACAGCTTTCAAATACAAGTGCCTGTGCTTCATGGATAAGGAACAAGTTGAGGAAAGCGAAAAAACATCCTTGTAGCACAGAAGTAATATGATAGTTTGGGCAAAATTATCTTGTTAAGACAATGTAATCTTTTAAGTTTTCGTATTTCAGTTTACACACTGGAAGTCAGTAAGCGGTGATCGTACATGCAGAATTAATAATTTCGCTTGCATTTACGACATTGGCACTTATGATATGGTAAGTGGTTAAATGCAGTAGAAATACCACATGTGCTTGCATGAGGTTATCCCTCCCTCCTCCCCTGCCCCCTCTCCTCTCCTCTCCTCTCCTCTCCTCTCCTCATCCCTCCCTTCATATCTCTCTGTATCCACTACCAAAAATTTGCTAGTATAGTGACTCCTAAGCTTCGTTGATGACCTATACCCGGCTAAATCAAACAACACTAATTTGCAGTTTAAAGTTATTATATTTACCATTAGCATGACTCCAACATAAATATGACCTGAATGATTATTTTAGCATAGGTGGACATCTTATGAACTATATCATCGGGTTGAGGAATTCTTGGCCGAGTAAGCATTTATGCTCCATTTAGTTGCTAGCAATTGGGAGCTTTTTCAAGTACATGGCCCAATCAGACCACTGTTTTCCCCCATAATTATAAATTTACTAGTTATGAAGCACATGTGATGCACGCTTGTTAATTTTTAATCTTAAAATTTAAGTTAATGTAGATATAAAATGCGCGGTTGAGATTTGATGGGGTGGTTTGGCTGGTTCATATAACTTGAACTTACTTTGTGTGGTTAAGATTTTATTGAGTGATCTGGATGGTTCATATAACCCAAACTTAAAATGCATGGTTGAGTTAGTTTAAGTCCGGTTTTCTGCAAAGTACACAACTCTAATTCTCTAGTTATAATAGTAATGATGATTTTTAACCGGAAACCCTCATAGGGTTACAATTTTCTCCACTCTAGTTAGAATTAATATATTTGAATAGGTGATTGGTAGGATATCTGTTCAATATCTCAGAATTGTAACAATTCTACCTTGTATAGTTATAAATGTTTATATGCTATGGTTTCAACACTCAAGATGGATGTAGCAACCTCTACAAGTGGAATTTACTGTCAAAACAGACAATTTCTAATTCTAAAAAGTTTTAGTAAATTTACTTTGAGCGTTGTAAGGTGATCATATCTACATCTGTAACTATATTAGGCAGCATTAAATTTCCAAGATTTCAAATATATTCAATCAAATTGCTGAAATTACAGTAAGCAATTACAAGAAATCAAACAGCACAAATTGGAGTTTCCATTTTATAATTCTTGATCTGTTGAATTGTGAATTTGAATGGAGTTGCAATTCCTTCCAAGGCAGAACAAACATGCCCTCATATAAGTTCTATAACGCTAAAATCGTCTCTTGAAAAAATATTAAGCATGTATATCCTAATGATAGCTGATAGCAGAATTCTCCATTTCTTTGTGGGATATTCTCCCCTCCTTCAGTTTGTGCAGCTAATAACTGATTTGAGGCTTTACTAGTCAAGGAAGATAACCTTATGGGTTTGTCTTTTCTTCTTTAAATTTAAATTGCATCCTAGCTTTATACTCTTTATTTTTTCCTTCTTCTAAAATTATAGTTTTGTTTAATTTTTACATGTAATTACATTGTTTGGCATACAATAATTATTCACAATGATTATAGAACTGCATAGAGGGTTTGGTTCGGATACTGAAAGATGTCTCAAATAGTCCATATGCACCTGAGTATGACATTTCCGGGATTACAGACCCTTTTCTACATATTCGTGTGCTTAAGCTCATGCGTGTGCTGGCCCAAGGAGATGCTGACTCTAGTGAATATATCAATGATATTCTTGCACAGGTTAGTAGTTTTTATACTTATGTTAATTTTTATTTGGCAGTTAGTCTTGTTCTCATCTGTCTTCTATTAAATTGTTTAGTAAATGAATATTTAACCTTCTTGGAAGTTTAACATCTAATCAATTTTTATTTGGCTACGCTTGAAGATCTTGGATATAATTTTTACACCCGACATAAATGTTTATAACTCTTTATTATTTTTACTCTTAACTGTTGATAACTGATTGTTTTTTCTTCTCCTCACTCTCCTTAAACAGACAGAAAAAGCAGATTGGATAAACAACTATGATCTTCACCTAGTTGCTTTATTGTTATCCGTGTAGTGAGGGATTTTTCTACTAGAAAATGTCAAAGGTGAACTGATAGAGAGCATTATAATCTATCAGTTTATTCAAGTCTTGAAATTAAATTTAATGACATGCAACTACGTTCTTAATTCTCTCAAATCCTATTGTAAGGAGGATTTATTTCTGCAAACCTGACTTTCAGCAACAACAGGTCAAGGAAGATTTTGGAATTGAATATATAAATCTCGTTGTTTGAGAACAATGCTGTGCCTGCATCATCTAAAAGTTCCATTTGTTGCTACCTATTCTCTTTTTAGTTTGCATAAATTGAGAACGGCTTGGATTGTAGAATAAGATGGATTAGGCTATTGGGTTTCAAGCACATCGACTTGCACAGATGGAAAAACAAGTTTATAAAGGCATTGTTTGTTGGAAGGAAATAGTCCACTAGATAACGTTATATACATGAGAATAAGGGGGCTAGTATGTGATTGTAACCAAGTTAACTAGGGGACCACTCTAAATTCATATCTTGACTATCCCAAATATGGTTAAGTACTTAGATATGATCTACATCATAAAGACTGAGCGTACAAAATTTCAAATGAATTCGACGAGTGTTAACAGTTCATGCAACCACAAAAAATCAACGTTTTAGAAAGAGTCTAGAGTTACTCTAATTTCGGTCGCATGATGAGTGGTTAAAAGTTGTCGAATTCATTTGAAATTTTGTACTAACATAATTATGATGTAGATCATATCCAATGGTATGGATATTCATTTTGGTTGGTAGATATATGAATTTTGAGCTAGGGTGACACAATGACCCCACTCTCTCTCTCTCTCATTCTCTCTCATTCTTTCTCCACACATATAGTTTTGACCTTGGGTAATGCTAGTTGTACTGCTTTTGTATTACCTTCGTACCACAAGAAACAAGGATGTGGGGTCCACAATCACAATTACTTGTGTTTCCACATCCCTGTTTCTTGTAATATAAAGTAGTATAACTAGCATTATCCTTTGATTTTTGATATTACTTGCTCTATAGCTTCCGAAGGGTTGATGTGTAGCTCTGTAGTTGGTGTCAGAGTCTTGAAGCAGGATCAGCACAATACTTTAAGTACAGGAAGGGAGAAAGGATTGTACACTAACATGGTGCCAATTGTCAACCTGTATGTTTTTCAAAGATTGATTGATTGATTGCTTCATGGAAGTTCCAGAAGCAATCATAGGATGCTTTGTTCTTCGAGGGCTGACTCTAGAATACTAAGAATAGACAGTTTTGAGGTTTTCTTCTGGTTATGGTTGAATTTCTTCTTCCTTTCTCCACTATGTTATCCCGCGTTCTCCAAATGAAGAAACCACAGATGGATTTGCCACTTCACCTTTGGGCTCAGCTTTGTCAAATTCACTTGTTTAAATGAAAGTTCTGGATAACAACTTATTTTTCTAGCGTACGGTTATGTCCCTTACTGGGGTTGATACTCTGATAATTAATTTCATTTACTCTTTACCATATCAGAAATATATGGTTGGAAACAGTAATATTTGCTTGAGAAACAATAACAGCATACTCATTATGTATTATTTGTCTTGAGTACTTGTTGTAAAGCAAATTCATTCTCATTCACACTGAGTTTTTCTATATGCAAATATATCATGGAACAGCTATGAGCTATATTATTCTTTCAAAAATTGTACCCGACCAATACTTCAAGTAATAATGTCTTTAGTACTTCGTGTAAAACAAACTTCATTCTCATTTATAGGCACTCTATGAATTTGCTATATCGATATGCAAATAAATCAAGGAGTAACTTGAGCTATCTTATTCTTTCAATTATTGTCCTTGACTGATACTTGATATATTATTTTCAGCCACTATATTATTTGTATGTAACTCCTCTCTCTTCCTCTCTCACACACACAGAGGCACAGTCTTCCCCAACTCCACCACCTTTTTCCCTTTTATTTGTCCTTGTGAAACTTTTTGAATCTTGCTTGGTAATGGCCAGTTCATCTTTTGTGATTCTATCTTTGTTGATTGACTGGTAAACGCTCTCTCTGAAATTTGTTCACAATCAGGTTTCAACGAAGACGGAGTCCAACAAAATTGCTGGGAATGCAATTCTTTATGAATGCGTTGAGACAATAATGGGTATTGAAGCTACTAGTGGACTAAGGGTGCTTGCAATCAACATCTTGGGGAGATTTTTATCAAATCGAGACAATAATATTAGGTTACCCTCTTGCACTCTTTCAACTAATATTTGTATCACACTATATATGGATATGTCACAAATTTTGCTCCGAATTTGTTTATTGTCATATAGCTATGTCTATTGCTATTTTTTATACTTCTATAGTCCTATAACATCGTGATACCTTTAATTGAATGACTTGTTTTCAGTCATACATCATTTTGGCGACTTGGATTGATAGATCGTTCTGGTAGTTCGACTGTGGAATTTCTTTGTTTCAGTATTTCCGGAATATGAGCGTGTGGTGTGTTCATACTTCCCAAACCCCCAAGACAAATGCCCAACAAATTGGGGCTGAGACCTGGATGTGCGCGGTGGAAAACATTTTTAAAAAAACTCCTCAATAAAGAAATAAATAATTTGCTCCTGGCAGGACTTGAACCTGAGTTGTGCTGATACCATACGAAACACCCTGCCACTACACTAAAATTTCGAACTTGTAGGAAGGGTTAAGGGAATTGCTCTTGTATTCTAACACTGATCAAAATATCTCAATCGCAGTGGAATCGGGAATGGATACTTATTAAGACTTGAGAAAATTGTTGTTGAATTTTTGTTCAGCAAGAAATCACTGAGGGTTAGATTTTCGGTCAGCAAGAAATCATAGAGGACCTCCCATTTGTTCACAATCTAAACGTCGAATCTTATTTGATAGATCTTCCTTTGTGTGAAAATTGTTTTTCACTTGTAACTTTGATCTTAGTCAGACCATCAAGGAAGTTCCCAAAACTTCCCTAGAGAACTTCCCGAAGTTCAGACGTTTCTGTCAATTCATGTACAATTGGAAAGTTTGGGCTTAGCTTCTTAATTTGTTGGGTTAATTATCTATTTATTTTCTTATATTAGAGTTTAATATAGCCACTATCTCGTTTCTCCATGTTTGCTTGGTTTATGGCTTATATAGGTCGTGTAAGATTATACTCCAAGGGTTTTCCTATTAGGTCAAATTAATTATTAGTATATTTCTTTGTGCGTTTCAATAGTTATTGTCTAATTTGTCTTATATATTCCGCCAGATATGTTGCACTCAACATGCTAATGAAGGCTGTTGCGATGGATTCTCAAGCAGTGCAGCGACACAGAGGAACCATCTTAGAATGTGTCAAGGTACTATTATTTGCAGTTCATTCTTGTTCCTTTGCTCATGTTTCCAGTCTGAAGAAGATAAAATGGAACCGCAAGTTACTAACAATTATATCACCTCAGTTTTTTTTGGGGTGGGGGGATTGTTAGTTAGAAACTAAATAAAATTAGTTATTTTTGTTGATTGGTAGTACTGTTTTTTTTTTTCTTCTTCTTTGGTCAAGTTCACAATAGAGCATTACATGACTTTGGTGAAAGTGCTATTTTGATTGTGATCTGCATTGCGTTTTAGGAGATAGGTGTATCAACCTCTGCCTATCACAGGCTTGCATAAGTAATACAGACTCTTTCAAATTTACATACTAATTTGCAGTTAGATAACACTGGAAGTTTAATCCCTGCAGGAGTTTTTCTTACTTTCATCTGGATTCAAACAATCAAGAGACAGTTTTAAGTCGTTCAGTTTCTGTTGAAGCAAAACAAAACTCCTTGAAACAATTTTAGTGTTTGGGTTATAATCAGGAAATGAGTATTGCATTTGTTCGGCAGATTTTGTCTAGTCACTAGGACTCGGTTTTTAAAGCTCTGAGGATATCTTCTTCCATCTGGTTGAAATTACGGTGAGAGAGAAATTTTTAATCATCAAATATTTCATTGTGAAGAAAAAACCAAACTCTTTGGAATGGTTCTAGACTTTTAGTATTTAGGTTTTGTCATATCTTATATAAAGGAATCTTTCACCCCTTCATCATATCCTTAGGATGAGTAACTAATAATTTTGTTTATCTAAATATATTTTCAGTTGGTGCTGTTTGCTTATCTTATCTACGACTAATTAGTAACTTGTATTGGGGCCAAAAAATTAGTTTTTTGATCAAAAGTTTTTGGGTTATCCATCAGATCTATCACTGGATTTGTCTTATCTTTCCGAGAAATTGATTTTAGAATCTTGGAAGTGGCTATGTTAGGTGATAATTGTTAAGATCTTCATCATATTTGATTGCTAGAAGTTGCATTTAGTTAATCATTAAAGGAATATTTGTCTTCATGAAATAAGCTCAAGGTATATTTAAGTATGGAGCTGTATTATTGTATACTCTCAAATCATACATATCTAATTTCATACTTGTCTTCTAAAACTAAATAATTTCTTTTAAGCCTACCTGATCTCCCAGTTTGTCATATAAAATCACATTTTGTTGTCCTTCTTAGTTCTATAACCTTGAGTTATAAGTAATTAACCAAGGGGTGATTTGTGCAGTACCTTTCAGTAAAACCGCCGAATTGCTGTCTGTCACACCCTAGCTAATTTTTCACCCTTGTTGCAACCAAACACAGTTCAATCTGAAATGTTTGGTAGCTTGCAATACACATTCTTAAATATATATGTTACGGCATATTGACATGTTTCATTTGTAAGCTTTATGTTTATGTCACTGTCCGTACCTAATAATCTGAAGTTAAAATAAAAATTCATCGTGTGGCAGGTAGGGATGCTCTCGGAAACGAACATATCGGATTCGATCTGAATCCGAATCCGAAAAAATTGCGGATTCTGATATTAAATATCCATATCTTTTCGGATTTGGATCCGGATACAGATACTAAAATATAAAAAGTTCGAATTCGGATACAGATCCGGATCCGGCCAAATTTTCCAGATTTGGTACGGATATCCGAGACATTAAATATATATCCTTTTGTGCCTGGCTATGACACAACTACACTTGTGGCCTATTTGTTATGTGGATGAATTAATATGGTGTTGAGCGAGGTTCGAGCCCTGGTCACAAACCATCTGTTATATTTTTCTGCCATAGACTTTGCATCTTATATTTCTTGGCCAAAAAAATTAAGTTAGCCCCCTCAGTTGAACTTTACTTTTTTTTTTCCCATTACATCTTTCTTGGTTCCATATTTTCTTTAACTTATTTAGAATCTATATATATACTACTTTTCATATAATCATTAATCTCTTTTATGTTCCACTCAAAATTAAAATGTTGAATATCAACCTCTTTCATATTCTGTTTCTTATTTGTATTCGATATATCGTATCCGATTTGCATCCGTATCCAAAACTTGCGGATACGGATATAATTTTCTTTTTCCGAGTCATATCCGTGTCCGCATCCAAATCTGTCTTTGGAATGCGGATAGAGATATTGGTATAGCCAATATCCGATCTGTATCCGATCCGAAAGCATCCCTAGTGGCAGTATTTTTGAAGTCATGTTACCAAATTGTATTTCTTGTGATCATCACAAGAGAACGCCATCATATCATAGGATTCCCGTTCTTGAAAATCTATCTAGAAAACGAAATGGATTCTTGGATTATTCCTTGGGGCAAATGCTTTTGTGCATACCTCTGGTTTATCTTTACGATATGGCATGTCCATAAGATGATATGAACTAGCTAAAATTCTGCCCAGTGCTACATTATAGATGCAGGGATACCATTGTTCTCAATTAAATATATAATTATGGGCATTAGCCGGTGACCTATAGTTGTTAGTGTTTTCTGTCTGATTTATTTGTAAGTGCAGAGGTATCCATGTTTTTTTTTGAAGTCGTTCATTTGATCGCATTATCTTACATTACGAGTGTATCGTATTTAGTTTTACTCAGTCTTTGGCATTATCTGTCCAACCAACATTGTTGGACATGGTTTGCATGTTATAGTTTCTGTAATGCTCAATGTCACTCTTTTGGTTCCCTACTATGATCATTATCACCTCTTCGTTAGTGTATAATGTACTAAACCTTATCATTTTGGTATTGCAATTTTCAGGACTCTGATGCATCAATTAGGAAAAGAGCCCTTGAACTTGTTTTTGTTTTAGTTAATGACACTAATGTGAAGCAATTGACCAAAGAACTTATTGACTATCTGGAAGTTAGCGATCCTGAATTTAAGGAGGAACTTACTGCAAAAATCTGCTCAATTGTTGAGAAGTAAGTTGATTTTCTGCATTATTTTATTGGAATGTCTTTCATTAATTGATTCATCTGCAATGCTCTACTAATTTTAACTACTTCTAGCGTAACCGTTTTTAACTATGCATTATTTATTGCTTGTACAGATATTTAAAGTTATTATTTCAATTGTTCACCACTTCGCTGCATAACTGTTAATGTCATTTGTGCTTTAACTGTGTCTGTTACATATTAAATACACATATAGTAAGGCTTTGCTGCTCCTTGGGAACAAACTCAGTGGTTGTGGCACTTGTAAGACTACACAAGGGTCCATTCATCAAAACAATGGAAAAATATGTTATGGTCATCATTTTTCATATATTTTTTTATCCAGATTTTCTTTTTTTTATCTCAAGGTGCGCATGGTGAAATTATTGTGAATGAAAAGTGGCACCAATGTAAGCTCACGAAAAATATAATCATTTCTTCTTCTGCTTTAATATCTGGTTGCACTCATGGTATATGGCTAGGTGCCCCCTCATCTTTATTGTCCAAATAATTTTTCCCCCATTCCTTCTAGCCTTACAACCTGTACCCTTCTGTCACTATTGACCGACTTCCTTCTCTTTGGTTGTTTATAGAGCTGTACCTTATGACTTACAAGATCATAAGTTTCAGGTTTGTTAACTTCTTCTGTCTCATGACACATAATTTTGCCACAAACCCCTCTCTGATACATGGCAGTGCATACACCTATCTATTTTATCCTAAATATTTTCTATATTAGCTACATATAAAGCCACTCTATAGGCACATCACTATCCACGTGTAAACAAACCCAAAAATATACTCCACGATTCTTTCTAAGATACCCAAAAATACACCTCCTTTCCAAGATATCCTCAAAATAAAACATAATGCACATTACCTATAAGTTCTTGTACATTCTGCTATTCATAACACCTCACACAATCAATTATGCATAACTTCAAATGATGTTTTACAATTCCAAATAACTTGTCAAAAATTTGGTGTTATTGGAACAGTTCTGCATCTCCGTTTGTACCAACAGATACATATACATACATACATACATACATACATACATATATTTGAGTTACACCATTAACCTTCCATTAATGTTTAGAAAGGAATTTACCAAGTGATTACTATCACAATATATAAGTGAGTCACCTCCAAAAGAAGTTGTTCATCATGGATTACTTTGTCGTTTGCATAAAGAATCAATAAATCATAAGTGGTGGGTTTATGAAGTATTTGCTCACCTTTACGATAGGTTTTCGGAGAAGATGGACTTTTTCATGCTTCTCTCTTTCCTGCCCACTGGTGAATATTACCAAATGCCTCATTTTAATTGATGTGGACCAATACCGTATGTATGCATGCAATTGGGCTTCTCCTCTCCAACCACTTTTTGGGAATTAGTGGTTATTTTTATAATTCTCATGAATAATAATGTTCACCTACTTATTATGTTTGCATGGAATGGTTAAAATTTAAAAGGGAAGAACAACAAGCGTAGTAAGTGTGCCAAAAAACATCTATACTTGTACTAGTACTATGTAATGGGAGGAGAGTGTTTAGCTTGCCTAAAAACGTGTATTGGTCATGCCTTTTTTCTCTACTTTTGTCATACTAATAGGAATCACCAATGTAAGCTGGTGATGATCATTATGCATTGAGAGAAAATTAATGACTCATGTTATGTAACACACTGGGTCTGCTCACCTAATAGTCTAGTAATCCCAAGTCAGTCTCAGTCACATCCCAACATTTTCCATGATCCCGCCACAGGGCAAAAGTCTCACCCAAAAGACTAGCTAGTTTAGAAGGCAACTTGGGTTCGTTGACTTTAGTAAATATGGACCACTCCACTCCATCCGATGTGGGACTAAAGTTCTCACTCCAACTCGCACTCACATGCTAACTACTATATATTATTTTTGGTCCATCTTACATGCCCATGAGCCCACCAATTAATAACTCATAAAGCCCACCAAGCATCTGCTCAGTCCAAACTAGGGCTATATCATTTGTAACACCTTGGGTCACCTACTCGTCTAAAATCCCCGAGTCATCCCCATAGTCATGACCCGGTCTTTTTCCACGGCCCCGCCACATGGCTTTGCCCCACCCAAAAGTGCTAGCTTGTTAGGCACTCTTGGGATCATATGCAGTCTATTTATACCACTCTTCACTCATTCTCATAACCAGTATGGGACTAAATCTCACATTCTAACACCCATGCTGAACACTAATTCACTACAATTATTTTTTACATTTTTTTTTGATAAAAAGATGACCTCTGTCATCGTTTCATTAATGATAATTAACGAAACCAAGTAGTACAAACATATCTACAAAACAGGGCCCTAATGCCCCCAAAATACAACTACCGACTTACACAAATAGTTGGAATCAAGTAGCAACATGAAACATCATAAAAAGAAAATACATCACCAGCATTAACTGTAACACAACATCTAAACAATATTTCCTTTCCACGATTTGATGCGTTACTCCTCGCTCAACTTCAGCTTCTTCCTAGCTCCCACGTATCCTGCCCAATCATGAATAAGAAGGAAAATTATATGCATAGATGTAGAAAATCTGTAATGAATATTTCGAAAGCACAAATCGTTTCGGTCTAGCCATAGACTCCACAGGGTTGCCACTACTGCTATATCCCATGCTCGTTTATCCTCTATCCTAATGAGGTTGTCCCTCCAACATCCCTACACCTCTGAAGTTGAGGTGGGCCAGCGTAAGCACCCGAATCCCCTACAGACCATTTCCCATGTAAATACTGCCTTAGGGCATGTGAAAAAAAGGTGATTAGTGTCCTCGTCCGCATCTAAACAAGTATCGTATCTGGCCTCAATTTGCATGTTTTTTTCCTAAGATTGACTTTGGTTAGAATGACATCGTTGTGCACCAACCAGCTAAAGACCTTAACTTTTAGGGGCGCCTGTGTACCCCAAATGGCATTCTCCTCTTTGCATCTAAGCCCCCCATCGTTGAGCCATTTGTATATTGATGCCACTGAGAAGGATTGTGACTCTTCGATGTTCCACCATCTGTCGTCAGCCTCATTCGTCATTTGACCTCCTTCCGCTTGTACAAGCCTATGAAGCTCTTCGAACTGGCTGATGCTCTCCTGTGTCAATCGATCTGCTACCGTCATAGTTAGTTTCCCCCTTTTCCAGACATCTGCCACTAATGCGTCGGAGTTGATTGCAGCTGCCACGACTTGCGGGAATAGGTTTAGTAGTGTTCTGTTCCCGCACCATTTATCCTTCCAAAATCTAGTGCTTCTCCCGTTTCCGATCCTGCACCTTGTGTTAGTGTTAAAAATCTCTCCTTGTTTGGCCACCCCTTTCCAGAGGAACGATACTCTTCCGAACGCACTTCGCCCCCCGAATTGATATTTTTTTTCTCTTACGAAATAGATCGAACGAGTAGGACCACCATCGTCTTCTTCGTTTGTAGATCTTCCACCACCACTTGCTCAGTAGCGCTCGATTCATATCATGAAGGTTAAGGATTCCAAGCCCTCCGAATTCTCTTCTCTTACACACTCTACCCCACTTAACGAGGTGAAACCCTTTGTTATCCTCATTGGTTCCCTTCCATACGGAATCGTCTTCTTATCCGATCTATCTTGTTAATCACCCACTTCGGCAGTTCATAGATCAACATGAGGTAAAGAGGAATTGCGTTAATAACCGAGTTGAGTAGTGTAATCCTTCCCCCTAAAGATAGATATATTATTTTTAACATTTTCTAAGCCCATTAAGTAGCACATCGTACAAACCCACCAATTAATTTGCCCAACAATTTACTAACTCCTCCAGCCCACCTAGCATCTACTAAAGTCCAAATTATGGGTATTGTATAATAACTAGTATTAAACGGTAAAAGCCTCACATGCTAAAAATTTAGTGTTATAACAAAGTAACTAATATGTGATGCATTGCATGATTTATCAGTTTGAAATGGCCCATCACCCACACAACGTATGTAGGCAACTCCTACAACTAATTGTGGTGTTAAATAATAGTTCTTTTTTTTAACTATGGTCCAGACTTTTTAGAACTACGACAATATTGGATAGTCTTTGTCCTTTTATATCTCGCTGTATTAATTATAGGTCACCGGTTTCTCCATTCACTTTTTATGGTTCATTGTACTGACAGTTTTTTAATAAATTGAACATTATTATGCACTGATTATCTCCGGGTTATGTTGTTTATGCAGGTTTTATTATGAGAAGCTATGGTATATTGACCAGATGTTGAAGGTCTTATCTGAGGTAAGTGAAGAAGAAATTATTTTAAGGTGTCAGTTCATATAGTAAAAGAATCCATAACCTTTCATTGCTCTTGCTGATATGTTTATCAATGTTTGTGGCTTATTGCTTAGTTAACCTGCTTGCAGCTGAGCAATGCATTTAAATTTAAGTGTTGCCAATGTTAGAAGATCTTTTTAAATTTTACCGACACTCAAAACCGTTCTGGTAGATGGTTACTATGGTCTCAGTTAATTTGAAATTGATTGATTTGTTTTTACATCATAAGATCATAATCCATGGAAGAATTGCTGTCTTCTTTTCGTGGCTAGAAGCCTAGAAGCATTTTTTCTGCCATGGTGGATGTTTGAAAAAAATTACATAGTTGTCCGTGAGGAAGTTGTTTTAGTGTCTAGATAATTCTCATAAAGATATCTTCTATTAGCGCCCTCATATTGCTATATCAGACTGGTTTTGGCTGAGAGCATAGGTAGACCTATCCTTTTCAGAGGCTTTACATCTTTGCCTTCTAGATGGGTCATTTACAATTTTATCTCTCTTTTTTTCCTCTTTCAAATATAATGCAGCCAGTTCATCTTTTTGTTGGAAGTTGGTTTGGCTTTTAGTGTAATCTGATTAATAATTTCAGGCGGGACGCCAGTTATGGATAGAATTGAACTGTAAATCTTGATGCCTTAAAAATTAACATCATTTTATTTGGTTTATAATGGTTAACCTTCTACCCTTAACTAGAGCTAACAATATTGATTATTATGATTGTTTTGTGTAGTAGAGGATTGTTACACGTCCAATCCAACCCGGTGGTGGATCTTTCCCGTCGTCACCAACATCGTCGATGATTGCTACGGTAGCAATGAAATAAAACACAAAAGAGAACAAAAACAAGGAAAAGAAATTGGAACTAAATTTAATATGAGTTCATTTTCATCATAACAATTCTTATGGCTCCATCCCAATATAAAGAGAACAAATGAAGAAGAGAACGCTACAGTAGATCCGCCATACGTGCGTTGCCACGTAGCACGTGCAACGCGCAACGCACGGAAATTACAAAAAGGAAAAGAAACTAACAAACTAACTGCCGTCACTGTAGAGTGGGTCCCTCCCACTAAAGAACTCTCCACTCATAGGCTGCCATGCAAGCACGCACTTCGCCCGTGATCATCCAACAATGGGTGGTTATTGCAAAGGGCTAGACTACTTATTCAAATAAGCCCTTAAAAGAAAGAAAATCAACCGGGGACTGATATGTGAAGAGCTGGACTGATGCACAAAGAAGTTTCAGCTCGATACAACTGTATCAAGCCTCCCTCCTTAAAAATGAGCCCCCATACCCCTTTAAATGTGCGATAAAATCCAATAGGGTCAAAAACAAAATACTTTGTGGATAACCGAGAGTTGGGTGTTAGGCTGCCATCAGTGTACTTAAACCAAACTGCAATTTGATCAGCTTCCACATTTGGCTTGAGATATTTCTTACCATCATTTTCTTGTATGACAGTGAGGGGCCGTTCTTCTTTTAGGCCAAAGTATTGTAAAGCACCTTGACTGGCATCACGATCACCAATCAGAAAGCTTACACCCTTTCCCTTATAGCTTGAGGCAGTATCATAATACTTGGATTTAAGGCCATCAACCTCCGGGACAAACTTCGACTTCAGAGAAGAATCTCAATTAGCATACAGCAAGTCATCATCTGGGGCATAAAAATAGGTCACAAGCTCAAGAGTGATCTCATCAGGAGTAATATCTTTCTCTTCGCTAACCATCTCTTCATCTGTATTTCTTTGATCTCTTTCCAACCTCCAATCTCAACTTCCATGTCACATTTGACAGGTTTTGGAATGTCTTCCTCATCATTAAACATATCTTCAGGTTCTGGCTTATGAGTTTCTTCACTGAGCTGCAAACCCAAAGACAAATTCCTCTATCTCTGTGATAACTTTGTTTTTCTCTAGTTCTCCTTTCATTGAGCTCTGATTAACTTCTTTATGCTTATTTGCTGCGACCAAAAGTGCAACAGCCTGGGGTCCAGAAACCCCACCTTCTTCTTTCTTCTTCTTTCTTTGCAGATAATCGCTTTTAATCCTTCCTAGAACCAAGTTCACCACCTTGAAGTAAATCAAGGTCATGCTGAAGGGCTTTCCTGCAGTTTGGATCAAATAAACAGTTGAGTACCTCAGTCCTGCAGTTTTTTAACATACAACTGAGAGTAGATAATCCCTCGGCCTCTGATGAAGTAATCCTCATCGTAAGTAACACCCTCTATAATTTTCTGCACACTCTTCTTCATTCCTTCCATTAATAAACAGTAGTTGTCCTTTAGGCTCGGAAGAAATAAGGTTGCATAAGAGTGCAATCTGAGTGTCTACAACATTGTGTAGTTTGATTCCATACTGAAATTATAAAGCCTCACTATCTCGCTTGCAATCATGAATGGGTTTTTGTATGGAACTAGACTCCAGTGCAGGCTTACAGGCTTGAACTAGTGCCTGTTCCAATTTCTCTATAGAAGATTCAATCATTGCTTCATCAGAAGACTTGATAAGCTTAGAGGATAGTCTTTATGCTGCTATGGGAATAGGTACTTGAAGCATAGATTTTCTAGCTGCTCCTACCAACTAAAGATTCCCAATCTGTTTGCTAAAGGAGCAAATATCTCCAGAGTTTCCGTTGCAAATCTCTGTTGCTTGATAATGGGCAAAGCTTCCAATGTTAACATGTTATGAAGTCTATCAGCAAGTTTAATAAGGACTGCTCTGGCATCCTTTTTCTTTTTCTTTGCATATTATCCATTTGCTTCTTGATTAATCTCAGATGGTTGCAAAGCATCAGAAGGCTGGCTAGCTTCACTGCATTTAGATTTTCTGTGTCACGCCCCGCTTTCCATTATACGAAAACACGGGCACGCAACTGAGGCCCAGCGGATGATGGGTACATCATCCATAAGTTGTAAAGTTTATTTCAATAATATGAAATATAACAATAACCACGCATGCAATAAAATATCACATAAAACATAAATATTCCATGAAGTGTCTCATACATAACCAACATCTGGAAAGCAAATAACTTCGGGTCAACAAAGCTCGGAATACAAAGTATGAAAGTAATACAATGCTGGAAATGAAATGACCTGAATAAAAAAGCTATGACTATCAATTCCACTCCAATCTTTAGAAGATCAGTTCTCCAAGTCCTTCAGTTGCTCCCTCCATGATACCTGTAATCTCAACATCTAGAGATGGAGAAAATGCCCGTTAGAGCAAGCTTCGGGCGACAAGTACTAGCAAACAGTGAAAAAAATAAAGGATTATATAACAATAACAAGGAATTGGAACGATATCAGAGTCAATAAATGATAAACGATAACAAAATCAAAAGTCGATAATCAATAATTCAGTAATTGGGAATCAATGTCCAATAACAAGTATTTAGTATCAGTGTCAATGTTCAATGTTCATCTCATGTCTATTAATCTTTTATCAATCCTAACTAATGCACGCAATCCTGCGTCCCATACCACAGGTTCTGATGCATACAATCAAGTGAACGTTTAGACTATAGTGGTGAATTCTACAGAGTCCTGTACTCGGGTCTTGCAATATCAATGACCAATGACCGATGACTAATATACGATAAATCTAGATACTGTAGTCAGTAATCCACAATCAATCGATGACCAATATGACCAATATGGACTGTGACCAATATCCCCTTCCGAGTACTCTCCTATATTGTCCACTACCAAGTCAACCCTTATTTTTCCGGCTTGTTATTATTTTATTAATAATTATTTATAGTCATGCAACCAATACGATCAATGAAAACGGTAGTATCAAGAATTATGCAACGGGTATAATCGATGAGAACAGTAGCATTAATAAAATTATCAAGAAGATATCAAGGCTATACAATAAGTGAAGTATACATGGTTCAATTCATTAATATAAAAAATATTGGGTTTATATGCAAAATATAACAATACAGGTTCTGGACAGCAGCACCTAGTGGTACTCAAATTCACTTTCCCGTTGCTACGGGAATGCAAATCCGATTCCGTCAAAGATTCTAGAATGTAGACTCTCTACCGGTTCCAACGCATATTCACACTGTACATTACAGTCACAGTAATTAGGTCGATTAATCAATTCTTTACGGGCTTCGTGCACAGTCTCTTCTGGAAATTATAACATGCCAGTACTAAAACAGCGATAACTTACAATCTATAAATCGGACTGAGAATCCGTAAGATGTTCCGGATCTAGGACTCAGTGTGCTACAATTTCTATGTACAAGGTTTTAAGTTTCGATGTCAGGAACTGGGTCGAAACCTGAGTATGAAGTCGAGCAATTGACAAGGCAGTAAGGTTAAATGTTTCATAATACAATAAATTAATGTTTCAAGAATTTAGTCAATAACAATGGCATAGCACGATAAGAAGACTATGAATCAATAAACATGTACGATAAACAACAACGAATCAATAATGGTATTCAACTAGATGCAATATTCAATTCGATTACTACTTGCCTGGATTTCAAAAAGTGTTTTCTTGAACTAGAAAAATAAAAATGAGTTCAAGAGACGTTTGCCTTTTAGATGATGACTTTGAATATGAAAGAATAATGGGACGAGAGTCCTGACGACAACACGTGCAGACTACGTACACAACAACACGTGCAAGGCACGTAAACGACAACACGTGCAAGAGACGGAGCGGCAAGGGCACAGTACAAATGAAGCAGTAGCAGCACATGCACACAGCAGCACGTGCAACGCACATAACAAGCAATAACAACTTGCACAGCGAGGGCGACGACAGCTACAATAGCGGCAGCAATGCGGTGAGCTTCGGGTTGGCTGCGGGTTGCATCGCCGGGGTCGAGTAGCGGCAGTAGGGGAAAGAGCAATGGCAGTGGAGATGGAGGAGGGAGATGGGATCGACGACGAGGATAGGCTGGCGAGGGCCGCAGGGGGGTCAACGGAGCTCGGACCGAGCGGTGGAGGCTAGGAGGCAGCAATGGTGGCAACGAGGATGGACGGCGGAATGAGTGGAGTTGCGAGGTCGGCAGGGGTGGTTGGTGTAGGCGATGGCGACTCAGGGAAGAGGCGGTAGCACGACAGTCGGGGGTGGAAGGCAGTGGGGGTCGCGATGGGGCGCTCGGTGAGGCCGTGATGGTGCTCCGGTGAGGAGGCTGCTGCCGGTGATGGCGAGGCAGTGGCAAGCAGAGAGAGACACAGCTCGGTGAAGTGGAAAGGCAGCAATGACGGTGATGGTGATAGTAGCGGTGCAGGGGTTGAAGACGGAGGAGCTCGGGTGATCGAGGCACGCGCGATGGATGGTGGCACCAATTGAGAGCAGAAGAGCGGGTGCCGCTGCAGTGGTGGGGGCAGTGACGACGGGGCTCACTAGGCGCGGTGGCTCGACGAAGGAGTTCGCAGTGGGTTGCGAGGAGGAGCTTGACGGAGGAGAGGGGCGAGCGACAGGGGGGATGGCGATGAGGAGGGCGAGGGTGAGGAAGAAGACGACGGGAGGTCGGGTGGCTGCTGCGAAGGCGGCAACGATGGTGGGTTGCAGGTGCTCTGTTTTGGAATAGAAGGAGAAGGAGAAGAGTGAGAGTGGGAGAAAGAGAGTCGGAGGGAGAGTTTATAATAATTTAATATATTAATATTATAATGTGTATTGATTATGGGGTTACTGGAAGAGATAGTGGGCACTGGGCAGTAATTAGGAAAAAGTGGGTGCAGTTATGAGAGATGAGGGGATCTGGTTGGATTTTGGGTAGTGGGTTTTAAAATTGTGGGTTTGGGTTAGGATCCGATATGATTTGGGCTTGGATCTGAAATGTGGGCTCATCTTTGGGTTTCAAAATATATATTAATTTTGGGCTTACTCAAAATTTATTAGTCAAAACAATAATATAATAGGGCATGGGCTTGAGTTGTGGGCTTACATAAATTAAGTAAGTACACAATTTATATGATGGATTAGGATTTAAAATGTGGGCTTGAAAAATAAATAACTAAATAAATTACAGGCTGGTTTTGGGCTTAAGTTCAAAAATTAATAAATTCAATAGGAACAGAAACAACTTCTAGAATAAAATAAGATTCAGGTTAAAATATAAATCGTTTGAAAATAACTACAAATACATTTGATATTTAGAAAGAACTCTACTAGGAAATCCAAAATGAATAAAAATGAATTTTAGGTGGAAAAGGATTTTTAAAGAATTGAAATACAGAAATACATAGAAAATACGTATAGATGGAAACAGGGGTTACATTCTGCCTTCCGAAATCTCATCTATCTTCCTTGTCATCATTAGTCGTATCAGTTTTCAAAGTGGATTTCCCTTAAGAATCCTTGACAACATGTTTTCGTTTTGAACCAAAAATAATAGAGAAGCCATCCTCATCTTCACTTTATATCCCCACACAATTATTGCGCCTAACAACCATTTTCCCATCAAAACCGTCAATACCATCATCAAAATCGCTAACTTGAATTTTCTTGAGACATCGATGGTTTGCATTCCCATTAGATGGCTTCTCATCGTCAATTATCTCCTCAATTACAACACAACTTTTCCGCTTCGAAAGAGAATGCGGGAACATCCCCATGTCATCATCATATTCATCATCATCACCACTATGGCCATCAACATACTCTCTATAAAGGAAGTCTAGTGGTGCCAAACCCAATTCAAGTCTTCCACTAGTAAAACAAGTGACACAAATCATAGTTTACCATTTGTTGCAGTGGTAGTGTTTGTATGTGCAATTAGCGAAACAAAGGTTGTAGTGGTATTCTAGCACTTCTTTGGGGGTATGGGACTATGAAACCTTGGATGTGAGGTTCGGATCACTCTTCGGCAAGGTTGACTTCTCACAAGAATTCCATTGAACATTTGGCAGGTTGCTGGAATTTGTTGAAGGACATGGAAAAGCTGTAGTTGGAGTGTAGAGAGGGTCGCCTTGTCCATGCCGTATAGGGGATCATGAGAGGGTGGAGGGTGATTCATAGCCTTCTCTTGGAGGTACTCAATATTTTGAAGGGGTATAAGATGTCTCTTAGCTTTCTTTTGGAGGTACTCCATATAATGAAGAGGTAGATGTTTTCTAGCTTTCTCTTGGAGACTCTTCAAATACTGGTTGATAAGCATGGGTGATTGGGGGTGAGGAAACCGAAGAAGAATTCGGTCGAACACTCGGTGGACTGTTGGAGTTTGAGGAACTAGGGTTGAATTTGAGGAGTTCACTGCCTGGTTCTCTTGGCAATTTCGTCGAACATATGGTGGGTTGCTTGGTTTTGGAGAAGAGAAGTCGCCGAACAATAAAGAGGAGCCAAAAAGCGGAGATGAGGGGGTTGAGTTTGGTTTCGGAATCGGCGAGGGAGAGGTCGGAGTCGTCGGGGAAGTCGTGGAGGGGGCCGGGGAGCGAGAAGGAGTCGAGGAGCATTTTGGGAAAAGGAGGAGCTGAGTTTATCGATGAGGTTGTAGCCGCGGGAGCAGAGGGAGCGCCGAGGTCGGGTTTGGAGATGGCAGAGGTGGGAGAGGATATGACTCTGATACCATTGTTACAGGTCCAATCCAACCCGGTGGTGGATGTTTTCCGTCGTCACCACCATTGTCGGCGATTGCGACGGTAGCCATGAAATCAAACAACAAAGAAAACAAAAACAAGGAAAAGAAATTGGAACTAAACTTAATATCAATTCATATTCATCATAACAATTCTTACGGCTCCATCCCAATATAAAGAGAACGGAGGAAGAAGAGAACGCAACAGTAGATCCCCATTCATGCATTGACACATAGCACGTGCAACGCGCCGAAATTACAAAAGGAAAAGAAACCAACAAACTAATTGCTGTCACTGTAGAGTGCCCCCCCCCCCCCCCCCCCCCACTAAAGAACTCTCCACTCATAGGCTGCCACGCAAGCACGCGCTTCGCCCGTAATCATCCAATAGCAGGTGGTTATTGCAAAGGGCGAGGCTACTTATTCTAATAAGCCCTTAAAAGAAAGAAAATCAACTGGGTACTGACTGATACGCAAAGAAGTTTCAGCTCGGTACAGTTCTATGAACTGTATCAAGGATGAGACTAGTTCATTCACCTTAAGATCTCATATTGGATGGGATTCTTGATGAAGTTCTTGACTGAATGAATGTAAAATTTGATTTTTGCATTATTGTGGGTTTTTTCTTTCTGAGAAGATTATGGTTATGGGCTAGACATATATTTTTGACATTTGTTTAACAAAGATTTGTCTTATGTTGTCTTACCGAGACATGTATGATTATTTGGTTCAATTGCTATAGTGATTACAATGGATGATCTTTCATAGGCGGGAAATTATGTGAAGGATGATGTGTGGCATGCCCTTATAGTTATGATAAGCAATGCACCTGATCTCCAAGGATATACTGTCAGATCACTTTATCGGGCACTCCAAATTGCACCTGAGCAGGTACTTCAACTCTTCTCCCTTAAACAAGTAACTTTTTAGTCATGTTCCTTGAATTCCTTCTGATGTATATGCTATCTTAATTTTGTAGGGAAGTTTAGTCAATGTAGCAGTGTGGTGCATTGGAGAGTATGGTGAAATGCTGGTAAATAGTGCTGGAATGCTAGACAGCGAGGAACCGATGACGGTGAGTGCATTTTTCTGCTCAACAATTTTAATGATTCGACGAGTTTCCTTGCATTAATTTAATTCATCTTAAGTTATTAGTTCATTTATTATATTCTTTTGTCCTCTAAAGTTTCACATTTTTTATTTATACCTAAAGATACTTGATTTAATTTAACTCATCTTAAGTTATTAGTTCATTTATCGTGTTGTTTTGTCCTCTAAAGTTTCACATTTTTTATTTATTCCTAAAGATAACTTGGTTTCTTTATTACTGCAAATCATGATGTTTGAAATTGATAATTAAACCTGAACTATATATATTTTACAGCATTTCTGCTCTGTTTTGTGGAATTTAGAACCCATTTTTAATTCACCATACACCCGCATTGTCAAAGTTTCTTGCAAATTATACAAAATGATTAGTAGTAATGCATTATAGATGACTAGTAATCTGCACGTGCGATGCATGTTCTAATAAAAAAAATTAATATTTTTTATAGAGTAAATAATAAGATGTAATCTGGCCTCGAACCTGAGACCTCCCTTTACTCATACATACTCTTTACAAATTACCGCAGTGGCACAAACTTTTATTTTATATGAGTGACACTTTTGTAAATAATAATGTCGTAAATAAATTTGAACTTTGAGGGTATTATGGTAACTAACAATAGTTGAGTAAATGAATGGTTAATATAACTCACACTTAAAATGAATGGTTGAAATTAGTTACAAGTTATCTACAAATGACAACCCCAACTCTCACATTACAGTATTAGATGAACCAATTACATTACGAGTGGGAAAGGAGGTTGGGGGACCGAAGGAGCAAATTCTGTTTGTAAAATAATTTTTTTTAAAGGGGTGAAATAATTTAATTTGACCATATCTAAGTTCTGGAGGTGTTTTTCTGATATTTTCCTTTTTAAAGGGAAAGTATCTGTATCCGTATCAGATTCCTTGCATTACCAATATTCATTTTGGATCCTGCTTGACAACTTATACTTAAACAGATTGGGAACTGTTCCTATTTACATCTCACACTGCCTCCATGTGATGCCTTGCCAGTTGTCA
This sequence comes from Hemerocallis citrina, assembly GCA_017893485.1. Classification (NCBI taxonomy): domain Eukaryota; kingdom Viridiplantae; phylum Streptophyta; class Magnoliopsida; order Asparagales; family Asphodelaceae; genus Hemerocallis; species Hemerocallis citrina. The sequence goes on from CM030365.1 coordinate 244,474,617, forward strand.
CTTACATGATAATGCACCAGCTTCCATTCCCACTCACGGGTAACTTGCCTTTCTGTCTTGCATTCACCATGTTGTTATCATTCTATGCCAAGGTGGCCATGTTTTGGGCAGTTTGGGAGTGAATTAAGAGATGATCTGGGTGGTAGGTAGGTAGGTAGGTTGGGATCGCAGGCTATGGCGAGGACAAGAAAAGTCAATGAGAAGGATGGGAGGGGGATTCCAAAAGAATTTCTTTATGTTCCTCAATTTATTGTTGTTCCTTTTCTTTGTCTTCTCTAGTGCTTTTCTGCTACCTCCCATATGTTCAGTTTAAACGTTTTCCTGTGCTGAGAGAAATGAGGATATATGAGAAGGAGAAGGAAAACAGAAGGCAGATGAAGTGGAAAATCAAAAAAATGAGCAAGGGGAAGGAGAACACAGAGAAAGTGGCATGTAACATATGCATATACAACATACGCAGGCACTAAAACATACACATCGACACAGAGAGGCACACACGCATGCATAGCCGCAGGCACGAATACACGTACATATACTTATCAATGCATGTTTTCGGGAGAAAGAGGAGTATAAGAGACTAAGAGCAGAAGAGAGCAAGATAAGATCTAGATGGATGGCATTCAGGTTTTTGATGAGCCCTCGTGAGAGTTTTCCAACAAGCTCTTTTCCCAGTGGTTGTTGATCCTTGTTTTCATCTTCTTTTTCTTCCCATTTAGTTCTTGTGTGGGGTTGCAAACATTGATTGTCAGTTTGGGTCTCAATTTAATCCCCTATTCACCACTCAGCATTATAAGATACTAACTCTCAGCCCACACTACAATTCAATAGAGAGCTACTAGTTTGATAGCTGGATTATGGCATTCATTGATATATAGACCTAATAACCTGATTTGGCATTCCATCTTACCCACAGTTGAGTATAAATTTTTTTAAGTTGGAATGATTATGAATGCTTGCTAAGGCTAGTTCGCCCCGTTGTGTGTCTGGAACTGCCTATCTGCCTTTGCACCTCTGTAGCTGCCTTTAGCACAATAGCTTTGCGTTTCATTTTAAACATTATATATATATATATATTTTCTTCTTTTCTTGAGTATAACTAAGTTAGTATCTATTGATATCATTTTATTTAATTTTATGTTTAACTAAACCTTATCGTGCCATAGCTGTGTTTGCTTTAGCTTCTTATCTCATGAGGTCTCTATGAGAGCAGATGATGATTTGTTCTGTGGATGAAATCATAAATATCAAATTGCTCAATTATTGTTGTTCAGATAAATTGTTTGTAGAGAAATTATATAATTTAACTTTGCAAAAATATCGAACATCAGATTTAGTATATTAGGAAACTCATATTATGCTGCTGTAGTTTAGTCATCATCTTGTCTCTCTAAGTTGTAATGCTAGATTGATAATTTCGAAGACAACATATTTGTAAAGTTGATCTAATTATGTATCATACGACTTTTATCTTATATGCATTGGTTTTATTTGATCTGTGTAAGGTTGAGGTGAAACTGCAAGAGCTATTTTTATATGTTCTCCAGTATGAGCTGAAGAGAATATTTTCTTTTATTTGCAACATAAGTAAACTTGAGTCGTACTTTGTTATTTATTTTCTGTATTTGGCATGGTTGAATTTTGTTCTCCTGTTGTAGGTGACAGAATCTGATGCTGTGGATTTAGTAGAGGTTGCCTTGAAACGACATTCTTCAGATATTACTACCCGAGCTATGTCTTTGATTGCTCTTTTGAAGCTTTCGTCCCGCTTCCCCCTTGTCTTGGAGTAAGCCCTCTTTCTTATTCTCTTTCCTCTCTCTGGCAACGTAGATACACCATCTCTCTTCTATCTCTTATCCTCTTTCAAACAGACACACACAGAGAGACATTCTCTCTCTCTGTCCCTCCTATCCTCTTTCGACACACATACTTATTTTCTTCCCTCTCTCTGGCTACACACACGCACCCAATCTCTTTCATCCTCTGCCCTCTGGCTTTATGGGTGTATTTACTAGGCATATTCAAGGTAAGTTTCCATGGTGCATGTTGTTTGCAAATGATTTAGTTTAGATTGATGAGACTAGAGAACACATTGCTTCAAATTCAGAGAGATGGAGAGGAGTAAATAATTATGTCGAAGAGATTTAGGATTAGTAGGACTAAAGCAGAGTTTATGTGTTGTAAGTTCAGCAGAGCTTGAAAAGTATGGCGATAGTGTAGTTTGCATTGAAGATCAAGAATTACCTACGAGCAACCACTTCCATATTGATGATCAGTTAGTCATCAGGATAGGAAAATCAATGAGTATGTTAAAATAGCGAAATGCATCTTGTGCAGTCAGAAGATATATTTGATATCGAAGGACATCTTTTGCAGGACAGGACCAGCCATATTTTATGGACCAAAGTAGGCGATTTTAGAAAAACATCCAAAAAATATGTGTAGCTGAAATGAACCGGAATGAAGATGCTAAGGTGGATGAGTGATTAAAGGACAAATTAAGAAATGAATACATTCGGAAGGAAGTAGGGGTTGCCTCTATCAAAGATAACATGCGGCAGAACCGATTGAGGTGGGGTTTGGAGTCCTCATAATGAAGATTGATTACCGCCCAGTTGGAAAATTGATAGGATGGTAGTAAGGTGAGCAAAAGATTAGGGGAAGATTGAAACAAACTTGGGTGGAAGCTCTTAATAGGGATTTTGAAAACTGTTAATTTGATGATGGAGGTGGCCCTCAATATAGTTGAGTGGGAAGGATTCACATAGTTGAACCCAAACTTTTGGGGTAAATGCTTTGTGGCTGTATATTGGTATCACTTTCAACACCCTTGCACTCTTGTCCTCTTTCCTCTTTCTGGCATGCATTGGCTTTCATTTCCATTGCACTCAAATTGTCCTCTTTGTTTTGCATATTGGTATTACTTTCAACACCTTATGTGAATTTCTTGTCTGCTATTTTGAAGTATACGTTATTCATGATACATCTTCTAATTTCTTATGCATGTTATCATTTTCAGTCTTCCAAGGCTGCACCATGCATCTTGTATTTTCTTACTCATGCATGCTTATTTATTATTATCAATTTTCCAATACTACAGTTGTTTTTCTCTTTCAATCTTAATTTATTTTTTTGCTGCCATTAACTTCGAATTTGATTTTAGACACTATATTTATGTAGTTGTTTTTCTCTTTTGTTTGCTACTCATGTCTTACTCTTGACAGCTTTGCTGTATGTTGGGATTTAAGATAGCGACATATCTTGGGATTTTGTTTTTCTGTTAACATTTGTTGCTTAAAATTTTCTTTTCCTTTTTCTTTTCCCACCCGGAAGAAGTGATTTACTTTGTTTGAATTTTGACAGGAGAATTAGGGAGATAATTACAAGGCAAAAGGGAAGTCTTGAGCTAGAATTACAGCAAAGATCTATTGAATTCAATTCTATCATACAGAAGCACCAAAACATTAAGTGGGTGCAAATTTAATAGTTTACATCTCTTGCGTAATATAAAAGGAGTTCTTTTTATATTTATTTTGTACATTTTCTATCTGGCGATACACAGATCTTCTTTGGTTGAACGGATGCCCGTTCTTGATGAGGCAGCTTATATTGTAAAGAGAGCTGGTCCAGCCCCAGAGAATGTATCTGCTAATAGAATTACCAAATCTGCCTCTTCTGAAACATCATTCAGCCTTCCAAATGGTGCATCGAAGCCACCAGCAGCTCCTCTGGTTGATTTGCTTGACTTCAGTTCTGATGATGCTCCTGCCCCTACATCTACTTCTGATTTTCTTCATGATCTGTTGGGCGTCGATTTGATGAGTCCATCATCAGGTTTCTTTTTCTAATTTCATTTCCCCTCCGAGATAATTCAAAAATCTCGATTTTTAGGTGCTATGAATTTCCTTTGGCTGTGCTTGTGCTGTTTTGATTATCTTACATGTTATTTGAGAAAATGTGATTGACAATCTAATATTTAGGCACAGTATGTTTAAATGTTCTTAAGAAATCTTGGTATCAGGATTATCCAAAAGAAAAAAGTTAAATTGTTAGAAAGAATTGTAAGAAAATCTTAACTTTATATTGTGTTAAGTACATGAAATCGCGAAAACCCCTTGATTTCAATCACCAATTTGGCAAAAGAAATAATAGTATGGTTCTGTAATGCAGCTAATAGTTGGATTTGTTTTAGGCTTGTAGAAGATTAAGGTGATGTTCAAGCATAGATTAACATGATTCAGGAATCAAAAGCATGTCTAGTTTCTACCGAAGAGACAAAGTTTATATAATCATGTTGGTTAGGATAGAGGTTTTGGAACCACAATAAGACATAAATAATGAGTTTCTTGAAACTTGCTATCTCAATAAAATTGCATGATGGGGAAAACTGAAGCCAGCAAAGAAAGAAATTAACTGTAGTTAAAAAGTCTATAACCGAACTTTAGTCAAGTGTACTTCATAAATTGTTCTGAGGTTCTTACTCAACCCACATAGGTAATTTAGGTATGAAGAGCTTTTTATTTACTATGCGTTCATCTGAATGTTTTCCATCTTGGATCAAATTTTTATGGCTCATTCTCACGTAAATTCAACCTTCTCTTTTTAATTGCTGAATTTCCAGACAAGAAAGCGTCTTTCGATAGTTTTAAATAACTAGTTGACATCCTCAAAATTCTCCTAGATTGCAATAGAATTATCGAAAGGGGAAAGGAGCCACATTCTAGTTCTATGGCACAAAAAGTGAATACATTTATATCTGCCCTTCATGAAACCTGAAAATTGCAAGTGTCTTGTTGCTTAATTTACTGTGCTTTTCATTAATTATATTATACCTTTTGACATCTATAAATAAAAAAAACTTGCCACAGATGTAAATTAAAATAAGGTTTTTTCCATAGAGGCCACCCACAATTTTGTTAATTCCAAATAATCATGCGACCTTCAACTTTCAAGTCTAATTAGTGGTACCCCACCCCACCACCTACCCACACACACATCGAACCATGACTAGGATATCGCCATCTGAGTCATGGTGGGTTCACGATTCAGATGTCTTAAACCGGCGATCCTTAATAAGGGTTTTCCTATTCCTTCAAAATGAACAACTTTATTCATTAGATCATAAACTTCTCTTCGAAATCTTTTCTATTTGTTATGGAGTTTAAAGTGGATTATCACTCATATATTTAGAAGTTGATGTAAACTTAACCCTAGGTAGAGAATTTTTCAAGAATATTAAAAGATTAAGTTTACCAACAAGTAGTGCCGATTAAATTAGAAATTAAAACTAGTTACTGGTTTGATGGATTTCCAAGAAATAGAATAAGTTAACAAGCCCAATTAAGATTCATGCCTAACAATTAATAATTTTACTTAAGCGTTCTTAGCAAGTAAGATATTCAATAATGATTTGTAAGTAAGATATTCAATAATGATTCGTACGCTAATTGACAAGTAGAAACACACACCGAATATTTGTGGACGACAGGATAATTCAGATAATATTCTAGAGATGATAAGCAGTACCACAAGTAATTGAGGAATGGAAGAAAATTACCAGGGTTCGATGAATGTGTCGCCGCCACAGATGGAGAGGAAGAAGGTACTAGTCGTCGACGTCAGTGGTGTTGTATTCTTCCATAGATCATTCTTTTGATGTGAAGATTAGGGTTAGGGTTTGTATGAAGATTTGGGGATTAGAGTTTCGGGTTTGAATTAGATTTGGGGATTTGGAGTAGGAGAAGGTTTCGGTGGTGATGTAGGGGCTGCTAGGGTGGTCGGAGGTGTGAGGGAAGGCGTTACGGTGGTCGGTGGTGTGAGCGGTGATGGGGTGTGGCGTTGGGTTGGGGAGGAAGGGGGATCGGGGTGTCGGGTGGAGAGAGAAGGGTGCGCGAGTAGGGTTGCGGAGCAGCGGGAAGAAAAAGGAGCAGGGAGAGGGGATTTCAATGGGGTTGTGGGGTTTCGGGAAGAAAGGGAAAGAGGAAGGACAAAGGCCGGAGGGGTATAGGGATGGAGATGGAGGTGGGATCTAGGGTTTCGCACAAACCCTAATGTTCTTTCAATGTCTCACACAAAAGGGAGGAATGAAGAGCAAAACTTAATCACACAAAATTTGTAATCAATCAAAGCATATCTTCGCGTTAGTCTAAAGGCCTATATATAAGCTCAAAACAAATCTCAAAACAAATCTCCAAAATATATTCAATGTGCAGAAAATAAGGGTGCAAATAACAAAATTACTACATATACCAAAACAACTAAAAGTGCTGAAATAAAAATAACTGGTCATCCTAGACGATGTCTGCGCTGATAGAAGCGCCCAAAACGTCTCGAACCGATGTCCTCATCAGAAGTGCATGTAACTAATATTTTTGTGTATTAATCTTCTTTCTTTTTCTTTCTGCACACACTTAAAACTCAAGTGAGCACCCTGGGTCTCCCGACTCTTCTTACCTCCTCTGTACCACGTATCACTCATGGTAACCGCTATCCCGTACCCCATACTGAAACATACTATGAACCTGGTAAACATTGGTCCGATATAATTCAAAACTTGATTATATTTTTTAAGGAGTAATAAGTTTTGCATGATATCTAACCTGTAACAAAAGAAAACATTTCAACAACAACAACAACAACAACAACAACAACAACAACAAAGCCTTTTTCCCCAAAATTCTCAAAAATTTCCCAACCAACCAATACATAATTTAGAGTGGGGATCAGAACCATAATACAAATGACTTTTCCAACCTCAGTTTATGTTGAGCCTATTATTCTTGTATAGGAACAACAAATTTAACTAAATACAGCTTAAGACATTGTAATTATTTTTTTCCACCAAGTGTTTCTTTTTTCCCCTCAAAATTTTAAATAGTGTACAATCATTTTAAGAACGCTACTGACTATTGTAGAATCTGGAAACATGATTACTTAATACAACCTGTCTTGTGTTTAGCTGGAAGTGGCAACATTACTTAATGAGTAACATAAGTGGCAACATTACTTAAAGAGTAACATTAGTTAAAGTGTCAAATTATAATCTTATTTTCTATATTTAATATGTTGTGCATTCACATTTCTGAATGTGGAGTATGTATGTGACAGAAATATGCTTGGATGGATTCATGGAATTATATGGAGGCGAGGGACAAGTTTTTAGGTTCCATTGGTCCTGTCTTGTTCATGCTCTCAGTTTTGGTTTGGTCTATTGTTGAACTATGTTTAGATGATAATTACTTGTTGTGAGCTTGTTAGACCTCTTATACAGTTATACTATATTATTTACCAAGTATGCATGTGAGTTTGCTATGTCAATAGTCTGCTCGCATCTCCTTGACATTTTTTGGAGAGCAATTGGTATAATTGTATTCCGTCTACTTATATTCTCATGGGAGAGTATGATTTTCGTTGCTTTTGTTCTCATATTTCTGCACTGGTTGTGAATTGGTTATCTTTATATAAATTTTAATTGCAAGTACTATATTTTCTTCGCCAAATTATCACCCAATAAAGAATACTGACAGGCTTAATGGCATTTCTTAAGGTGCTGCTCCGCCTGGGGGATCAGATATTCTAATGGATCTTCTATCAATTGGAACTTCACCTGTACATAATAATGCATCTTTACCTATAACTACAAATGGTAACCAGGGTGGTATTGCATCAGTTGTTCCCTTGGATAGATTGTCTTCTTCAGCTTCTTCTTCATTGGCTTCTCAACTATCAAATCCAGATCCTATGAAAGGGATTCTACAAAAAAACCAATCTCCACAAGCTGCTGCTCCTGTATTGGATTTACTGGACGGTCTTTCATCGGCTCTGTCTACTCCCGGTGAATCTTACGATTTTTTGACGATAATTTTGTGGAGATTATTAACAAATTATTGATGTTGCGAATTTCTTGTTATCAGGAATGGAAAATCCAGTTCTTCCATCCGTCACTGCTTTCGAGAATAGTGCATTGAAGATTATGTTCAACTTTACAAAACCACCAGGAAAGCCACAAGTTACAGTAATCCAGGCTACATTTTTAAATATGTCACCAAATGCCTACACAGATTTTATTTTTCAAGCTGCCGTTCCAAAGGTATTATTATATATAGTGAAGAGGTGCCGATTTTAAAAGTGTTTGCAATCATTTGTTTAAGTAAATTATCCTGCACTTTATAATCTGATTTAGTGATCTGTATTTTCTTTGAACAAATGCAAGTCTTTTGGCATGCATGTAAGCAAAAGCAAAGGAAAACTTCATTTTAGCAAACTTTGATTCTCTAAAAGAGAGCATCAAATTTGAGCGTTTAAGGACACATAAGACATGTGGCATAAAATGAGATTGGGTCCAATCAAATTTTCATCATAGCCGTGAATTTGTTCCTAAAAACTTTAATATGAGACTGTTGCGATGCTTTAACTGTTAGATGGTGTTTATTCTCTCGATAAACTAACTGAAAACCTGAATAATTTTTAGCAAGATTTTGTGGAAGAGTTGGAAATTCCTCCGTAGCTATGCTATATTTCTTTGTTTTAACTCTAAAATTTAGATTAGAACAAGAAAAGGCCTCGGAGTAAAAACCCACTCGTATTAGCGGTTATGAGTCTAGTTCATCATTTGTGATAACAGGGGGGACATGTCTTTAATTGAGGTACATATAGTGGTAAAAGTACTCTACAGTTCCCACATTTTTACATTTGTTTTCGACGTCTCTCTCTCTCTCTCTCTCTCTCTCTCTCTCTCTCTCTCTCAACATTGTTTTAGTTTCTCTTTTGATTTCACCTGACAATATAACATGGATGTTTATTCTTTTAACAGTTCATCCAGTTGCATTTAGACCCGGCTAGCAGCAGCACCCTTCCAGCAAGTGGCACAGGGTCGATTACTCAATCCCTGACTGTGACAAATAGTCAGCATGGGCAGGTATGCATTTGCTCTCACAATAAATCCTCTCTTTATTATTTACAGTAAGTACATCATTGCTTTTTTTTCTTCTTTCAAAAATTCATTTTTCGTAGGGAATTATATGCCAACCAAAAGTTAATCAAATATATGGTAACTGTTATATGATTAGTTTATGAGTCCTTAATATTCTTAATCCTTTATATTAAATAAGGCTATTACATACAGTTCCATTTTGTGTTCATTTCATTATCCTCCGATATTGATACACACGTTGATGCTCTTTATTAGTATTTAAGTATATTTACTGAGGGAAGAAAGTTTGTTTGTCATAATATTCTTATATTCTTCGACTTTAAGGTTGAAACTGTTCCTTTTTCAAAAATTTCTGTTGTGGTGATTTAAAAGAGTGTTTATGTAATTTAGTACCTTTGTTTTACTGTCATTCCCTCTTTAAGCCGGAAATGTTTCAAATTCATATGGTACCATTATGGAAATACTGGGAATCTTAGGCTGTGCTGTAGCAAAAGCACTTTTTCAGCTTTTGGTCCTATGAACAGAGGATTTCTCGTTAATCACTTGATGTTGTTTTTTTCACTGATGCCATTATTACTAAATAAAATAGTTTCAACTTTATGTTTATTTAGTCTTTTTATGTTTTTTCTTTCGAAATATTTTGTGGTTTGCTGATACATTTAGCCTGATGCCTGTCAATTGAGCTCATTAGAATTTTTTTGATATTCAGAAAGCACTTGCCATGCGAATACGGATAGCTTATAAAGTGAACAACCAAGATAAGCTGGAGCAAGGACAAGTCAGCAACTTCCCTTCTGGTTTGTAACAGTGAAAATATATATGTAATCCAATAGTGTGGGGCTATCCACTATTTTTCCTGTTATCCATCAAGGTGCGGCTTCCTTTCATTTTCCTTTCCAGCTTTCCTCATGTTTCCTTCCCTTTTGACATAAAGTCCCAAACAAATCGATACCGAGTTTCTGCAATTGATATAGATCTGCAAGGGGTTTGTTAGTGAAAGAAACGATTAGTATTAGCTGCTCCAGTATTTTTTTTAATGTTTAATGCATCTCATTTTGAGGTTTGGGATTTGCTGATTTTTACTCCAGGCAAAGTGTAGCTTGTCACTATAGAATGTAAAAGGTGGACATGTTGAAAAATGTAATATTTGGATTTTTGCTGCATTATATAGTGTATTGATTGATTGTCTTGAAACTTTGTAAAATTATGTCAAAAACAAATTCCTGTCATTCTAATGAATACACGCTCTCGATGGAAGCAAGTGATTTATCTCAGTGACGTTGTTTTGGATGATACATCAAATATGGGATGGAGATGTTCACTTTCAATTATTATTATTATTATTATTATTATTATTATTATTATTATTATTTTTTTTTTTGAAAGAGATGTTTACAGTTTTGTGCTGCCTTATCTTTTCACTGTGATGGGAACTTATTGCTGTGAGAAAGACATGTTTTCGACATTATAGAAATTCGCAGGCAATTAAGGATTGGAAAAGAGATGATAGTATGCCACTTCGTACATACAACTCTTATTTGCAATCCTCATGATTGGACCATTTATAGACAGTGACCAAAGTAGCTGGCAATTTGTAGAAAATAAGAATGGTAAATTTCACTTCAAGTTGGTTTTGTTGAAAGAAATTGCTACAATTGTAAAACTATATACATACGGGCATCTCTGCTTCCTTAATTATAGAAAATTCTCTTTTCATCTCTAATCTCTAATATTATAATGGGAGAAGGCCTTAGTGTCATTTGTTATTTTGTCATTCTACTAACATGTGCAATGCAAGTACATAACTAATATAAAGGAGGTTTCCGGTTCAAATCCTTCCTACCTCAGAGTTTTTAATTTTATTTTTTAAAATTATTATAAAATTATTAAAACGTGCATCGCACATGTAAATTACTAGTTGTTGATAATTTGAATTGGGATTTGAAATATTAGATTTTATGTATTTCTATATAACCCTTATCAAACTTTGTCATTATATACATCCCCAACAAAATATAATATTACGTTAAAATTCCCCAAAACTAAAAATAAAATTTTCTATCCCTAAATTACCCTCTCTTATCAACTTCTCTAAACACATTGAACTCAAAAAAATATTTCGAAGTACCCTAAAAAAAAATCCCGATGTATGTGAGTGTATGCACCTTCTTCATCATGTTGGGAAAGGAACGAATAAAAACTAACTACGAAATTAGTTCTCTTTATCTAATATCTTTCTTGGAATTCAGGGACTCCATGTGTTTTTAGTGTTGAATATTTTATAGGTCTCAAATTTTTATTTAACCTTGTGCTCATCGAGAAAGAAAAACTACAATTTTGTCGGTGTACTTGAGTACAAAATCCTAAAATCCTCAATTCTTATCATAACTTCAAAGTTTCTTTACAGTGACAAAGTCGTCCATCTCTAATATTATAATGGGAGAAGGCCTTAGTGTCATTTGTAAATGTTTGTCATTCTACCAACCTGTGCAACGCACGTGTTGGTAGATTTTTTTTTTGTCCTTTTTATTCCTCTTCTCATTTTCCCCACGTGCAATGCACGTGTATGATACTAGATTTTTTTTTGTTCTTTTCATTTTCCCTCCCCATTTTCCCCACGTACAACGCACGTGTATAATACTAGTATAGTATAGTATGAGAGTAACTTTGGCTGAATTTATATTGACACGTGTAGGATTAAATAAAAAAATAACCACGGTGGCGCGCGCAAAAAAGGATGTTGGTCATGGGGGTCATGTTACAGTATAATTGTAAAACTCTAAACATTTACTTCAACTTCAAAAATTTGGGTGGTGAGGTCTCAATTTGATGTTCACTCTACTTGCTAATTAAAACATTCAAAATTCTTTATAGTTTATATGAAGAGAAAATGGTTTTGTTATCAAAGAGGTGTGCCGATTGTTTAAATCTTAAAAAGTATGTAACCATGAATGCCACAATTTTATGAACAAGTGAATATTTATTTATTGTAAAATCACAACTTCACTAAATTAGTTAGTAAGTACTTAATATGTCGATATTCCATTCTCATTACACTGATCAAATTGTTATAGCATATGTGGTGCATGCGTGACAACCAGGGGCAATTGAAGTTAGCAGGTGCACCCAAAATCTTAGTGCGTGACCATTTTGTTATCCCTTCGATCATCATGGTGGTATATATGATTCATCAGATTGGTACAAATTACTGTGGTGCTATCATTTTCGAGACACTGAAATGCAACTCTATTAGGGATCAATGGTTATATCCAGAATGTCATCGATCGATCCTTCCTCATGTACGTGCCTTTACTCAAAGGGTGCATTCCGTACGTACTATCCCAGAACTTTTCCAAGTGGCATGTACGTACCAAAATCAGGTTGCCGCTTTATTGTATACTAGATTTGCCCGTGGGTACGTGCCTACGGCACATCTTTGAAACGATACATCATATGAAAGTCTTATAAACAGTAAAACAATAATTATGTAGCTCAAGTTTGAACTGTAAAACAATAATTAGTTGTAAATAAAAGCCCATGTTTCCATTAGTATATGTTGAAAAATAATTATAAATGGGAGTGTAAAATCCAACTTCTTAGAACTTTGAGTGTGGAAATGATGAAATTTAACTGTTGATGAGATATTTGCTATTTTGAATATAACATGAGCAATAAAAAAATGCATAAAAATTTGAAAATTTACAAACATGAAATCTGTAAATATAAATTTCTGAGTAAATAGAGAAAGAATGAGAAAGAGAGAGAGATAAATAAATAAATAAATAAATAAATAAATAAATAAATAAATGAGTTGTTTGGGGGATTTGAATTTGAGTTTTGGGGGGAAACTTTTGGGCGGAAAAATATATTTTGTGAGGTTAGATCTGCACCGTTGATTTCAACCCTATTGAATGAGAACCACTTGATAGCCTTCTTTGTGTTTTATTATATAGATAGCAGAGTGCTCTATGGAGAAGACTTAATCGTTATGAGACTCATACCTTTAATTGGACCAAATCTCTACCGAACAAGGCGGCTCAACAATTGCTCCTTGAAATGCCTTGAAAGTAAGAATACGATAGTGTATCAAACTTCATTCATAAACAATAAGAATATCATTAAATAATTCACACGAGTGCACACGATGGCCTAGTGCACAACGGAAGGGGACTTTATATATATATATATATATATATATATATATATATATATAAAGTCCCCTTCCGTTGTGCACTAGGCCGTCGTGTGCACTCGAGTGCAGTCGGCCTTCCGCCTTCGTATTGACGATCCGAACCGTTCACATTGAAGTACACATCTAAATTAGTCTAAATATGTAAAATCAAATCATTTGAAATTCATTTATCTTGGATCCTCTCTCTCTCTCTCTATATATATATACTAGTATTATACACGTGCTGTGCACGTGGGGAAAAATTGGGAGGAATGAAAAGGGCAAAAAAAAATTTACCTACACGTGCGTTGCACGGGTTGGGTTAAGGACAAAGGCCTTCTCCCATTATAGTAGTAGAGATATATACTAGATTTGCCCGTGGGCACGTGCCTACGGCACATCTTCAGAACGACAGAGCATATGAAAAGCCTTGTAAACAGTAAATCAACAATTATATAGCTCAAGTTTGAATAGTATGACAATAATTAGTTGTAAATAAAAGTCTATTTTTTTTAGTATATGTTGAAAAATAATTATGAATTGGGGTATAAAAGTCCATATTTCCATAAGTATATATATATATATATAGGCAAATGCTCCATTGAAAACGGGTCTAGTTTTCACGGGTTGGAAAACAGCGATTTGAGCCATTGGATCACTCTTGATCGTGATGAACGGCTCAGATCTGAGCTGCCCATCACCTGTTCTCACTAAGTGGCGGAGGGTTATTTTGAAAATTTCGTCCCAAATAACTCTTCGAATTCTAAAAAAATGAATATAATCCAGGCCATTGTTTGGAACAACGATTCATAGGCCGTTGCCTGTGAATTTTTTGATGATTCTAAGATCCGATCTCAAAGAAAATAAAAATGATAATAAAATTAACATTGAAACAAGTACGATATATTTGACCCACATTGCTATATATCTCTGATATATTTGACACACATCGCTATATATCTCTTTGCGACCTTGCAAGCTCCACTAAGTTGTAAACTTGCTTCTTTTTGGAACTTGTTACCAAAATGATCCACTTTCTGAAAGTATTTACCAAACTGACCCACTTTCGAAAGTATTTATCAAAACGATACACTTGCTTTTGGAAAAAGCGAGTTTGGTTAAAAACATGTCTTTTTTTCAGAAAGCGAGTGTAGACTTTCGAAAATCAAAAGGCTCACACTCGCTTCTTGAAAATACGATAAGAATTTTTAACCACACTCGGTTTTTCAGAAAGCAAGTGAGGTAGTTTTAAAATTTTAAAAATAAGTAGGGCAGTTTGGAAAAAACTTTCAAAAAGTGGGACAGTTTGGGGAAAATTCAAAAACTCCGTCGTTTCGCCGTCGTTTCCAAAGCTTCTCTCTTTTCTCTCTCCGTTGAAATTTCCATTAAATGCGAATTTGATCCCCTCTCTCTAAGTAAAATTCAACAACTAAAAAAATAAAAAATAAAAAAAACCCAAATTTAGGGTTTTCGATTCCAATGGTGATCGCCAATTCGCAGCTGCAGCGGCGCCGGTGGCTTCTCACCGTCGGTGCTCTGGTCGCGATCCTCTTCGCATTCGCCGCCACCAACGAGAATTACAAAAAAGTATCTATTTTTGGGACGATTTACAACAAGTTCAACGAGTGTCGCTTGGTAAATTTGCTGTTGACCCTCTTTGATATTTTTTGAATTGAATTTGGAATGGATTAGTAAAAGTGTAATTTTTGGTTTTTTTTAAGGGTTCGAGAAAGTATACGGGGATGGTGGAGGGGTGCTGCTGCGATTACGAGACGGTCGATTCTTTGAATGAGGAGGTTTTGAATCCCATTTTGCAGGAGTTGGTTACCACTGCGTTTTTTCGGTATTTCAAGGTATAAAGTTGGCTTCTTGATTGTAGTTTCACTGTTGTGTGAATTGGGTTACTTAGGATTGGAATTATTGGTTTGAGTAGGGAATTGTTGTAGTCAAGGTTAATTTTTTGCAATGAGATTTCGTGTACTAGTTGTATTTTTTAAGTTATGGGCATGTGTTTTTAACTTTGGGTGCATTGATTTGGTTTTCCTATTTTGGAATTTTATTGTTGTAATTGGAAGTGTGGAAAGTAGTCGAAATGATCTAGGGGAAAAAAATCGTGATTACTCAATTAGGAAACTTTGTACTGTCGTATAATTGGAGAAGGATAGAGGTAACCATTATATGACTTAAGATTTATGGAGCATTGGACTTGAAGTTACCACAAGAAACTCCAAAAAGTTTCATTAAAAAAACCCAGGTGAATAAAATGTCTTGCAACAATGTTTGATTCTCTGTTTCATAATTCATACATCGTTTACATGCATGTTTTCTGAAAATGGTTATGTGACCATCCCATTCCCAGTCCCCCTCGCTATTATCAACTTGGCAACTAACATGTGGAAAATAGAATTAGATATGTACACTCTTGTACATTATCCTTTGCAATTCCATTCTTCAGTTGTGAAACGTTGTATTGCTCCATTGGTCTTATTTATATGGGATTGTAAAATTCATCAAGCTACTTCCTACTTGAAACTGTTAGATGTTATATTTTAATGATTATTACTTCTTTTTTCTTCTACTTTTTTAAGGTTAAATTGTGGTGTGACTGCCCGTTTTGGCCTGATGATGGGATGTGCCGTCTTCGTGATTGTAGTGTTTGTGAGTGCCCTGAGAGTGAGTTTCCAGAACCATTTAAGAAGCCTTTTCAAGGGCTTTCAAGTGAGGATCTGGTGTGTCAAGAGGGAAAGCCAGAGGCTACTGTTGATCGCACACTTGATAGCAAAGCTTTTAGAGGGTGGATTGAAGTTGATAATCCATGGACATATGATGATGAGACTGACAATGGTAGGGGTTCTTGAGCTATATGATATTGATGATTTGGTTGTAATTGTATCTGTCACTATTTTTCTTCTCTTTTTTTTGTCCATTAAATTGGATTCCTATTAATTAATGGTTGTTTCGAAAGGTGAAAGTTGATAGATCATTTATCTTTTGCAGCTGAAATGACATATGTGAACCTGCAGCTAAACCCTGAACGCTACACTGGTTACGTGGGGCCATCAGCTAGGAGGATATGGGATGCTATATATACTGAAAACTGCCCTAAATGTTAGTTATTTCATCTCTACATGCTACTTGACAGCAATTTTCAAGTTTATTCTTTTTTTGATTGTCAATTTATTCTGTCAAACAAATGGTCTTGTGTCTTGTTTCTCATGAAACATTAGAAATATTTTGCTGGTACTTGAGGGAACTTTACCCTTAAACGGTGATGTTTGGATGATAGTTCGACATTTTTCCTTAATCGTTCCTTAGGCATGTTATTTGGTTCATGGTAATTACTACTGTGCACTTCATGACATAATATTTTCTCTAAGGTTCCTGAATTACTTGATAGAGACACATTCTTAGGCTTAGGCTTAACATATGCTACTACTATCATCTTTAGCAGGGATCAATTTCCCTCAAATACTTGGGTCTTCTCCTTTACTTTGAAACATTGAAAATGCACGTTTGTTCCTACCATAACCAAATTGAAGTCCAATTATTGGGTTGAAGGGAAATACTGGGTCCTCATCAATGTAGTTTTGTCAAATCTAGTGAACTTCTTCTTAGTTCCTTCAATGAAACTGGGTGGCTATTCTGTTCCCTTTCCTTAAGAAAGATAGTAATTACATATATTGGAGATGTTAATTTGTTGGCATACTAAGTCTAATCCTGATCCCCTCTCTTCTTTCAAGTGTCACCTACTAGACAAATTTTAGAGGTCTCTGAAGAACCATTTTTACCAGCTCCTGGAAAGAATCTAACATTGGTTTGATTATTTTCTATATGCCATTTTTACCAGTCATGGGGTTCTTCTCTGCTCCATAAATTTCTCATTATTGATGGAAAAGTGTTTTTAATTACGATGATAAGTAAGTTTAGGATAATGATGGACAAGCCTCATGTTTATCAATTTGTTCTCTAAGAGCATCCACAATGGTATTTTTCATATTGTATAATATGGCAGCTACAGTAATAGCATATGGGGCAAGGTGGTGCAGTGGTTGTTCGCTATATTTTTTTTTAAATGGGAGAGACGGTATAACATATACCGTCCCTGAAAGAAAAAAAAAAGCGTTAAAGTGTCGGACGGGATAACATATCCCGTCCTAGAAATAGGTAACTTTATTTACAAATATTAATTACTTATTAACTATTAAATTATGTTAATTAAATAAATTAAATAATATAATATTAACTAAACCTAATTATAAACTAACTTATCCTTAAATTAACTACACTTAACCTAGGACGGGATATCTTCTCTTGGACGGTACATGTTGTACCGTCCGGGATTTCAGGGTATTAATTTTTTATTTTATTTTAATTTTTTGGGCAAAATCAGGCCGTTGGATTAAAAAAAAAATTAAAAAAAAATTAGAAAATTGGGACGGTATATGTTATACCGTCCGAAGCGAATAAAAAATATTAAAATATGAGGGACGGTGTATGTTATACCGTCCTTTATAATTTGAGAATCGCTACTTTATTTCTCATTTTTGAGAAACGAATATAGAAAGTTTGCTAAAAACTGGCAAAATAGAAAACCGCTGCAGCATGCCATTTGCTATAATATGGCAAATTGGCAAATATAAGAAACCACTGTGGATGTTCTAAGTAGAGAATCTGAGCTAACTTAAAAATATCTTACTTTCCAGAAGAAGTTGAATAGTATACCTAAATAGAGGGCATAAGCCAATGTGAACTAAATTAAATTAGAAACAAAAGGAGAAAATAATATTTATAAGCTTGCTAAACAAAGGGATAGAAAAACAAAAGACCTGAATACAATTAGGTGTATTAAGAGCGAGGATTCAAGAGTCTTAGTAAAAGATGAGGAAATTAAGGAAAGATGGCGAAATTACTTTGAAAAGGTTGTGGGCAACTTAATTTTAGAGGACTCGAGGGAGAGTCGTGAGCATATATTTTTCCGTAGAATTAGGTCTTCGGGGGTTCGAAATGCTCTAGGAAGGATGAAAATAGGAAAAACTTTAGGACCGGATGATATACCCATTGAAGTTTGGAAGTGTTTTGGGATGTAGGAGTGAGTTGGCTAACAAAATTATTTAATGAAATTTTGGGGACTAAGAAGATAATCGATGAATGGAGAAAGAGTATTTTAGTACCTATATATAAAAATAAAGGAGATATATAAAGTTGTTCAAACTATCGAGGAATTAAATTAATGAGTCATACGATGAAAATTTGAGAGAGTGATCGAACATAGACTAGAAACTACAGTGTCTGAGAATCAGTTTGGGTTTATGCCGAGGAGGTCAACAATGGAAGCAATTTATGTACTGAGGAGACTTAAGAAAAAATATAGGAAAAATAAGAAAGATCTACATATGGTTTTTATAGATCTAGAAAAAGCATATGATAAAGTATCTAGAGACATAGTATGGTGGGTGTTAAATAATAAAAGAGTAACTATTCGGTATATTGAGGTAATTAAGGATATGTATGAAGGGGAACAACCACAATTAGAACAACTACAGTGGAGACCAGCGAATTTTCTATTACTGTAGGTTTACACCAAGGTTCGGCTTTAAGACTCTATCTCTTTACTTTGGCTATGGATGAATTGACGCGAGGAATACAAGATGAGGTGCCTTGGTGTATGCTTTTTGCCGATGACATCGTCTTAGTTGACGAGACTAGAGCAGGAGTCGATGCTAAATTAGAATTGTGAAGAAAAATTTTGGAAGCTAGAGGCTTTAAAATAAGCAGAACTAAAACAGAGTATATGGAGTGTAATTTTAGTGATATTCGAAACACAACTGAGAAAGTAGTGAAGCTTGATGGCCAAGAGATACCTAAGAGAGACCGTTTTCGATATTTATGTTCGATTATACAAAAAGATGAGGAGATTTGTGAAGATGTTACACATAGGATCCAAGTAGGGTGGCTTAAGTGGAGAAGTGCGAGTGGTGTTTTGTGTGACAAACGTATACCTTTGAAGTTGAAGGAAAAATTTTATAGGACGGCTGTTAGACCAGCAATGATGTATGGAGCAGAGTGTTGGGCAACAAAGAAATATGTCCAAAAAATGAGTGTAGCGGAAATAAGGATGCTAAAATCGATGTGTGGTAAAACAAGGAAGGATAGAATTAGAAACGAGTATATACGAGACATGCTAAAGGTAGCTCCAATCCAAGATAAGTTAAGAGAGAATCGCCTCAGGTTGTTTGGATATGTCACACGTAGACCTAGTAGTGCCCCCGTTAGAAAGAGTGATTTGATAAGTATTGAGGGTAGAGTTAGGGGTAGAGGTAGACCTAAACTAACTTGGATGAAAACGGTGAAAAAAGATATGATAGCTTGTGACCTTACAAAAGATATTGCACTAAACCGAGCAGAATGGAAAACCAGGATTCATGTAGTCGACCCCAACTAATTGAGAAAAAGGCTTTGTTGTTGTTGTTGTTGTTGTTGTTGTTGTTGTACTGACCCTGTACTAGTTTCATATTTGTGTTAAGTGTTGTGGGCCATCCCTGGACCCTACTCAAACTAGAGATAAATTAGATTCCATCTCCATTTCAATCTTTCCCCATGAATCATAACATAGAATACAATGGCATTGGGAAATTTATTATTTTCTTTTTATCTCTAATTAAAATTATATCTGCCTCTCTTTTATGGTGAAAAAGAAAAATGCAACCAACTGCTCCCTATCAAAATTGTAATAGTTACAATTTCTCTAAGTTCTCAAAATGTGATTTTTCTCTGCTCTCCTTGTAATTTGCTCTAGAGTTTGGCTTAAATTAGAAAGATTTGTCCGGTGTTGTACCTTGCTGTCTAGCATATAGAATTAGACAGACTGTTTTCTTCATTCACTGGATATGAGTTCATATAATCTTATCCTGGCCATTAGATTGACATATGTGTTCTGAAACATGAATGAACACCGTATAGATTATAAGCTACTTAGCTAGTATGCTCGGTATTGGAGTGACCATAATTATATCCTGGCCATCAGACTGACATATATGTTCTGAAACATGAATTGACACCATACAGATTGTAAGCTGCTTAGCTAGCAGGCTTGGTAGTGGAGTGAACATAATTATATCCTGGCCACTAGACTGACAAATATGTTTTGGAACATGAATGAACACCATGTAGATTGTAAGCTGCTTAGCTGGTAGGCTTGGTGTTGGAGTGAACATGTTGTAGAACGATTTGAAATGCTTCTAGTATGAGGGATTGATCAAAACTCTTGGATTGAGCTATAAAAATTGATTATAATACGGCTAATTTGACCAATTACTTGTTTCACATTAGATCTGAATGATTAAATGAGACTCCTGTAGAGTAAATAGTTTGTTGTTATATTTCATCGTTGTTGCTGGGATGCTTACTTATTTTCTCTATTTGTGCAGATCCATCTAAAGAACTTTGTCAGGAGAAAAAGGTACTTTACAAGTTGATTTCAGGATTGCATTCCTCAATATCAGTGCACATAGCTTCTGATTATCTAATTGATGAAGCCAAAAACTTGGTAGGTCTCTTAGCTTATAGTTATAGGAGTACTTGTTTTTCCATGTACCTTTTGAATATGCTGTTGATAAACGAATGTTTGCTAACGTTTTGTACTTTGTGATTCCAGTGGGGTTCAAATCATAAATTGTTGTATGATCGTGTTTTGCAATATCCAGATCGTGTCAGAAACTTGTACTTCACATTTCTGTTTGTTCTCCGCGCTGTTACAAAGGTGAACATAATGTATAATGTCCTATCTGTATTTATAAACTTGTGGGTTGATTTCTTATCTCTACTACTATAGCTTTTTGAGTTGGAGTTGTGTAATTTGTAGACAAACCAACTTAATTAATCTAATCTCAACCACAACTTTTTAAGTGAGTTGTATTGAGTTATATTAGCTAGTTACCATAATATCCTCAAACTTCAAATTTATTTACCACTTAATTATTTGCGAGAATGCCTTTCATATAAAATTTAAAGTTGGTGTCATTAGGGGGGTAATTTGTGATGAGTAGGAGTTTAAGAAAAAAAGAGTGCATCGCGCGTGCAAATTACTAGTTTATTAATTCTAGAGCCATATATATAATTGTCTCTGTGACTGCGTCTGCTAGCTCAATTTATTTTCTTCTTTGTTTGTCATGGAATTTTTTCATTGTGTGCTTAGAGGCATCAGAGTATACCTATTATTGTTCCTATAAAAGCTTGGTGGGTAAGCCTTGGTTATCGGCCTACATCTTGTAATTGCTAATTTTCTAGCCTTGGTTAGGATGGGAAAATGGTTCTGATGATGATAATATTATAAGTTAGGATGGGGAATTGGTCCTGATGATGATAAAGAGTAGTAGAGTACTGTTGGGATGGGAAATTATTCAACATTAATAGAAAGGACTCATAATAGGTTAAAGGTCTTGTTGTTTGGTATTACTGCTGGGACTAGTTGCAGAATATCCTCTTATCAAATGGAAAAACATTCATGAAATTGAAAAGAGTTTATTAGAGCATTTGTAGTCGTTGATAGCCAAATTTTGGGTATTTGGCATATAGGAATAGAAATTTTGGGTTTCGGCTGTAGTCGTTTAAAGCCAAAATTTGGCTTTTTATTTAAAAAAAATGGACGGACGATAGATGATTCCTCGTCGCAATTTTTTTTTTTTTTTGGCACGGACGGGAAATCATTTCCCGTCCAAGAATTTTTTCATTAATTAATTCATAAATAAGTCCTAATTAACTATTTATATAATCATAATTAAATCTTAAATCTTACTTATATTTCAATTAATATCTAATATATCCCTATACACATATATAGGCCTAGTCCATAAAAAAACAAAAGTGTTTGGACGGGCTGAGCCCAATTTTTTAAAAAAAAATTAAAATTGACGGATGTCTGATCGTTTTTTAAATTTAAATCGCATGGACGGGAAATCATTTCCCGTCCGACCATTTTTAATTTTATTTTTTTTTAAAGGGACGGAGAATAATCCCTCGTCCGATAATAAAAAAAATTTCGGGACGGGATATTATTTCCCGTCCAATAGGGTTAAATAAAAAAAAATTCTCTCCGACGAAAGAAAATATTTTGTCCGATCAAACGAACGATATATCATCTTTCGTTAGCTATATTTTGGCAATTGTCATTTCGTCTGCCAAATATAGCCGACTACTGTTCATCCGAAACCCAAATTTTGGGTAATTGGCCAACGACTGTAGCACTTCTTTTCCCAAATTTTGAAAATTTGGCAAAAAAGCCAACGACTACAGATGCTCTTAGGCACCTATTCTACTAGCTTGCTTTATGACCCAAAACATCGGGCAATTGCGCAACATGTGTAGAAAATGAGCATACCAGAGATGACGATGTAAGTGGATGAGATGAAGACACTAAAAGATGTGACTAGAATAGAAATGAGCGTGGCTAATACTAAATTAGAGGTAGAACCAATTGGGGATAAAATGAAGGGTAATGATGAGATGTTTTAGGCATGTGCAACAAGATCATTATTGATGCTCGGTTGGAAGACCGAGAGATATTGTAGTTAATGGAGTGAATGGGATTAGTGGTAGCCTAATCCTACTTGCAATGAAGCAGCTAGGATGTATTTAATAGTTGTAATCTGATAGAGGAGACAATCCTCAGTTGTCTCCATGTGACCCAACAAATTACGCTAAAGCCTTTGTTGTTTCTATTCTTTAAAACTAATTGAGGCGTTGGCTGTCTAGTTCCGCCACATATAAATAAGGATTGATGGTCTCGGAAGCCTGTGCATCAGTAGCCACCTAGGGTCTCTATTTAAGAATATGCAAGGGATTCATTTACCCGAGGGATCCCTTAACTATTTAAGTTATTAATCGAACGAATCACACTTTTACCACTAAACTATACCCGCTATGTATTCATTATTACGTATGAATGGACCATTTGTCGAACAAATGGAATGAGATACAATCAAGAAGATAGCATCAGAATCGTGAAAATTATAGCGTTGATGCTTTGTCTGATTTGAGGGGAAGGGGAGAGAGAGGGTATGGTACTTAAAAAAAATATATCAAAGGCACATGCATCTGTATTGGAACTTGTTTATAAATTAGAGGTATACAATTGGGGATAAATGAGGAAGATCTAATTGAGTTTCTTGGGCATGAGCAACAAAGACTAATAACAACGCCAGTTAGGAAAGAGTCGTAGCATCTTAACCAAGTGAGCAAAGAGGAGAAGGGGTAAACATGAATGGACTTTGATTTTTGTGGGGAAGATGACCCTTAAGAGCTGAATGAAAGATTTCGTGTGGCTGGCCCCAAAGATTTGGGATAACCGATTTGTTGTTAGTAATGTTATAAATAGTAGAGCCATTGGCCACCTAATTATGCCACCTGGGCAGCTAGAAAGAAAAGACAACCTATGGAAGCTTGTGCGTAGGCTGCCTATGAGGCTACGACCTACGACCCTGGATGTGTTTCTTTGGCATAGTTTGAGTATCAGAATTTTTTTGTTCCTATAGAGAGGTCTCATGCCACTTAAAATGTAAATGTGTATCATCATTGCTAAAATCACGATGTTTCTGAGATGTTTCTGACTAATGTGCTGGATGTTTCTGAGATCAAAGATGAAACATACCTAAAACCACCACATATTTTCTTGTCCCAGTCAAATACTCTAGGTTGTCAAAGACAGCAATTGAATTTAATCATTTATCCTTGCATTTCTATAGTTAGATACACCCGCTTAGTGCTTCATTAAGCAAATTTCTAGTTATCGAAAGGTTGACATCTGCTTTTACAATACCTGTAGATCTTTCTTCATTAATTCACCCGACATCCTTTTCCTCTGTTCAACACCACCAGCATACTCCTGTCTGCACCTCTGATCACACAGTCAAAACATAACTTGAGCCTTGTTAATGATAAAAACGATAATTTGTGATTATAGACAGTCACCATAAAACTTTCTAAAGTTTCCGGAAGGAGACCCAACACCCAAAACATGCAGATAAAGCTTACAATGTAATTAGGAAACATTCCCATTTTCTTTTTTCATGTCATCAGTAAGAACAAAATCCTCGAAGGGGTCAACAAAAAGTCAAAAACAAATTTTCTTCTTTTGCTTTTGCCGTTTCTTCAAGGGCAATAAATTGAAATATGCTTTTCTAGATCTTGTCATTAAGATGGAGATAATCTTCTCTTCTTGTCTTTTCAGGCTGCGGATTACATGGAGCAGGCTGAATATAGCACTGGCAACCCAGAAGAGGACTTGAAAACACAATCATTAGTGAGGCAGCTAGTCTATAATCCTAAGCTGCAAGCTGCATGCCCATTGCCTTTTGATGAAGCCAAGCTTTGGCAGGGGACAGGTGGGCCTGAATTGAAGCAGCAAATTCATAACCAGTTCAGGAACATCAGGTTTTAATCTGAAACTTAAGAGCTTAATGTTGCCTTAAAAGTTAAAATTTTTTCAATGATTGTAACTGATGATATTGGCATATTTTCAGTGCTTTGATGGACTGTGTAGGTTGTGAGAAATGTCGCCTATGGGGGAAGCTTCAAGTTCTTGGCCTGGGAACAGCTTTGAAGATTCTTTTTACTGTTAATGGTGAAAAACTCACAAATCAGCATGTATGTTACTCACGTTTACTATCTTTTAGATATGATATTCAGCTTTCTACTGAAGAAAAACTAGATTACGCATCTGACATAGTTTTTTAGTTTCTGCCCTTCTATTTTGTTTCGAGTAATGGGAAATGAATTCGCCATGACAGAATAAATACAAGGGGCACCCAACCTTGAAAAGTAGAACTTCGAGTTTTACCTAGGGATGATTTTGGATCGGATACATATCGGATACGGATACGGATCGGATATTGGCTATACAATATCTGTATCCGCATTCCAAAGACGGATTCAGATACGGATACATATATGACTTGGAGGAAAAAAATATATCTGTATCCGCAAATTTCGGATACGGATGCGAATTGGATACGGTCTACCGGATAACGGATACGAATTCGGACATCAAACATATAGTCTTTGCAATATTTTTATTCCGTAACTAGTACTTATTTGGACTCATAATCACTTCAAACTTTGCACGGTCAAAATTTATGAAAGTATGTGAAGTATGTTTCCGTTGTAATAAATACACAGTACACAAATTTTGGTACGGTTTGGAAACTTGAAAATTTTGATGAACTTTAGCCCACGTCCAGATTTCAGCAGTTTTGGGCTCTGAATTACTTCGAACTTCGCATAAGTCAAAATTTACAAAAGTATGTGAAGTAGGTTTTCCGTTGTAATAGAACACATTGTACACAAATTTTGGTGCGATTTTGAAACTTGAAAATTTTGATGAACCTTGTTACGAGTATCAATTTTCATGTCTAGTCACAAATTAGAAATCAACATAACAAAAGAAATTAAGGGAAATTTGTTTCATATATGTACAACTCGTATAAAAGTGAATATAGTATGTACTTACCTGTCTATTTTGCATATGGTTTGAACCTGTCTATTTTGCATATGGTTTGAACCTGACTTGCTGACATGTAGTTTGACTTTGCGTAGAATTGATAATATGATCAATGGCAATGGCCTGTAACATGTTCCAGCAGTAAATCAAGTATTTGAAGGAATTTAACCGAAACTAGAATATGGTAACTCTATAAATAAGTAAATAAGAAAGTCTTTCGTAAACTACTAGATAAGAAAGTTTGTCATAGAATAAATACTTTGGTCAATGTACTGACACACTTGATAGATGTAAAAGATCCACTAAAGTAACACTATTTTGCAGAGAAAGATATTGCAAATAGAGTTAAAAAAGAAACCTGACCTGCATAGAGAAATTAAATGTCATAAACTTGATGATCGGACGAAGACCATAATATGCTGCACCAACGCCAATTCCAGTGAAACGTAGCCTGCAACAGGAGAGCAAACATATTTGATCAATACAAGTACAAGAAAAAGATTCTTAAAATATCTACTATGAAAATGCCACTTTGTGCAAAACACAATTTTGTGGATTAGGAAATCAAAGCAACCTCTGTAATTGGAGTGCCAAGAACTCTCTCAGGACCATACTTATCAAGAAGACCCTTGGAAATCGACATGCATATGCAAACATTCCAAAAGAATGAAAACAAATTTATCAACAAAAGATGGACTGCAACAAGACTCTTCTTATCATGAGTAGCTAACCTTGTATGCACCTTGCTACTCCCCAACTAGCACAAAAGTCAATTTGTCAGCAAATAATACAGGGAAAATGAAAATTTTAGGAAATTATGATCTTTTCTTCATTTTACCTCTTCACCCATCAAGAACACTTTTGTGTTGCCCGACATCTTCTCATCAAGTGCAGAGTTGACGAAGGCGAAGTTGCCGTCGAAGTGGGAGGGGACGAGGGGGTGCCAAAGGGGGTCGTGGGTGGAGAAGAGGTAGAGGGATTTGGTGGCGGAGGAGAGGAGGGTGAGGGATTTGGGGTCGAGGAAGGATAGGAGGTCGAGGATGAGGTCGTCGGAATGAGGGAGCCAAGGCCGGGGTTACGGATGTTGGTGGCGGCGGTGGAGGAGGAAAGGAGGAGGTTGCCGAGGGGTTGGATAAGGTGGGTTCGGGTTTCAGAGGTGGGAAACCCGATTTGTTATCTTCGTCTTCTTCAACTTGTTTTGGTTCTGGATGTAATTGGGGTTTTGGGGTTTGGTAGTTTTCTTTGCCTCTATTTGGGTTTGGGTTTGAGTTTGGGGTGGAGGGAGTGGAAAAGGATGAGAATTGGGGAATTGAGGAATAACTTATGAACTAGGGTTCGATACTGGATAGTCCAATTTGGGGAACTTTCAGTCAAATGAATGGAATTGGGGATTTGGTTAAGTGCTAAACTTGTAATTATTTAAGTCAAAACATACTTAATCTATAATGTATACTTGACATATACTAGTATAAGCAATAATGTTTTATTATGTATATTAGAATATAAATATATCAATAAATTAATATATTATAAAATCTTGCTGATATCCGTATATGATCCGCTTTTTTGAAGCATATCTGGATCTGTATCCGGGTTTTTTTTGGATTTGGATATTCGAATCCGTATTCGTATTTGCCCGGATATGGATTTTTCATATCTGTATCCGTGAAAATTCCGAATTCGGATTCCGATACGGATTAGATCGGATATATCTTTATCTAAGAGCATCCCTAGTTTTACCCCTTAGTGTTTCATCTAGAAATCCACACTGTTTTAAAAATCGGTCTAAGTGGCCACCTAGGAGGCACCTAGTCGCTAAGCGGTTCCCAGGCGACTCGCCTAGGCCCTAGGTATTTGAAAAAATTGGTTTGATCTATTGGGCAGGTCCAGGCGGGGTCTAGGCGGATTTGGGCGGTTTAGGCGGACCTGAATCATAAAATAAAGTTTAATCCGATTTAACCCGATCCAGACCTGTTTAAAAATAATTTTTGAGGCTTGAAGGAGTTAGAGACTTGGTTCATATTAGTAGTAGTAGTAGTAATAGTTCTTAGGTGGTGTTATTTGCTTAGTAGTAGGTGTAGTATGATTGTTTGTTTTCATCTTGAGGATTTAGCGTTATTGTTCCGATATCAACTTCTCAATAAAACGGGATGGCAACAATCTTCCTATATTCAAAAATATATATATACTTATGTAGCTACTACATATTTAGACAATCATCAGATTATGAAGAGATAGCTTATGTTATTTTTTTCCCGAAATTATTTTTATTGAATGAGAACACAACCCAACATTACAAATTGTCAATTGGAGTTCACTGAAAACCACTTGTACAACACTATTTGCCTGCAAGTTATCAAATCTACTGATGCTTTTGATTATGAAAAGATAAGTCAATCCAGATTTCAAAAGAGACAGAAAACAACTAGTATAATAGTTTATTTTCTCGATACATCTAATTAAGACATTAAAAATTCTGATCATTATTCATACAAATCATTGCTCTACCTAAATCTGTTACCAAAACCAACACCTTGATGCAATTGTATCTTTTAGACTATTTAAAGCTCATCTTGCAATAGCAAGGAGAAAAATCAAGAGTAAAAATGGATGGCAATAATGAGCAAGATAATGCATGGTGGAATAACAAAACAAAATCAAAAGATAAATTGGGGGCAAAAATAAAATAAAATTAAATTAAAAATTAAAAAAAAAGCCTGGCACCTAGTCGCCTAGGTCCCGCTTACGAGGTCTATGCGCTAGGCCGTCCGACTACTGCCTAGCGACTTTTAGAACACTGAATCCACACATCACCAAATAATTGATTGCAAGTTGTGAAGAAGTCTGTTTATTATTTCATAGCTTTTGGTAGAGTTGCCCATCCTGCCATTTTTCCTTCATTAAATATGAGGCTTGGAACTTGCAGTATCCATGTCTTGTGCAACAATATATATTCCGGCATTTATTTATTTCCACAACTGTCGAGTTTATAATGCTAGACTAATCCCAGAGTCACTTTTATATAATTGTAATGGCTCTCTTGCCAGATTTGCCTAGATGAGAATTTTTTGCCTCTTTTGCTCATAATTTCTTTATTGTCATATTTCCACCAACGTGTTGGAAACTATGATAATTGACTTCTTTTATTGTCTCATCAGTTGCAGCTTCAAAGGAATGAAGTAATTGCATTGGTGAACCTTCTGAATAGGCTCTCCGAGTCTGTTGACTTTGTTCGAAAAATGGGGCCTCAAGGTGACAGAGTTGTGCATGGCCGTGGATCTTCGCCCACAAGCAGAAGCAGTTCCCTATAGGCTATAGCAAAGGAAAATTTGAACAGTTATAGTGGTAAGATATCTCAATCTGGTTTTTCTATGCTACTAAAGCTCTATTTTAAACTGAAGTAACATGTACCTCTTTCGAACTACCAGGTCTTTTATAATGTAAGAGAATTTGATTTAAGAAAGCGGCATGTAATTCTTTTAGCGAATAAGGAAACCCAATACGTGGATACAAGAACTGATCCCCACCGTGAAAAAGGGTCGGTGGCATCAAGGGGCATCTGATTTCTTCCCTGCCTTCTCAATCTAATATATGTAACGTAGCTTTTACAAGTGTGAATGAGAGTTTTGCATTCGGTTTCTCATGATATAACTAGAACATTCTAACCTAGTGAGTAGTTGATGTAATCAGAGAACATTTGTTGTTGTAGGATATGTAAACAAGAACAGAAAGAGGTTACAAAGTTCTGACTAATTGCACCAGCGCGATCTTAGTTTGGCACAATACATCTTTTCAGAAATTTAAAACTGATCGGTTACACAATACACTGTTAGTAGAGTTAAAGATGGTTACCTCATCTTGTTCACTGTAACAGAAATGATCAGTGTATTATTACATGTATGTTCACTGTATAACTTCGTAATCTATCTTTCAATGTAGCACACCATTCAAGTTTTTACTATTGTATATATACAGGGCTTCTTTACATATTTAGAAGGCAATTGGATGTCTTCAAGACTAAAAGATTTCGAATTTGATTGATAAACCCTTCATCAGATGGTCTAATGTTGTTTTAGACTAGCATCACATTTTCTTTCATTAACCATTGGGGACAGTTTAATAATTAAGGTGATATGTTTGAAGGTTCATGCTTCTGTCAAGACTAGAAGCCTAGAATGATACAAATAAACCGCTCATGTGTTTATAATATAATGTATTTCGTTTTATTTTGTATTAAATTAAGTGTATAAAGTGCATGAATTATAAAATTGCACACATCTCTACTACTATAAAATGGGAGAAGACCTTAGTGTAATGGACATCCATCTACCAAGACGTGCAATGCACGTGCATAATTATTGTAAATGAGGTTTTAGATCAAATCCAGACTACATCTGAATTTTTACTTTTAAAAAAACTATATTTATTAAGACGTGTATCGTCTCATTAATCTCATAACTTGGCTTCCTGCGCCAGAGATCAAGTTGAAGAAATAGAGTAATTAAAGGGAAAAATATCCTATAACCTGATCCGAATCGATCCGATCCGACCCGAATTTTAGGGTATGGTTTCTTTACAATATATCCAATTTTTTATTGGATCTAAATATGGATCTTTGTGGATCCGACCCGAATTTTAGGGTATGGTTTCTTTACAATATATCCAATTTTTTATTGGATCTAAATATGGATCTTTGTGGATCTGAGTCCGATAACTCGATGGATAATTCGGGCTATATATATTTATATATGTTAATTGAAATATATATCCTAAATCTATAAAGATTTTAATGCATAGAAATTGTTTTTTTTTTCTTTTTTTTTCTTTTTTTTTGGTCTAGTAGGAATGGATTTTGTGAATTAGGTAATGCAAATATTAATATACTATATAGTTCATGATATACAAATACAAATAAATTATCATTTTCTTTGATTACAAAAGCCGAAAGTTTATGCTTCGCTGTAGAGAGAGTTTTTTTTTCATTTCAATAATTTTATATTTTTATGTGTATTTTGGTATTTGAATATGTAATAAGTAAAATTTACCAATTAGTTTTACACGTAGATAAAAATATTTCACAATAAGTTAATAATTTATGAAAACAGTGGATCTTGGATAATCCGTAAACCCGATCCGAATTTGAAAATAATAGTGAGATCTAACCCGAATCCAACTCGAATAAACTTGGATCGTGTTGCTGCTAATTTTGGTGTGGGAGGAAACAGATGATATGTGAATTCTTCTAGAAACAATAAAACTAAACCTGCTGACTTCTTGCCGGTGTTACCGTTTCTTAACGCTGCTGCTGACTTGCAAAAAAGTTCGAAACACCGGGATTATTCCCGGCGACGAACACTTCGACGCTGAAGTCAGTAATCAAGGAGATTATGAAAAAGCGTTTGTGGAAAAAAATACTGACTATCTTTTTTATGGTGGGGGTAGAGGGGTATTTATAGTCGCCTTTGGAAACAGTTTCGAGATAATTATATATCTCTACTTCCCGGTGTTTTTGGATAAGAAACAGAGTTTAAATCGTTTCATGATAAAAAATTTGGTTTAAACTGTCTCTTAGAAATAATCGTGAATTTGAATTATTCTTTAAATGTCATGGGTTTGTTCATAATGGGCTGTCACCCTGACCCAGTGAGACATACCCATTTTTGAGTTATTGGGTTTGGAAAAGACCCACTTTCCATTTTTGGATCCGTTTACAGGTGAAATTACCGTTTCACCCCTGATAGCTTTAAGATTCGTTCCCGATTTGAACGGTCCCAATTTCGTTCTATTTTTACCCATATCACAAGCTCCCCACTTCCGAAGACTAAGTTAAGTTTCACAGTCTTTGAGGAGTAGTTCGCCTGTTTTTAATGACTAATAGAATTTATCGACGTTCTCGGGGACGTTTAGCGCTCGCGTGGAGTGTAACGATGCTTTTCTGTGTTTGTAAAATGCTCAGAATTATTTTAGAATTTTCTTGATTTTTTGTGAATTTTTCTTCTTTTTTTTTGATTTTTTTTCTTCCAATTTTTAATCATTTTTTGAATTTTTTATTTAATTTCTGAATTTTAATAATTAATTTTCAAAAATTTTAATTAATAGTTCTATATTAATATTTTTTTTCCAAAATTTAAAAATATTTTTCCGAATTAATAATTATTTTTTTGTCAAAATTTTAATTATTTTTCAGAATTTTTAAATAATTAATTTAATTTAATAATTAAATAAAGGAATTAAATAAAAAAATATCTTGATTTAATCATGACCGTTGATCACGATCGAGCTCGCACACTAATGAGATTGAGCGACCATGATGAGAGGATCTGATTAGGAGGAGACGTGGCTCGATCTGGGCCACTGATCACCATTAGGCTCGCGCGCTGATGCATCTGAGAAGGAAGGGGGCGACGTGGCTCGATCTGAGTCGTTGATCACCATCAGTCTCGCGCGCTGATGCATTCGAGAAGAGAAGGGGTGACGTAGCTCAATCCAAGCCGTTGATCACCAACGAGCTCGCCCGCTGATGAGATCGAGCGGCCATGATGAGAGGATTTGATTAGGATGTGACGTGGCTCGTTC
The DNA here is from genome assembly GCA_017893485.1 of Hemerocallis citrina. Taxonomy (NCBI): domain Eukaryota; kingdom Viridiplantae; phylum Streptophyta; class Magnoliopsida; order Asparagales; family Asphodelaceae; genus Hemerocallis; species Hemerocallis citrina. The sequence continues at coordinate 244,506,786 of CM030365.1, forward strand.
TGGGGCGTCAATCAGGATCAAGCTTGCCTGCTGATGCGCTGAGGAGAGAGGGGAATCGGGTGACGTGGCGAGATCTGGACTGCTGATCATGATCTAGCGCGAATCGGGAGGCAAATTTTTCTCTCATTGCACGATCGGGGGTAGCTTTGTTCGGCGCGTGCCACCGATCGATCGCGATGATTTGGCATGCTGACACGTGGCATTGACTGGTCAATGTTGACTGTAGACTTGATGTAATCACGACCGTTGATCACGATCGAGCACAGATTAGGAGGCGAATTTTTCTCTTATTTCACGATCGGGGGTAGGTTTGCTTGGCGCGCGCCACCGAGCTTCAGCGATGCTTCGGATGGTCGACACGTGGCGGTTAGCATTTGATTGTTGACTTGGTCAACGTTGAACGTTGACTTAATTTAATCACGACCGTTGATCACAACGAGCACGAATTGGGAGGCAGATTTTTCTCCCATTTTGTGTTCGGGGGCAGGTTTACTTGGTGCGCACCACCGAGCTTCAGCGATGCTTCGGATGTTCGACACGTGGCAGTCAATGTTGACTGTTGACTTGGTCAACGTTGACCGTTGACCTTTTTTAGGGAGCAAATCTCAGCCGTCAATCAAGATCGAGCACAGATTGGGAAGAGAAAATTTTTCGCCATTTTTAAGTTCGGGGACATGTTTGCCCGGCGTTGCACTCGAAATGCACGTGTTTTTTCGAAGCTGATGATGTGGCGAAATATGGGCCGTTGATCAAGATTAGGCGCCGATCGGAAGGTATTTTTTCGCCATTTTCAGTTCGGGAACACGTTTACTCGGCGCTGCACCTGCAATGCACGTGTTTTTTCGAAGATGATGATGTGGCAAAATATGGGCCGTTGATCAAGATCAGGCGCGGATCGGGAGGATATTTTTTCGCTATTTTCAGCTTGGGGGCACGTTTGCTCAGTGTAGCACGTGCCAGACACGTGTTTTTTCGAAGCTCAGTTAACATGTGCGGTGCACGTGCTTTTTCAAAGCTGATGATGTGGTGAAATCTGAAGCGTCGATCGTGCGAGCACAGATCATGAGGAGATCCGACCGTTTTTCTCTTTTGCAGCATCTTTTTTTTTGTTATTTAATAGCACGTGCGGCACACGTGTAACATGTAGCTCGGCTGCAAAATAAGTTGCCGAAGATGGATTGTTCGGTATTAAACCTAGGTTCTTTGAGAAGGGGATGAGCAACTTAACCACTTGACCAACTTGTTTCTTGTAGAAGTTAAGAATCACTTAACTTGGTGGCGCACTTTTGAGAGATCTACATGGTGCTGCGGTAAAATAAACTTTTCCGGTGCTACAGAAGTTCGATTGGAGCATGTGACCCCTCGTTTCGAAGCTGACTCGAAGATTTATAATTTCTCTTCAAATGTCAGCACAAGAATCATCCATCTTTAGGGTCGAAATAGGCCTACAATGTCTTTGCCGCTGTGAAGTTTAGAAGAGTTTGGGTGTTGGGGAGATCCGTTCTTGGAGGCGAGTTTTAGGGAGCATCTCTAGATGAGTTAGGCCAAACTCTTTGAAAAAAAAGGGCGCTCGGGAGGCGAGCGGAGCGAAGAGCATCACTAGACTCTAAGAGAGAGTCGTTCGGGAGGCAAGTTTGAGGAGCAACTATAGGGGTGAGTTGAGCTCCGAACTCGTTTAGAAGAAGGCCGCTCGAGAATTGAGTTGGAAGAGCAACTCTAGGAGTGAGTTGAACTCCGAACTCTTTTGGAAGAAGATCACTTGGGAGGAGAGCGGTGACAAAGAGCATCACCAGGCTCTAGGAGAGAGCCATTTGGGAGATAAGTTTTATGAGCAACTCTAAGGGTGAGTTGTGCTCTGAATTCGTTTGGAAGAAGGCATGTAACGCCCCGCCCCAATACTCAGACAATTTTAATATTTTTAGAAGACAAATTAGATACTATGTAGTACAACTGCCCACCACAGGCTGCCTCTCAAAAGGTGGTTAACCAATTAGGTGACTCTTGATCATTGGCTAATTATATTTATACTCAAACTATTTTTGTATATTTCCCATGTGGGACTATTATTCTCAAATCCTTCTCAAATTTCCTTCAAATCCCGTTTTTATTAATCCCGAAACAATCCATTCCGTAATCAAATCCCAATCTCATTTTTAATTTGGATGACATCATCATCCAACTTTAACAAATCCAATATACAACAGCACCATTCAAATCCTTTCAATCCGTGGGCCATTCTTTCCCTTCATAACCGGTTTTTCATACAAACCATCCTATAGAATATTCTATAGGACAACCCTTCAAATTCTTTTTATTATATATTATTTCAGAAATACGGGGTATTACAAGGCCGCTCGGGAGGCAAGCGGAGCGAAGAGCATCACCTGGCTCTAGGAGAGAGCTGTCTGGGAGACAATTTTGAGGAGAAACTCTAGGGGTGAGTTGTGCTCTGAATTCTCTTGGAAGAAGGCCGCTCGGAAGGCGAGCGGAGCGAAGAGATCACCATGCTCTAGGAGAGAGCCATTTGGGAGACGAGTTTGAGGAGCAACTCTAGGGAATAGTTGAGCTGTAGATTCAGTATGTTCGAGTAAATATTTGGATATAGTCCTGGGAAAGAGCTGGTCTTCGAACTTGCTTGTTTCAAGGTTTAACTAGTAGTGGGAGTAGTTTGAATGGTCGTTTTGAGCCCCGAAACCACATACTTGCAAGCTGTGAGGGCAATTTCGAACCATGATTGTGAACTTCGAACTAGTTGTTTTGGAGTTATCAACGAGTTGAGAGCAATTTCGAATGGTGAGCTGCTCCGTACTTGCTTATTTGCAAGTGGCTAAAGCGGCGTCGAACCAAGTGTTAGATTCCAAACTTGTTGTTTGAGAGTTTCAACGAGTTGTAGGAGCAATTTTGAATGGTGAGCTGCTTCGCACTTTCTTGTTCACAAGCGGCTAAAGCGGCGTCGAACCAAGTGTTGGACTCCAAACTTGTTGTCTGGAGGTTTCAACGAGTTGTAGGAGTAATTCCGAATGGGGAGCTGCTTCGCACTTGCTTGTTTACAAGCGGCTAAAGCGGCACCGAACTAAGTGTTAGACTCCAAACTCGTCTTTTGAGCCTAGCAAGTTTTGGGAGCAGCCATATGGGATAAGCTCGACTTCGAACTTACCGTTTAACGAGTCGTAGATGTCACTCGGAGAGATAGACGTGAGGCCAATGCAATAATTTTTAAAAGAAAAAAAAGCTAAGTTTTATTGAATCAAACCAAGTGGCCGCTTTAATGGTGCGAGCCTTTATTACATACTTTGGCGACCTTATTGAAAACTGAAAACCTATTTCTACGGGAGGGTGTTAGGCACCCTCGTGGTACTTCATTTGATGCTCAGTATTCCCAGTCCGCCTTCCTCGAAGAGGGGGATCTCCTTGAGTTCATTAACTAATTTGAGAATGACTTGACTGTTCCGTTGGGGGAGTTCTAATACTTCAAGTGCGAGGACTGAGCCCCCCATTGTGGTTGTGTTGCACCTCCGAGCTGTCTCTTGGTTTCCTTTGACTTCTCCTACTCCTGCAGAGATTGGGAACTTCATTTTCATGTGAAAGGCTGAGGGTACGGCATGAAGTATTGCTAGGCCTGGTCGGCCCAGGTATGTAGTCCATTTCCTCTGTTCGGGTTGTCAGGGTTTTTCCTACGGTCACAACAAGAGTGATTATTCGTTCGATTGGGACCAGAAACCCAGAGAACTCGTGGAGTGTGTATCCGGTAGGCTTGAAACGATCTCGAGAAAGTTTGAGGCCTTGGAAGGCTTCCAGGAAGAGGATATTGACGGAACTGCCATTGTCGACGAGGATTCGGTGCACCTCGTGGTTAGCCATGTGGAGACTAATTACGAGCGCGTCATAGTGGGGCGTTCGGAAATCTTCCAGGTCTTTGTCTGAGAATGTCACCGAGGCCCCAGGGTTTTTGGCCCGGGGGAAGTTCTGGACCACACCTCTCGGATGAAGGCTCACCTCTCGGATGAAGGCCTTTCGGAAGGAGTTTGACTCTCCCCCTGATGCGGTTTATTTCTGGGAGACGTGTGGATGCACCAGGTGTGAGTTCGGACTCAATTTATATTGAAGGAGAAAGCTGCTTGTCAGACGACCCTCGAAGTGACCTGGTGGCTCCTGCGACGGGCTCGGAGTGGGGTGGATGCTTCGGCTCGGATCAGAGGGTTCGGATCCGAGGTCTTGTGTACCTGCAGACGGTCCTGAAACACCGGGGTTTATCCCGGTGGCGGACCCTCCGACGATCTAGTCAGTCTCTGTGAGAGAGTAGCAATAACTAGGTGAATTTAAGTGGCAAAAGATTGGTTACCTCTAAAGGTGGGTGAGGGTCTAGTATTTATAGAGAATTCTAACCGGGTTTGGATCCGCTTGGGGGCCGGGTCTGAACCCGAAAGCCCATGGGCCTGACGTGGCAGAAGGCCCAGGGGGTTTAGGGCTGACGTGGCAGTACCAGGAGTGGTATAGGGCTGACGCGGCAAAGTCCTTGGTGGTATTTGGAGCTGACATGGCAGATCATGGGGCTTCTGTGCTTCCGGGAGGATCTGGTGGCCCAGGCTGTGCCAGGTCATCCTCATTCTATACCAGGAGGGGCGGACGGCCTGGAGGGCTGTCGCGGATCGGAGGTCGAGGGCCATCGCTGCTCATCGGATACGAGGAGACCAGATCTGTGGGGGTGAACTTGAGGTTCGGCGCCGACCCTGCAGTGGCTCGAAGCCGAACTAGGCTGCTGTTTCTACCAATTTTTGAGTGAGAGTTGTATTGGGCCCCAAGCCATTTTTACCCTACCACACAAGCCCCCCACTCCTGCGGGGGTGCGGGAGCTAGCCGTGGAGGAGTGTTTACGGTTGTAGAAATGGGATGGCGAGCCACTGTGCCTTCATGAGGGGATTACCCTGGTGCTAGACCTGACCTCGAGCTGTCGAGGGATTATGAGTTAACAAGGGTGATGGCGAGCCGTGGAGCCTTCCTGAGAAGACTACCCTGGTGCTAGACCCGACCTCGAGCTGGCAAGGGATTTATGGGCCAACAAGGGTGATGGCGAGCCGGTGTTTCTTCCTGAGAAGAAGGCCCTGGTGCTCGACCGAACCTCGAGATGACGAGGGGTTACGTGTCGGCAAGGGTGATGGCGAGCCGTTGTTTCTTCCTGAGAAGAGTACCCTGGTGCTCGACCGAACCTCGAGATGACGAGGGATTATGTGTCGGCAAGGATGATGGCGAGCCGGTGTTTCTTCCTGAGAAGAAGGCCCTGGTGCTCGACCGAACCTCGAGATGACGAGGGATTACGTGTCGGCAAGGGTGATGGCGAGCCGTTGTTTCTTCCTGAGAAGAGTACCCTGGTGCTCGACCGAATCTCGAGAAGACGAGGGATTATGTGTCGGCAAGGGTGATGGCGAGCCGGTGTTTCTTCCTGAGAAGAAGGCCCTGGTGCTCGACCGAACCTCGATATGACGAGGGATTACGTGTCGGCAAGGGTGATGGCAAGCCGTTGTTTCTTCCTGAGAAGAGTACCCTGGTGCTCGACCGAACCTCGAGAAGACGAGAGATTATGTGTCGGCAAGGGTGATGGCGAGCCGGTGTTTCTTCCTGAGAAGAAGGCCCTGGTGCTTGACCGAACCTCGAGATGACGAGGGATTACGTGTCGGCAAGGGTGATGGCGAGCCGTTGTTTCTTCCTGAGAAGAGTACCCTGGTGCTCGACCGAACCTCGAGAAGACGAGGGATTATGTGTCGGCAAGGGTGATGGCGAGCCGTTGTTTCCTTCTGAGAAGAAGGTTTGAGCAGCGTGGTCTGTCGCCTTAGCGGAGTATTGATGGCACTTCCGGGATCCGTGCGATGTTCCAATTTTCTAGGGGCATTAAATGACGCCGCCTAATGAATGCAGGTGGTGCATGGGCTTCCGTCGACTGGCTTTCCCAATGTCATAAAGGCTGGTCCGTGGGGGAGGCTATAAATACCTCTCCCCCCTAGCGGGTTTGATCACAGCAAGGGTGGTCCAATGGCCACCAGAGGTGTCTGCTTCGGCGGACGTCTCTCTTCTGAAAATTTTTTTAGCGCCAAGGGGCCTCGAATCGGTGGCGACTCTGCCGTCCGGATCCTTTTTCGGGTCAGACGACCCTCATACGGTTGTTTGGCCCGAGAAAGATCAGGACGGGAGGGGTACCCACCGTGTTCTGGATCTGGGGCTGAAGAGCCTCGGATATGCGGGTCGATCTGCTTTCTTGTTAGGGTTCTAGGTGATGGTGGCTTTCCTCCCACCCGTGAACAATTCGGGGTTTCGGCCGACGAGGCCTTAAGCCCCGGGTTGTTCGCGGGTGAGAGAAGAGCCGACCGAGACCTGGAGCCCGGGGCGCAGGCGATGGTGGCTTTCCTGTCTCCCGGGAACAATTTGGGGTTTTCGGCCGCCGAGGCTGTAAGCCCCAAGTGGTTCGCGGGTGAGAGGGGAGCCGACCGAGCCCTGTAGCCTTAAATCATCAAAAAGAAATTTTTTCCGCCGAGCACTTCATCTGACCCGACCCCTGTGTCTGGCTGCCAGCCTGGCACTGGATGACGTCAGCAGCCCACGTTTCGAGGACGTGGCGCGGTTTTCCAGGCGGCCGCTACACGTCAATCGGTGAACAATAATTGCAGAAATCGAGGAGTCGTTTTTGCCCTCTATAAATGTTCCCCCCTCTCCCCCTATCGTCCACTTCTTACTCGCTTCTTTCTCTTCCTAAAAATCTCCCAACGCTTCAGTCTTCGTCCCTACCGTTCGCTGTACCAGGCTCGTTCTTCCGAAGCGACCCCAGGTTTGCTGGTAAGTTTGTTTAGTTTAGGCACAGATGGATAGGGCTCAGTCTGGCTCGTCGGCGTCGACGTCTGGGGGGGACGTAAAACCCGCCTCCAAACCGACTTCGTGGGAGGAGTCTGATCTCGAGGGGGAGTCTGTAGGCGAGGATCAGCCAGTGTATGATGTGAAGCCGCTACGGTCTCGGAGGCTTTTTGTTGTTTTCTCATAACCAAATAAAGGAGTATGAATAAAGAATTCTTTTCCTCCTTTGCTCTGTTAAGAAGTGCGGTGAATGACGTCGGAGGCGTGGTTCGGCTCCGTCGATCCGTGAGGGATCAACGCGGGGCCTTAGGAAGAGCCCTTGGCCCGAAGCTGGATTGGACCTACCGAGACGCTGGGGATGATACCGGAGTGAGGACTCGGGTGCCGATCTGCCGAGTCATTTGGAGTTTGACAAAAAAGAGATTTCTTTCATACTAGATAGGGACGGTCGTCGAAGCCGCCCTTTACACATGAAAGTTTACAAAGGGTTTTATATACATTAGCCAAGTTAGAACCTATGTTCGCTCTTCCAGGAACTTCATTAGGTGCTCGGCGTTCCAGGGTCGACTGATGAGCCGGCCGTCCATATCCGCCAGTCGGTACGTACCAGGGTGTACAGCCTCGACTATACGGTATGGGCCCTCCCAGTTGGGGGCCAATTTCCTCTTCTTGGTTGGATCAGAGACGGACAATTTTCGTAGCACGAGGTCTCCCGCCTTGATGTTAGTGGGGCGGACTTTCTTGTTGTAAAACTTCTCGATCCGTTGTTGGTAGATGCTTCTCCGGATTGAGGATTTCTCTTTGACTTCGGCGACGAGGTCCAGGTTGGCCCTTAAGCCTGATGAATTGCCAGCTTCGTCGAAGGCCATGATATGGGGAGAAGGCAGGCCGACCTCGACGGGGATGACTGCCTCCGTCCCGTAGGTCAAGGCGAACGGCGTCTCTCCCGTGGGGATCCTCTTGGTGGTTCGGTACGCCCATAGCACACTAGGCAGTTCTTCGACCCAAAGCCCTTTTGGGGAACTGTCGAGGCGCTTCTTGAAGCCGTCGAGGATTTGCCTGTTCGCGTTCTCTGCTTGGCCATTGGACTGAGGGTGGCAAATAGCGGAGAAGCGTTGCTGGATACCGATGTCCGCGCAGAAAGTTTGGAAGTTCTGACCCTGGAATTGGGTCCCGTTGTCTGTAACGAGGATCCGGGGGATGCCGAACCGGCAAATGATGTTTTTCCAAAAGAATTGTTGTACTTGGCGCTCGGTGATGCTGGATAGAGGCTCGGCTTCGAGCCATTTGGTGAAGTAGTCGATGGCGACTATCAGGAATTTCTTTTGTCCTACTACTGGGGGGAAGCGCCCTGCAAGGTCCATGCCCCACATGGCGAACGGCGCAGGGCTCGCCAGGGATCGGAGATTGGCTTGAGGAAGCCTTTTTATAGGGGAGAACCTTTGGCAGGGGCCGCACCTTTTGACTAAGTCTTGCGAGTCCTGGAGCATGGTCGGCCAATAGTATCCCTGATTCAGGGCCTTCCGAGCAAGTGTCCTGCTCCCCATGTGGCATCCGCCGATCCCCTCGTGTAGATCTTTGAGGGCGTAGCTGGCCTCGCCGCTAGTGAGACAGCGGAGGTATGGTTTGTCGTCGACCAAGGTGTATGAGCGTTTGAAGAGGATGTCATCAATCATGACAAATCTCTCAGCTCGGATTCTGACTCGTCTGGCCTCGGCTCTGTCTTCAGGGAGCTCGGCATTGATTAAGAATCTTCGGATGGGAGTGGTCCAGTCGTCTGGGCTGGCATCATCTTGCACACACATCGCCTCCGGCTCTAGGTCATTGATACTTGGCTTCAAGAGGATTTCTATGAGCACTGTCTGATCGAGACCCTCGAAGGAGGAAGAGGCGAGTTTGGATAACGCGTCTGCTTGAGCGTTCTGTTCCCTGGGGACTCTGATAACTGTGGCACAGCTGAAGGACGCCGGGAGTCGTCGGACTGCCGCCAAATATCTTATCATGCGATCATCGCGGGCTTCGTATTCTCCGGTGATCTGGTTGACCACGAGCTGAGAATCGCTGAAGGCCCGGATTTGCTTGGCTCCGGCTCGGTAGGCGAGGGTCAATCCGGCGATCATGGCCTCGTACTCTGCCTCGTTGTTGGAGGCCGGAAAGTTGAGGCGAAGGGAGTATTGAAGTAGGAATTGGTCGGGGCCATGAAGGATGATGCCTGCTCCGCTCCCGGTTTCGCATGATGAGCCGTCGACAAAGATTTCCCAGGTCGGATCCGAGCCCTCGATGCTGGGCTGCTCGGAGGCGGTGCATTCAGTTATAAATTCGGCGAGGGCCTGTCCTTTAATGGCCACCCTCGGATGATAGCTGATGTCAAACTGACTCAGCTCAATTGACCACTTGACTAAGCAGTCGGAGTTTTCGGGCTTGTGAAGGACAGTCTTTAGTGGCTGGTCTGTCAGTACTTGGACGGAGTGGGCCTGGAAGTAAGGACGGAGTTTCCGGGCTGCCATGATTAAGGCATAGGCCACCTTCTCTATCTTTGCGTACCTCGTCTCGGCTGGGAGTAGTACTTTGCTCACATAATACAATGGCCTTTGGACTCCTTCCTCTTCTCGGACGAGGACAGCGCTGAGGGCACTGTCCGAGGCTGACAGGTATAGCCAAAGCGGCTCGCTTGGCTCGGGTTTGCTGAGGAGAGGTGGGTTGGCGAGGTATTGCTTCAGTTGTTCGAAGGCTTCTTGTTGATGGGTACCCCACTCGAAGCCCCCTTTTCCGCGTAAGGCCTTGAAGAAGGGGAGAGACTTCTCCCCTGACTTGGAGAGGAAACGGCTGATTGCAGCCAACCGGCCCGTGAGCCTCTGAACCTCCTTGACATTCCGAGGGGGGGACATGTCCATAATGGCTTGGATTTTCTCGGGGTTTGCCTCAATGCCGCGTTGGCTGACGATGAACCCCAGGAATTTCCCAGTGGAGACGCCGAAGGCGCATTTAGCCAGGTTGAGCCTCATGTTGTGATGTCAGAGGACACCGAAGGCCTCTTCGAGGTCGGCAACGTGGTCCGGTCCGGCCCGGCTTTTGACGAGCATGTCGTCGACGTAGACTTCCACGTTGCGGCCGATCAGGTCTTTGAAGATTCTATTGACGAGCCGTTGGTACGTGGCTCCGGCGTTTTTTAGCCCGAAGGGCATAACGCGGTAACAATAAAGACCCTGGTCGGTGACGAACGAGGTTTTGGAGATGTCTGGTGGAAACATCCGGATCTGATTGTACCCCGAAAATGCGTCCATGAAGGACAGTAGTTCATGCCCCGAGGTTGCGTCGATTAAAGCGTCGATGCGGGGGAGGGGGAAGGGATCTTCGGACATGCTTTGTTAAGATCCGTGAAGTCGATGCAGATCCGCCAACCCCCTGTTGCCTTTTTTACCATAACAACATTGGCCAACCACTCGGGGTAGCTGACTTCCTGAATGAATCGAGCGGACAAGAGTTTGTCCACTTCTGTCTTCACAATTTGTTACCTCTCCGGGGCGACTTTGCGCCTCTTTTGGACGACCTGCTTAGAGTCAGGGATGACGCTCAGCCGATGCATAATCAAGTCTCCGGAGATCCCGGGCATGTCGGAGGGCTTCCAAGCGAAGAGATCAACGTTGCGACGGACGCAGGCGATGATGCCTGTTTTCAAGTCCTGGGTGAGCGAGCGGCTTACCCGGAACCACTTTGATTTATCCTCGGCATCGAACAGGACCTCTTCTAGTTCGTCGACAGGCTCGGGGGCTGGGCCATCCTTCTCGGGTTCGAGTTCAGCGGCATCGAGAGGGGATACACCCCCTCCGACGGCGGTTATATAGCACGACCGCGCGGCTTCGTGGCTTCCTCGGACGATGCCGACCCCTTGGGGGGTGGGAAATTTGAGTTTCAGATGGTAGGTTGAAGGTACCGCTTGGAGGGAGTTCAGTCCGGGTCGACCGAGAATGGCGTTGTAAGCTGCCTTGATGTTGATAATCATGAAATCCATAGATTCGGTCCTCTTGACAGGAGCCGATCCTGCGGTGACGTCGAGGGTAACAATCCCTTCTGTTACGACAGGGGCACCGGAGAATCCATGTAACGTGTGTCCGGCGGGCTTGAGCTTTCGACCGGGTAACTTGAGCCTCTCGAAGGTTTTGAGGAAGAGAATATTAACTGAGCTACTGTTGTCAACGAGGATTCGGCGAACCTCACAGTTAGCCATGTGGAGGTTGATGACGAGGACATCGCAGTGGGGTAGGTGAACGCCTTTGAGGTCTTCTCCTGAGAAGGAGACTGGCCCTGGTTGTGGCTTGGACGAGGGGTTGTTTTGGACAGCATTCGCCTCTTGGATGAAGGCTTTTCGGGATGTATTTGACCCTCCTCCCATCGGCCCCCCGTGGACACAGTGCAAGATGAATGGCGTATCTGCGGTTCCCTCGGACTCGAGATCCTGACCACGGAGGTGGGTCGAAGTAGGGTTCGGAGGCGAAAGTCTCCGGTTCCTATCATCTTGCCGATCCCGTCGGCCTTCTCGGGTGAACTGTCGGAGGAACCCTCGTGAGATGAGTTCCTCAATTTCGTCTTTCAGGGCTCGGCATTGGTCGGTATCGTGCCCACGATCTCTGTGGAAGCGGCAGTAGAAGCGCTGATCTTGATTCCTGTTGTTATTAGGTCGGGGAGGTAGTCGGACGAGGCCTTTGTCTTCGATTTCTAAGAGGATGGCGGATACGCTATGTGTCAAGGGAGTGTACCTCTCGAAGCGGGGGACTGGCGGAACTTTCTTCGTGGGCCCCGCGTCCCTCGGAGCCTTCTTTTATGGTTCGACTTCTTCGGCCTTTCGTTTTCCCTTCCCGGTGGCCTCCCCAGCATCTTCGGGGCTAAGGGCCTCTTCCGCCCTAATGTATTTCTCAACCCTGTTGAGGAGGTCGGGAAAGTCGACGGGAGGTCTCTTCGCCAGAGAAGCTTTCAGTTGTCTATGACGGACGTTGTGTCGAAATGCCGCAGAGGCGACACCTTGATCAAGAGAGGAGACCGATCTTGCCTCCGTGGTAAACCTCCAGACGAACACTCTGAGTGACTCTCCCTCTATCTGTCTGAGTCCAAGTAAAGAGGCGCTGGTCCTTTCCGCCTTCCGGCTGGTGACGAAGTGGGCAAGAAAATTGCCCTCTAGCTGGTCGAAGGAGTAAATGGAGCCGGGGGTGAGTTTCGAGAACCATACACGAGCCGGACCCCGAAGTGTGGCGGGAAAGGCTCGGCATAGCAGGGGATCCGAGGCGCTGTGAATCATCATGAGGGTTTTGAAACCCTCCATGTGATCAGCGGGATCTCCCTCGCCGTCGTAGGTCTCAAACTGAGGTGGTCGGAAATTCCTGGGTATTTCCGCTTGGAGGATGGGGGCGGAGAAGGGAGGTCGGACAGGTCTGTACCCCTGAGCCGCTCGTTGATCACCGTCTCCTATATGGTCGAGGAGATCCTCCATTTCTTGGAGGCGCCTTAGGAGTACGCCCTCGTCTTCTGGCTGGATTGTAGACGGGCGCGACACGCTGGCCTCGGTATCCGACCCTGTTTGGGAGTGGAGGGCTTCCTCCCTGGGGTCCCATCGGAGGGCCCCGAGAATTTCTCTCCGGAAGTCTTGGAACTCTTTGTGAGTGACGGGGGCTCCCTCGACCCTGTTTGGTCGGTCCGAAGGTTGCCTTCCGATGCGACTGAGTGCTGGCCTCCGTCCCTCGGGCTGTGGTCTTGGATGGTTCGGGGCCGAGTTGGAAGCGGCCCTTCCTCTGCTGTGGCTAATCTGTCAGTTGACGATTACTCCCCGTAGGTCGGGCTGGACCTGACGGGTGACGCTCCTTTGGGACCCATGATGGTGAGCCCTATGTTTTGAAGGGTGTGGATCGGCGTTAGCGGTTGGTGGGGGCGAGTCCCGTCGGTTGACGGAGGAAGCAGCCCCCTTGCCCTTGGAGGCCATGAGAGTTCGGCTGTCGAGGTGCCTTGATGGTCGTGCTCGGGTCGGCTTCTGAAGCAGTTCCCACAGACGGTGCTAACCTGATGCGGTTTATTTCTGGGAGACGTGTGGATGCACCAGGTGTGAGTTCGGACTCAATTTATATTGAAGGAGAAAGCTGCTTGTCAGACGACCCTCGAAGTGACCTGGCGGCTCCTGCGACGGGCTCGGAGTGGGGTGGATGCTTCGGCTCGGATCAGAGGGTTCGGATCCGAGGTCTTGTGTACCTGCAGACGGTCCTGAAACACCGGGGGGTGGCGGACCCTCCGACGATCTAGTCAGTCTCTGTGAGAGAGTAGCAATAACTAGGTGAATTTAAGTGGCAAAAGATTGGTTACCTCTAAAGGTGGGTGAGGGTCTAGTATTTATAGAGAATTCTAACCGGGTTTGGATCCGCTTGGGGGCCGGGTCTGAACCCGAAAGCCCATGGGCCTGACGTGGCAGAAGGCCCAGGGGGTTTAGGGCTGACGTGGCAGTACCAGGAGTGGTATAGGGCTGACGCGGCAAAGTCCTTGGTGGTATTTGGAGCTGACATGGCAGATCATGGGGCTTCTGTGCTTCCGGGAGGATCTGGTGGCCCAGGCTGTGCCAGGTCATCCTCATTCTATACCAGGAGGGGCGGACGGCCCGGAGGGCTGTCGTGGATCGGAGGTCGAGGGCCATCGCTGCTCATCGGATACGAGAAGACCAGATCTGTGGGGGTGAACTTGAGGTTCGGCGCCGACCCTGCAGTGGCTCGAAGCCGAACTAGGCTGCTGTTTCTACCAATTTTTGAGTGAGAGTTGTATTGGGCCCTGGTTGGGCCCCAAACCATTTTTACCCTACCACACCCCCCATTGGACCTCCATGGATAAGGTGGAGGATGGCCCAGGTTCGGAGTCTTGGAACTCGGAGGGCCTTTCAGTTCGCTTGTTGGCTCCTCGGTGTGGAGGATCAGCCCCGCCATTTTCTGACGAACTTGGCCAGGTGTCCCCATTGTATGAGTTCTTTGATCTCCTCCTTGAGAGCCCGATCATCCGTGATGTGGTCGTGATCCCTATGAAAGCGACACCACTTTTCTATGTTCTTCCTCTTTGCTGGAGCATTCATTCTAGGGGGCGCGAAGTAGCCCTTCCTTATCCACCTCCATAAGAATTGCTGATATACTAGCATTGAGGGGGGTGAACTTCTCAAAGCGAGGAGTTGGGCGGCACTGGCCGTTGTCATCTTTCTGTAATTTCTGGGACCCTTCTTCGCTTGTATTCTTCTGTTTGTTCCCACAAGATGACTCCTCTCGACAGGGGGGTTGAGAGCCTCTTCCGCTCGGATGTACTTCTCACTCCTAAGCAGGAGTTCCGAGAAGTCCCGAAGATGCCATCAGGTCGGCGTTAGTGACGTTGTGTCTGAATGCTGTAGAGGCTACTGATTGGTTGAGAGAAGCAATAAACCGGGCTTAGGCGTTCACCCTTTCTTTGGCTGAGGGCTAGCAAAGATGCACTTGTTTTCTCGGCTCGGCGACTGCTAACGAAGTGGGTGAGGAATAGCTCATCAAACAGGTCAAATAAGAAGATGGAGGCTGGGAATAGACGGGAGTACCATACTCGCAATGGTTCCCTCAATGTTGCTGGGAAGGCCTTGCAAAGGAGCGCATTCGAGGCTTGACGAATCATTATGAGAGTTTTAAAACTCGAGATATGATCGACCGGGTCTGACTCCCCATTGTAGGATTCTAAGCAGGGCAGCTTAAAGATTTTGGGGACCGGAGCTTCCATGATGGCCCTGGAAAAGGGGGGTCGGCTTGGGTGGAACTTATTGGTCCGTTGTTCTTCTTCGGGATTGATCTTGTTAAGGCGCTTCTCCATCTCTCGAAGGCGACGATGAACCGAGTCGTTCCTCTGGTCGGATCTAGTCGACCCTCGGGAGTCCTTCATGAGTGGTGGCTTGGCGAGGGCTGTGTGTTTGTCGGTCGTGATTTGGGACGTTGTTAAGAGCTCGCAGGATGTCATCTTTGATGTTTCGGAATTCTGCCTGGGTGACTAGTGCCCCTCCATCATAGGGAACCTTGGGTGGTGATAGGCTCACAGCGGTGTGGCTCCTTCACTATCGACAGGGAGGAGACCCTCTTCGCCCCCTTGGGGAGGCGGACCTTCTGGATCTCGGCCTTCGGGGAGAATGGCTGGTCTGACTTCTTTGACGTTCTGGATGAGGGACCTCGTCATGGGCCCGTCTCTCATTCAAGCGGGTTCGGAGGTTGATCCCTTGTTGGCAGTTGACGATGATTTGACGGAGGTCTCTTGACCCCTGAGGACCTCGTGAGGCCTGGTCATGAAGAGGATGATGTTCTTGATGGCTTCGGCGGGAGCCCCCCGGCGCAGCCCCTCTGGGCATAGGGTGAGCCTGTTGGGGAGGCGGCTGCTCAGGTTGAGGCTGTTGAACTTGTTGATCTTGTCGATGGGGGATATCCTCAAGTGGAGGAGGTGGAGGAAGAGGGGTGGCTCTTCGGCTGGATGCCGCCGCCTTCCCTTTTTCCTTTGGAGGCATGGCTGGAAACTACTTTCACCAGTGAAATATGGTCGGATTGTTTTTTCTGTTTCTCACAGACGATGCCAATCTGTTGCTGCTAATTTTGGTGTCGGAGCAAACATATGATATGTGAATTCTTCTAGAAACAATAAAAGCAAACTTGCTGACTTCTTGCCAGTGTTAACCGTTTCTTGACGCTGCCGTTGACCTGCAAAAAAGTTTGAAACACCGAGATTGTTCCCGGCGACAAACCCTCCAATGCTTAAGTCAATAATCAAAAAGATTATGAAAGAATGTTTGTGGAAAAAATACTGATTACCTTTTTTATGGTGGGGGTAGAGGGGTATTTATAGTCGCCTTTGGAAACAGTTTCGAGATAATTATTTATCTTTACTTCCCGGTGTTTTTGGATAAGAAACAGAGTGTAAATCGTTTCATGATAAGAGATTTGGTTTAAACCGTCTCTTAGAGATAATCATGAATTTGAATTACTTTTTAAATGTCATGGGTTTGTTTATAACGAGCTGTCACTCTGACCCAGTGAGACAGATCCGTTTTTGGATTATTGGGCTTGGAAAAGACCCACTTCCCATTTTTGGACCCGTTTACAGGTGAAATTACCGTTTACCCTTGAAAGTTGTAAGATTCATGCCCGATTTGAACGGTCCCGATTTAGTTCTATTTTTACACATATCAGATCCTCATGTAGATCTTATATGATTCGATCAGAATCCGACCCGTTGCCACTCCTACTCATTTACATACTCATCATTTCCTCATATAAAGTAGTTGTTTACATACGATAAGACTCGTTATGGACGATTGACACTATTCATATTGGTTTACTTGTCATAATATCTATGCATATAAAAAATCAAGTTATTTGGATACTTACTGATTATGTTTCAAGTGGTTGTAAGATTTTTTTTGATGAAAACGGATAGAGCCTTTCGACTCCAGCCACACCAAAAAATATATATTAGCATAATAAAATGTACAGATAAAAGTTTTACAAGGAGTAAAACACTAAAACCAGAATGAAAGAACAGATACAATAGAGAAAAAACAGAGACAAACAGCCATAACTCAACTCCTAACAATCGAAAAACAGTCATAATCCAACTCCTAACAAACGAAAAAGGCCGAGCGAACTCCGAGCTCGATACGCCCGGGGGGTCATCCAGGGGGCGCGGCAGCGGCCGACCGAAGGCGCCACCACGGAAGCAAACCAAGAAGACCGCAAGACGGATGCCCAAGGGATGATCAGCTAGAACCCAAGCAAGGCCCTGAGATAAAAGCACAACACTAGCACCACCGCACACCAGATCAGGGAGAAGCAAGAGTGACCTCCACATCAGGAGTAGAGAAGAAAGAATAAACACAGGATACACTAGCCGCGAGAAAACACAGCGAAGAGAGACCACCAGAGTAAGAAGCTATAAGCAGTAAGATGCTGAACAACAAAATGCAATAGAAAAGACCAACAAAGAACTACAAGACCAAGAAATAATGCTCAGAGCTAAAACAACAGCATACCAATCCCCAACTATAAAGAGCCAAAGAGAAGATAATAATACCCCACTCTCACCCCAAAAAGGAAAGCTGCCAAACTGCGGGAAAAAAACCTGCCAAAAGAAAAATGGATCAAGGGCTCAATGAGAGCCCAATGTAAGTCTCTGCTAACACAAACCCAACCACAGAAGAAAAACTAACAGCATAGCCTCAACTAGGGAAGAGCCCCAACGAGGTCGAGCCCCAAATCAACCATAGGATAAGGCAGTCCAAGCTCGAAAGAACCCGCCCCACAGAAAGAAAACCTTTCAAAGCAGCAGAGCAAGCTAAACAGGAAATTGACATACATAAGTGAACCACTCAGCCTAAAAGAAATACGACTGAGACCAAAAATACAGCTTACAACTAAACCAGAATTAACAGCCATATAAACCAAAAGAAAGAGCAGTAAAAGGCAACCAGTCCTGGCCAAAATAGGGGAGTGCACAGGTGCGAATTAATCACGCAACACAAAGAAACAATGCTGGAAGCCATCAAACCAGCTGATGTTTAAACCTGCAGAGAAAGAGAGTGAGAAGAGGTAATTGGTAAGCATGAAGGCCAAAAAAATAATAACTTAAACTGCATGAAGATTACGAAGACAGTGGAACGCATTATCAAGTAATAAGAAAGAAGACGAAGCTAATTCTTTGGGTTTCAATTCCGAAGACCAAAGTTTGAAGAGAAAAAGGAACTCTTCAATCAACGCTGCCGAAGAAGAGCAACGTTTCATGAATAATCTATTGTTTCTTTCTTTCCAAACAATCCAGATGAGAGTGTGAACCGACAAAATCCAAGCGTCGCGATGTGAAGCGTTAGGTGGAAAGGACGACCAAACCGAAGCTAAATCAGACGGGGTGTTCGCTATGCCCCAAGCGAGAGAGCAAATCTTCCATAACGAAATAATAGTGGGGCAAAGAGTGAAAAGATGATCAGCATTTTCGGGATGCTGGAAACAGAGGGCGCAAAGCTGGCCCCAAGCTAAATTCCTTTTGTTAAGAACCTCAACCGTGAGAAGCTTGTTATTGAAAGCTAACCAGGAAGTGATTTTGACCTTGAGAGGAGCCCAAGACTTCCAGAAGAACCTGGCAGTAGGAGAAGACACTCCTTTCGAGTTAAGGAAAATGTAGAATGATTTAACAGAAAAGGATCCCGCTACAGACCATCGCCATCCAATACCCTCAGAAGACCTCCAATTATAGCTATTAAGGATGGAGATGAGATCATTGAAGGTCTCCGTCAGAGAAGGCGGTAGTGCACTGGAGAGGGGAATAAACCAATAACGAGTATCGTTGATCAGGATAAAAGAGTCCTCTAGAGAGGCCCTGGGGAAAACCGCCAGTCGGAAAAGGGAGGGAAATGCTGCGGCAAGGGTGGTGTTGCCGATCCACAAATCTTGCCACAGCAAAGACCTCGAACCGTCCGAGCAGATACGGTAAATACCACACTTAAAAGCGGCTGAGGCTTGCCAAACACCCTTCCAGAAAGGGGAGGCTTGGCGGGGGGACGCATCAGGGAATTCCCACCAATTGGATGAGTTGGAACGATAGCCCCTAATGCATCGAACCCAAGGAAGAAGATCGGAGTGATGGAATTTCCATAACCATTTGCCTAACAGGGCTAAATTATGGTGACGAATATCCAGCACACCAAGACCTCCTTCATCTTTTGAGGTGCAAACCAATTTCCAATTACACAGATGGGATCCAGGCTTATAAGTAGAAGACCCGTTCCAAAAAAAGTTACTTCTAATTTGGTCGATTCTTTTAATCACCCAGGATGGCAAGAAGTAGAAAGACATGAAATAAAGTGGCATGGCTGAGATGACTGAGTTAATGAGAGTCAGTCTGCCTCCTCTAGACAAAAGTTTACCCGACCAAACGTTGAGTCTGGCCTCGACTCTGTCAATGAGAGGGAGCCAATCCGATCTATGAAGCCTACCCCAGCGAAGCGGGATGCCAAGGTAAGTAATAGGGAAGGTCGCGACGGGACAGTTAAAGAAATTGGAAACCTCAGCTTGTCGATTAGGAGTACCACCCAACCAAAGGACCGAGGATTTTTGAAAATTGATGGATAAACCGGACGCCATTTCAAAACAGTAAAGGAGAAGTTTAAGATTACGAAGAGAGTGGGTGTTCGGTTTGGCGAAAATAATGGTATCATCCGCATATTGTAGGTTGAGAACTCCCTCAAAAGAGGGAGTGCTGCCTAGACCTTCAATCATATTTTGCTGCCAAGCATTTCTCAGAAGTCTACTAAAGACATCAGCCACTAGAGAGAACAGAAGAGAAGAAAGCGGGTCTCCTTGACGGAGCCCGCATCGGATTTTGATTTTATGACCCTCCGCGCCATTGATGAATAATGCGGAAGTTCCAGAATAAAGACTAGATTTAATCCAAGAAATCCATTTGGCACCAAATCCCCGGTTGGACAGAATGTCCAAAAGGAAGTCCCAGTTAACGTTATCATAAGCCTTTTGAAAATCGAGCTTAAGAAGAATGCCTTCCGAGTGCGTTCTGTGACAGAAGGAAATGATTTCCTGAGCCGATGCGACACTGTCAAGAATAAACCGATCTTTGATGAAACCAGATTGGGCAGAATCGATTAACGGAGAAATGACCGCACTCAGTCTAGCAGACAGGACTTTCATAATGATTTTAAAACAAGTGTTAATGAGACTAATAGGCCTAAATTTCGAAACCAGGTGCGCCCCAACCAGTTTAGGAATAAGCACAATGTGAGCGTAGTTAATGCGCTCAAAAGAGAAATCCCCTTGGTGAAGGTCTTGGAACATTTTGAGTAGGTCTGCTTTGAGCAGGTCCCAAAATTTTGAAAAAAGAAAGCGGGAAAACCGTCGGGCCCAGGCGCCGAGTCGCTTTTTAATGCAAAAACGGCCGATATAAATTCCTCCAGGGAAAAGGGATCCTCAAGGGAAGAGAGATCGGGCACTTGATTGCCATACAGACGAACCCAATCGAGCTCGATCGAACGATGTTTCTGCGTACCGATTAGAGATTTGTAAAAAGAGAGAAATTCTCGATGAATGGATTCATCAGAATATAGATTAACACCCTGAACGGATAATGTGGAAATACGATTGTAACGCTGTCTATGTGAGGCAAAATTATGGAAAAAAGCCGTGTTCGCGTCACCCTCCTTCATCCATTTGACCCGAGCTCTTTGAGCCCATTTAATATGGTCTAGATGGAGGATGTCCGCGTACTCTTGCTTACAAGAAAGGCGTTCCAATCGACAAGATTCAGACAAGGGGCCCAGTTCTTCCATCTTGTCGATGGAAGCAATGGATTGCAAAAGGAATTCTTTGAGGAAAGTGGTATTACGGTGCCTCTCGTAACGCCAGATTTTGCATCCATACTTGATGGCGTGCATTTTAAGAAGAATATTGCCCAGCCCAGAAGAACCGGAAACGGCCGCAAGACATTCAGATACAAGGTTGACAAAGAGCTGGTCTTCTAACCAAAGCTTTTCGAAACGAAATTTGTGTTGGTAATGGAATCGGAAATTGGAGTGAAGCATGATCGGAACGTGGTCCGAAGAGGGATTGAGGAGGGCCTGGACGAAAGATTGGTGAAAACGTGCCATCTAAGGATGCGAGACTAAAAAGCAATCAAGTTTGGCAAACGAGGGGAGCTCACGTTGGTTAGATCAAGTGAAGGATCTCCCGGAGATCGGAAGGTCAACTAAATGGAGATCACGGATGCAGTCATTGAAAATGCAAGAATGGGAGTTAGATGAGCCTGGATTAGATCTTTCGGAGGAAAATCGGGTGACATTGAAGTCTCCACAAAAGAAGCAGAGACCAGAGGAAAATTGCTGTAAAGAAAGAAATTCGTGCCAGAAAAGAGGACGTCTATCAGGAGTGGAAGGGCCATAAACCGAGATGACTGTAAGGGGACAGTCAATAGGAATCCAATGAAGCTTCAAGATAAGAAAGAAATTCAAACGATGAATCGAGACCAGAGAAAAAAGAGCTTCTTTGAAACCCACAAGGATACCACCACTGGCACCAATCGCATCCAGTGAGATCCATTTGGAGATAATGGACCCACCTAGGGCACGAAAGATCGAAAGGGTAGGAGATTCCAATTTGGTTTCTTGAATGGAGATAAGGTCGCAACGAGAGGTAGAAATTAGATCAAAAATCGCCCTTTGCTTAGATGGGCAATGCAGCCCGCGAATGTTCCAGGAGATGCTAATCATTAAAAAAACGGCGCTCCAAAACTCTCGAGAGTTCCTGTCTCCTAAGAGAGAGGAGAGGAGAAGAATCCGAAGAGTCAATAAGGAAACCAAGATTGTGAGCTGAGGCAGCCAACTCGGAGTTGGACAACGAATCAAAAATAGAAAAGTAAATAGATCCCAGTTTGTTATGGACAGCCAGCGAAGATTGAGAATTCAAGTGGTTGTAAGATGAATGACCATTCAATCACGTAATACACATGCGTCTTACGTCATAAAAATATAATGAACGGTACCGGTCGTTCATAGTTGGTCCCATCGTATGAATATAACTATTTTATACGAGGGAATTGTTTTCCCATAAGTAGGAGGCTCCTTTCTTGAATAGAGTAAAGAGAAGGGTAAATTCTAGAAGAAGAACTACTGGAATCTCGATTCTAAACTGAGTCTATCACACAGTACTAATTGGTCCAATAATCTCAGTCATGGGACCTTTGCTGATTACTTAAAACAGAAAACCAAAATTAAATTACATTGATTCACCAACCATTTCTTGATTAGGTACCTAATTGGAGAACCTGATACGTACAGTAAGTCCTGTTGTTTTCTTAGGCTGCCAATTTCAATGTCGTTGCCAATCAAAGAGAGATTAGAAAACATGAAGCAGGTGTCATGATATTAGGCATGCATTATTGTTAATCATATTTCATGTATAGTCAATGCAGGTGATGCCAATGATATCTTTGTTGCTGATATCTCCTGTTCTTTTGATATTTCCTGTTCAAGATAATATATACTTGCTTATATTGTTACTTTCATGTTTGTTAGAGTGATAGATTTGATGACAAAACTTTGAGAGTTAACAGATAAGGACTCTTAACCAATCAACCCTAATTTGTTTCATTTGTATAGTTAATCTCATTCCCTTATTTCTGTTGTGCTTGTGTATCACCTCAAGCAGCATGCTAACAAATATACTAGCCTAACAACATTCACATATTATATTATTTTCACCCTAGAATAAAAGGATTCACAAATTATTTACATCTACGTATTATATATACAACAATTAAATTTGCATAAATGTATATTAGTATAATGCACGTGCGATGCACGTCTATAAAAAAGTTTAGTCATTAAATTAAATGAATTTGTATATCGTATAAGAAAAGAAATAGCAAAACATTTAACTTGCAAAATAGCAGGTTTCAATAATAGAATAAGTGAACGATTATAGAATCAAACTTCAACAATACATAAAAGATCCTAATGCAATGAAAATACTATATGAATTTGGAGAATATTTGAAACTTTTATACAAAACATGAAAATTATAACAAAACTCTAGGCAGAATGTTAAATAAAGACGACAGACACAAAACATATAATTAGAACACTATTCACAACTTGTGATTCCACGAAATTTGTTTCTCGCATCTCATGCAACTTTACAATCCGCCACAAAGAAGCTATTGTTAGTATGCAACTGCATATATATTGACCGACAGGAGGAATAAATAACTTCTAAGAATATCATAACCACATGTATTTGAATCTCTCTATAACATGATGTGTGAGAAATTTGAACAGGTATATATAGATTATATTGATACATCTACACATTGTCACATAGAATAAATCAAAACCAAATCAGAAATTTTTAACATTGTAAAGTAAGATTACTGGACTCAATCTAGCAACAGTTGATACACTTTTAATTTCAAACACAGAGTATTACTTACAATTGAAACATATAATAATAAAATCATTCATATACTACTGACCTGATCTAATTACATATATAGAATTGAATGAAAAAAAAGGAAATTTTGTTCATTACACCTTTCTTTCGTTATACTTCATTTCTTTACATAAATTTTAGCAACTAAAATCTTGTTAAGACGTGCAACCTCAACCAAAATAAAAGCCAACAGCTCTTAACAATTTCAGATATCTGAATTTAGAACCACCCCCCCCCCCCCCCCCCCCCCCCCCCCCCCCCCGCGTGTCATTTTGAACACGGTTATCATTCCTACCACTAATATTGAGTGGATCCGAATACTTTTTGTTGCTCTCCCTAATAGCTAACTTTAAATTTAAATTAGAATCCGATCGCGCGGTTCAATTTTTTTATCCTCAACTTTTTCATACTTTTCTTCTGAGCACGCTGGCAAGCTAATTCCATATATGTATTTTAAAAAGATGAACACATTAAAAGAGGATAAAGAGGATAAATTAATTATGCATTGGTCTGCTTAGTATTAGTTTTTCAATATGTCCACATAATGTGAAATACAGTCACAATTTTCCAATGTATTAGTAAATGGTTCTTACCTAAAGTGTGTTAAATGTTTACATACCCCCAAAATGGTTTTGAAAAGAATATGCATTGGTTTGCTTAGTCATTCATCCACATATGTGCGTATAATAGCATCTTAAAATATATATATATACTAGATTTGCCCGTGGGCACGTGCCTACAGCACGTCTTTGGAACGATACAAAACACGAAAAGACATGTAAACAGTGAAACAATAATTATGTAGCTCAAGTTTGAATAGTATGACAATAATTAGTTATAAATAAAAGTCTATGTTGAAAAATAATTATAAATGGGGGTATAAAATCTAACTTCTTAGAACTTTAAGTGTGGAAATTTAATTGTTGAAGAGATATTTGCTATTAAAAATTCTGAAATTTTACAAAACTGAAATCTTAAAATCAAAATTTCTAAGTAAATAAAGAAAGAATGGGAGAGAGAGAGAGAGAGAGAGAGAGAGAGAAATATGAAAAAGTAAAGAGAGAAGAGAGAGATAGTAATAAAGTAATGAGTTTTTTAGGGGAAAAAATTTGGTTTTGGGGTTTGAAATTTTGGAGGAAAAATGTGTTTTGTGAGCTTTGATATGGGCCTTTGATTTTGGGGGGATTGATTGTGAGCCACTTGATAGCTTTCTTTGTAATTTATTATATATATATATATATATATATATATTGTAAAAAATGCTACAATTATTCTTAAATATACAAAACTAATAAGTATCCTACAAATTCACACTTCCACAACTCTATGTTGTTGTATTCCTAACAAAAAATAAGAAACATAACTCACATTGCAAAAAATAAATTAAAAAAATAAATAATAAATAAACAAAAGAAAGGATAATCGAAGAACTGTTTCTAGTGTCGAAACACAATGTTGTTCATGAATGGCTGATCCATGACTAATACGATACCCTTCAATAATTGTAAAATTAACCTAATTCAAAATCGAAGGTCGATTTCCCAACATTGAACCCATTGAAACGTTAAAAGGTGTAAGTATATATGGATGAAGAACTCAGAGACTAAGAATATAAAGATTACTCAGTCATATGTTGTTATTGCTAAGAATATCCAATGCTCCATCTAATTAGAATTATTTTTTCAAATTCATAAGATTTTATTAAGCTTAGATGCAACTATTAAAGAAAATATACTTGTAGGTAACCTGAGTTTGATTCAAATCATGATAATACTAACATGTCGATCCCGTAATAACGGTGAGACGGCGGCGAAACGGTGGGGATTCGACGGCGAACTGCGGCGAGGACGACAATCTGCGGCGACACGACTATGCACTGGCGACGGGAGTGCGAGGGATAGGGAAGAGAGGAGTTGAATAGGGAGAAGATGAGTTGAGGTTTTGGATTTTGGGTTTTTTCTGCTAACAGAGAAGATGAGGGGTTTTTTGATTTGACGTCCATAACACGGGGATGTTTAGTGGATGTAGTTTGGCCGTATATTGTACGGGTTTGCTCAGTTACAAAATTCGGGTTTGTTTGTTTACAACCCCAACTCTCCCATTAAAATAATAGAGATATAGTATGCTCGATGTCAAATTTGTTTGATTATTTGCATAAATTACCATAATTCATATTCTCATTTGAGCTTCTATGACAAATCTTACCCTTTCTTGTTTTTCTTTATCTCTAATTTCTAATACTATAATGGGAGAGTTGGGGTTGTCATTTGTAGACAACCTGTAATTTGTAGACATTCAACCATCTAATCTCAACCATTCATTTTTAACTGAGAGTTATATTAACCATTCATTTACTTAACTGTTGTTTGTTACCATAATACCATCAAAGTTCATATTTATTTACGACATAATTATTTATAAAAGTGTCACTCATATAAAATAAAAGTTTATGCCACTAGAGATAATTTGTAAAGAGTATGTGATGAGTAAAGAAAGGTCTCCGGTTCGAGGCCAAATTACGTCTTATATATATATATATATATATATATATATATATATATATATATATATATATATATATATATATGGATTTGCTCAATTGAAAATGGGTCCGTTTTCAAGGGGTTGGAAAACAACCATCTCAGCCGTCCGATCGAGCTTGATCTTGATCAGCGGATCTGATCAAAACCCGTTAAAACATCCCACTAACGTTCCAAAAAGTGGAGGGGTAATTTCATCAATTCATGCCAAAAAACATTTCACACTTAGCGTTATTTTGGAGTGAAGTTTTTTTTTGGTCGAAAAAATCACTTAGGTCATTGTTGGCAACAACGGCCTATGTTGTTTTTTCAACAAAAAAAATATACCTTGGCCGTTGTTTCCAACAACGGCCTAGGTATGTACAAGTGTTTTTCCAAACACTTGTACATACCCAGATCTCCCTCACTCTGTCTTCGTCACAAACTCTCTCTCTCTTTCTCTTGAGCTCCCGAAACCCATCCCCAAATCCTAGTTCTCTCTCCCAACTCCTTGGCATCGATTTGTTTGCCTTCTCGATCTCCCCCTCTTGTGGAAAGCTTTCTTTCTCTCTCTCCCTCTCCCGAATACAGCAAACCCTAACTTAGGCCCTAAACTCCCAAATCATCTGAACCCTGCACAAATTCCCTTCCTTTCTCTACAACAGCGCGCAGCGGCTTCTCACATCTTCGCCAACTCTCCATCTCTCTCTTCGGACAAGGTATTTACTTAATCCCAATTTACTATAATGAACTATGTTAATTTGTTGAATTATTTTTCAATTTTGGAGTTGAGTTTTTTTTTGTATTATGCGTAGTAGTCTATAATTTAGAGAGTATACAATTAGCTCTGATCATGTATGTTGTATATATTTTTTTGACATTTTTGTAGATGTAGTGTTAGTTGTAGTGGTGGAATATAGGAGAAGGAAATAAACGAGATCCAAAAATTCAATTTGTACGAGTACATCGGACTCGCCGGCTGTGTAGAAGGTAACGGAACTTGTAGATGCGATTTCCGTCTCACTATTTGTGAGATACGTCCGTTTATCAGTTTTATTCAATACAACGGATATAAAGCGATACACGGCCGTATCTTTCAAACCGAGAGTCGGAACTTACCTCTGCAAGTTTCGCTGGCATGTGTTTGGTGTGCCAGACTTGACGGCCAAATTTAGAAAATTTTTCATCTCGTTTTTGTTGTTTTGACGCGTATATGAAAAACCTTTAATCCACCACGGAATTTATGGAATACGTTATGAATAGAAAAATGCTTAAACGAAGTCCAAATAATACGAAACTGTGCGAGTAGGTTGGTCTCGCCACTCACAAGTCATACCAACCTATACATGTGAGTTCCGACCCACGGTTTGTGAGATACGTCAATATATCGCTTTCCGCTCATTTTTCAAGAGTGAAAACGATACATGGCCGTATCTTTCAAACCGTGGGTCAGAACTCGCATGTACAAGTTGCGTTGGTTTGTGTGCGGGGAGCCCGACCCAACGGCCAAATTTTGGAATTTTTGCATCTCGTTTGTGTTGTTTTGATGCGGATATAAAAAAGCTTCAATCTACCTCAAAACGTTTTTAGTACGGTCTCAATATAAAAATGCTTAAACGAAGTCCAAAAAATACGAAACGGTGCGAGTAGGTTAGGCTAACCATTCACAACGCAACGCAACTTGTATTTGCGAGTTCTAACCCACGGTTTGCGAGATACGTCAATGTATCGCTTCCCGCTCTTTTTTAAAGAGTGAAAGTGATACACGGCCGTATATTTCAAACCGTGGGTCAGAACTCACTTCTACAAGTTGCGTTGGCTTGTGTTTGGTATGCCATAATTGACGGCAAAATTTACAAATTTTTGCATCTCGTTTGTGTTGTTTTGACGCGTATAAGCGAACTTTTGAAATTTTTGCATCTCGTTGGTTTGTGTTTGCTATTTTTCGGCGAATAATTAGTTTTATATATGCAAACTTTGTTACAGAGAAATGGCTAGAACGAGAGAAACCGGAAGGACATCTCGGGAAGCTCAAAAGAAACATTCCACAGAAAATGTGAGAACTATTAATTTGTATTGTCCCTAATTTTGTATTTAGTGATATTGTTATTAGACTAATAATAATTATATTTTTTGATTCATGTAAGTTGGTGCATCCTCTTCGATGTCACCACGTCGTGGTCCAGGACCAATATATACCGGTGAACTGACCTTGCAACACCGCCACAGATTCATGACAGTGTGGGATGGGACGATGCGGAGGTATAATTTTCTCACCCACGAGACCATTAAGGTACACCCACATATTGTCGAGTACCTAGTAGTGGCCGGTTTCTACGGAATCAGCATGATGAGTCAGGTTAAACTCGAACGAGCACTTCTCTCAACACTCGTGGAGCGCTGGAGGCCAGAGTCGCACACGTTCCATCTACCGGTCAGAGAGATGACGGTGTCGCTACAGGATATATCGATTTTATCTGGTCTTCTAATAGATGGGTTGGCCGTGATGGATAATATAAACTTTGATAAAATAGAGCTGTGCAATGAACTGCTCGGTATAGAGTTTGATGAGGCGGCCGTGAAAAATAAGGAAATTTATCAAGGACAATCAATCCGACTATCTTGGTTGAAGGGACGTTTTGATGAGACGTTGACCAATGCATTGCTTGATCACTATGTACAGTCTTACACCAGAGCTTTCATTCTATCGTTGATCAGAGGGGTTCTCTTGCTTAACTCATCCGGGAATACGGTGCACCTCATGTATCTATGATTGCTCGCCGACCTAGGCTTAGCTGGCCGGTACAGTCGGGAAAGTTGCGCGTTGGCAACGCTAACAGGTCGTTGTGTTCTGTAGAGCTAGATGGGACGGAGATGACCGGACCGATGGTTTTGTTACAGATTTGGTCATGGGAGCGACTGCACTTGGATCGTTCCCGCATTAGGAGACCGGCGAACGGTTGGATGGCCCAACCAGAAAATTCTGATATGTTAGCACCCTTAGGGGTATATTGGGCTGGTAATCGGAGTTACAAAGACAACCCCAAAGGTGTACTAACGTACTACAGAGACGAGCTCGACCAACTACAAGAAGAGTTCGTGATTTGGGTGCCGTATACACCCGAACGGGTGGGAAGGCTACCACTGATGTGCACCACCCGGTTGCAGTTGTGGCTGACGACAACTCCACTCATCAACTTCGGTACAGTGGAGCATCCGCAACCGGCGAGAGTCCTTCGTCAGTTCGGTTTTCAACAAGATAATCCCCCAAGTTGTTCAAACCTATACGATCATGAGTTACACGCCGTGAGGGGTACCGGTCGCATGCCTACTCATGATTGGGTAGATTTTCATCGTGTTCACGTTGTAGAATGGAACGAGCGACGGTTTGAACTTGTAATTGTTAATATTCCAGAGTACGATGGAAGAGTGCAAGGGAAGTACATGCAATGGTTCAGATCATATACTTGTTTGTACATCTCTCCCGATACGGAACTACCTGCTGGTGTTCAACGATTAATGGTTCAGATTGAACCACCACCGGCCTATTCTAGTTCACAACTCATGTTCCAACCGAAGGCATCAGCTATACGTACAGTGGTAAGTATAATCTTCAAATTTCTTTCAATGTTCGTTATATTTAAAATTATTGAATTGTTTACTTTTTCCAATCTGTATAATTATTATTTTTTGTTGTTTTTTGTTTTAGATTGATAATACAATGGACATGGCAAAAGAATGTGCGGACATACTAAAAAGTAATGCGGGCACGGCTATGAAGAGGTTCGAAGGCTATGAAAAGGTTCCCTTCGAGGATGCTCGCTCCATGCCGTACCAATTTGGATGTTTTGGGAGAGGCTGAATGTTTGGATCGAGCAATAAGGTCACCGAGGAATCGACGTAAAAGTGTGAGGGAGTAGGCCAGCTGGATTGATGGGACAACAACGGGAACGTAAGCTGAGAGAACAACAAGCTTCAACTTCACATCTGTCTCAAGAACAAGAGCAAGAAGAAGAGAGTGAGGAGAGGGTTGTTGGAGACGTACAAGAGGATGGAGGAGAAGAAGAAATCCCCAAGTCGTCAACCCCGTTCCTGCGTCGAAATCCTGTTCGGAAGAGGCGAGCACCACAGCCATACACGCTCGGTTCTTAGCCAATACTGTAAACAATTTGTTTGTTGTAGTTGTGTTTTTTTTTTTTTTGGTTTTATCCCTGTTGTAACTTAAAATGTGGAAATTGTTGTTCGTAAGTTTAAGTGTAGTTGATGTTGTTATTAATTGCTAATAGTCAATTATGGTTGGTGATTTTGGCGGCTGTACGTATAAATTTATTTGGAGAGTGTAGGTGATGGGAAAGTGTATGGAATTCGGGAAAATTTTCAAGTGTAGCAGCTGCAGCTACAGTGTCGAATTGTAGATAATTTTTTTTTTAATTTTAACCTAGGCCGTTGTTGAGACAATGGCCTAGGTAGTAGGCCAAAGGTTGTACAATTTGGGGTGCTTTCTGACTTGTTGGAGTTAAAAATAGCAACAAGTCAGAGAGCAACACCCCTATATTATGTATACCTCCAACAACGGCCTAGGTAGTAGGCCAAAAAGAAGACAATTTTGGGTGCTTTCTGACTTGTTAGAGTTAAAAATAGCAACAAGTCAGAGAGCAACACCCTTATATTGTGTATATCCTAGGCCGTTGTCTCTAACAACCGCCTAGGTAGTAGGCCAAAAAGAAGACAATTTGGGGTGCTCTCTGACTTGTTGGAGTTAAAAATAGCAACAAGTTAGAGAGCAACACCCCTATATTGTGTATACCCTAGGCCGTTGTCTAGGTAGTAGGCCAAAAAGAAGACAATTTGGGGTGCTCTCTGACTTGTTGGAGTTACAAATAGCAACAAGTCAGAGAGCAACACCCCTATATTATGTATACCCTAGGCCGTTGTCTCGTAGGCCAAATATTACACAATTTTTGCTTTTTTCAATTTTCTCTTCACTCTTTACGAACAATCTCTGTGGAACTTTATACAAAAGATAGATGATCTATGCTTGTAAATCCTTTATATGTGTTTTTATTTTTTAATTTGACTACACCTAACTAACCACTATATAATCATGATGTTTTAATATTTACAGAAAATACCAGAAAATATAACATAATCTTATCATTCGCTAGGGTTAGGATTAGGGTTAGTGTATTAAGTTGGGGTTAGGGTTAATGGGGGTTAAGGGTAGGACAAGGGTAAGCGGGGGTTAGGGGTTTGGTTAGGGTTATTCGTTAGGGTTAGGGTTATTGCAAGATACACATTTGCAGTAAGAGCTTGTTTTGGTTTATCATTAATTACGTTAGTATTTGTAGTTGGGAGTTGATAGGTAATAAGTTTCCACTAAAAAATTTATAGATATTTAGGTTCTATCAATTCTCTTTTTGACCATTATATAAACACTTGTTTGTGTTATGAATGGAGCATTAAACTCTTTTCATTTAGTACCACTTAGAACGTTCAGAATTACTGAAAATTAGAGGGAAAACAGAATAGTCACATGTGTCTCTCCACTCTTTACGTACATTATCTTCTGAATTCTATAAAATAGACATTCATATGTATATTTTTTTGTTTGTATTTTTTATTTATTTCCATTCATAGCCACCTAACTAACCAATGTAAAATCGTTACCGTCAAACGAATAAAAAAATTAACAAAAAAAAATTGGTATTTTGATTCATAAAAATCAATAAAATATGATATGTAGGGTAGGGTTAGGGTTATTGTAGGGTTAGGAGAGTAGGGTTATGGGTTAGGGTTAGGGTTAATGTAGGGTTAGGAGAGTAGGTCGAGGAATAAAGTGTTCATTTTGTTTAGGATAAAGGGTTAGGGTTAGGGTCCTTGCTCTTTTTCTCTTCATAGTTTCCCCTTCATTCGGAGAAAACAGCCTACTATCATCGGTCCTTACTCTTTTTCTCTTCATAGTTTCTCCACATGTCGAGCAATGGAGTGTTTATTTTGTTTATGATAACTTGGCCTACTATTATTGGTGAATCTTCAAAGCAGGCATCACATGTAGTAGAACAAGTTCAATATAGGAAAAACGTAAAGTACATAACCAACATGTAGATCCTCACATTTAGATCATATATGGGGAAAACCACATGTACATCCCACATGTAGATCATATATGGGGAAAACCACATGTAGATCCCCACATGTAGCCTATATATGAAAAAAATCATATGTACATCCCCACATGTACAACAAGTCCAATATGAAAAAAACCATATGTAGAAACCCACATGTACATCCCCACATGTATAACCCAATAAGATAAGAGATTAATTCTTCTATATCTGACACGAGAAAGAAGGGGAAGGTGCAAAACCCATCGGGGACATGATTTTCCATTACTCAAAAGGAGAATCAGTATGGTTCTTTTGAATTTGAAGAGAATGTATATAAACTGGTGAGTTTTTAATTGTAAAAAAGATTTAAAAATTTATTATTTTTGAATAAGGTAGGTAGGTTTTCATGCCACGTCGCGCCACTCCACTTTTCACGATGAAATACGAAGAGGTGCGAAACCCATCTAATGCACTCTTCCGAAAACACTCTTCCAAAATTACAATCCCATCTCCGAATATCAAAAATATTCAATAATAATGATGGACAAAAAGAAACCAAAAATAGAAAAGATTCAATTCACTTTAGAGCAGAGAGCAATCAGATCCAATTACTTGGCCATCAAGAACTGCATCTGATTACTTTCGGAAAATTGTAAAAAACGAAAAGACAAAAAAACCCATCTAAATAGGGATGTTACTACTTGGGTTGAAACCCTAACAGAAAACCCATCTAACAAAAAATCCATAACCCTAACCTTATCCTAACCCTAACCTAGGTGTTAACCCTAACACCTTGTTAACACTAACCCTAATCTTATACATGTAACCTTAATCCTTTTAATTTTTGGATTTTTTTTTGAACCTTAATCCTAACACTAATTTTTTTTAATTTTTGGAACTTTGCCTACTATTATTGCAGACTCTTCAAATTGGGCATCACATGTAGTAGAACAAGTTAAATATGGAAAAAACCTAAAGTACATAACCACATGTAGATCCCCACATATAGATCATATATGGAAAAACCAACATATAGATCCCCACATGTAGATCATATATTGGGAACATGTAAATGCCCACATGTAGATCATATAGGGAAAAAACCACATGTACATCTCCACAAGTAGATCATATATGGAAAAAACCACATGTACATCCCCACATGTATAGCCCAACATGGTTAAAGACCCGCATGTACAACAAGTCCAATATGAAAAAACCCACCGGGGACGTGATTTCCCAAGACTCATAAGGAGAAGCAACATAATCTTTTAAGTTTAAAGAGAATGTATATAAACTGGTGAGTTTTTAATTGTAAAAAAGATTTAAACTTGGTAACTATTCTTCGAGTAGCTCTGATGATAATGCCAATTTCTGTCAAAACTTGGTAACTATTTTGATCCACTTTTTGACCCATTTGGGATGATGTCTATTTCGCACGGCAACTGTTGATTCCCAAAAAAGTTCAAAGATCACTCTAAAACACTTCCTGCAACTGTTGATTCTATGGAAATTTTGGATGTGGAATCTCGTCTGAAGTAATTGTGTGCAGTTCTTCGAGCAGCTGTGATGATGATGATATCCCTATTGCTTCACGTAATAATAGAGTTCGCTAACAGAAAACTCATCTAACAAAAAACCCCTAACCTTAACCTTTTATTTTTTGGAATTTTAAGCATATAACCTTCATAATTTTATATTGGTTAGTTAGAGGGTAGAAATTGGAATGTAATAAAAAAATATAAACGATATATACGGATAGATCATCTGTCTTTGGTATAAATTTTCACAGAGACTGTACGTAAAGAGTGAAGAGAAAATTGTAAAAACCCCAAAAACTTCAAACCTAGGCTGTTGTTAGAGAAAACGGCTTAAGGTATTCATATAAAGGGGTGCTCCATGACTTTTTGCTCTTTTCAAGTTTTAAGATATAACATAGGTCGTTGTTGGAGACAACGGCTTAGTCTATAAATAAAAGGGTGTTCCTCTCTGACTTGTTGTTCTTTTTATCTTCTCCAAGTCAGAGAGCACCCCAAAAACTACAATTTTTTTAGTACAACCTAGGTCGTTGTCTCCAACAACAGCCTAAGGTACTTATAAAATAGGGTGTTGCTCTTTGACTTGTTGCTCTTTTTATCTTCTCCAAATCAGAGAGCACCCCAAAAACTACAACTTTTTGAGTACAACCTAGGCTGTTGTCTCCAACAACGGCCTAAGGTACTTATAAAATAGGGTGTTGCTCTCTGACTTGTTGTTCTTTTTATCTTCTCTAAGTCAGAGAGCACCCCAAAAACTACAACTTTTTGCGTACAACCCATGTTGTTGTCTCCAACAACGGCCTAAGGTACTTATAAAATAGGGTTTTGCTCTCTGACTTGTTGCTCTTTTTATCTTCTTCAAGTCAGAGAGCACCCAAAAAATTACAACTTTTTGAGTACAACCTAGGCCGTTGTCTCTAACAACGGCCTAAGGTACTTATAAAATAGGGTGTTTCTCTCTGACTTGTTGCTCTTTTTATCTTCTCCAAGTCAGGGAGTACCACAAAAACTTCAACTTTCAACCTATTACCTAGGCCATTGTTCGAGACAACGACCTAGGGTATCAATCAAATAGACTTGTTGCTCTCTGTGTTAATGCTCCAGAAACAAAGAGAGTTAACTTGTCCAAAAAAATTCAACATATAACGTAGGCCGTTGTCTCCAACAATGGCCTAGGTTTAAAAAAATAAAAAAAATTTATGTACAATTACAAGTGCAGCTACAGCTGATACAATTGAGTCAGAAACCAAGGTATATGTATAACAACAATATTAACTGAACACACAAACCAACAACACTTGAGTCTGAAGAACATTTACATTTACCAATCAAAGGTAATTAACCACATCGGCAGTAATCTGTAATATACTGAAAATTACATTAAATAAATTCCAAGTTCACAGTGAATCATCATATCTCGACTCAGAACTCTCTTCATTGGAAGGAATTACTTCTTGCCTTAATTGAAAGATTAGTTGTAGTTAGTGACAAACTCATTTACCACAAATGTAGTATAATAAATTTAAACCATGGACAAACAAATAAAGTACGAGTCTTACCCCTCAAATAAAGTTGGACAATTTCTTGAATCATGATTCATTTGCACAATGCCGCATTTTCGGCACCGTCTCAGTTTTTTTATGCGGAGTCTCTTATCGGCCTCAATCTTTTGGCACGAGGCCTTTCCTTTGTCGTGCATTGCTGTGGGTCACTAATGCGTGTAGGTAAGTGTCATGCCCCGCTTCCCAGAATACGGGAACACAGGCACGTAACTGAGGTCCAGCGAATGATATAATTATGCCAACTCATATCATCCATAAACCGTATCAGTCTTAGCTCAACAATATAAGAAAAATGAATCACAACCACGCAGAAATCATAATCACATAAACGAGAATGAAATTCAATAACCAAATCTGGAATATAAAGACTTACCAAATAACTCGAGAAACTCCTGCTCAAATTGTAGAAGATCTGCTCATCGATGCCTCCTAGAAATTCTCCTTGTTCACCTATACTTGTTCATCTAAAAGAAAGAATAATTTGTCCTTAAAGCAAGTACGAACAGCAAGTAGTGAAAAACAGAGAATAAGAGAACAGGTTACATGAAGGAATATGAATTAAGATCAAGTTTGCAAGGGCAATAATGGTACTAGTAACAATGGTCTTAATCAAGTATATATACATGTCAACTAGGTCTATTATCAAGTTGTTCTCCTATCTAGTGCACGTACTACTACATCCCATACTACAGGTTCGATGCACACAAAGCAGTGTTCGTTTTAGACTTCGTGGTGGGGTCTATAGAGCGAGTACTCGGTGTATCACGACAACAAGATAACAAGATAACAAGTTCACGTCTCCACAAGTAATTCTCCACCTTTCACGCCAAGTTCATGTAACAAGATAACAAGATAACAAGTTCACGTCTCCACAAGTAATCCTCCACCTTCCATGCCAAGTTTTCATGTAACAAGATAACAAGATAACAAGTTCACATCTCCACAAGTAATTCTCCACCTTCTACCGAGTACATTTTCTGAGACTGTCCACTACTAGGTCAACCCTTAGAAACCCCGACTTGTTTAGTATTCTGTTACTAAGTCATATATCTACATGCAAGTAGTTATAAGAATGTCAAGTGAATGGTGATAATGCAGCAACATGATATATTACACAACAATATACGCGAAGTAATGAATCTGAAAACAACAATTCTCTTTATATCATTTTAACTGATTCCTAATATAACCGGGTCGAAACCTCAGTACAAGACAGACAAGACAGACAAGACAGACAAGACAACATCACATAAGTGTTCATCAAGTGGGGAATTATCGAATTATTGTATCATGCATGTATCAAGACTAATGTACAACAAGTAGTGTGAATTTTCCAAGTAAACAAGTCAAGTGAATTTTCCCAGTAACAAGTCAAGTGAATTTGTCAAGTTC
The DNA here is from genome assembly GCA_017893485.1 of Hemerocallis citrina. Classification (NCBI taxonomy): domain Eukaryota; kingdom Viridiplantae; phylum Streptophyta; class Magnoliopsida; order Asparagales; family Asphodelaceae; genus Hemerocallis; species Hemerocallis citrina. Next base: position 244,542,742 of record CM030365.1, read on the forward strand.
AGGTCACAAGATCTCATGTAAATAACATGTATTTAATCACGACGTGTTTTCCTTATGTACAAATTTATTTATTTTATTCATGTCAAATGTATGTCTAGGCTTGGGTTTGAATCAATGGATAATAAAAAAGTCAAGAGTACGTCGGATTAGCTCATGTAAACCCTCGATACTCCCAACAGAAGGGACACAAGGCAAAGTGAACGATAAATGAATTGGAACTACTTGCAGGAGATCAATAAGCTTGAACTAGAAAATTAAAAGAGTTCAAGTGGACTTGCCTGTTAGTTGACGACGATAAAATTGAACAAGAATAACGGGATCAGAATCCCGGGGAGCGATCCCAAGAGTATGTGCAAGACGCGTGCCAAAATACCAAACAGCAAATCCCAACTCCACACCAGAACAACACATACACAACCCAACTTCACTTCAGCAAAACAACCCCTTCAACAACTCCAAGGTAGCAACAACAATCCAATCCGCTCCCCAAACACCAAACATCAATGCACTCCACTCCAATCTCCTACTCCACAACACCAAACACCATATAATATTCCAAACAACAACCCAAATACCAAACAGACATACAAATCAACCCAACTCAACTTCACAACAGTAACATGAATAGTACTGTACTGTTCCTCTCTTCCAACCAATAAAAACCCACACAGCAAATCAATACCTCCAATCTTTTTCTTCTTCTTCACTTTCTTCGACACGCACACAGAGAGAGAGAGAGAGAGCGCACGGGAGATAGGGAACGGCGAGAGAAGGGGCTGCGACTAGTCGACTGCGACGAAAGGAAGGAGCAGCGATGACTGGGGGGCCCGCTCAGGGAGTGGCGAGCGGAATGGCGAGTCGATGACTGTGGAGCTCGAGGGAGAGCGGGGCTTCGATGGCGCCTCGGGGGTTGAGGGCAGCAATGGAGGGATCTCAGTGATGGGTTGGCAATGGTGGGAGAGCAAGGGGTCGATGGCGAAGTTCAAGCGACGGGGTGAACGGGGTAGAGCTCGATGGTGACGAGTGAACGGCGAGCTCGATGGGGGCTAAGCTTCGGCAATGACGGCTTCGCACAGTTCGAGCAGAGGACGGTGGTGGCCTCGATGGTTCTGCGGTGGTTGGCGCGGTGGAGGGGCCTGAGCGGGAGGTGCTCGAGTGCAACGGGGGAAAGAGCCTGCGGAGTGCTTCGGCGGAGGAGACGAGCGGGATGCGGCTTCGATGGTGCTTTGGCTTCGGCAATGGAGTCGACGAGGGTGAGGAGTTCGACAGAGGGGACGAACGGGGAAGACAACGGTGGAAGGCGGAGAGCAGTGGCAATGGCGACGCGTCGAAGGTTGGAGACGACTGGGAATGTCGAGCGAGGTGAGGGCGAGAGATTGATGAATGGTGTAAGAGTGAAGAAGATGAAGTGGAAGGGTGGTTCTGTGCTTCGTTTGGTTTCCCTGTTTTGGTAGAGAAACAGAGAGGGAGAGGGAGAGGTTGAATGGGAGAGAGACTGTGAGAATGGGGGTGTTTATTAAAATAATAAAATAATTATTATGACGGGGGTATTTAGACATAGTGGGGATGTGGTTACGGGGATGTGGGAAGAGTGGAGGAAAAGTGGAGAAATTATATACGGGTGTGTGTATGGGTTTGTGGATTTGGGTTATAGTACAAATAGGAGATGAGATTGATTATTGGGCTTCAAATCAATTAATTAAATAATATAACATACATAAAAAATCAATGGGCTAAAAATCCAACAAGATATGGGCTACTCTTTGGGCTTCAAATGAATATAAATTCAATAATGATTGTGGGCTTCAAACCAAAAAGAGGAGAGACAAGATTTGTAGTTTGGAATATAAATTTGGGTTTCAATAGGAGATTCAAAAGGCTTTAGATGCATTGGTATGATTTATACGGAATTTGAAATACAAGAATCCATGGAGAAAGAGAAAAGAAATAGAAATCCGTATAATCGAAAACAGGGGTTACAGTATGTGTCCACTCCCTTGATTATGAGCAGTGGCAGAGCCAGACAAATCAAAATGGGGGTCCCAAATTTTTTTTCTCCCGACATCGACAAAATTGTTGCCGAAAATCTCTTACTTTACTTTTGTTTTGAAGAATTAAAGTAATTGGATTAAAATAAAATTGTAATCAAAGTAAATATTCGAATTTAAATTTTTAGTATCTTGTATTTTTTCGCACTTGTACAGTTGTAGTCTAAATATGGTCAGAGTAATACTAATCAATACTCATACTACACTATTTATACTGTTATAATACTAGAGGCTAAGAGATACGACTCAAATAAATAAATATACTTGTAACTTGTGTACACACTTTCTTATTCAAAATTTTATCCAATGATTATACAGATCAAATAATAAGTATCACTGTTAATTTTTTTCCCAAAGCTCATACCACTATTTTGAGTATTTAATAAGAGGTGGATTAGACTTGGGGGTCCCAAATTTTTTTTAACTGGGAGGGCAAATAAAAATTTTGGTCTATATTAGGGGGTTTTACAAAATTTTTGGGGTCCCAAATGTCCCCCCTACTCTCTTCCTCCCTCCGCCACTGATTATGAGGTTGTGCACTACCATGCCGTTGTGAACTACCTCCTGGTTCGACACTGTCATGTGGTTGTGAGGCCTGTTCAGGTTGTTCACCTAATCCGGGTTGTAGCCGAAAAATCCCGTCAATGATCTTCTGCAAATTCTCCAACGTGTATTTGTAACTTTCATTGGAGGAACAACCGAGATCGACAATCTATTTTGCATGGTAGCTCAACTCACAATATCGAGAAGCAAAATTCTCGGTATTGGGTTCGGTTGGAACGGATGTATAACTTCTTCTCATCACATCCCTGGTCCATCTTCTTTTAATATATACATCTGGAAGAGAAGTGTGATAGAAACGAAGAGCACCTAAAATATGCCTGCAAGAAATGCCAACGAATTCGAAGAAGTGACATGCACATGTAATAATTCGATTGATTTTGCATAATTGAAGAAAGCGAGGCGGTTCTGATTCTCCACAGAGTATCACATGGAAGGATGAACTATCCGGTGTCTCAAGATCGGCAACGAATGTTACATTGTACATGAAGCTTTTTGTAACTTCATCTTGGAATTTGTAAAAGATTTTCAAAGTATATATTTTTGCCATTTGTGCCTCCAAAGCCTATTCGCTCTTCAACTTCGGTCTCTTCTCACGGTTACAATGATTTTCTTTCAATTCATCGTGTCTTTGCCTTCCCAAAAAATGGTCGAAGATGACGGCAGATTCATGCAAGGAATATTTCTTTTCTGTATGATGTTTCAAGGCAGAATGTGCTGACTCAACCCGTTGGCTACTCAACATACTGGCCCAAAAAGAATCTTTAGCGTAGATGGGTGCCCAACTTTTACAGATATCAAATAGATTGTTCAACCATTTGTTACTCTCTAATCCGTATTGCAAAATCAACAAATTCTATTTTTCTACAAATTCATGTATATATTCGGAATTGTAGATGACATTCTTTAAGGAATCCCTAAACTTGTCGATATCGTTCGAAATACGCACCTCCTGGGGTAACTTATCAAGAATGTGCCAAATACAAAAACGGTGCCGAGTCTGGGAAAAAACTTTCTTAACTACGGCGGCGATCCCACGGTCTTGATCGGTAACGATACCGGATAGAGCACGATTCATAACCCCTAACCACTTTTCAAAGAACCATTCAAACGAAGATGCCGTCTCATTTGGAATGAACCCACCTCCTAAGAAAGTCGATTGCCAATATTGATTCACTCCAACAAAGGGAACAAATAATATTCCGTAACGGTTCCTATTGTACGTGGCATCAAAGCAAATTACATCGCCAAATTCTTCATAATTCATCCTACAAATACCATCTACCCACATACAATGTGACAACCGCCCTTCGGAATCTACTTGAATGTCATAAAAAAATGAGGATTCGTCTGTTTCTTAGATTCAAAAAAATCAATTAGCATTGTAGAATCATGTCCTTTCAATGCTTCTTGCGAATCTCTAAGTCAATCTCTAACATCTTTTTCTGTGAATCCTACTTGATCGTGACCACAACTAGCTCTTTCAAAGAAGAGCATTTGTTGACATATCTGGATATTAGCTTGGTTAAATTGCTCTATTATCCTTTTATCCGTATTTGACACGGACCTGTTCCGGGATAAAAGATGCCTTCTACCGGGTGAGGTGAATTCGTGATTGTGTTCTTCGTAAAATGAATATACCATCCACGTATTACCTGCTTCGTTCAATTTTACACGAACGCAAGTCTTGCAACCCGTTCTACAGGTTGTTTCCCGTCAACCATCACTATGTTGACTCGGCGATGACTCAGCTTTATTACAAAGATATGACTTATTTATCCTCCCTTTAATTTATTCCCACCCTTAAGCATTGCAAAACCCCCACAACGGACATATGAAGAATAAAAATTCTCGGCCTCAACTAAAGTGGGGAACGTCATACCTAACTTTGGTTTTAGATGGTCGACTAACGGTATGGAATCAATGATTGATTCTACCCGCACAAAATTATCGCTGGCAACAGAACTTTCCGTATTGTTGTTATCTGGGGTAAAAATATATTATTGGTCAATTAATATACACATCATATATAAAACAGCTTGTTAATGAACGATTGCGATATATATACATACAAAACAAAATAAGTGACAAAATGTCAAAAACGACGTTATAAAAATACAAAACTCTTCTATTGGGTCCGGCTTGTCGCACACAAGGTATCGGAACTTGTAAAAGTAAGTTTCGATCCACGATTTGCAAGATAAGGCCATATCTTGCTTGCGTTCCCCTCACTCTTGAAAATGAGTGGGAATGCGATACCGCAAATAAGGCAACGCAACTTGTACAAGCGAGTTCCGACCAACAGTTTGCAAGAAATGGCCGTGTATCGCATTCATTCATGAAAAATGCCAACAATGCGATACATTGACGTAGGCTCCAAACCGGGGGTCCAAACTCTCAACTACAAGTATCGCTTGGTAGGGAGTGGTAAGCCCAATCTGCTTTTCAATATTTTTTTTTAGATGTCGTTTCGTACTGAAAAGTACCTTCGACAAAAATCAAAAAACTTGAACTGAGGTTGTTTGATATACGGTACAAATCCGCACAAATGAGATCAAAAAGTTCCTAAACTTTGGAAGTGGGACGGCGGCAAAACACATGAGCCAACAAAATTTGTAGAGGTGAGTTTCGACCCATGGTTTGTAAAATACGCCAATGTTCGCTTTCACTCACAGGAATGAATCGAAAGCGATACAAGGAGATGCATTTTTAGTACTGGTGGTACTGGAGTACACAGCCGTACACATCAAACCGTGAATCCACACACTTCTACGAATTGCGTTGGCTTGTGTATGGCAAGCCCGACGTACTCGCAAAGTTGCATAATTTTTTTCCGCTTTGTGCGCTATTACTAACATCGAACAACAACCAACAACAACTAATAATACATCTACTTTTCCAATAAAATTAGAATTACCTACTCTATAAATACCTACGCATAATATAGCAATTTTACACTCAAATATTGGAAAAAAATTTCCAATTAATTAGCCTATTTAGAACTACTCAAGTAGGAACAAATTAGCACCATTAACAATGAGGGTGTTCGGGCCGGCCGCTATGCGCTGCTGTAGAGAAAGGAAGGGGAGTAGGGTTTGGCTAATTTATTCAGGATTAGGGTTTTAGGGTTGGGTAGATTTCGTATGGGTTAGGTTTTTTTTGTAATTGGATCTTCAAAGGAAGAGGGCTAGAGACTGAGAATAGGGAGAGAGATTCGGTGAAAAGCAACGATCAAAAGAGAGGTAGGATTTTCAGATCGATAAAGAGAGAGCTAGGATTTAGGGAAATGGGTTTATCGAGCTCCACTAGCGAGAGAGAGAGAGTTGTAAGGGAGATGGCGATCTGAGTATGTACAAATGTTGGGAACCGCACTTGTACATACTTAGACTGTTGTTGGGAAAAACGGCCTACGTTGAAATTTTTGTTAAAAAAAACAACCTAGGCCGTTGTTCCAAATAATGGCCTAAGTACAATTTTTTCCCAAAAAAAACTTCAAATAACTTAGGCCGTTGTTGCCAATAACGGCCTAAGTGATTTTTTCGACAAAAAAAACTTCACGCCAAAATAACGCTAAGTGTGAAACATTTTTTCGCGTGAATGGACGAAATTACCCCTCCGCTTTTTGGAGCGTTAGTGGGATGTTTTAACGGGTTTTGATTTGATCCGCTGATCAAGATCAAGCTCGATCGGACGGCTGAGATGGTTGTTTTCCAACCCGTTGAAAACGGACCCGTTTTCAATCAAGATCAAGCTCGATCGGACGGCTGAGATGGTTGTTTTCCAACCCGTTGAAAACGGACCCGTTTTCAATTGAGCAAATCCCATATATATATATATATATATATACCCGTGGGCACGTGCCTACGGTACGTCTTTGGAACAATACAGCATATGAAAGTCTTGTAAACAGTAAAACAACAATTATGTGGCTCAAGTTTGAATAGTAAAACAATAATTAGTTGTAAATAAAAGTCCATGTTTCCATTAGTATATGTTGAAAAATAATTATAAATGGGAGTGTAAAATCCAACTTCTTAAAACTCTGAGTGCGGAAAATGATGAAATTTAACTGTTGATAAGATATTTACTATTTTAAATGTAACATGAGCAATAAAAAATGCATAAAAAATCTGAAAATTTACAAACCTGAAATCTGAAAATATAATTTTTTGAGTAAATATAGAGAGAATGAGAGAGAGAGAGAGATAAATAAATAAATAAATAAATAAATAAAGGAGCTGTTTTGGGGATTTGAATTTGAATTTTGGGGAAACTTTGGGCGAGAAAATATGTTTTTGTTTTTGTTGTGTTTTATTATATATATATATATATATATATATATATATATATATATATATAGAGAGAGAGAGAGAGAGAGAGAGAGAGAGAGAGAGAGAGAGAGAGAGAGAGAGAATTAAATAAATAAAAGAGTTGTTGGGGAATTTGAATTTGAGTTTTGGGGGGAAACTTTTAGAGGAAAAATATGTTTTGTAAGGTTAGATCTGGGTCTTTGATTTTGGGGGAATTGAAGGAGAGCCACTTGATAGCTTTCTTTGTGTTTTATTATATATATATATATATATATATATATATATATATATATATATATATAGGAAAATCTTCCATTGTGCACCACCCGTCCTTGTGCACTCGTGTGCACTCGGCCTTCCCGCCTTCGTATCGACGATCCGAACCATTCACATTGATCTACACTTCTAAATTAGTCTAAATATGTAAAATCAAATCATTTGAAATTCATTTGCTCATCCATCATGTGACTATAAAAAACAATGATTTTCAGCCATACAGTTTTGTAACTCTTCAATGGATGGGCAAATGAATTTCAAATGATTTGATTTTACATATTTAGACTAATTTAGATGTGTAGATCAATGTGAACGGCTCGGATCGTTGATACGAAGGCGGAAAGACCGAGTGCATGTGCCGTGTGCACCATAGGTGGTGCACAACAGAAGACTTTCCTATATATATATATAATTAGAATGTGCATCGCATGTGCAGATTACTAGTAAAAAATAGTTGGATGGTAAAGAGGAAAGAAAGGCTCATACTTATAGAAGGTTCCTTATATAGAGTAGTTGTCAGGGACGGAGCTAAGCCTCCCTAGGGGGGCTAATGCATCTCTCGTTTTCTCAAAACCCTCTATATTTTTTCAAATTTATCCTTTTAGTCACCCCCAAAATTTATATAAAACCATTTATATATATTATTTTTACCCATAGTCCCCCCGACAAAAATATTCTAGCTTCGTCCCTGGTAGTTGTATACACTATTGGACTTTATATAGACGATCCATATTGTTCATCATATTCGTTATGTTGTAAGGCACATGTGTACAAAAATTAGATTCTTTTGGAGATTTCTTATCCATGCATTACATTGTGCCAATTGTTAGATTATTGAAAACGTTCATTTTTGCGCGACTATTTGAAACATGATTAAAATGCATCAAAATAATTGATTTTTTGCATACTTAGATATTATTATGACATATAAATCAATATAAACAACACATGTCATTTATTATGAACCTCACTGTATATGTACAACAATTTTATTCGTGTAAATCAAACTCATATAATAATATATGAGGTTTCCTTTCCCCAATAGTAAAGACCAAGTTTTTGTGGTATACAACCAACACAAAGTTTGTTGTCAACTTCCAAAATTGTCATATTTGATACATCATGCATGGACAAGCAAAATCAAGCTAGCTAGGTACATGTACAAACAACCTTTGTAATTAACACCCAAAATCCTTGTCTAGGTGACAATCATTGGGTCCAGATAAGTGTGTTGAAAAAATGAGAATGTCTAATACTTTGTACATAAATAACTATCCCTGGCACTCCCTTGACTTGTTCAAATTAATTTTCCAATTATGCACGTTTAATTACTTTCCAAAAGAAAGACTAATCATGCACGTCTCTTTACTGGAAAATCATTAGAGTTTGGTGAACAATCGTTTTAAAAAAAATTTAGAAGGATTAATTTTTTATTCATTTTACGTAGAAGGACAACATGCATATATATATATATATATATATATATATATATATATATATATATATATATAGGAAAAGGCTCCGTTGCACACTACTATTGGTGCTCACGGCGTGAACACTACTAGTTCGGGCGTTCAAATCGAAAATCCGAACCGTTCACATTGATCTACACATCTAAATTAGTCTAAATATGTAAAATCAAATCATTTGAAATTCATTTGCCCATTCATTGAAGTGTTACAAAATTGTATGGCTGAAATTCATTGTTTTTATAGTCGCGTGATGGATGGGCAAATGAATTTCAAATGATTTGATTTTACATATTTAGACTAATTTAGATGTGTAGATCAATGTGAACGGTTCGGATTTTCGATTTGAACGCCCGAACTAGTAGTGTTCACGCCGTGAGCACCAAGGTAGTGTGCAACGGAGCCTTTCCCTATATATATATATATATATATATATATATATATATATAATATATATACAGAGAGAGAGAGTCCTCTTCGGTTGCACACTACTTTGGTGAGCACTCATGAACTAGAGACTCTATGAAAAATCCGAACGCTCATATTGTTCTATATGCCTTAGATAGCCTAACAATAAAAAATCAAGTAATTTGAAGTTCATTTGCCCACATCGAGCTGTTAGAATTTTCAGCCATACAATTTTGTGATGATGTAAATCATGGGCAAATGAACTTCAAATCACTTGATTTTTTATTGTTAGGCTATCTAAGGAATATAGAACGATATGAGCGGTTCGAATTTTTCATAGGGTCTCTAGTTCGTGAGTGCTCACGGAATGCTCACCAAAGTAGTGTGCAACCGAAGATTTATATATATATATATATATATATATATATATATATATATATATATATATATATATATATATATATATATATATATATATATATATATATATATATATATATGATCAAACCCTAGATTTATATATAAGACCAGACACAAAGTAAGCAACTAAACGTCATCAAGTGTGTGTTAGTTCAAACTAGGTTAGAGCTTCTTCTTCTTTTCTCATTGAATGTGAAAGGGAAGTGTATACACTATATACACTCAATATCTCTGATCTCTAATATTATATTGGGAGAAGGCCTTAGTTTCATTTGTCAATCTACCTACGCGTGCATTGTACGTCTTAGGTTCGAGTCCTCACTACGTCATATTTTTTACTATTATTTTTTAAAAATATTTTAAATGTGCATCATGCGTTTAAATTATCTATCTATATCTATTTATCCATAATATAATATATAATATGAAGGAGTTCTCAGGTTCGAGTCCTCTCTACGCCATATTTTTTACTTAATTTTTTTAAAATATATTAAATATGCATCATGCCTGTAAATTATTTATCTATATCTATCTATCTATAATATAATATAAAATAACTATTATAATGGAAGAGTTGGAGCTGTAAATCTACCTACTTACGTGCAATGCACGTGCAGTATTTTATTATATAGATGATCAAACCCTAGATTTATATATAAGACTAGACACAAAGTAAGCAACTAAACGTCATCAAATGTGTGTTAATTCAAACTAGGTTAGAGCTTCTTCTTCTTTTCTCATTGAATTTGAAAGGGAAGTGTATACACTATATACACTCAATATCTCTAATCTCTAATATTATATTGGGAGAAGGCCTTAGTTTCATTTGTCAATCTATCTACGCGTGCATTGCACGTGTGTAACTAATATAAAAAAGGTCTTAGGTTCGAGTCCTCACTACGTCATATTTTTTACTATTATTTTTTAAAAATATTTTAAATGTGCATCATGCGTTTAAATTATCTATCTATATCTATTTATCTATAATATAATATATAATATGAAGGAGTTCTCAGGTTCGAGTCCTCTCTATGCCATATTTTTTACTTTAATTTTCTTAAAATATATCAAATATGCATCACGCCTGTAAATTATTTATCTATATCTATCTATCTATAATATAATATAAAATTAACTATTATAATGGAAGAGTTGGAGCTGTAAATCTATCTACTTACGTGCAATGCACGTGCAACTCCAACTCTTTCATTATAGTCTTCATATTAACTTTTAAAATTATACAATCTTATTTATTAAGACATGCGTCACATCAGAGTTTTCACTTTAAATTTTTTTGAAAAAAATAATACGTGCATTGCACGTGTATATTACTAGTATATATAACTCAAAAAAGTCACTTTCTTAATTTATGAATTGATGTCCTTGCATGTTCTTGTTTCTAAGTATAGGTATAGTCTTTCAAATGGTTCTAGAACAATAAGCTAAGTAGTTAGCATTGGTAGTTGTGATGAAAATGAAAGAAAGAAAGAAAGAAAGAAAGAAAGAAACCATGTAGTTGACTAATTGACATTTAATTACGATTCAACTTGTCATCGGTGTTTAGCTTAGATTGTAAGAAATGACGATCGATGAGTTGTGCGAAAGTCCAGCATTTTATAACCATGAGTTGTGCGAAAGTCCAGCATTTTATAACCATAAACACTATTGAATGTCGACTTCCACTAATAGCGAACTGGTGACAAGCCGAAGCGAAGCGAGTGTTGCATGTTGTAGTATAATACTTAAAGCCTTCTAAGTTTTAACAGAGAGCAGACACTATAAAATTTTAAATCCTACTTGCATTAGATTGCAGTCTGTTGACAACAAAATAAAATAGAAATTAAGAAGAAAAAAAAAAGTAAGTGACTTACATCCTCTATGATCAATTTTTGTAAATTTGCCAAGAAATATATATGGACTATTTTAAGTATTTTAAGTCCTTGTAAATTTAAGTTCACTATTTGAAGTATTCTAAGGCTTGAAACGGTCGTTATTTTGTGAAATTAATACAATTTGTTTATATATAAATATATATATATGGTTAGAGGGCAATAGTGAATAATAAATATGTATGACCTTTTGCAGCTAACTTCATGACTTTTTTTGCTTCTCTTTCATCCGTACCATATGTCCACTTCATTCTGTACCTAATTATTTTTGATTACCTTAATTAACTAATTAATCGAAAAGGTTGTCATAGAAATGTTAATTAGTCTTTCGGTAGTGTACGTAGCATTACTCTTACACTAGTATTTTTCACGTGCAATGTACGTTTTGATAAAGAGTTGGAGTTAAACGTGCGATACAGGTAAGTCAATAGTAATTAGAACGTGCGATGAATGCCTTGATTTTAAAAAATAGACACATATTTTTAAAAAAATAAGAAGGATAATTTTTGATGTGTACGTGCGATACACGTGTTCAAAAATAGCTTTGGAGTTGCATGTGCAATGTATATGTTTGTTTGGTGACAAAAAAAGTGTTCCTTTTGTGACAAAAAAATATTAAAAATTATTTATTTGTAACAAACTCTTCCTTCTATCTATAACTATTATAATGGGAGTGATGGGGTTCCAAACAAATAAACACGCTACAAAAGAAACTCACTTTTCCGGCATTTTTTTAAGTCTTTCCCGGCGTTTTTTTACGCCGGTGAAACTATCACCGGCGTTTATAATAGCGCTGGTCCAAATGCTGCCGAAACGAGCGTCGCTGAAAGGAAGGGGTCTACACCGGCGGTTTTACTGGGCACCGGTAAATGCGACACCTACACCGGCGGCCTAAAAACACCGGTGTATGGGGGCCTCTGAGTGTCGTCTTATACCCCCAATATACATTCACCGGCGGTTATAAACCGCCGGTGTTCATCAATTTACCGGCGTCTATAGAAACGCCGGTGTAGAATGAACGTACACCGGCGGTCTGTGAACGCCGGTGTATGTGCGTTTATGAGTGTCCGCTTTTTCCTACTCACAAGTACCGGCGTGATCAAAAACGCCGGTAAACCCAACTACACTGGCCTTTTATAAAACGCCGGTGTTTCTTTTTACCGTTACATCTGACGGCATTAACCGGCGTCTAGCAGCATACACCGGCGTTTGCGTGAACGTCGGTATATCGCATACTCCAACTAATTCAATAGATAGACCGGCGTTTTATAAAACGCCGGTCTAGCTATGCTCGTTTGTATTCCTCTCTCCGGTTTTCCGTTCGATTTCAATTCACAGTTTCTTTTACAAAATCTGTAAACTAATTCATAACTGATTCAACCATTTTCATTTCATATTAATGCGCAAATCACAACCAAACGCAAGAATAATAAAGTCTAACACGTGTCATATCCCAAATATCTCAACAAACTAATTAACAGTGTCATAATCACAACCAAATTCACCGCAAAATTAACAATCATAATTAACAAATTAAAATATCGACGAACATCCCAAATATCTCAGGTCTGACAAATATCCCAACTAAACCGTCTGACATAACTCTCATCCAAAAAAAAACAGTCTGACATAACAGCAAGGAGGACATAAGAACAATCATACAGCAAGGACACAAGAACAGCAAGGAGGACCACGGATTGATACCCTCGAGGAGCTTCAGTTCTGATCATCAGAATTTTCTTCATCTCGGCGACTGCTCTGTGAAAAAAAAAACAATAGTTTAATTCAACAGTAGACCACAATACAGAATATACATATTTTTTAAACTTGCAAAAAAATCTAACTGTATCTTAAATTATAAGATCAAAGTGCCAATTGCAAATGGAATTGTTGATGATATATAGAGAGGTAAAATAATTACATTGCAATGCTAAAAATTCGGTACTTAATTTTGTTTTTTAAATATATCTAAAATAACAAAACAAATGAAAATTCAGTATCTAACTTGAAAACTCTATATTCTCCTTTGATTGGGAATATCCACTACCTAAAACAGTAAAACAAATGAAAATTCAGTATCTAAGCATGTCTTTCATGGATTGTTCAGACAATCCATGAAACTGTCATCGTGGACAGAAACCAAATATAAGAAAAATAAGAAAAATAAGATAGGGCTCATATCAAATGTATTTTTAGGGAACTGTCATCGTGGAAGGAAACCAAATATAGAAGCCAGAAATAGAAACAGAAAGAAGAATGGTAGAGACTTTGGATACACCAGGCTAACATAGCGGCATTTTCCTCATCTCTATCATCCCTGCTTTCCCTTCAACACATGGACACAAAGAGACATCAGCAAGAACAGCAAGAGCGACAAGAACAACAATAATAATAAATCATTATGAACAAGATGTCTCTATATGGGTTTCCAGATCTCCACTCGAGCCCTCTCGTTCTAATCACAACCCAACTAAGAACATAGACAACAGCCACTGAACAATCCAATCACAGCCCAATCAAAATTTGCCATCCTGGATCTTAATGAAATAAGCTTCAGTAGCAGTAAAAGAAGATGGGGATGCTAGCAGCAAACTCAGTTTGGAAGTGAACCCATTTTGGGTTAAAAATTCATGCCAAAGATGGCAAACAGGTTACTTTAACAGTATCTTGAAATGTAAATTTCCAAAGATGCCTCAGTTCACACTAAACCCATTTAGTATCAAAGAAACATGCCAAGAAGACAATCAGATGCATGAAATGAGCTTCATTAACAGTGAAAGAGGATGGAGATGCTAGCAGCATACTCAGATTGGTGGTGAACCCATTTCTGGCTAAAAAATCATGCCAAAGAGGGCAATCTGCAGGATACTTTAACAGTACCTTAAAATGAAAATTTCCATTATCTGAGCTTGATTATATGTTGCTCCACTAATTGTTGTCCCCAACTAAATCTAAAACCAAATTGTTGTGCAAATCAAAGACCAATTTGGGCATACGTAGCTATAGCATCCTCAGTTCACACTAAACTCATTTAGTATCAAAAAAACATGCCAAGAAGACAATCAGATGCATGAAATGAGCTTCATTAACAGTGAAAGAGGATGGGGATGCTAGCAGCATACTCAGATTGGTGGTGAACCCATTTCTAGCTAAAAAATCATGCCAAAGAGGGCAATCTGCAGGATACTTTAACAGTACCTTAAAATGAAAATTTCCATTATCTGAGCTTAATTATATGTTGCTCCACTAATTGTTGTCCCCAACTAAATCTAAAACCAAATTGTTGTGCAAATCAAAGACCAATTTGGGCATACGTAGCTATAGCATCCTCAGTTCACACTAAACCCATTTAGTATCAAAAAAACATGCCAAGAAGACAATCAGATGCATGAAATGAGCTTCATTAACAGTGAAAGAGGATGGGGATGCTAGCAGCATACTCAGATTGGTGGTGAACCCATTTCTGGCTAAAAAATCATGCCAAAGAGGGCAATCTGCAGGATACTTTAACAGTACCTTAAAATGAGAATTTCCATTCACTGAGCTTAATTATATGTTGCTCCACTAATTGTTGTGCCCAACTAAATTTAAAACCAAATTATTGTGCAAATCAAAGACCAATTTGGGCGTACGTAGCTATAGCATCCTCAGTTCACACTAAACCTATTTAGTATCAAAAAAACATGCCAAGAAGACAATCAGATGCATGAAATGAGCTTCATTAACAGTGAAAGAGGATGGGGATGCTAGCAGCATACTCAGATTGGTGGTGGACCCATTTCTGGCTAAAAAATCATGCCAAAGAGGGCAATCTGCAGGATACTTTAACAGTACCTTAAAATGAAAATTTCCATTATCTGAGCTTAATTATATGTTGCTCCACTAATTGTTGTCCCCAACTAAATCTAAAACCAAATAGTTGTGCAAATCAAAGACCAATTTGGGCGTACGTAGCTATAGCATCCTCAGTTCACACTAAACCCATTTAGTATCAAAAAAACATGCCAAGAAGACAATCAGATGCATGAAATGAGCTTCATTAACAGTGAAAGAGGATGGGGATGCTAGCAGCATACTCAGATTGGTGGTGAACCCATTTCTGGCTAAAAAATCATGCCAAAGAGGGCAATCTGCAGGATACTTTAACAGTACCTTAAAATGAAAATTTCCATTATCTGAGCTTAATTATATGTTGCTCCACTAATTGTTGTGCCCAACTAAATCTAAAACCAAATTTTTGTGCAAATCACAGACCAATTTGGGCGTACGTAGCTATAGCATCCTCAGTTCACACTAAACCCATTTGGTATCAAAGAAACATGCCAAGAAGACAATCAGATGCATGAAATGAGCTTCATTAATAGTAAAAGACCATGAAAATTTCCAGTATCTAAGCATATATTTTTCTATTAATTCTTCATCCCAACTAAACCATTCATGTTAAGGAAATCAAGATGCATCTATCTGAAAAAATATGCTAAGTTTGGAAAATAAGGGAAATCAAGAGATGATACCGAAGAGAGCGAGAGAGAGAGCGGAGGAGGGAAATCGAAAATGACGAATAGGGCTCATATCAAGTGTAGTTTTATGGAATTGTCATCGTGGAAAGAAACCAAATATAGAAGCCAGAAAGAGGAATGGTAGAGAATGAGGATACACCAGGCTAACATAGCGGCATTTTCCTCATCTCTCTCTCATCCCTTCTTTCCCTTCAACACACGGACACATAGAGACATCAGCAACAACAGCAAGAGGGACAAGAACAACAATAATAATAAATTATTATGAACAATATGTCTCTATATGGGTTTCCAGATCTCCACTCCAACTCGTCTCTTTCTAATCACAGCCCAATTAAGAACAATTGGTCACAGTCACTGTTAAAGAAACATATATGCTCAGATAATGGAAATTTTCATTTTAAGATACTTTTAAAGTAACCTGATTGCCATCTTTGGCATGATTGCCATCCTCATCTTCTTTTACTGTTAATGAAGCTTATCTCATGCATCTGATTGTCATCTTGGCATGTTTTTTTAAACAAAATGGGTTCACTGTGAACTGAGGATGCTATAGATACGTATGCCAAAATCCTCCGGATATGCACAACAATTGGGTATTAGATTTAGTGCAGCTATGAACAGGGCTCATATCAAGTGTAGTGTTACGGACTGTCATCGTGGAAGGAAACCCATTTAATATATAAGCCATATATGGAGCCAGAAAGAGGAATGGTAGAGAATGAGGATACACCAGGCTAACATAGCAGCGTTTTCCTCATCTCTCTCTCATCCCTTCTTTCCCTTCAACACACGGACACATAGAGACATCAGCAACAACAACAAGAGGGGATTGGTCCAACAATAAGTATAGATTATAATAAACGAGATGTCTCTATTTGGGTTTTCAGATCTCCACTCCAGCCCTTTCTTTCTAATCACAGTCCACTTAAGAAAATTAGATTTAGTTGGGCTCAAGAATTAGTAGAGCAACATATAAGCTCAGGTACTGTTAAAGTAACCTGCAGATTGCCATCTTTGGCATGATTTTGTAACAAAAAATGGGTTCACTGTGAAACTAAGTATGCTGCTAGCATACCAAAATCCTCCAAATCAGTACAACAACGCGGCTGAACAAACCTTATTAGCAGGTCATACAATGTCATCTAAGCATGTTATGTGCCAAAGGGGGGTTGGTAATACAATGCATGAACGACACGTATTAGTTGTTTGTGAGTATGCAATAGGGTGCAGCCATGAACGGGGCTCATATCAAGTGTAGTATTACGGACTGTCATCGTGGAAGGAAACCCATTTAATATATAAGCCATATATGGAGCCAGAAAGAGGGCAGGTAGAGAATGAGGATACACCATGCTAACATAGCGGCATTTTCCTCATCTCTCTCTCATCCCTTCTTTCCCTTCAACACACGGACACATAGAGACATCAGCAACAACAACAAGAGGGAATTGGTCCAACAATAAGTATAGATTATAATAAACGAGATGTCTCTATTTGGATTTCCAGATCTCCACTCCAGCCCTTTCTTTCTAATCACAGCCCACTTAAGAAACATAGACGAAATACTTATAGACGACAGCCACAATGCACACTCACAAACACTAGTACGTGTTTTTCATGCATTCAAGACCATAATCTCTTTAAAAAAACCAATTTAAATACTTACCCTGGGTGGGACTTGGGACTGCTGCCCTATTAAATTGGCCATTTGTTCTTGGAGGAGTGCAACTTGTGCCTTTAAGGTAGTCATCTCCTCGTCCCGATTGCCACTTGAACTAGATTCACTCCGTCCAAATAGCCGCGGGGGGTTGGTCCTAGGCCCATACTACGGACAGGTCCATGCCTCTCCTTTCCCCTAACATCGGTCAAGGCAACTCTCTGCCAGGTACGCCAATCTGTGCGTGCCGCCGTAGGGTCAGAATCTGAAGCAGAGGAGATTTCATCATACCTTTTCCGAGCGTTAGTCTGTAAAAGGACATAACAATCAGAGTTAAAAGCAGATGAGATTTCGACTACTCATTAGATATTAGTTCACAAATTACTAGAATCCGTGCTGCCTCAGGGCTCGCATACGTCCCATCCTTTGATTTGTGGGTGGCATAAAAAAAGTCAATGTCCCCAAACTCCGTAGGCCCCCCCAAATCTTCTGCCTATATATTAGTAAGATGAAATGGTTATAAACAAATAACTGTAAGTAAAAAATTGTTCAATACTATTGCGCCTACCAATTCTTCCCGAACCAGAGCGAAGCTCTGTGTACCAGCGGTGTGCAGCACTAGCTGCTTTGACCGACTGGCAGCTCCCACCTCCGTTCTTTTCTGTACATGCCACAATGAAGTTAGCAGAAAAATTTATTACAGCCGCCATACAACCACATACTCATTAGATTTTTGTGTGTTTAATGTAAATACCTGACCGATCGCCGAACTCCAGTAGTGCACAAGAAATTGCCAATCTGAAGGCTCCACATTTTCTGGCACATTCATTGCATTCTCCTCCTCTGAAAGGTCTTTGTTATAAAACTTCGACTTCAATTCACTCTTGTGGTCCCTCCACTTTTTGGAGAGTGACTTTTCAATCCAAGGCGTAAGGGAGTCGGCGAACGAGAAGTATTGCTGCAAAATTTATTACCCATCACTAATAATACATATTTCAATAATAATTTTTCACCGACCAATTATGTATTTTAGATGAGAAATACCTTGATTGTCGTAATAGCAGTGGCCTTTGTGGTGGTTGGCACCTTCGGCCAACTCTCGTATGACAAAGGAAGTATGCGGGGGTTCCTTGCTATAACTCCAATGAAGGAAGAAAATTTGCTGGCGTTATCGCCAACCGGTTGCCCAACACCGTTCGCCTCCACCTCGATCCTTTCGTCATTCTGAAGCCTCCAAACATTCATCATCTTAGTCCGCCCACGATGTTTTTTGACAGTGGGCGGCGTGCTACCCTCACCCTCTTCTGTTTGACTGCCACTATTATGTAGTGGCTGCTCATTCCCATGGCTCTCGTTGCCATCATTTATATTTAACCTCTTTCCACGCCTCGGCATGTTGCACCTGTCAAGGATTCAATAACTTCTTTAGAGGTGCAAATTTAATTAATAACATGTTTATAACAACTATAATAAAATTTGTACTTTAGTAGGATTAACAAACCAACGTAATTATAAAAAAATTTAAAAAATGAGAATTGAGCTTCAAATAAGCTTCAAAGTGGCAAAAAATTTAAAAAATGAGAATTGAGCTTCAAAAATTTAAAAAATTAGTAGGATTCACAGTGAACCCATTTTGGTTAAAAAAACATGCCAAGATGACAATCAGATGCTTCAAATAAGCTTCATTAACAGTAAAAGAACATGAATATTCTAGCAGCATACTCAGTTTGGAAGTGAACCCATTTTTGGTTAAAAAATCATGCCCAAGATGGCAATCTGCAGGTTACTTTAACAGGACCTTAAAATGAAAATTTCCATTATCTGAGCTTATATGTTGCTCTACCAATTCTTTAGCCCAACTAAATCTAAAACCCAATTGTTGTGCATATCCGGAGCATTTAGGCATACGTAGCTGTAGCATCCTCAGTTCACAGTTAACCCATTTAATATCAAAAACACATGCCAAGAAGACAATCAGATGCATGAAATCAGCTTCATTAACAGTGAAAGAAGATGAGGACTATGCTAGCAGCATACTTAGTTTGGAAGTGAACACATTTTTGGTTAAAAAATCATGCCAAAGAGGGCAATCAGGTTACTTTAACAGTATGTTAAAATGAAAATTTCCATTATCTGAGCTTATATGTTGCTCTACTAATTCTTGAGCCCAACTAAATCTAAAACCCAATTGTTGTGCATATCCGGAGGATTTTGGCATACAGCTATAGCATCCTCAGTTCACAGTGAACCCATTTAATATGAAAAAAACATGCCAAGAAGGCAATCAGATGCATGGAATAAGCTTCATTAACAGTAAAAGAAGATGAAAATTCTAGCAGCATACTTAGTTAGGAAGTGAACCCATTTTTTGTTAAAAAATCATGCCAAAGATGGCAAACAGGTTACTTTAACAGTATCTTGAAATGAAAATTTCCATTATCTGAGCATATATGTTGCTCTACTAATTCTTTAGCCCAACTAAATCTAAAACCCAATTGTTCAGCATATCCGGAGGATTTTGGCATATGTAGCTATAACATCCTCAGTTCACAGTGAACCCATTTTGGCTAAAAAAATATGCGAAGATGACTATCAGATGTATGGAATAAGCTTCTTTAACAGTAAAAGAAGATGAAATTTCTAGCAGCATACTTAGTTTGGAAGTGAACCCATTTTTGGTTAAAAAATCATGCCAAAGAGGGCAATCTGCAGGTAACTTTAACAGTTTCTTAAAATGAAAATTTACATTATCTGAGCATATATGTTGCTCCACTAATTCTTGTGCCCAACTAAATCTAAAACCCAATTGTTGTGCATATCCGGACCATTTTATATCAAAAATGGTCAAAGCATCCTCAGTTCACAGTGAACCCATTTTATATCATCCTCAGTTCACAGTGAACCCATTTTATATCAAAAAAACATGCCAAGAAGACAGTCAGATGCATGAAATCAGCTTCATTAACAGGATAAGAACATGAAAATTTCCATTACCTAATCATATATTTTTCTATTAATTCTTCATCCCAACTAAACCATTCATGTTAAGGAAATCAACATGCATCTATCAGAAAAAACATGCTAAGTTTCAAAAATAAGGGGAATCAATAGATGATACCGAAGAGAGAGAGAGAGAGAGAGCGGGGCGACGAGCGCGGGGGGAGGAGATAGAGAGAGAGCGGGACAACACGGTCGTTTTCGATCGTCGATTCACCTCCAAATCGGGATAGGGAGGAGGGAAATCGAAAATGGCGAAGGGAAGAAGGGACGATGACGAATGTTCGAAGGCCGTCGAAGAGGACGAAGCGGCGGAGGCAAACACGCGGGAAGTAGAGCGAGGAAGGAGGGAAAACGAAGCGCCCACTTTTTTTTTATTTTTTTGGGGTTAGGGAAAATGGCGAGCGAAAGGTTAGGGTAGATGGGATTTATCGCAGGTTTTCACCGGCGTTTTAATTAGACACGCTGGTGAATAATACACTTCACCGGCGTTTTTAAATAAAATGCCGGTGATTACGCGGATTCACCGGCGTTTTAATTCGGCCGCCGGTATATAACCATCCCATCTGGTGCCCCATTCCTAATCGCTACCTACCCCGGCGCTACTAGTAAAACGCCGGGGAATATTCGCCGGTAAATCTAGTTTCTTTTGTAGTGACAATTTTTTATTTTTTTTGTATGTGTGTCAACACGTGCAGCGCACGTGTTGGTAGTTTTTTTTTTTGTCCTTTTCATTTCCCTTCACGTGCATCGCATGTGCATGATACTAGTATAGATAGATAGATAGTAATTTACATATGTGATGCATGTTTAATTTTAAAAAAAATTAAAGTAAAAAAATATGACATAGTGAGGCTTCGAACCTGAGACCTCCTTCATATTAGTTATGCACGTGCGATGCACGTGTTGGTGGATTGACAAACGACACTAAGGTCTTCTCCCATTATAATATTAATTACTAGTAATTTACACGTGCGATGCTCGTCTTAATAAATATAGTTTTTATAGTAAAAATTTAGATGTAGTGTGGGTTTGAACCTAAGACTTACTTTATAATAGTTATGCACATGTGTTGTACGTGTTGGTAGATTTACAAATTTACAAATGAGACTAAGGCATTCTCCCATTATAATATTAGATTATTATTATTATTATTAGAGATTAGAGATTATAGGAGGCCTCCTGTGTCACCACATGTCACTGTAGGTGATGATGAAATTTTGAGCCCCTTAAAAATTCATTTATTAATTAATTGATCCCACAAATAATTAGCCTTAATTATTAATAATAATAATAAAAGAAATGCTAGCGAAGATTAATCAAGAAAAAACTTAATTAACAATTAATTAAGCATCCTATGTCGTGAATGAGTATGATTGTATCAAATCCCTCAATTTCTTGTTCATTTGGAGGTTGTCAAATTGTTCTATACAAAATTCCAAGATGATCCAAGTCTTACCAATCAACTCATTTGCAAATTGGCAAGAAAGTTGCATTCTTAATTTTGTCGGCTAAAATCTTCTTACGTTAAGTCAAATAAGTTGAAAAAAATAGTTGATTATATGAATTAAATTGTTTTTTTTTTTTGCAACATTAGACCTTCAGGATTAGAACAAACAAACAGTAAGGGCTAATTAACACTTATCAAACTAAACACAAGTAGGATAAATATACATAATAGACGAGATGTGGGTATCGTCATAAATTACTTAAAATTGAATTAATTAAGCATCTTCTATGAATAAAGAAACAGTACAGGGATCTAAGTCAGAAGAACGTGGTATTTTACAATATCAGAAATGCACGACAGTGGACTACTGTTTATAACTCTTGTACGTGTCACATGCGCACATGCAGACACCCAATTTTATTTTTATTATTTTGGTCTTTGATTTCTGCTATGAGTATAGAGTATATAGTGTATATATAATAGTGGTCATACTATTTATAATTAATCAGTTCATAGTTAATTGGAACTATTAATTAATTAATCACTACTTATAATCAAAAGGTTCGGAAAACGTAACATGAATCAAACGAAAAAACGGACCACACAACCCATGCCTTGCCACTTCTAGCTTGCGTGCTCTTTCCCCTATGGACTTTTGTTTTCTTCCCTTTTAATTAACGATTTTGTTTATTTATTGAGAAAAGCGAAATCTCATATCTGCATAAAAAGAGTTCGACTTGGTTTGACTTATTATGCATGATATATATATATATATATATATGATATGGTATAAATTACATGGTTCCATCTGGACCCTCAGATCTCCTCAAATTCTGCTATCCTGTGATCATCAGGTCAAACAAACCCAACGGACTTCAACCCGCTCAAGCCCACGGGAAAACGGGTCCAACCTGGCCCGTTAGAATCTCAAACCCGTATACCCTTGCCTAGATCCCCTCCTCAGAAAGGTAATCAATCTTTCTCCACCTGAACCCTAGCTGCTGTTGCTTTCTCAGTGATTGACTAGATTGTCGGAGGGCATGTCTCAGGGAACTCTCCCGGGGTCTCTAGGCGTTGTATAGGTCCGAAGATCCGAGCCGAGCTCCCAACATCCGAGCCGAGATACGAGCCTCAACCTATCTTTTGCTACTCCCGAGCCGGTCTTACAACCAGGGATCAAATCAATGTCAGAGTCGTGCATTCCGCTTTACAAATTACAAGAATTCACACCTGTTGCCTCCACACCAAGAAAAAAAAAAACAAGCAGCACCAAAAAAAAAATAAAATAAAATAAAATATATATAACCGATCCTTTCCCTATATTTATATATATATATATATATATATATATATTGCATTTGAATCGGAGAAGGTTCCATTTGGATCTTTTAGGGTTCAACCCTGATCAAACTGGGTCTAATGTGAGGCGAGGTCATCATTTAGTTGTATATTAAAATTAAGATGCATAATGATATATAGTCATTTCAAGCCTAAACTTGTTAATTATAAGGCCATTTTGGTAAGTACACAGAAGTTTAATTAATCTAGTTGACCATGGATCAATTCCTTGTAAAACAGTATAGTCTCTTTTGAATCGATCAGTTTGTTCAACTTGAACCCAATGTGTAGTCGATTCAGGATGAACCGTATGTCTAGTTTAATCTGTTTCATCCAAATTTTATAGAAAGCTAGATCATTAAGTGGCCGGTTTGATCGAACACGTACGCGTGGTCCGACCCCTTAATTTCTGGCATGCAACAAAGTAGTTCAGATCTAAGTCTCTTCATTATTTCTTCAAGTGGTTATAAAATGAACAATTTCTCCAATAATACAACAAATTAGGCAACATGCATGAATACTCGTCCGTAATGAGTTATGCTCTATATAAATAATAAGAGAGTGAATTTTCTATGATAAATAACTAAATACTATGACTTTTCCTTGCGTCATACTGTATTAATTAGTCAAATAATACTGTGATTACTCATTGAAACTAGTGATTGATTGTAAGTGTTTGTGGCCCTGAGAGTGATGACACAAGACCAAGAAGAGCTGATTGAAACCCGTCCGACATGACACCCTTCAGACTCTACAAAATCCTTTGACCTCTCTCTCTCTCTCACACACACACACTATCTCTCTCACCTCTCATTTCTTAGTCATGAAAAACTCATAACACACATAGATATATACTCACTCCTCTCCCTCTCTTTACCTTCTGTCCCTAATTAAGACAACGGGAGTATTTAGCTCTAACCTAGGCGCAGATCAAGAACTAGGAAGAAAGCTAGCCTTAAAGTGAGATGGGAAGGGCTCCATGTTGTGACAAGGCAAATGTGAAGAGAGGTCCATGGTCACCTGAGGAAGACACCAAATTGAAGGAGTTCATCGAAAAGTATGGAACTGGTGGTAACTGGATTGCTCTCCCTCAAAAAGCTGGTATTCATACATATATCTTCTTCACTAATTTCCTACATTGATTTAATTGTCATATATATATATATATAGTATTTATTATAATTTGAAGAGAGTTTGTTAATAATTAAGGCTTATGTGTGAATATATATTTTTGATTAGGTTTGAAGAGATGTGGGAAGAGTTGCAGGTTGAGATGGCTCAACTATTTGAGGCCAAACATCAAGCATGGGGATTTCTCTGATGATGAGGATAGAATCATTTGCACTCTCTTTGCTACTATTGGAAGCAAGTATGTGTACTCAATTTCTCACTTCTTTTTTTTTCAAGTTTTTTTTTTTTTTTTTTTTTGGGGAAAAGAAAATAGGGTTCTTTATTTGACCTAATTTGATCCCTACCCTTTTATGATAAAAGAAAACAAACCTAGCATTTTTTTAGCAAAATCTCTGCATGGATGACAAGAAGGGAAAGAAAATCTTGCTAAATTTAGATGATGAGTGAATAGTAGCTAAATTTAGCAATTTTCCCTTAAAATGTTATATCATCATAAATTTAGCAATATTCTACCAAAAATGGTTAAAGTGGTGGTGAATATGGAATGCAGGTGGTCCATAATAGCAGCTCAACTACCAGGCAGAACTGACAATGATATCAAGAACTACTGGAACACAAAACTGAAGAAGAAACTGCTGGGTATTTCAAACCCTAATACTCAAAAGAAACGACCAAACCCTAATCAAATTCAACCTTCACCATCGCCATCACCTTCTCAACTACTTGATAGCTTTCAAACCACTATCTCACCTCTACTCTATAACAATCACGATGTACTTCACGATCTATCTTCAGTGAGTCATCTGCATCATGTTCAATATCAGCAAAGTTGTAGTTCTTCAATTAGCAGCTATGATCATGAGTGCTTTCTCTATGGAGAAAGCAAGGGGCTTGTGCTTGCAAACAATGGAGGAGGAGGAGGAGGAGGAGGAGGAGGAGCTGGACTAGAGTACGTTGATTATAATAATGAGGAAATTAAGAGTGTGATTAGTAGTAACCATTCAAACTACTACTACTACTACAACAACAACAACAACATTTATGTGGATGGGGAGAAAGAAATCATGTACCTCTAGTTTGGAAATTTTAGAGAGAAAGAAAAGAGTGATTAGGGTTTTAATTATTTGTCTTTCTTTTGTTAATATGATTGTAAGGTACGGTATGGGTTCCGCGTGACTCTGTTGTATTGTGATGCAGGTACTAGGGTTTTGGATATTGAAGGATTTGGGTTTTAGCCTTTGTGCATTAATGTGTCTTGTCTTAATCTTTTCTAGAATGATATGATGTTTGATTTGTGAGTGGTACAATCATGCTCTCTCTTCTTGATTGGATTCAGCCTGACCTATGATAGCTATTGAACTACTAGTACTTGGTTTCAACAAAAAAATGAATGTCTTGTCTATTGGTAGTAGTGCATCTTGTAGTCAGACCTACATACAGTAGAAAAGAAATCATCAAATCCACACACGCACTCTTCTTTTAATTTTAATTAATTATTTTTTTTTAAATTTTTTTAAGTTTTTAATTTAACCAATCAGAGTGACGTTTGTATAAGAAATGTGTATGTGTCAGAAGTTTAATACAGTTAATTTAGAAGGGAGTCAGTGAGATTAGATTCTTATTTGGGGATTGCAATGTAATATAGCTTAATAGGGATGATTTGCAATAGGGTGTTTAATAATCCCTAGATTAGGTAACAAAGAAGGATATTGTCAGCATCTTCATAGAGATTGTTAAGGAACAGCTAGCATACATAGTAACATAGAAGACAAGAAGCTATTGATACATGTGTTTGGTTTGGATTTTTGTTACTAGGCTATGTATGAGTAGTAATGTTTAGGGCTACAGTGCATCATTCGACCTATGGCTATCTCATCACCCAGGGTAAATGTACCCTCTTTCTCATTGCATGAAAGTTACTACAACCAAAATTTCGTAGTTGTGGGTGTAGTTGTGCAATGTTGAAAAGTTGGGATGGAGTTTAGACTGGCTGTAATGCGCTATCACAGTGTATATATAAAAGCCACTTCAACCAAAAGCAGACATTATTAATTCATGATGAAAAATTTGTACAAGGAATTGCAAGCATTTTCACGCGGTTTCAGACCTACTAAACACTTGCATGCAACTACACTGCTTTGAGGATTCCAGTTAATTATGTCCTCATTTATTTAAAATTAATATTTGCATTACCTTTGGATTAGGTTATAGTGTATTGCGAAGTTCAAAAAATATATGCCCTCAATTGTCTTATGAAATTTAAGAAAATCAGGCCGAAAATTGCTTTGAAATGCGTGCCATCCTAAACCAAGGGCTGGCTCTATGCGGTCACCATAAGACTTTTTCCCACCACAGTGCAGTAAGCTTAGCTTGTGTACTTCACTAAAAAAAAAAACTGAAATAAAGAAAAGAGGATCGATGTTTAGAAATTTTGTTGATTATTTTTTTTCTTTTTTTTGGATAAAAAGATAAAGTCAAACGACTCTAGTCAAAATATATATCTCTAATCTCTAATATTATAATGGGACAAGATCTTAGTGTCATCTGTCATTTTGTCATTCTACCAACATTTGCAACGCACGAGCATAATTAATGTAACGGAGATTTCCGGTTCAAATCCTCCCTACCTCAGAGTTTTTACTTTTATTTTTATTTTTTGAAATTATTAAAACGTGCATTGCACATGTAAATTACTAGTATACGGTAAAGTGAAAGTGACAAGCATCCATCAAGTTTACAAGAGGTAAAGTCAATAGAGAACAGAAAACGGAAAAAAACCAATGAAATAGAGAGGCAGAAAAGGCTAAAGCAAATAAGAAATCTACAATAGACTACAACGCTCACAGACAAATACGAAATTTGCCAAAATCCACGGCAACCACAACAAAGAGGAAATAATCAACAACAAGAGCAGCAGGAAATAAGAAGATGCAGCAGTAGCTGGGAAAGCAACCAAAAAAATCCACAACACTCCAAACCGTAGAAAAAGCTTGCAGGAAAATTAGATAAAAGCACACAAACTACTGCAGCAAATAACTAGCAGAGGTAGATCGAAACGTAAGGCAATGAATGAAAACTGAAGAAGCCAGCATCAGAGAGCAGCATGCAACCTGCAAAGAAAACAAAACACAAAAGAGGCACAAGAGAACCAAACAACACAACACAACTCAGAACAATTAAAGCATACAGACGCCGCAATGACACAGGCAGATCAAAGAGGGAATACACACAGGTGAAGATGAATAGTAGGGAAGCAGAAAATTCAGAAATTAAGAACATAACAAGGATAGAAGACCCCCGAAAAGAAAAGCATAGGGTGTAGAAAACAGAAATTAAGCTACAACGCAGACAACCGAAGCTTAGCTACAATATTAGGTTGAAGCGAACTAGCCTAGAAGTTAGCGTAATAAAGATCTAATCAATTAAACAATTAATAGGTCGAGAAGTGTTGAATAAAGTTCTACTGTTTCTGTTTCTTTCTTTCCAAATAGCCCAAATCAAAATCATCATGGCTAAATCCCAAGAAGTGAGAAAAGAACTGGCGACGCGATGAGATCTCCATTCACCCCACCACGAAATCATGGAACCTGATTTGCCACGCACATGCCAAGCCCTCTTGCAAATTAATGAATGCCTAGCATTCTCTTGGTGAGTGTGGCAAACACACACAAAATTGGCCAATAGTGAGATTTTTTTGTTGTTGTTGAGAATATCAACCGTGAGAAATTTGTTATGAATAGCAAGCTATGAAAGGATACATACTTTAAGTGGGGCGATGCATTTCCACACGATATTGGAGAACGAAGAAAAGACCCCTCCAGAATTGAGGAAATTATAACAGGATTTAACCGAATAGGAGTCCGAGTTAATCCATTGCCATCTAAAGTCATCTTTAGGATGTCAATGGTAAGATCTTAATTACATCAATAAACTAAGATACTTGGAATAAAAAGCAGTAGGAAGCGATCTCCGAAAGGTGATATGCCAATCCCTGAAGTTGTTATGGCGAACAAGGTAGTCCGCAACAGAGGCATGACGGTTAGCGGCGAGGTGAAATAGTTCAGGGAAGTTCAACGCAATATTGATGTTGTCAATCCACGAATCAGACCATAATTTGACGGACCTACCATCACCAAAAATTTTAAGAATACCGCATTTAAAGAGTTCAATCACTTCCAAACTCTCTTCCAAAAGGGGGAAGCTAAAGAGAAGAGAGAAGGATGAAGTTCCCAAAATGTGGTAATGGTGGGTAACTAAATAGCACCAAGTCAATTCCTCTTGATTGAGAACTTTCCATAACCATTTTTCAAGATGGGATAAATTATGATTGCGGAGATTAATAATACCCGACTGATCTTCAATCTTCGAAGTTCATAAAACTTTCCAGTTACAAAAGTATTTACCAATTCTCAAACCGGATGATCCAGACGAGAATTAGTTTCTCATAATCTGATCGATCCACTAGATAACTCATGAAGGGATATAGAAGAAGGACATCATATAGAGAGGGATGAAACTTAAAATAGAATTGATAAGAACAAATCTATCACCTCTAGACAGAAGGCGGCCTCCTCAAACGTTGAGTCTGGATTCAACCTTATTGATCATCAGAGTCCAGTCACTCTTATGAAGTTTCCCCCATCGAAGAGGAATTCCCATATAAGAAATAGGAAAGAAGCGAAAGCACAATTAAAGAAATGAGCAATCTCAAGTTGACGAATATTAGAACCACCCAGCCAAGTTACCGTAGTTTTATTGAAATTAATCGACAAGCCAGATTCTTGTTCAAAAATATACAGAAGAAGTTTAAGGTTTCGAAGGGTAGGACCATCGGTTTTGGTGAAAAGAATAGTTGTTGGATTTATATCTTACATACTAAGTTAGATAAAGAAGGCGATGAAGCGAAGGAGTGAAAGCAAGTCACAGCAGCAGCATCAGCATGGAACAGAGAAGGTTGCGGTTGACTGTGCAATCGACTACCCACCTCTCTGGAATTGGCGAGAGGTCAACAGTCGACCGCACTTGTGTACGGTCGACCGAGCGCAACTAGATGCAATTTTCGGGTTCGGGTTTAGGGGATTTGATTGAAGCCCGAACTTGCTCTTCAGGTTAGATCGTGCAACTATTATATTAGGGTTATCTCTTCAGGAATATCTAATGGCTATAGTATCATGATATCAAACTAAAGTTTCTCTAGATCTATAAGCAATTGTAACAACTCCAAGAACGATATGATTCTATAGAGTGCCGAATAGAAGGAGTACTTCATCTGAGAGGTGAGAGATTTCTCCATTGTAAAGAAGTAGTTCCAGTTAGGCTTGAGAGAGGGTCGTGATGAGAATTGTAATATTCTTGTATATTCTCTAGTTGAATAACATCTCAATTATTCCTTCTCCAGATTAAGGCGAAAGTCCCAACCGGAATAATTCTTGTGTGCTTTGTGTGATTGACGTGATCTAGTATTCTTGGTGGTTTGTATTGATCGTGTCGAAGACTCAACAAGATCCTCTAGAGAGAATAATTCCCTAATAATAGTGTCATCTCCATATTGGAGATTAAGCACTCCTCTAAAGTCAAGATAACTACCTAATTCTTCAGTAATGTGGTTATCCCAAGCTTTCTAAAGAAGCTTGCTAAAGACGTCAGCCACAAGGGACAATTGTAGAGACGAAATGAGATCTCCTTGTCTAAGATCTCATCTGCAAACAAATTTCTTCCCTTCAATACCATTAATGATGTCAGATGAGGTGCCAGCGAACAGAATAGATTTGATCCAGGAGATATCTAAGTCCAAAACCTCGATGCAAAAGAATATCAAAGAGGAAATCCCAATTAATTTTATCATAGGCTTTGTCAAAGTCAAATTTCAAGATGATCCCTTCCGTCATAGAATGATGAAAACTTCAGATAATCTCTTGGGCATAAGCCACACTATTTAGAATAAATCCATTCTTGATAAAACCATATTGAGTTTGGCCAATCATAGGAGAAATAACCGAGTGAGGCGATTAGCCAGAACTTTTATCACAATCTTAAAAGGGGCGTTAAGAAGACTAATCAGTCTAAAAGCTGAGACCTTATTGGCCCCCAACAGTTCGGAATAAGCATAATGTGCTCAAAGGATAAATTACCGTTGAAAATATCAGAGAATATAATGAGTAGGTCACCTTTTAGAAGGTCCTAGAATTTTTGGAAGAAAAAAAAGGGGAAGCCGTCAAGACCCAGAGCAGAGTCACTACACATGGAGAAGACAACTGATTTAATCTCATCTATAGAGAAAGGGGCAAATAAAAGAAACGCTGTGTGAAATTCAGCATTCGATCTTAATTCGATATCATCTTCCACAATGGAAGAGATTCTGTTACATCTTTGATGATGAGAAGCAAAATTATGAAAAAACGAGGTGTTGGCATCACCAGCTTTAAGCTAATTTAATTTTGCTCGTTGAGCCCATTTGATATGATCAAGATGCAACAGAGAATTATACTGTAACCCCTGTTTCCGATTGTACGGGTTGTTATTTTTGTATTTCTATTGGTATCTTTTCTCCCCTAAATTATTATATTTGGGCCTTTGTCATATTGTGGGCTTACTAATTCCAATTGTTTATTATATTATTGTATTTTGGCCCAACTACATTCAAGCCCAACCTATACCCTTATTGGATATTGGATCCAAGACTTAATCTACCCAAACCCAATTCTCCTAACTAAAACCCAGACTCATTCTCCCCTCAATCCCACGATTCTCCAACTCCCCATGATCTTCTCTCATTTTATTATATTAAAAACTCTCCCACTTCCCCCACAAATCAGAACTACCCTAAACAAACCACTCTCCCTCTCTCTCTCCCTCTCCTGTTTCTCAAAACCTAAACAAAGCCAAACAATCTCCCCGCTCACCCCTTCTCCTTCTCGTCCTCAAACAAAAGCACCCAAAACCAAACCCGAGCCACCATTACCGCTGCCAACTCCATCACCATCCCCGTTGCCCAGCTCCAACCACCACCTCCATTACCGTCGTCAACCTCTCGCCTCATCACCTCGTGCATCCCCGTACCCATCTCCACCTCCGTCACCATCTCGCCTCATCTCCGAACCAAACCCACTCCGCCAACACTTCGCCTCGCATCGCCAACACAACCACTTCATTGCCGTCACCACCTAGCCCCGTCCTCATCTCCATTATCCTCCGCTTTGACCTCCCCCAAATTCGAACCCAACTCCATCGATGAACCCATCGACTTCACCTTCGAACTTCACCATTGCCTCTCCCAATCACCCCTATCACCCCTTACCTCCCTTGCCGAGAGCCTGTCGCCCTCATCGACGCCATTTTCGCCGTCCATAGCCGCCGCCATCCGCTCGCTCCGTCGTCCTCTGTTTTGAGCGCGGAAATAGAGCATCGTTCGTCGTTTCGAGTGTTACGTCGCTTCCCGACCAACACCGCCGCCGACGTCGCCTGCCTAGGTCTTCGCGAGCCCCACCGCACGTCGCCAGGGTCGCCGCTGTCTCTCTCTCCTCCGCTGTCGCAAAGTGGAAGACGAACAGCGATTCGTCGCCCCTGCTGTTTGCTGTTCCGGGCTCTCGATCCGCTGCTTCGCTGTCCCGTGTTTGGGGCAGATCCGGTGCGAGATTGAATTCTGATTGGGTGCTGTTGCTGTTTCGTGTTCGGCGCGTAGCGAATCCCCTCATGTTGTTCGCTATTTTGCCGATCCAGTGTGGTAAAATAGCTACTATTTGCTGTTGTTGCTGTTGAGTTTCTTCACGTGCATTTTGCATGTGTTTCTTGGGACTGCTCCCCGGGATTCTGATCCCGTTATTCATATTAATTTATTGAACCGTCTACAAGGAAAAAAGGCAAGTCCACTTGAACTATTTTATTTATTCTAGTTCAAGATTAATTGACCTCTTATGCAAGTAGTTCCAATTTATTTATCGTTAACTCTGCCTTGTGTCCTGTTGTGCAATCTAGCTACCTAAATAAATAGATAAAACTAGACACAAATTAAAAACCTCGCAAGTGCACGAATCATTTATAGAAGCGTAGCAATAGCAAGGGTCGATCCCACAGAGATTGTAGACTTTAACTTACTAATCAATAAAAAGAATAAGAATCATAAAGAGTTGTTTTAAAAGTCTAAAAGAACTGAAAAGATTAGAACTAAATTAAGAAGTGTTGAATCACAAATATCTATTAAGCAGTTGGGTTTAGATTTCCACCAATAGTCAATAATGCTAAGGCACCTTCTGAACTTCTTCTCATTACTCATGTTTGTTCTCTTCAAGGGCATGGTATCTACTCCTTAAAGTAATGTTTCCCTAAGCCAAGAATTAGGCATGGTATCTACTCTAATTCGTTTCTTTCATCAAGTATTTAGCATGGTAGCTACTAAGTTGCACTTAATGAAAATATAGGAACAGTGGAAACGAACAAACATTCAAGGTTCTAGAAATTGGTATCAGATCTAGATCCCTTAAGTTGATCAAACCAAGAACCCCTAAGGATTCCCTTGTTACAAGTTATGAACACGAGATACGGGTCGTCTCAATATGCTCATATAACATATTCAGATAGATGGTAATGCAAACTTGATATTCTCGAGTTATGTATGTCAGTCGACTGGCTCTCACCTCAGTCGACTGCTCTCAGAACTTCGAGAACAAATTTGATTATCATAAATCTATATCAATTCAATCAGATTCAATCAATAAGTAAAATAGAAGAACTCAGAAGAATATAGCACTACATAACTACGACTTCAATCTACCCAACTATGAAATTAGTTCCACATAATAATACTTTTATTAATCAACAAGTTAAAATACATGAGCAACATAAAAGAATTAGGAAGAGAAGGAATAAACTGATGTAGTTCGGTCAGATAGGTCGGCTGGCTGTCACACAGTCGACCGGCCGTTCTCTTCTTAATACTTGATCTCCTTTCTCCTCCTTCTATGTTGATGCCGTGCTGCTCTTTGTTGATGGCTTGATCGTTCAGGAACTCTTTTGATTCGGTGATTCAGGATGCGTGGAAGAGTTTTTTTTTCTAATAATGCTTCTTGGTTGGTATTTATAGAACACACTAGAGAATTAGGGTTTGCACTTTCCTTTTTATAGAAAAGTCCTTTTCTTTTATTTATTTCCTCCCTCGTTGCTCTGTGTATTATTTCTTTCTCTTTTCTTCTATTCTTCCTTTTCTGTTCTGATTTGGATTAGATTTGGACGAATCTTCAAATATCTTATCTTTTAACTCTGCCGCCTACCAGTCGACTTGTCAGCGAACCATTCGACTGTGTCGAGACTTCTGAAGATTTTATAACTGATCATCCAAGTCGGCTGTTGACAATCAACTTCTCTGGGCAGTCGCCTGTTGTAATGGACCAGTCGACTAATGATCTGCAATTTCCTGTGTATCGTCCTGAATCTGCTTCGTTTCTCTGTTTTAGGCTGTTTCCTATGGAAAAGAGAAAATAAGAGTTAAATATCACATATAGAGCTTAAAAATATCTAATTGCATTAAGATTATTGCTCCTAAATGTGAATAATATTGTGTTCATCATGTCCCTTCCGTTAGGAGTATCGAGGGTTTACACAAGCTAACCCGACGTACTCTTGACCTCTTATTATTATCCATTGACTCAAACCCAAGCCTAGATACATATTTGACATGAATAAAATAAATAGAATTTGTACATGAGAAAATACACCTTGATTAAATACATGTTATTACTTGAGATCTTGCGACTTGAACTTGACATGGTGAACTTGACTTGTTTACTGAGAAAATTCACTGGACTTGTTACTTGGAAAATTCACATTACTAGCTTGATACATGTATGATGCAATGACTCGATAACTACCCACTTGATGAATATAAACGTGATAGTTTTTATAAAAATTCTTGTTGCATGTACTGTTTAGCACAGAGGTTTCGACCCTGTAAATTTGAGAATTAGCACACAGGATATAAAAGAGAGTTTTAACCTACTGAGTCTAGTTTCCAACCCAAGTGATAGATCCTAATTCAGAGTCATGAGCTATGAGATATAACCTTTTTAGTCCCCGCTAGTCTGCATTTTCAGACTGCAGAATTATTGTATCGTCGACATAATTGATAGTGAAATATCATGTAAACAGTGTTAGAATGCTATGAAATTTTTCAGGAACCTTATAGACATGCTGAGGGTTCGCCTCAAATTTTTGTAGACTTTTATAATGTATTTATACCATGTTTTCACCCCTTAAAAGTTGACATCTAGTTGCTGCCAGAACAGCTGAACTGTAAAGAGAAGAGTATTTAACCTAGCTACATTCAGAATTAGAAGAATGTTCCTGAATATAACTTGTATCCCTATCTGTCTAGATGTCCATAGCATACTGGAAGTTCGAATTTGGAGTTGTAGTCTAGGAGTTATACCTGTTTTAGTGTAACTGTGTCAGCTACTTCAGATTTATTACTTCTTGCTTATTATTGTGTAATATATCATGTTGCTGCATTATCACCATTCACTTGACATTCTTATAACTACCCGCATGTACATATATGACTTAGTAACAAAATACTAAACAAGCCAGGGTTTCTAAGGGTTGACCTAGTAGTGGACAGTCTCAGAAAATGTACTCGGTAGAAGGTGGAGAATTACTTGTGGAGACGTGAACTTGTTATCTTGTTATCTTGTTATATGAAAACTTGACATGGAAGGTGGAGAATTACTTGTGGAGACGTGAACTTGTTATCATGGTATCTTGTTACATGAACTTGACATGGAAGGTGGAGAATTACTTGTGGAGTTGTGAACTTGTTATCTTGTTATCTTGTTACCCGAGTACACGCTCTGTAGACCCCACCACGAAGTCTAAAACGAACACTGTTGTGCGTGCATCTAACCTGTGGTATGGGACGCAGTAGTACGTGCACTAGATAGGAGAAACAACATGCTAATAGACATAAGTTGACATGTATATACGTGATTGACCATTGCTATTAGTACCATTATTGTCCTTGCAATTTGATCTTGATTCATATTTCCTACATGTACCTTATTCCTCTACTCTCTGTTTTCACTACTTGCTGTCTGTACTTGCTCTAAGGACATTTATTTTTCTTCTTTAGTTAACTCAGCCACAGGTGAACCTGAGGATCTGCCAGAAGGAGTCGGCGAGTAGTACTTTTAGATTGGAGCAACTGCATAATAATAAATTATTTTCTTTCATGTTCTTCTTCATTCATTGTAGTTCATTTGTTTATTTAGACTTGTATCCCGGGCTTTTGACCCGTAATTGCTACTTGTTTCTCAGTATTAATTATCATGTTGGATTATTAAATTCTTGAATTCAAATATTGTTCTGTGATGTTATTAATTGCGTGGTTGTGATTTAATTTTCTAAGTATTGTTGAGTTGAGACTGGTACAACTTATGAATGATATTAAAATCATTCGCTGGGCCTACGTCATGGGCTCGTATTCCCGTATTTTGGAAAGCGGGGCGTGACAGATTTTTAGTGGTATCAGAGCCTGGGTTTTGAGTAATATGTCGATCAAATATGACTATCTTTACGGAGGTCTGACTTTGATTGGTGTATCACTCGATTTTGGTTCTAACTAGATTTAACTCAACAATATGTACACCACGCGAATCACATGAACATGTAGTAACCAACATACTTCCTTTACTTGATTCCTGATTGATTCCTTCATATTCAATTCCTTCATTCCCTAATTGTCCTGTTCCTTCCATTTATTGATATTCATGCAATCTAGATACTAATTGTATTTTCTATGATGCAGACCATGGTTAGGAAGGACATTCCCTCTTCCCGTTCTGAGGATGACCCGATGGGAGAGCCCACTATTGCGCAAATTGTGCAGATGCTTAGGGGCAGCTCTTCTTCTTCACAGTAGAGGGAAGAACAGTCTGAAAACTCAGCTGTGCTTCAAGCACTGCAGCAGATGATGGCACTGCAGTAGGAACACAATGAGCTGATTAGGGCCAGTCTGGAGGCCGTAAATCGGGTTACTACGGGACCCGCTCCCGGACAGCTACCACCCCGGCCTGGTACGGTAGCTAACTTTGTGAGATTGCACCCGGATAAGTTCTGGGGTACGGAGATACTGCTGGAGGCCGAGCAGTGGCTGATTCACACAGAACAGCTACTACAAGCAGTGCGAGTCGCCGATGTAGACCTAGTGGATGTGGTGAGCATCCAGTTGACTGATCTTGCCCGTATTTGGTGGCAGGCTGAAGTTGAAAGATTGGAGAGGCCCATTGCATGGACCACATTCATTGGGAGTTTTATGGTGAAATTCTTTCCCAGTGTCACTAGAGCTTAGATGGAACAGCAATTCGTCAACTTGACTCAGGTTCGGTAATATTAATTAAGTCATTTATTGTTGCCTATAGCATATGTGACGATATTAATTAAAATATTACCTTGACTCAGGGGAATCGAACGGTGGATGATTACGCTGCAGAATTTCTTCGGCTCAGTCGTTTTGCACCTTCCATGGTTGTAACCGAGGAAGATCGAGCTCGCAGGTTTCTATTGGGGCTTCGTCTGGACCTCCATAACCAGTTGGTGGCCCACCGCCATCGCACTTCTGCAGATATTCTTGTTGCTGCAAGGGTCCAGGAACAAGCTCATAGAAGGACCAATGTTACTCAGCGAGGGGGACAGTACCCCGTCTTCTCTCGATCTGCTGTGGGGCCTGCTCGGAGGCCAGCTCCGACCCCACCTGTGAGAGTGCAGCCGTATCCGCCTGTTGTTCCGAAATGTACCTTCTGCAATCGAGTTGGGCACTTGCAAAGGGACTGCCGCCGAGCCAACCGCCTGTGCCTTACGTGCGGGAGTGTTGATCACATCATGCGGGACTGCCCCAGGAACAGACCCGTTGCACCAGCTGGAGGTCCAGCTCAGTTTGGAGCACCTGTCCGACCTCAGGCGAGGCCACCTCTCCATCCACAGAGACGTGCCTTCGTTCACCGGAGGGTGACTCCCAGGGGAGGTCAGATGGGAGGTCGTGGTCAGGCCTTTAACTTGACCGCGGCAGAAGCTGAGACAGCTACTGGAGTAGTTGCAGTTATGTTGTAGTTGCATTGTATTATTTTATATTCAGTTCTTGCATATCTCTTTTCTTCACTGCTTGATCTTTTGTTTTACCCTGCATGCAATTCCCATTTCTTATTCATTGAATCTTCTATTAGGCATTATTCTTGTGCATTCTCTTCCTGCCTATGTGTTGTTCGATTCTGGTGCAACCCATTCATTTGTGTCCTCCCGTTTCATCGACCGTCATCGATTGGCAAGCGATGACATGCCAGCAGCTTGAGACATTACTACTGGTGGAGGCACTATTGTTTGTTCTAAAGTGTGCAAGCAGAGTCCCCTACTGATTGGTGGCAGAGAATTCGAAGCTGATCTAATTGTAATTAACAATTTGGGTTTCGACGTCATTCTGGGGATGGACTGGCTAGAGGTCACCCACGCAGTGATTGACTGCCGGAAGAAGAAAGTGATCTTCAAGCTTCTTGGGCAACCTGAGTTAGAGTTCCATGCGGGTGAGACACCGTCTGCACGTGTCGAGAGCCCGATGTCCCAAAAGGCCGGTGCACTTGAGTCAATGTGCACTGATGGTGAAGTTGCGCCCGTGGTTGTGCGGGACTTCCTTGATGTATTCCCTGATGAGTTGCCCGGAATTCCACCAGATCGAGACGTAGTGTTCAGCATTGAAGTTCAGCCAGGCACTACACCAATCTCGAAGAACCCGTACCGCATGGCGCCAGCTGAATTAGCCGACCTGAAGGTACAAATCCAAGAGTTATTGGACAGAGGCCTTATCAGGCCAAGTTTTTTGCTGTGGGGAGCTCCAGTGTTGTTCGCCAGCAAGAAGGACGGTAGTCGCAGGCTCTGCATCGACTATCGGGAGCTGAACTAGGTTACGGTGAAGAACAGGTACCCACTGCCAAGGATTGACGATCTGTTCGATCAGTTAGGAGGTGCATCTGTGTTCTCAAAGCTGGATCTTCGCTCTGGCTATCATCAAGTCAAAGTAAAGACTGAAGATATCCCGAAGACAGCATTCCGCACAAGATATGGACACTATGAATTTTTAGTGATGCCCTTCGGCGTTACTAATGCACCGGCAGTATTTATGAGCTTGATGAACAGGGTATTCTCGCCATTCTTGGATCAGTTTGTCGTTGTGTTCATAGACGACATCCTGGTTTACTCACGGAACATGGAGGATCATGCCAAGCACTTGAGGATTGTCTTGCAGATGCTGAGAGAAAATTAGTTGTACGGGAAGCTCAGCAAGTGCGAGTTCTGGCTGAATCGTATTGCTTTCTTGGGTCATGTTATCTCTGGTGAGGGTGTATCAGTTGATCCGTCGAAGATTTCTGCTGTCAAGGATTGGCCAGTGCCAAAGTCTATTCCAGAAGTGCGGAGTTTCCTTGGATTGGCGGGATATTACAGGAAGTTCGTTCAAGACTTCTCAAAAATTGCAGAACCTTTGACCAACTTGACGAAGAAGGAGCAGAGATTTGTCTGGGATGGTGCCTGTGAGGAAGCTTTTGTGGAATTGAAGAATCGGTTGACATCAGCACCTGTGCTGACGATACCAGACAGTTTTGGAGGATTTGTGATTCACTGTGATGCTTCAGGTAGAGGTTTGGGTGCAGTTCTGATGCAGAAAGGTAGAGTTGTAGCTTATGCTTCAAGGCAGTTGAGGCCGCATGAAAAGAACTACCCTACCCACGATCTAGAACTTGCAGCGGTGATATTTGCTCTAAAGTTATGGAGGCACTATTTGCTTGGAGATAGAGTGAAAATTTTCAAAGATCATAAGAGTCTCAAATATGTATTCACGCAGAAGGAGCTAAACATGCGACAGAGGAGATGGTTAGAACTGATGTCAGATTTCGACATCGATTTGCAGTACCACCCGGGCAAGGTAAATCTGGTACCCGATGCTTTGAGTAGGAGGCCCGCTGCAATGTTTCTGACCAAGCAGAGGGAGATATTAGAAGATATGAGGAGGCTGGAATTGGAAGTGGTTCTTCCAGGTGCAGTGTTGCAGTGTATGATGTTGCAATTGCAGTCTTCATTAGTGGAGCAGATCAAGGCAGCTCAGGCAGATGATCAGCAACTGCAGGAATTCCGTAGTGAAGTGGAGGCAGGTCTGAGGTCTGACTTAGTCATCCATTCAGACGGGTCACTCCGTTTTGGATCCAGGTTATGTGTTCTTAGAGGTGAAGTCAGGCAGAGATTACTCAAGGAAGCACATCAGTCTCAGTACTCTATTCATCCAGGAGGTACCAAAATGTACAGGGATTTGAAGCAACACTTTTGGTGGCATGGAATGAAAAGGGCTGTGGCAAGGTTTGTGTCACAATGCCTGATTTGTCAGCAAGTGAAGGCGGAGCATCAGAGGACCGCTGGATTATTGCAACCTCTTCCGATTCCAGAATGGAAATGGGAGAACATTACTATGGACTTCGTAACAGCATTGCCCAGGAGTCCCAAGGGTCATAACGCTATCTGGGTGATAGTGGACCGGTTGACGAAGAATGCCCAATTCATCCCATTCAGGGTGGGTCAGTCTACTGAGAGTCTGGTGGAACGGTATATTCAGGTTGTAGTGAGACTACATGGTGTTCCCGTCAGCATCGTATCCGACAGAGATACGAGATTCAGGTCACATTTCTGGGAGAGTCTTCAGCAGAGTTTGGGGAGCAGGTTGAACTATAGTACAACATTTCACCCCCAGACGGATGGACAGTCTGAAAGGACGATTCAGGACACTGGAGGATATGTTACGATCCTGTGTTCTCCAATTTGGTGGTTCTTGGGAGGATCACTTGCACCTGGTCGAGTTTTCATACAACAACAGCTATCAGGAAAGTATCAATGCAGCTCCGTTTGAGCACTCTATGGTCGTAAATGTAGGTCCCCAGTCTGTTGGGACGACATTGGAGAGAGGAAACCCTTGAGACCAGAGTTGATTACGATGACAATTGATGTAGTAGCTCAGATCCGAAAGCATCTGCAAGCCGCTCAGGACCGACAGAAGAAATAGGCTGACTGTCGTCGCAGACCTCTAGAGTTTGAGGCAGGTGATCACGTATTTCTGAAGGTATCACCATGGAAAGGCGTCATCCGATTTGGTGGTGGGGGTAAGCTGAGTCCCCGATTCATTGGCC
The DNA here is from genome assembly GCA_017893485.1 of Hemerocallis citrina. Taxonomy (NCBI): domain Eukaryota; kingdom Viridiplantae; phylum Streptophyta; class Magnoliopsida; order Asparagales; family Asphodelaceae; genus Hemerocallis; species Hemerocallis citrina. The sequence goes on from CM030365.1 coordinate 244,583,421, forward strand.
CTTTTGATATTGTGGAGCGTGTGGGCAAGGTAGCCTACCGACTTGCATTACCACTAGCCTTGTCCGGAGTTCATGACGTATTCCACGTCTCTCAGCTCAGGAAGTATGTCAGAGACGACAGCCATGTGATTGACTACTCAGAGTTTTCCATGAGACCAGACTTGTCTTGCGAAGTCCAGCCAGTTGCTATTGTGGATAGACGTGAGAAAGTGTTGAAGAACAAAGTGATCAAACTCGTTCGTGTCTCCTGGAATCCTCACTCGCCCGGTGAGTCGACTTGGGAATTGGAGGAAGAAATTCAGAAGAAATTCCCTCATCTCTTTGAGTAGTTGTATGTTGTCTTGGTTGTTTGTTTTTCTTTTCTTTTCTCGGGGTGCCTACGATCCACCGATTTGAATTTCGAGGACGAAATTCTTCTTATAAGGTGGGTAGGATTTGTAACCCTTGTTTCCGATTGTACGGGTTATTATTTTTATATTTCTATTGGTATCTTTTCTCCCCTAAATTATTATATTTGGGCCTTTGTCATGTTGTGGGCTTACTAATTCCAATTGTTTATTATATTATTGTATTTTGGCCCAACTACATTCAAGCCCAACCCATACCCTTATTGGATATTGGATCCAAGACTTAATCTATCCAAACCCAATTCCCCTAACTAAAACCCAGACTCATTCTCCCCTCAATCCCACGATTCTCCAACTCCCCATGATCTTCTCTCATTTTATTATATTAAAAACTCTCCCACTTCCCCCACAAATCAGAACTACCCTTAACAAACCACTCTCCCTCTCTCTCTCCCTCTCCTGTTTCTCAAAACCCAAACAAAGCCAAACAATCTCCCCGCTCACCCCTTCTCCTTCTCGTCCTCAAACAAAAGCACCCAAAACCAAACCCGAGCCACCATTACCGCTGCCAACTCCATCACCATCCCCGTCGCCCAACTCCAACCACCACCTCCATTACCGTCGTCAACCTCTCGCCTCATCACCTCGTCCATCCCCGTTCCCATCTCCACCTCCGTCACCATCTCGCCTCATCTCCGAACCAAACCCACTCCGCCAACACTTCGCCTCGCATCGCCAACACAACCACTTCATTGCCGTCACTACCTAGCCCCGTCCTCATCTCCATTATCCTCCGCTTCGACCTCCCCCAAAGTCGAACCCAACTCCATCGACGAACCCATCGACTTCACCTTCGAACTTCACCGTCGCCTCTCCCAATCACCCCTATCACCCCCTACTGCCCTTGCCGAGAGCCTCTCGCCCTCATCGACGCCATTTTCGCCGTCCATAGCCGCCGCCATCCGCTCGCTCCGTCGTCCTCTGTTTTGAGCGCGGAAATAGAGTATCGTTCGTCGTCTCGAGTGTTACGTCGCTTCCCGACCAACACTGCCGCCGACGTCGCCTGCCTGCGAGCCCCACAGCACGTCGCCAGGGTCGCCGCTGTCTCTCTCTCCTCTGCTGTCGCGAAGTGGAAGACGAACAACAATTCGTCGCCCCCACTGTTTGCTGTTCCGGGCTCTCGATCCGCTGCTTCGCTGTCCCGTGTTTGGGGCAGATCCGGTGCGAGATTGAATTCTGATTGGGTGCTGTTGTTGTTTCGTGTTCGGCGCGTAGCGAATCCCCTCCTGCTGTTCGCTATTTTGCCGATCCAGTGTGGTAAAATAGCTATTATTTGCTGTTGTTGCTGTTGAGTTTCTTCACATGCATTTTGCACGTGTTTCTTGGGACTGCTCCCCGGGATTCTGATCCCGTTATTCTTATTAATTTATTGAACCGTCTACAAGGAAAAAGGCAAGTCCACTTGAACTATTTTATTTATTCTAGTTCAAGATTAATTGACCTCTTATGCAAGTAGTTTCAATTTATTTATCATTAACTCTGCCATGTGTCCCTTCCGTTAGGAGTATCGAGGGTTTACACAAGCTAACCCGACGTACTCTTGACCTCTTATTATTATCCATTGACTCAAACCCAAGCCTAGATACATATTTGACATGAATAAAATAAATAGAATTTGTACATGAGAAAATACACCTTGATTAAATACATGTTATTACTTGAGATCTTGCGACTTGAACTTGACATGGTGAACTTGACTTGTTTACTGAGAAAATTCACTGGACTTGTTACTTGGAAAATTCACATTACTTGCTTGATACATGTATGATGCAATGACTCGATAACTACCCACTTGATGAATATAAACGTGATAGTTTTTATAAAAATTCTTGTTGCATGTACTGTTTAGCACAGAGGTTTCGACCCTGTAAATTTGAGAATTAGCACACAGGATATAAAAGAGAGTTTTAACCTACTGAGTCTAGTTTCCAACCCAAGTGACAGATCCTAATTCGGAGTCATGAGCTATGAGATATAACCTTTTTAGTCCCCGCTAGTCTGCATTTTCAGACTGCAGAATTATTGTATCGTCGACATAATTGATAGTGAAATATCATGTAAACAGTGTTAGAATGCTATGAAATTTTTCAGGAACCTTATAGACATGCTGAGGGTTCGCCTCAAATTTTTGTAGACTTTTATAATGTATTTATACCATGTTTTCACCCCTTAAAAGTTGACATCTAGTTGCTGCCAGAACAGCTGAACTGTAAAGAGTAGAGTATTTAACCTAGCTACAGTCAGAATTAGAAGAAAGTTCCTGAATATAACTTGTATCCCTATCTGTCTAGATGTCCATAGCATACTGGAAGTTCGAATTTGGAGTTGTAGTCTAGGAGTTATACCTGTTTTAGTGTAACTGTGTCAGCTACTTCAGATTTATTACTTCTTGCTTATTATTGTGCAATATATCATGTTGCTGCATTATCACCATTCACTTGACATTCTTATAACTACCCGCATGTACATATATGACTTAGTAACAAAATACTAAACAAGCCAGGGTTTCTAAGGGTTGACCTAGTAGTGGACAGTCTCAGAAAATATACTCGGTAGAAGGTGGAGAATTACTTGTGGAGACGTGAACTTGTTATCTTGTTATCTTGTTATATGAAAACTTGACATGGAAGGTGGAGAATTACTTGTGGAGACGTGAACTTGTTATCTTGGTATCTTGTTACATGAACTTTACATGGAAGGTGGAGAATTACTTGTGGAGACGTGAACTTGTTATCTTATTATCTTGTTACCCGAGTACACGCTCTGTAGATCCCACCACGAAGTCTAAAACGAACACTGTTGTGCGTGCATCGAACCTGTGGTATGGGACGCAGTAGTACGTGCACTAGATAGGAGAAACAACATGCTAATAGACATAAGTTGACATGTATATACGTGATTAAGACCATTGCTATTAGTACCATTATTGTCCTTGCAATTTGATCTTGATTCATATTTCCTACATGTACCTTATTCCTTTACTCTCTGTTTTCACTACTTGCTGTCCGTACTTGCTCTAAGGACATTTATTTTTCTTCTTTAGTTAACCCAGCCACAGGTGAACCTGAGGATCTGCCAGAAGGAGTCCGCGAGCAGTACTTTTAGATTGGAGCAACTGCATAATAATAAATTATTTTCTTTCATGTTCTTCTTCATTCATTGTAGTTCGTTTGTTTATTTAGACTTGTATCCCGGGCTTTTGACCCGTAATTGCTACTTGTTTCTCAGTATTAATTATCATGTTGGATTATTAAATTCTTGAATTCAAATATTGTTCTGTGATGTTATTAATTGTGTGGTTGTGATTTAATTTTCTAAGTATTGTTGAGTTGAGACTGGTACAGCTTATGAATGATATTAAAATCATTCGCTGGGCCTACGTCATGGGCTCGTATTCCCGTATTTTGGAAAGCGGGGCGTGACATATACTCAAGTTTACAATCACTTCTTTTTTTCCTATCAATGACAGAATTATGATCCATTTCTTCCAACTGGTCAATAGAGTGGATGGAGAAAGAAAAATTGTTTTAAAAGATGTGCGTTGCTGAATCTTTCTTTATGCCAAATTTTACGACCATGTTTGACCACATGAAATTTGAGTAAGATTCGGCCAAGCCCATGACAGCCAACCACGGAAGATAGACAATTGACAATCATATTGACGAAGATTTGGTCTTCTAACCAAAAATTTAAAAACCGGAATTTGAAAGGTTTAGAGAAGTTAAAATTAGAATGTAGACAAATAGGAACGTGATCGGAACATGGATTTGGAAGATCTTGAACAAAAGAGTTAAGAAAGAAAGAAACCCAATCGTGGGAGACAAGGAAGCTATCTAATTTGGCCATCGAGGGAGAAAGACGCATGTTGGACCTAGTATAAGCCATACCATTAATAGGTAGGTCAACGAGCTGAAGAGAACAAATACAATCATTAAAACACTGGGGGTGGCTCATACGGGAAGAGTTTCCAAGTCTTTCATGACTGAATCGAGTAACATTAAAGTCACAAAAAAAAAACAGAATCTGTTAATGCAACCATTAAAAGTGTAACACACCGCAAAATTGAGTTATGACAATTTTGCTCCACGTGTGTTACATACGTATATTTCGTACCGTTATGAGTAATAGTCGTAACTTATTTTCCTACATTTCAATTATTTACACATTTTTCGTCGCCTCAAAACTCATTTTATCCTATTTTGGCCAACTTAAACATTTATTTTAATCTTTATGTTTTTACGTACATTGCACGTACTTTCAATACACGTGTCGATTACGTATGTTTTACTGTTACGTGAAATATCCGTAACATTATCAAAATAGATATTTTTCGTATGTTATATTTCAGTTATTTGTAAACATTTCCACGTTAATCAAACATATTTCGTATTTGAATATTTGTTTTTATGTGCATTACAAGTAAAATTTTATGTATTTTAGTCCCTAAAATTTTCTAAAGTGATGTACATTTTTATTCTCATTTTATTTATTACAAATGTATTGTTTATTTATTTATTATTAAAACCCATAAGCCTAAAGTCTATTTTAAAGCCCACTAAGAAAATTAATTAAAAGAGAGGCTCATGATTTTATTCTACACTTTAAATGTACACTTTTTAATCCTACACACTTGTCATGTAACACACACACACACACACACACACACATGAATTAATAACAAATAATTAAAAGAATGAGAAGTGTATGCACGCAGAGTGCACGTGCATGGGTTTGCACACCAAGAGGTTGGCCGAACAAGAATGGGAAGGGGTAGGGGTTTTGTGTTAATGGTTTTGTGAGTGGGTAATTATTTTGGATAATTGATATTTATTTTGGGTAGTGAGTGTCTTTTCATTCACCCATTTAGCCCTATGAATTCCTCTCTCATTCATGAATAATGTACACTAAAGAAACAAAAGAAAGAGAGAAAAGAAAGAAAGAGATGAGCTTTTGGTGTTAGCAAATTGGTAGGAGGTGAAGATTTGCTTGGTTGGAGCTTTTGGACCAATCCCTATAGGAGTCTATTTCATTGCATCAAAAATAAGGCGAGTGATTTCTTTTGCTTTCTAGATATTGTAGTATGCATATTTAATTGTTCCATGATTGAAAATATGGCATGTGTTCTTTAAATTTATAATTTGATATGTTGCATGTTGTATTGATAACTAGAAGTGAGATACGAAAATAAATACATGTTGGTTAAAAGATTTATTATAAAATTGTCATGATTAACATATTAAAATTTTAGATTGAGTTGTTATAGTGTTATTTGGTGCATACTAGTATATCATGTTTAGATTAAATGAATTGTGTATAAATTCATACACAAAGTTGTTAATTTATGCAAAAGAAGTTGGTGTCTTAAGTTTTAGTTACACTTCAGAAAATCATATCTATTAAACTAGATGGAATCTAGAGCTAAATTTTTTATAGGAACCTCTCGTATATGTCAGGAACATCTCTTTAAAATTTCATAATTTTTGGATGCCGTTTACTATTTTAATAAAATCCAAACTTAGGACTGGTTGGCAGTTGACTAGTTGCTGGAAATCTGTACACATTTCGGATTTTGATAATTTCAACATCTTAGATGAAGTAATTTGAGAAAATTCAAAACTAAAAACTTGAAGTAGACTCGTTAAAATTTCTGTAAAGTCTAAGAAATCAATTTTTCACAAAGGATTGAATTTATAATGAATTTTACAAGACTGTACAATTAGCAGTATTTCAATAATTCGACCCTACTGTAGATTTCGAAGAATTCATGGTTATAGATACAATATTTTGGAGCAACTTATAACTAAGAAATTGTAGTAGACCTGTATATTTTTATTTTGATCTAAAGAACACAAAGATTCATGAAGTATATAATTTTCTATGATTTTTACAAGTAGCATGAGCTGTAGTTTTCTGATTTTGAACTTACTGCTTTGCAAATAATTTAGGCGTGAAGATGATTTTAGGTGATCTTAACTATAAAGATATAATAGACTCTTTTATGAAACTATTGAATAGAATTGAGATTTATAATTAAAATATAGATGAATATGAAAAAGGTTTATTTAATCGACGAAACTTTGTAACTTATTAAAGTGAATTGTTGATTGTGTGTGTCCAACCAAGAAGTATTACTTCATGATTGATAACTAAGACTAAATGAAGGAATTGAATGAAATATGAATACATGATATCGAAAATATGAATAATGAGGGTATGCTTGACCCCAGTTGTTCGAAAGATGTTAGTCTAGAGGCTAGACGAGACCCTTAGTAACCGACATTCGTGAATAAAGAAAATTTGAGAAACTAACCAGTGTGGGTTAAGTATCTCTTGAGAAGTAGCCAGTTTGGGCTGACTTTCTCTCGTATTGATTTAAGTCCGGTAGGGTAAGCTAGCTCTAGGTTGTGATGTTTTAAAATTAAAACTTAAAGACATGCACTAAGGGGAGATGTGATGAAGTATGGGCAAACATGAGTATGAGGGCCTTGATAGAGCGGTGGGAGGTTATCTTCAGAATTATCGAGGTTGCGGCTCGCGGTGGGAGATATTCCTTCAGAATTATCGGAATTGAGGCGACGCTCATGGGGTATTTGTATGATGAGGTACCGATGACACGCGGTGTGGGTTTCGTCTCCATAATTATTGGGGTGTGAGGCGTGATGGCCGAAAATTACTTGCGGTGGGAGAACATCTCTCAAGAATTATCCGGGTTATAGCTCGCGGTAAGGGTATTCGCCTCCAGAATTATCGGGGTGTGAGGCAGTGTGTCCAAAATCACTTGCGGTAGGAGTGTGATACTTAAGAATTATCGGGATGGTGCTAGATACTCACAGAATATCTAAAACATATATTAGTCACCGTAGTAGTAATTCATAGCGGGGGATTGAATACTATGTTGAGGAGTACGATAAGGGCTTGCCTTCGGACCTATGTAGAATATGATGCATAGATCCGAACAAGTATGCATAAGTGTCATTGTAGTAGAACATCTGCATTAGGCATTAAGTCATATCATACAGTGACATGTTTAGGATAGTCACTCTTTTACACTTTAATATGCATTCAATTTTGTGGTTGCTAAAGTAAGAGAATCGTTATATTACGGCATAGTGATGATCGCTGTTTTATAGCATTGCGTCAGTTGCATGCAACTGACGTGCCCACAGTTTTTCCAGTGCAGGACTTGGATTAGCAAAAGGGCATGAAGATGAATTAATGTTAAAGATTATTTTCATGATTAAAGCTGTTTATGTTAAAGTTGTATATCTATCATGTTGTAATCATTTAATTTCAGTTGTGTATTCTGTAACAAATATTGTTGTATAATGAAAAGTTTTAATTTCCTTGTAAAATTATACGAATTGAAGTACAAGATCCTGTTGTACTACGAATTACATGTAAATAGAATTCGGGCGGTTACAAAAAGAAATAAATTCACCATAGAATTCTTGATGGCGTTCAGGGGTCGAAAGACCGTAACCGGAAATAACAGTAAGGGTATAGTTAAATTATAACCATTCCAGACAAACAATCAGAAAGAATTTGATACGATGGACATAAACTAAATTAAAGAGAGAATATTTAAAACCAAAAAGGATGCCCCTATAAAAATGGATAGCGTTAAGATTAACCCAATGGGAAATCAAATTACCACCAAGGGAGCGGGTGATAGAGGGAGAAATTAGATCAAGCTTTGATTCTTGGATAGATATAAGGTCACATCTAGAAGAGGAAATAATGTGAGCAATAGCCTCTTGTTTGTGAGTGCTACCAAGACCACAAATATTCCAAGAAACGTTAATCATGATGAAAGTTCTTAACACCAGCTCGAAAAATTTCTAGATTACGAATTGATTCCAAACAATCAAATTTAAAGGGATCTATCACGAAACCCATATGGGGGGCAAGGTCTAGCATTTCTTGATTAGAAAGAGAGTCGAAATGGATTTGATAGATGGATCCAAAAGGCTCATTGGAATTGAGAACATTTGGGACGGGCGGGATCTCAATGTTTCTAATTTGAGCATCGTGGCTTTGGAAGATGAAGAAAAGGCAGCATCATACTTAGTGCGAATACGAGCACTTGCTCGAATGTGGGAGGACTTATAATTCTTCTTGGAGTACTTCTTTTTGGTAGAGGAATTATATATGGAGTGGATATGGAAGTAGGAGGTGAAGGAAGTGAACTCGCTTTGCCGACGGAGTTAGGAGTCCCCCATGAACTCGTGGCTATAGAAGGAGGGATAGGAGGGGAATGAAGGTTGTTCATGATATTGGTAAAAATTGTAGCAAATCAGGGTCGTACGATTCCAAGATAGATCCTAAAAATTCTACAGGCGGATTAGCCATCATGGCCTATTTAACAGATTCGGGCCCTCTTCAGGCTCATCTACAAGACATGAGGTGCTTTCAAGCCCATTAAAAACGACTAGGCCCACTATGAGAGACATCCAACCCATAAGCTGTGAGTCAAATCTCATCTTCAGACAAGAGAGTCTTCTCTTAAGGGGAAGAATCAACAAGAGATAAGGAATTCATACTGATCTAATGAATTCATATCAATCTCCTGGACTGTTTCTCAGGCCTATAAATACCCTCCCCCCTCCTCAGTCAGAAGATAATATGCAATTTCTCTCTCAAACTCTCTTTCTCTTTCTGGTTCTGACATGAGCGTCAGAGGGTCTGTTGCCGGGGCCATCTCTGGTGTTTCAGGCTTTTTGCAGGTCCATCAGCCGCATCAGCAACCGTCAGATTCAGATCATGGTGTTCAATCAACGATCTAGATCCAATCTTAAAAGCTCTAACTACTTTTTACAACGACAATCAAATGTTAGATCTTTAGTAGTTTTTTTCGAATATAAACTCGCTATCCTGTTTGCTCCAACACCAAAATAAGTAGTAACAGTTCGGCGGAGAGGTATTAGAAGTCTCAGTATTAAAGTATGAATAGTTTTTTCATCCAAGCAAACAAACAATTTGATTTAATAAGGGCAAGATGATGATTATATCATTCATTAATGTGCTTGACTAGTGCTCTTTATCTTAGTAAGCTTACGTAATTGGTGCAATTTTAAACAATTTCGCGCTATAAAATACATTACCGATGACTTTGGTTACATTGTACACTGAACGTAATTCTTGTATAATCTATGCCTAGGCTATATGAGTTTATGAGTTTCAAGCATTTTTCAAGGAAAATGACCCTAAGTCATGCACCTTAACTGTATACAATTAGATAATTAATATGGATGCCAACTGTATACTTCTCTTGATTTACATTATCTCTTTGTTAAATATTTGTTTTTTGCACTGAGTGAGAGAGTGCAAAACATGGGTCATGTTGTTTGATTTTTATATATATGGTTGATAGAGATTACAATTTGATCATTGACTATAGTATATTTCTACACATGCACATTAAATTTCTTCAAATTTTGGTCTGGTGTTTGGCTGTGAAGTGAAGGCACTAATTGGTCCAGTTCATATTTGCATTGAATTTGACTTGCACCTCTTTATAGTCAAATCAGTTAGTTCTATTTTCTTCTCCCATTTTTCTTCTTATTTTTAGTTGTTTAACCCTAAACCTATGAAATTTGTAAATAAATAAATAGAATAATGAAGAATTTTCGGGAACGCATTGTATTGTACCAAAAGCACAAATGTAACATTATCCGAAAATCTTGATTCATATCCTTATATTCACAGGAATCCTCTCATTCCTGAGAAATTTCCAATCGTATACCAAACGACCCTTATGAATTTGGCATCTGCAACCCCTAAGGTAATATGTGTTAGCTATAGAGTTCTTTGGTTCAAAAAATTCTCATCGTTGTTGCATATGCTCAAAACATGCTTAAGGAGGAAAGAGGAGGAATGTGGCAAAGAATGAGAAAACAACAGAGCACGTAGTTGGAAGCAAGAGAGTAGTATAATTCAAAAAGGGAAAATCAGATGGCAATATTTGAAGATGAATGTAACGTAAAAGGGAAAATCAGTTGGCGGGTGGTCACTTTTCGGATCACTATAAAGCAAGTGGGATAGTAGTCGGTCTACTTTTCTTTCGCTGGTCATATTTTGGTGCTTAATGCATGATGTATTTTGGGTTGTTTAGATGTATTTTGAGTTGGTAGAGGACTTCTTATGCTGCAGCGTCAGCTTATTTGTAATATTTTAGTTATGTTTGTACTTGTTTCTTTAAGTTCTCATTAATGAAACGATGGCTTCGGTCATCTTCTTATAAAAAAAAATGTAACGTAAAAGGGCAAATCATTATCAATTAGTACTCGGCCAAAATATTGCAACAACCACGATCGACAGAGATGGATTCTGACCAGCGAGGCAAAGGAGCTGCATACGATAATCCCATCCCAATAAGCCTCAGAAAGTTCGAAAATGAGTTTAAAATATGAATGTTGAATAAGTAATATTTTCGCATGAAACTTTATTACATGTATCGATGATGGATTGAAGTATTAGTTATCTGTATTCAAATAGAATTTGCTGAAATTAGCATGAATAGTTTTGTTTATGTCTATGACCAGGGCCAGTCATAAATGGATGAGCCTATTCTTGTATACAACTTGTGATTCTTAGTGACTTTCTGCTTTGATTCAAGTCTATTACTAGCTAGGACCTAAAAGTTGGAGAGGAAAATATCCAAGAGTACTTCTGTTGCTTGTCCTAATTAACTTCTAACTCGAAGACAGTCAATATAGGAATAGGATAATCAAAGATAGACGATGAACCTTAACCCTAACATGGTCTGGATTAATTATCAAACCCCTAACTAGGTCTATTGAATTTTGATGCAAAAGATCCAAAATTTGTCTGACTTCAATAAGGAACAGCTGTAATGATATCAGATGCAATTCAATCATTGCAGCAAGCAGAATAGAAACAGATTAAGCGCCATAAGAATGAGCAGCAGAATTTTAATAAAATCAATGGCAATGGCAATGGCAATTTCGGTATTAATTACATCTACCATAAAATCAATACAATTCATGATCATCATTTCCAACATACCCCATTGTTCTTATATCAAATGTGCTTACAACTGAAATTAGCAGCATTTCATTAGAAATTTGGCACAACCCGAGTTGGAGTTTTAGTAGTGAGAAACGGTAATTGATTTGATGAACAACCAAACAGGTACATCAAAGCACCCAAAGATTTGTTCCGGTTTGGGTGCATCCCAATCCGGAGAGAAATACGGGAGATTTTATTCAATTAGAAAAGATTACATTAGTTATAAATACTCTCACAAAAAACATATCTATCTCTCGAGCCTCACTACAACTATATAATCTGTTGATTACAATGGAGAATTCTCAATGAAATTTCACTTCTCTCAATAGAGGCTCTTACAATATATAGAAAATCTAGAAAAACGATAGGTTTAGTCTTGATACAATAATTGTCTGCTATATTTTGAAAGAGTGAGCCACACGTAGGAGCCGTACAATCTAACTTAAAGTAGACGATGGACTTGAAAGAGATCTCCCAACCCGACCCGACCCGTGGCTGCCTTCAGCTGTCGGCGGTCGACTACCCAAAGTCGCAGTCAACTGCAATACCATCCAGAGGGTTTCCACTGTGTCAAATCAGATGTTGTTCTGCTGCTGCTTCTCACAACGACGCTTCGACATCTTCTCCCTTCATTGTTTTCTCTTCATATCGAACCCAAGTATGTAAGACATAATCCCAACAATTACGTACTGTTGAGGAAAGAACATTGTTTGCTTACAGGTTCAAACGAAATAATGATTGCTACTAGTTTACTAATAAGACTAGTTTACTAATAAAAGACGAGAACATTCTTCAGTTTTATCATTCAGTGGAGCTTGAGACCCGTAAAAATATATACCTCAAAGTGCAGCCCGAAGTGCTTAACAAACAAGCATGGCAAATTATTAACTGCATTAAACTGACGAAGACAAGTTTATACTCACAAATTCTGGACGGAGTCTCCTCTTCTTCTTCTTCGTGGAAGTACTCCATTTCTAATACTCTCCTGGAAAATTTATCAGTAGATGCTATAATAAGAACTGCACTATAAGAGAGGAGAACGCAGTTCTTGACTTCAACTTCTGTGTCTCCTCATCGATCCCCGTCAACTCCATCAGCTTTCATGTTCTTTAAAATCTCAGGTATCTCTCTCCCCTGCTCTTATATTCGCCTTGAACAATATATGATACATGTCCCTATCCACCGGGATTGCATTTCTCAGCAAACCAACAAAAACCCTACAGCTTCTACACCACCTCTTCATCGCCAAGATAATTTAATATACTCCTGACCACATTCGAATTTGGGTACCATCCTGAATTTTGGCAATACGCAGAAAGAGCATTCAACATAAACTCGTATATGCCTTCACAATCTCACCCTTACCAGCACAGCTTACTGCCAGAATCGCCCAAGTGTTTGCTGGTGGTTTCCTTCCTTTCTTCAAAAAGTAATATTCAAGCATGGCCTCAGCCTTTTCAAGCAAACCCTTTTGCAGGTACCCAATGGGAACCACATTTGGAACCCTAAAATCAAAAGAACTTCTCTCAGTGCACACCCATTCTCTCAATAATATTTAAGCTTCCCCTATTTCACCAAGCTTAACCAATGAACCAAGCATACATATGTAGTCTCTGTAAATATACATATATATTTTAGCCTTCAGAAGCTCCCATGTCCTCCACATTTCGGATTTGTTTCAAAGAGTGGCGTTTCAAAGAGTGGCATAGTGAGGGGTTTTTTTTTTCTCTTCAAAATAATAGTGACCTGGTCACTAGTTTCATTAATAAAAAATTAACGAAACAATAAGTACTAAATATTACAAACCTCCTAATCCAGTGAGTTACAAAGCAAAAAACAACAAAACAAGCTCCAAGCCTTTTACATTGCAACAAAAAATGCTATAGCACAACCCAAAGAAATACATCATCCATCAACCCAAAATAGCAATGACCTCCCGCAATATAATCTCTATCGAAGAAATGAGGTAACTGCCACCATGACTGCTACCCCTATTTCGCACCCTCCACGCACAGCCTCTTCCTTACCCCTGCTTGACCTGCCCAAGTATCTGAAAGATTCAAGATTTTATGTTGCAATATATGAAATCTCCAGTTATTATTACGGAAGCATGCATCATTTCTATCTTGCCATAGTGTCCACAGTATCGCCGCTACCGTTATATCCCACATGAATCAATATTCTTTTCTAATGTGTGTCGTTCTCCAAGGCCCCCATATGTCATTAATCTCATTTGGTGTGTCTATAAACTTAAAATCCAAGCCCAGTATTTCCCATGTTAGTCTAGCTTTAGGACATTCTATGAATATATGGTTGACATCCTCCTCCCCTATATTATATCTCGAGCACCTCACATCAATGACAATGTTACATTTTCGAAGATACACTTTGGACAAAACAACGCTGTTCATCACTAACCGTAGGAAAGCTTTCACCTTAGGAGGGGCTTTAGATTTCCAGATAGAAACCGCCTTAGAGCTTCTAATTCCCCAATCGTTCAAGTGTTGGTATAGCGATCTCACCGAGAATGACCTACTTTTCTCAAGCATGCATTCTCTGTCATCTTCCTCTACATTTCATTGTTGTGCACCTTCTGCCACCAATGTTTGGAGCCACACTAATTGCTCCTGGTTTTCTTTGGAAAGGCTTCCTTCCAATTCAATTCTTAGTCTATTCTGTCTCCAGATATCCGCTAGGAAGGCATCTTCGTTTTTCGCTTCCTTAGACAACTGTGGGAACAATGCATGTAGCATGTTTACCCCGAACCATTTGTCTTTCCAAAATCTAGTATCTCTTGCTCTCCCTATTTTACACCAAGTGTTAGCATGAAACAAATCTCCCACCTTAGCAATACCTCTCCATAGATATGAATCCTTCCCATGCGCACTATGTCCTCCGTATCTAAACCTTTTTCGCCTCCTAAATCTTTAAAAAGAGTTAAACCACCACGCTTTCCTCCTTTTGTGTATTTTCCACCACCATTTGCTAAGTAGCGCTCTGTTCATATCTCTTAGGTTGACGATTCCTAATCCACCGAATTCTTTCTTCTTACACACCTTCCCCATCCAATAAGGAGAAAGCCTTTCCCACCATTTTGGGCCTCTTTCCACAAAAAATGTCTTCAGCATTTATCAATTCTTTAGATAACTCATTGTGGGAATTCATATATTGACATCAAATACGTTGGCATGCTGCTAAGAACTACATTGATAACAGTAATTTCTTTTCCACCTTTCTACAAGCGGAATCCAATCTTCTTTTCGCATCATGCCTGGTCTAATGGGAGTCCCTACGTATTTGATCGGGAATTCGCTTTGTTCACATCCCATACACGTAGAAATCATCTCTATTGGGTTGCCACTGTCGTTCCCAATGCCAACCTCATAGCTCTTATGTGGGTTTACCGATAATCCAGACTAGTATTCAAAACATCTTAGTAAAATTCGAATTGACATGATTTCATTCAATTCCAGTGTACCAAACATCAACTTGTCATCAACGTATTGTAGAATAGACATAGGAACAGAGAATCCTCTAGCATTGATTTCTTTGATAATTTCTGCTTTACATCTCTTAGTCATTTCTGCAAGTGCATCCGCAATTATGGTAAATAACAGCGGAGCTAGTGGATCTCCTTGTCTCAACCTTCTATTACGCCAGATTTTCCTTCCATACTCTCCATTAAACAGGACGAAAGATTCCTTATCTCTCACATACTTCCTCATCCACATTCTCCATTTTGACCTGAATCCTCTAAGTTCCAATGCTTCATCCACATAATCTCATTCAATAGTGTCAAATGCTTTTTCAAAATCTAATTTCAGCAAGAAGCCTTCCACTTTATCATTATTTCCTCTAAACACCATCTCGTGTGTGGATGCAATGCTATCTGTAATGTCTCTGCCTTTAACAAAACCACTTTGCATCTCGTCAACAATATCTATCAAATTAGGTGTTAATCTATTGGCCAGTACCTTAGTAATAATCTTGAAAGAGTCATTCAACAGACTGATGGGTCTGAGATCCAAGGTGTTAAGATTGTGGCCTCAAATACACGTACGTAGGCACGAAGTACTTGAAGTTGGACAAGAAGAGAAAGAGACAAATACAGCAAAAGAAGACAACAACAAGTAGAAGATGTGTAGTCTGGAGAGTTACGGTCGACCGATCGGGAGTGCGGTCGACCGACCCAAGCTGCTGAGAATTCTTCGAGTGTAAAGGGTTCAACGGAGAAGGGGATGATCGACTGTGTAGTTGACTGGTCATGTCTCGGGTATGGGCCTTACACGTTGCAGTCGACCATCAGCGGCGTTGTGTGTTATTTGGGCTAATGAGATTCAGACTCAATAAGCTGAATTTGCGTTTATCTTTTTGGGTTTACTTAGGGCTATATATATGGCTATAGACTCTAGGGTTTGTGTGGATCTAATCCATCATCAACTGATTAGAAAGAATTGGTGAGTCGTTATCATCGTTCAACTTCAAGAGAAGATTGTGCCGAGTGTTTCAAAGGTGAGAGAGAGATTGAGAGTTGTAATCTCACTGTAATCTTTGTATTTCTTGAGAAATAATAAGTATTGATTATCTCTGCATATTTATTGTGTTCTTGTGAGATCTTGCATATATCGTGGTGGCTTGTTCTTGATTCATCTAGTTCTTAGGAAGTTTTTATTGCTTGTGGTGTGTTTTCGCTATGAGCACTACGAGTTATTGGTAGATTCTGCAACAAGTGGTATCAGAGCACTAGGTTCGGGATGGGATCTTGGGTTGATCGGCGAATGAATAGGGGTTGAGATGGTTGAAAGTTGTCGGAACGAATCGTTTGTTTGCTTTCTCGAACATGGCCGATAGCAAGTCGAAGATTGAGAGGTTTGATGGGAGTAACTTCGCGATGTGGAAGATTTAGATGATAGCGTATCTTCGTCAGAAAGATCTAGAAGGTCCGTTGTTCGATAAGAAGCCAAAAGATGCAGACAATGATGCGAAGGTTTTGGCAGAGTGGAATCGTTTGGATCAGAAGGCAGTAGGGAAGATTCAGTTGGGAATGAGTAAGAAGGCGTTATTTTATATCTCAAAGGCAAAGACCACAAAAGAGGCTATGGATGAGAAACCGTCGGCATCTAATCAAATTCTTCACTTGAAGAAGTTGGTTAATATGAAGTTGAGG
Source organism: Hemerocallis citrina (assembly GCA_017893485.1). Classification (NCBI taxonomy): domain Eukaryota; kingdom Viridiplantae; phylum Streptophyta; class Magnoliopsida; order Asparagales; family Asphodelaceae; genus Hemerocallis; species Hemerocallis citrina. The sequence continues at coordinate 244,600,023 of CM030365.1, forward strand.
GAAGGAGGTTCAATAGACGAACATGTGAACAATTACTGTATGGTTTACAACCAGATGAAAGCTGATGGTTTGAAATTTTCCGAGAGGGGACGGTCTTTGTTACTTCTATCTACTTTGTCCGATAGTTAGGTATGGTGGAACAGACTATTACAGGCACTATGACAGATTCGACGACTCTACAGGATATGAGTAGCATTCTGAATGTGGAGGTGAGATGGGTGAGAAACGGGGGATATCCTTCATCATCTTCTAGAGATTCTACAATGCCTGTTAGGAGGAGATGTGAGAGATCTAAGATAAGTCGAAGAAGAAAGGATCAGAGTAGTTCATCTGAGAGTGGGTCTGATGACAGCGATGGGGGACATGGACCTGAATACTGGTATTGTCATAAAAGGAGTCACATGATGCGCAATTGCAAGGCTTATATGAAGAGGAAGCAGGATAAACCAAATAGAGATATCACAAATGAAGCTCAAGTGGGGCTTGTTAAAGAGTTATGTTTATCATCTCGGGAGAAGTTGAGAACTCAAGATTGGTGTATTGATTTGGGAACTTCTTTTCATTGTACTCTGAGGAGAGAGGTGTTTGATGACTACAAGGAGGGTTCTTTTGGAGATATGATCATGAAAAATGGTCACAGGTGTCTTGTACGTAGGGTTGGTACTATTCGCGTGAAAGCCAATGATGATCAGTGTTGTCTTGCGGGAGACAAGACATGTTCCAGACTTGAAAGAAAATCTTATCTCGGTAGGAAGGCTAGACAAAAATGGAATGTCTACTACAGTTGGTAGTGGGGAGTGGTGTATAACTACATGTTCAATGGTGATTGCGAAAGCGAATTGTGAGGGAGCATTGTATTTGCTTAGAAATGTGAGGGGTGTTTCTCCTGTAGTTGACTCTCAGCAGGAATCGAGTAATAGGTTGTGTGGGGTACAACCGAGTTCTTTTAGTTGTAGAGGGGAGATTACTAATTTAGTGAGAGCTGATGGCCATGGAAGTGATCCTAGAGGGCAAGACGTTGTTGCGGTAAGGGTACTTTGCGCTATGGCAGACGAAGCTTCAAGTCGCTCTTATGTGGTATAGAGCACTGGTATCGATATACAGGGTCATGTCAATGAGGGTAACCAAAATGGGGTTGTAGGGGTTGAACAGTCTGCAGATTTTTTTGGAGGTGCCGTCCATGGAGACTTCTAGTGCAGAGTGTGCATTGAGAGGCTTTGAACCATGTCAGGTGTTAATGGAGATTCTGTGAGTTAGAGTCTTGTAACACGGAATTCAACACCGAATGTTGTTTCTCAGGTATTATGCTCTATGTGATTGGTGGAGTACATCCTTCATGAGGCGATGAGGGGTGGTTGGTGCACTCCACGTGGTAGAGTAGCGGAGGTGCTCTTCATAAGAGTGGGGAGTACTTGGGTCTTCCATGAAAGTGAAAAATTGGCAGAGATAATGCGAGGTAAAGATTATAATAACTTTTAGGCGTTATGTATTTGGTCAAAGTGGGATATTGTTAGGATTGTGGCCTCAAATACATGTAGGCACAAAGTACTTGAAGTTGGAGAAGAAAATGAGGAGACAAAGACAGCAAGAGAAGACAACAACAAGTAGAAGATGTGTAGTCTGGAGAGTTGCAGTCGACCGACTGGGAGTGCAGTCGACCGACCCAAGCTGCCGAAAGTTTTTCAAGTGTACAGGGTTCAACAGAGAAGAGGACGGTCGACCGGTCATGTCTCGGGTATGTGCTTTACATGTTACGGTCGATCGTCAGCGGCGCGGTGTGTTATTTGGGCTGATGGGATTCAGGCCCAATAAGCTGGATTTGTGTTTATCTTTTAGGATTTACTTGGGGGCTATATATGACTGTAGATTCTGGGTGTGTGGATCTAATCCATCATCAACTGAGTAGAGAGAATTGGTGAGCCGTTATCATTGTTCAACTTCAAGAGGGGCTTGTGCCGAGTGTTTCAAAGATGAGAGAGAGATTGAGAGTTGTAATCTCTTTATAATCTTTGTATTTCTTTGAGAATAAGAAATATTGATTATCTCTGCATATTGATTGTGTTCTTGTTAGATCTTGCATATATCGTGGTGGCTTGTTCTTGGTTCATCTAGTTCTTGGAAAGTTCTATTGCTTGTGGTGTGTTTCTGCTATTAGCACTACGAGTTGTTGGTAGATTCTGCAACACGAGGTTCTAAGAACTTCAGTCTTTTTCGGAATAAGGCTTACATTCACATAGTTAGTCGCTCCACCCTTGACACTCCCTGATGCAGCTTATGGAAGATGTCTAAGAGTTCCTCCTTAATCATCGACCAATATAAATTATAGAATAGGATCGGGATCTCATCCGGTTTCGGAGCTTTGTCTTGCCCTAGATTTTTGATTGCTTTGAGCACCTCCTTCTCCAAGAAGATTTCGTCCAGCTCCTCACTGCCCTTGATTCTCGAGTCTCTCAACATATTAGTATTCAGTCTACCCTTATGTGCTCTCTTTTTTCCCAACAGCACTCGGAAATTCGTGTCAATCTGATTTCTAATTACTTCACTATTCTTAGTCCAATTTTCACCCACATACAAACCCGTAATGTGATTGTGTCGTCTTCTACCGCTTACCACTTTATAGAAGAATGCGGTGTTTGAGTCCCCTTCTTTAAGCCATTGAACCCTCGATCTTTGCCTCCAGTAACATTCCTCCATCTCCCCAATACGATGAAGTTCGCTTATGCATGTAGCCAATTCCTCATATTCCTGATTTTGGAGGTTTCGTTCTTCTTCGATTGGTTCAAGATCCTGTACCCTCTCTCCCAAGGTCTCTCTCTTCCTTTTCACTTTGCTAAGCTTCTCTTTCTTCCTTTTCACTTCGCTAACCTCAATCTTTGCCCAACTCCTCAGTTGTTTACGCAATCGTCTCATTTTAGTGTTCCAGTTGGACACCGCATCAGAGAGTCCGTTGGGACCGCCCAAGACTGTTCTATGATATTTCGAAAGTCATTATGAAAAGTCCAAGCCTTATCAAATCTAAGCATAGCTCGATCATAACATAGCCCGTTGTTATTAGGTGGTTATAACATAGCCCGTTGTTTACCTCTATTTTGTCTTCTAATTTTTTTAAGGAGATAGCCTTGTCAGTGAGCCCTGCCTTGATGTAGATCTTTGTAACCACCGAAAAAGTGTTCCAGTCGACAACGATTTGAGGCTGGTGCTTCATTTCGTCAAATATCCTTTCCATGCCATCAATATATCATATCGTCCCATATGCATTGATGCATATCCTATAACTGAAGTTGTCAGGTAGAGCTCCACTGACTTCATCTCAGAGAGAACTGTAGGAACATTCATTATAAACAATAGCAGAAGAGATGAATCCCATTTCTTTCATCTTTTGGAAATGAGTAATGCCTTGTCCGTTCACTTCTCCATAACGTAACAGTTCAAAAGTGCACCATAAAGTTTCTCGTTCTTTTCTTTTTCGTCCATGTCACTAAAATAACTTTCAGCAATGGAATGCCCATGAGTTAATGCCCATGGACAACATGGTCGCTTGATACAAGTTCTACTTTTCCTTTCATCCACTCAAGAGGCCTGATATCACAAATAGTTGCAGCAAGCTCAGTAAGAAAGGCAAAACAGAAACAAAGACAAACTTATGGTGTTTGAGATGTCCATATGATTATGGCCTTTGTACTCAAATTTTTGTGATTCCTCCCAACATGAAAAAAATTCAGCATTTCTTATTGAATTTGACACAAGTAATTAGTATCAAGTTGTGTCATTATTGAAGTGAGATCGAACAATGCCTTTGAATTATTAGAGACCAGACATCCACTTTCTATAACAACGGTTCCATTGGTATGGACTATACAGGAACTCAATTAAGGTGTTGACTCGTAAAGGACAGTGAGAGGAACTGTGCAGTTAGCCTAGAAAACAGCCATAGGCTTTTAGCAATAACTATTGCAAGAGTTTGAGATGATAAATAATCAGGGGTGCAAATCTTGGACAGGAATTTTTCATGCGGTTCATGTGCGCCCTCACGTCGTGCGGACACGAATGCCGGACCGACATGAACCCCACCCCGTACAGAGCCTCCTTTTGCTACAGTTTGGATTTTTCTAATCTGTAACGGCTGAAATAAATACAGAAACGGTTTTGTCTGCCACTTATTCACGTTTTAAACTGTAGAAACGGGTTTGTTAACCCTTACGGTGGTGCATTCAAGTTTTTGTCTGCCGTTACAGTCGATGCATTAAAGGAGTTGTCTGCCGTTACAGTTGATGCAGTCAATATGTTGTCTGCCATTGCGATTTTCACCCTGACCCTATAAATAGAAGTCTTTTCTTCCTTGAATCAACACACCAGAAACTCTTCTCTCTTCCCCCCCCCCCCCCCCCCCTCCTCTATACAATTTTTCAAGTCTTGTTCCATTCTTGTTCCATTCTTCGGTCGTTCGGAGATAGATTTCAAATGTTGTCCAGTTCGAGAGCATGACATGGTGCATGCGTCAACTTTTCTATCGTTGCATCATGGGAGACAGCCGCCTATGCAAATTTCAGCACTCGAACAAGGCGAAATCTGTTTTAAGGAGATTGTGTGGTACACAAGCTTCGACACAAATTATTTGGTTTGTAATTTTGTAATTTTTTTCTTTTATTTTCTTTGTTGGTTTTCTCCCTCTTCTTATTCTTCTTCTTCTCCGATTTTGTGCCTCTCAATCATACTTGGTTTTATTACAAACGATATCTGTAAACAAAATGTTCTAACAAACTTTAAGCAAATTTGATTTTCTTCCTATATGATTTTGAGGCACACTTTTTTCTTTTTCATTATGAAAATTTACACTCGTGTTGTGTATTTTCATATTAAAAATGACAAATGCATCGGAGAATATTGTTGTGGCTGAAGCGGTCCAAGTGCCAGTTGCTGATGCGGCACAAGTGCCGACTGTTGCTGTGGCACGAGTGCCAATGCCAGCCGTTGTACCTGCCTCAGTCTCCCATGAGGAAAAATCGAAGAAGTTCAACGGGCAGAATTTCAAGAGGTGGCAACAGAAAATGCTGTTCTACTTGAGCACCTTTGATCTCGCAAGATTCTTGAACGAAGAAGCTTCAAATCTTAAAGAAGATGAGCAAGATAACTAAGTCATCGCAGCTGTGGATGCTTGAAAAAATGTTGATTACTTACGTAGGAACTATATAATGAACGGATTAGCCGATTCTTTGTACAATGTTTATATTAATAAAAGAATAGCTAAAGAACTTTGAGAATCCCTAGATCATAAATATAAAACTGATGATATCGGCGCCAAGAAATTCATTGTGGATCGTTTCCTAGACTATAAAATGATGGATTCCAAAACAGTGATCAGTCAGGTTCAAGAAATTCAACTGATCTTGTATGAGATACATGCTAAAGGTATGAACCTAAGTGAAAGTTTTCAAGTTGCTTGTATTATTAAAAAAATTGTGAGCAGGTTGGAAAGACTTCAAAAATTACTTGAAGCATAAGCGAAAGGAAATGGGCATTGAGGATCTCATTGTCATGCTTTCTATTGAAGAAGACAATAGAGGTTCTGAAAAAATTGGAACCATTAGTCATGTGGCCAAGGCTAATGTGGTGAAACATAGTCAACGTTCCAAAAAGCACAACAACAAGGGGTCCAAGTTGGGGCCTAAGGGATAAATTTTCAAGAAGCCAAAGTTTCAGGACAAGTGCTTTAACTGTGACAAGGTATGTCACAAGTCTACTGATTGTAGACTACGCAAGAAGAACAGGAACAGAGAAGCAAATATTGTTGAAGGCATTGCTCAAGACGTTTGTGATATCAAGCTCTCAGTTGATTCTCGAAGGTGAACATGACAAGTTCAAACCCCAAGAAATAGTGGATTGACACTAGAGCTACTCGACACGTGTGCTTCAACAGAAGTATGTTCTCTACTTTCGAACCATTAAAGAATGGGGAGAAGATGTTTATGGGGAACTCGGTGTTGATTCTTGGTTTTGATGATTACAACACAATGCAAAGTTGTTGTGCTACCTCTTATATATTGCAGGTTGTATCAATACTATGTATACACAAAGGCAAAGTGTTCAAACGAAGCTCTCAAAGCAAATTGATCAAGAAAGCTCAAGATTGATCAAGCAAGCTTCAAAGACAAAGACAAAGGCTAAAGCTCCATCTCAAGATTCAAGACTCAAGACAAGACTTATGTTTCAATATGTTATATTACATGTATTGTAAAACAATTGTAATTTTCCTTTTTTGAGTCTTAGATTGATGTAACAGCCTTGTCACACACACACTCACACATCTTTATAATTGACTGTTTTTCAAAAGATTAAAGATCGAAATAGTTTAAATTAGATCAGCTGTTGAGTACCAGTCGACTGTCTTACGGCACCAGTCGACTGTACCAGTACGAAACTGTCTGAACTCTTTCAAACTCTGGCCAGTCGACTCATCATGGCAACCCAGTCGACTGTTCAAGTCGTTTCGACAATATTCTGATTTCAAAACTTGTTTTTCGAATTTCAAAGATTATATCCGTTTTAAATCAGTTTTATAAACTGATTTACAACGTTCAAGGGATTCCTCTCTATAAATAGAGCCTAGGAATCACCATTGAAAGGTTCCAAGCATTTGATAAAAAGTTTAAGTTTATTGCTTTCAAAAGAACAAGTATTCAAACTAGCACTCTAATCTTCTAAGTCTTGGTTCTCTGATTTTCAGTCCTATATAACATTGATTTTGTTTTGGACTGATTTCAGAAGTGACCTATTAGCCACTATACAAAAATCACAATCACAAAACAAGGCTATAGGTTGATTGTAACTCTTTTGTTATTGTTCTTCACTCTCGGATTGTGAGAGTGGTCCTTTCGGTTGGAGAGTAGGGCTCTAGATGTAGAGTCAGGTTTTCACTCTTGGTAGACGAGTGGGTTTGCTCTCTAGTGGTGGGAGAGGTCTACAGGTTGGACAAGATTGTTATCTAAACGTCGTAGGGTATTCTTGTATTTTTTTCAAGAATAGTGGAAAATCTCAAGTGGGTTGCTTGGGGACTGGATGTAGGTCGGGAGGACCGAACCAGGATACATCGTGTGTACTCTGTGGTTGTATTTCTCTGAACTTGCATTTTCTTTACTTGCTTTTTAATTACTCTGTGAAACTTGCTGGACAGTCGACTTCCTCTCTTATTCAAGTCGACTGGTCAGACTGGTATAACATACTCTTCGAAAACTTGTCTGGTAAGTCGACTGGTTTCTGCTATAAGTCGACTGATCAGACTTGTCTAAAATACTCTTCTAATCTGACGCCTCAGTCGACTTATTTCTCTTTTCAAGTCGACTGAACAGAAGAAAAAGTTCAATTTCGTTTTTAATTTTTATACAACACTATTCACCCCCCTAGTGTTTCTTGTCTTGCCTACAGGATCCAACACTTGATATCAGAGCCTGGTTGAGCGCAATGGCAACTACTTCTAGTGCAAACCAATACCATGAAGGCCAATCCACACAAAGGCCACCCCTCTTCGATGGAACCAATTACAACTATTGGAAGTGTAGAATGAAGATCTACCTTCAGTCCATCAACTATGAGATATGGAACATGACGGAGACCGAGTACACCGCTCCTACCATTCCATATGCACAATGGAACGATGACATGAAGAGCCAAACAATGAACAATGCAAAGGCGATAAACGCACTATTTTGTGCCCTTACAAAGGAGGAGTTCAACCGTGTGTCCAATGCAATAACTGCACATCAAATTTGGCACACACTCGAGGTAACTCATGAAGGAACAAATAAAGTAAAAGAATTTAAAATATATGTTCTTGTTCACAGGTTCGAGATGTTCCGCATGGAGGAGAACGAGAATGTGTCTGAGATGATTACAAGGTTCACGGACATTACAAATTCACTTGTGGCGCTTGGAAAAACGTACACTCAAGCCGAAATGGTGAGGAAGGTTCTTCGTGCACTAACCCCCGAATGGGAGAAGAAGACCACCGCCATAGAAGAGGCTAACGATTTAACACAACTTTCTCTTGAGAATCTTGTGGAAAATCTTATGGCGTATGAGGTACAACTTGAAGAACGCAAGAAGGATCTAGAACCTCAACAATCAAAGAAGACACTAGCATTTAAAGCCATGTCGGACTCCGATGATGAAGAAGAAGATGAGGAAGAGATAGCCATGTTCACGAGAAAATTCAAAAAGTTCCTAAGGAAAGGTAAGTTTAATTCAAAATCTAAGGATACTAATGAACTTCCAACTTGTTTTAGGTGTAACAAAACAGGTCACATGAAGAAGGATTGCTCACTAGAGAATGTAAAATCTAAAGAAAAGGTGTCCAACTTCAAGAAGGACAAGTACAGAAAGAACAAGTTCATGAAGAACAAAAAGGCGTACCAAGCAACTTGGGATGATAGCGACTCTTCATCGGAAGAAGAAAATGAAGAGATAAAAGAGGTTGCTAACGTTTGCTTTATGGCTTCTCAAAATCAAGTAAGTGTTGATTATGATTCTAATGATTTACTAGATGCTTTCAACGAGATTTTTCAAGAGCTTAAAAAGGAAAAAATTAGAGTTAAGAACTTGGAGAAAGTAAATCAAACACTTTCTCAAGAGAATCTTGACCTTGATAAAGAAGTGAAATCTTTAAATTCTCGTCTTTCTAGTTTAGATATAGATCTTGTGTCTCTAAAGAAAAATTATGAAGAGATATCCAAGAATGTATCCAAATTTAATATAGGAAAGAAGAATTTAAAAGATGTTCACCAAAATCAAGTGCAATCCAATAAAAGGTTTGGACTTGGTTTTCAAAAGTCTCTTGAAAAACCTCATGTTTCTAGGAACACTAGTGTAAATAAATTTGTATCTATTTCTAGTGTTAAGAATAAACTGTATGAGTTTTTGGAAAAGCCTAAAACTATAAGTTTTAATGATAACAGTAAATCTATAGTTCAGACCAATCGACTAAACCCAAGTATTAGTCGCCTGTCCAGAGGTTCTGAGTTTCATTCAAAGAAACGAAAACCTCAGATAAGTTGACCTATTCTACCTCCCAGTCGACTGGATTTCAGTAACAGTCGACTGAAAGGTTCGATAAAGTCGACTCGACAGAGCAAAAATATATGGGTTCCAGTCAATCTGAGTCCGAAAGATCGAATTACTTACATTAATTCATACATTCTTTCTGTATGTAATTTTGTTAATTATATTTCTACATTTGGTGGAAAATCAAACTCTCTTTGGATTTGGTTTTCCATAAACTAATCTCTTTTGGACCCAATGAAAAAGGTACCATATTCACTTTGAAAATTTTATCGGTACCTAAAAGAGATCGGTGGATACTTGACAGCAGATGCTCAAAGCACATGACTGGTCATGCCAACCTCCCATCTTCCATACAAGAAATTGATGGAGGAACAGTCACATTCGGTGACAACAACAAAGGGAAGGTCATTGGAATAGGCATGGTCGGTAAGCACACTAACCCTTCAATAGAAGATGTTTTTCTAGTTAGTGGACTTAAGCATAATTTGTTGAGTACTAGCCAATTGTGTGATAAGGGATATAAAATAGTTTTTGAAAAAGATGCATGTTTAATTTACGACTCTACCATGCAAAATATAATTTTTCAAGAATTTAGGAAGAATAACATTTATGAATTATGTTTAAAGTCATATGATTTTTCGAATGATTTTTACTTAGTAGCTTCTAATAATGATTCTTGGTTATGGCATAAGCGATTTGGCCATGTGAATATGAAAACTCTTGCTAAATTGTCTAAGAACAACCTAGTTAAAGGGCTGCCAAGACTATCCTATAAAAAGGATAAGTTATGTGATGCATGTCAACTAGGTAAACAAATTAAATCTACTTTTAAAACAAAAGAAGTAATTTCTACTAATAGGCCTCTCGAATTAATCCACATGGATTTATTTGGCCCTACTAGAGTTGCTTCTTTAAATAAAAGTAGGTATGTATTTGTTTTAGTAGATGATTTTTCACCATTCACTTGGATATTTCTTTTTAAAACATAAGAATGATGCTTTTGATGAATTTGCAAATTTTTGTAAACGGATTCAAAATCAAAAATCTCTAACCATAGTCACTATTAGAAGTGATCATGGTGGAGAATCTGAGAATGAAACGTTTGCAGAATATTGCAACAAGAATGGTATAACTCAATCATTTGCATTTCCTAGAGCTTCACCACAAAATGGAGTGGTCGAAAGAAAGAATAGGACTTTACAAGAGTGCACGTACCATGCTTGTTGAAAGCAACTTACCTAAGTATTTTTGGGCTGAAGCCGTTGCTCCAGCTTGTTATGTTTTAAATAGAATATTGATTAGGCCTAAGCTTAAGAAAACATGTTATGAGCTATTTTTTGATAGAATTCCTAAAGTATCTTACTTCAAAATATTTGGATGTAAGTATTTTATTCTGAACACTAAAGATAATTTAGATAAGTTTGATCCTTGATCTAATGAGAGTATCTTTATAGGACACTCAAATAGGATTAAGGCATATAGGATCTTCAACAAGTCAACATTGACTATTGAAGAATCCATACATGTTGCATTTGATGAATCTCTGCCTGCATCAACTTTAATTGAAGATAATGAAACTGATTCATCACCTTTAAATAAGATTATTACATCTTTAGAGCAAACTACCCTTGCGGATAGGTAGACTGATAAGGAAGTCAAGTCGACTGATGTGAATCAGTCAGCTGATAGACTAGTCAAGTCGACTGATCCTATTGTGATGTCTCCAACTTTACCAAAATCTTTTGTTGAAGTTAGAGATCATCCTCATGACTTAATAATTGGTGACATTTCACGTGGTATTCAGATAAGATCTCATGTTAACATGATTTCTCACACGGCTTTCTTGTCGAATTTTGAACCGAAGAATATACAAGAAGCTTGTGAGAATGAGTTTTGGATGAATGTCATGCAAGATGAGATAAACCAATTTATAAGGAATGATGTATTGGATTTAGTTCCACGACCTCCCGATCATACTATAGTTGGTACCAAATGGGTATTCAAGAATAAGTTAGATGAATCAGGACAAGTCGTTAGGAACAAAGCTAGACTGGTTGCTCAAGGGTATAATCCAGAAGAAGACATAGATTTTGATGAAACATATGCCCCTGTTGCTAGACTAGAATCAATTCGTATTTTATTATCTTTTGCTTGTTTGATGAATTTTACACTTTTCCAAATAGATGTTAAAAGTGCTTTCCTTAATGGGTTTATGAAGGAAGATGTTTATGTTAAGCAATCACCTGGTTTCGAACATAAACAATTTCCAAACCATGTTTTTAAATTGAAAAATGCTTTATATGGTCTTAAACAAGCACCTCGTGCTTGGTATAATCGATTGAAGACTTTTCTTTTAGAAATGGGTTTTGAAATAGGTAAAGTAGATACTACTTTGTTTATCAGGAGAATTGAGACCGATATTTTGATCATACAAATATATGTAGATGACATAATTATTGGTTCTAATAATAGTAATCTATATCAAGAGTTTGCTAATACCATAAAAAATGAGTTTGAGATGAGTCACATGGGTGAACACAAGTATTTCCTTGGACTGCAAATTAAACAGTCACCAAATGGCATATTTATTAATCAAGAAAAATATGCTAAGGAATTACTCAAACGATTTGGCATGAATAACACGAGTAGAAAGACCACACCTATGGCTACTACCACTACCCTTGACAAAGATGAATTAGGTAAGAGTGTCGATCAAAAACTCTATCGAGGTATGATTGGCTCACTCTTATATATAACTGCTAGTAGACCAGACATTACGTTTAGTGTATGTTTGTGTGCTAGATATCGATCAAGTCCTAAAGAGTTTCACTTAAAAGCTGTGAAACGAATTTTAAGATACATTAAAGGCACGTCTGAATATGATTTATTTTATCCATGCACCGATAATTTTCAACTCTTGTCATATAGTGATGCGGATTTTGCCGGTAGTAAAACAGACCGCAAGAGCACTAGTGAAACATGTCACTTTTTTGGGACATTCCCTAGTATCTTGGTGCAGTAAGAAACAAAATTCGGCATCCCTATCTACTACAGAAGCTGAATGTATTGCTGCAAGTTTGGCTTGTACCCAAATTTTGTGGATGAAACAAACCCTATTAGACTATGGTATTTCATTTTCAAAACCTGTTATAATGTGTGATAATACCAGTGCCATTAACTTATCTAAAAATCCGGTTCAACATTCACGTACAAAACACATTGATATTAGACATCATTTTCTACGTGATCATGTTTTAAAGGAAGATATTTCTTTAGACTTTATTTCTACTGATAAACAGGTAGCAGATATCTTTACTAAACCACTTAAGGAAGACACTTTTATCACTTTAAGAAGAGAACTAGGAATTTGTAGTTTTCATGATGTTTCTTGAAATTTTTAACTCTGGTAAGTCAACTTAAAAATTCTTTTAGGTCGACTGACCAAGTATTTTTCGATACTTATCTATATCTGAAATTCACGCTCTGGAAAGTCGACAGTGAAACTGTACTAAGTCGACCGCCAGTTGTATTATTGCTATTTTCGTTTATCTATTTTGTTCTCGACTAAGTCGACTGTCCTAACCATACAGTCGACTGTCGCTAATCAGTTGTCTTCAGATTCGAAATTTGGCACTTCTTTTTTAGGCGACTCTTTTACCCTGTTTTCACCTTTGACCAATCTCGTCCTTCGATGTTCTCCAGATCTGATCCTAGCTCTTTACCCTTGAGTAAAAACCCTAACCTCTACCTCTTTTTTTCACTTTACTCTTCACTGTCTCTTTCCTTTCCGAGGTCTCCCAGTCGGCTGCTGCTGCTGCTTGGAGATTCCAGAAATTTTTGGAGCCCCAAGATTCAACCCTTGATCCAAAATCTTTTGTTGCTGAAGTCCTCTCAAAGATCCCCTAAGTTTTGTGCCTCTTTTTGTCTCTTTGTTGGTATAAATCCTCCATCTCTTTATTTCTAGAGTTTTTGCGTAATGCCTCCTAAAAGATCTCGTACCTTTGATGTAGAGGAGGGACAATCCTCCAGAAACTATCTTCAGTACTTAAGAAGCCCTAGTCTTATTGATAAATTGTACATTATTTGTTCAATTATCATTTTTCCGGGTAGATTTGTAAACTTTCCGGATCTTGATAGGTTTCCTCTAGCCCCATTGTTTGAACAATGTGGGTTATTTGATTTATTGTCTTTAGTGAACCAACCCTTTTACTACCCTCACCTTATATATTTGTTTTACACAAATATGAAGGTTGTTACATCGGAGGATGGTAGCGAGATATTTATTATATCTTCTGTAAAAAATATCCGCATGAAAATCACCCCTGCTAGATTATGTCTTATTTTGGGTTTATCTGATGAAGGGATTGATTTAGGGGATGTTGAGATGAATGATGACACCATATTGTCTAGAATTTATTTGCCGAATCATGGTCCTCCTATGACCAATCGATCAATTACTCTTATTGCTAAGCTAGTTGCACGCATACTATCATATAACATTATTCCCAAAACAGGAAGTTATGACCAGTATTCTCATGAGTTGCAACAAGTCGTTTATGCAATTTTTGGCAATATAAAAATAAATTGGGGTCAAGTCATCTTTAATCGTCTTCATAAGACTCATTCTTCATTTCTTCTTTTTGGTGCTTTACTCACTCACATCTCCGCTTATGAAGCTGGTCTCGATTCGGAGACGAGTGTTGTAAAACACTATGAGTCCTTTGATCGTGCAAGTCTAGCACGTATGAAACTTCTCACCTCTCCACCTCGTGGGAATACACCTCCTATCCCCTTAGCCACTTCAGCTCGTCGGTCTTCTGCTTCTAGTTCATCTCGTCCTCGTGCTGATTTTGATGATCCTAGGAGTCTTCACACTTCTGTCAATTATATTATGGATCGTCAAGACGCTCATGAAGCCAGTCTTTCCCATCTCACTCACTTGTTCACCTCTCAGTTTCCTCCTCCCTCTCAAGGTGCCCAAGATGACGATGAAGACTGATTAGCTGCATTTTATTTTTTTTATTTTATTTTTCTACTTATTTTGTATTTTCTGTTTTTTTGAACACTGTATTTCAAATTTCTATGTATAAATTTGCCTTTACTGTGTTTATTATGTTGCAAATGTTCCTTTGTGTTTACTATTTTTTCCTCCTATTTTTTGTTGCTGACAAAGGAAAAGAAAAATAGCTATATGTGTATGTTTGTGTATTTGGTGCATGTTTTGTGTATTTGGTGCATATTTTTCGATATATGCATATTGTACATTAGTTAGGGGAGCATTGAGCATGTGTAATATTTCTATTGTTGTAAGCTATTGTGTTGTCATCATCAAAAAGGGGAAGAATGTTGATTCTTGGTTTTGATGATTACAACACAATGCAAAGTTGTTGTGCTACGTCTTATATATTGCAGGTTGTATCAATACCATGTATACACAAAGACAAAGTGTTCAAACGAAGCTCTCAAAGCAAATTTATCAAGAAAGCTCAAGATTGATCAAGCAAGCTTCAAAGACAAAGACAAAGGCTAAAGCTCCATCTCAAGACTCAAGACTCAAGACTCAAGACTCAAGACAAGACCGATGCTTCAATGTGTTATATTACATGTCTTGTAAAACAATTGTAATTTTCCTTTTTTGAGTCTTAGATTGATGTAACAACCTTGTCACACACACACACACTCGCACATCTTTATAATTGAGTGTTTTTCAAAAGATTAAAGGTCGAAACAGTTTGAATTAGATCAGCTATTGAGTACCAGTCGACTGCCTTATGGCACTAGTCGACTGTACCAGTACGAAACTGTCTGAACTTTTTCAAACTCTGGCCACTCGACTCATCATGACAACCCAGTCGACTGTTCAAGTCGTTTCGACAGTATTCTGATTTCAAAACTTGTTTTTCGAATTTCAAAAGATTGTATCTGTTTTAAATCAGTTTTATAAACTGATTTACAACGTTCAAGGGAATCCTCTCTATAAATAGAGCCTAGGAATCACCATTGAAAGGTTCCAAGCATTTGATAAAAAGTTTAGGTTTATTGCTTTCAAAAGAACAAGTATTCAAACTAGCACTCTAATCTTCTAAGTCTTGGTTCTCTGATTTTCAGTCCTATATAATATTGATTTCATTTTGGACTGATTTCAGAAGTGACCTATTAGCCACTATACAAAAATCACAATCACAATCACAAAATTAGGCTATAGATTGATTGTAACTCTTTTGTTGTTGTTCTTCACTCTCGGGTTGTGAGAGTGGTCCTCTCGGTTGGAGAGTAGGGCTCTAGGTTGTAGAGTCAGGTTTTCACTTTTGGTGGAAGAGTGGGTTTGCTCTCTCTAGTGGTGAGAGAGGTCTACGGATTGGACAAGGTTGTTGTCTAAATGCCGTAGGGTATTCTTGTATTTTTTTCAAGAATAGTAGAAAATCTCAAGTGGATTGCTTGGAAACTGGATGTAGGTCGGGAGGACCGAACCAGGATACATCGTGTGTACTCTGTGGTTGTATTTCTCTAAACTTGCATTTTCTTTACTTGCTTTTTAATTACTCTGCGAAACTTGTCTGGATAGTCGACTGGTCAGACTGGTATAACATACTCTTTGAAAACTTGTCTGGCAAGTCGACTGGTTTCCGCTATAAATCGATTGATTAGACTTGTCTAAAATACTCTTCTAATCTGACGCCTCGGTCGACTTATTTCTCTTTTCAAGTCGACTGAACAGAAGAAAAAGTTCAATTTCGTTTAAAATTTTTATACAAACTATTCATCCCCCCTAGTGTTTCTTGCCTTGCCTACAGGATCCAATACTCGGGAACTTCATAAATCAAAGGCCAAGACAAGGTGATCTTGAAGATGACTTCTGGAAAGGAACTGACTCTGAACAATGTTGCATATGTCCCTAAAATCTGTAAGAACTTTGTATCTGGTTCGTTGCTTAATAATCACGGATTTCATTTAGTATTTTAGGCAAACAATTTTTTTTTGTTGAAAAGTAGAATGTATGTTGGTAGATGATACATGAGAAGTGTAATGTTTAAACTCATTGTAATGACCATGATCAAGAATATCAATAAAACTATGTCTCTGTTGAAAAGTAGAATGTATGTTGGTAGATGATACATTAGTTTTCAAAATTTCCATTGTATCACATCGTATCCATGTTGACATGGTATGTCTCTGTGCTTCTCAGGATACATCATGTTAGTTTGATATTTTTTGGTTTTACAAAGAAGATATAAACGGTTGAGGCTTCTGTGTCATTCGAAGTCAATCCAAGCAAATAGAATCACATTAACAGAGCTTGTAATATTCACTTTAAGAGCATCTATAGTCGTTGGCTATATACAGTTGTTCGGTATATACCCAAATTTTGGGTTTTGGGTGAACAGTTGTCCACTATATTTGGGAGTTTTTCCCATTTTTGGAAAAAATTGTCGGCGAAAGATGATCTTTTGTCTGATCAGACGAAAGATCCTCTTTCATCGCTGTATTTTTTTATAATATTGGACGGAAAATGATTTACAGTCTGTTCGATATATATATATATATATATTTCGACGGACGGGAAATCATTTCTCGTCCGTTCCATTTTTTATATATTTTTTTTAAATTTCGATGGACGGGAAATGATTTCCCGTTCGTCCGATTTTTTAATAAAAAAAAGAAATTGGAGCACGGACAGGAAATGAAGCCCCGTCCCAGCCCATTTCCAAATTTTTTGGTGGAAAAAATTCTATAAAATAGAGCCTATAAATATTTCTATGGGTATAGATTAGGTTTTAATTGAAATTAATTAAGAATTAAGATTTATTTCAGATTTAATAAGATTTAATTAGGATTAATTTAACACTTAATTAGGAATTAATTAGGATTAAAAAAAAAAAAATCTCAGACGAGAAATGATTCTTTGTCCGTTGTTTTTTTTTAATAAAATAAAATAAAAATTAATGGACAGAAAATCAAACCTCGTCCATTTGATTTTTTAAAATTAAAACCCAAAAGTTGGGTTTAAACGACTACAACTGAAACTCATATTTTCTATTCCTATATGCCAAATACACAAAATTTGGGTCGGAACGAACTGTATCAAAACTCTACCTTGAAAATAAAAGGTTCTTCATCTATATAAGTCAATTCAACATTTCCACAATTCACAATCCAAAATCCATTCTTCAATTAACCTCAAGGAGAAGAACAGAGGGCGAGGCTATCTGCCAACCCATTAGGCATGTGTGCCAGTCCAGGCCCAATAGAAGATAGGTTATGGAGCTTACCAAACGATGAGACTCAACCCAAGTGCAATTCCTATCCACCCCCAAGTTCTTCACCCACATTGTCCAAACATTTATGCTAGGCGCAATCTAAGCACAGCCTGGTTCCACACCTATGTTTTGCTATTATTCACCTAATCTCAACAACCAATTACTATTAAAAAAAACCCGAAATTCGGAAAATGCAATTAGTTTGTGCATGCCAGCTAGTTTAAAAATCTACTGGGAATAACTACAAACACTTGGTGGGCATTCTAAACCGACTAAACTCTAAAACATGCTTGTACCTACGACGACTGCGAAGGTCCCGAACCAATTCCGTGAGCTCAGATTTTCGGATGTGCTTTCCGTGTTCGATCCAAGTATTAAGAACAGGTACAATGCTGGTACTGGGGTGACCCAACGGTAGGATTCTAGAAGCAAGGGAAGGGGCTCCGCGGACTCGATGAGTCTGAGTGTAGTAGTAACAGAGGATGGAGGATGGTGGTGGCTTGTTGGATTCGAGTTCGGGTTCGGGTTTGGATTGATGATCTTAGGCGATTTGCGAGGGAGAAGAGTGTTGGAGAAGCCATTGAAGTTGTGCCTTGTAAGAGCATCCACAGTAGTTATTGTTTAAAAATGGCAAAATTTAAAAAAAAAAGCACAAAAGTTTGGAGTTGTTTAAAAAAACATCACAAAACTTTCACTTTTTAAAAAAACAGCACAATGTTTAATTCTCAACTGACAGTGTTAACCAAACGTTAATTGGCTTATACGTGCACTGCACGTACTTACATAAAATGTCCAAAATACCCCCGTATACCCAGGGGAACGAATCGCTGGAGTGACAACATGACTCGGCTAGATGCCACGTGGCACTGGCAATTTTTTTTTTCCTTCTTCGCTGCTTCTTCTCTCCTTCTTCGTTTCTTTCTCCATCGAACTCGCCCCACGACCTCCTTCTTCTTCGTTTCTTTCTCCATCGAGCTCTCCTTCGTGCTGACTCGACCCTGCCACTCCTTCAGCATCATCTCGGCAGTGCTCGGCGATGGCGAGGAGGTGAACTCGGCAAGGAGTCGGAGCTTGGCGAAGGGTTCGAGCTTCGACTGGAACGGAGCTTCGGCGAAGGCGTTCGACGTGCTGGAGCTTGGAGCTTTGGCAAGGGAGCTCGGCACCGTGGAGAATTGGGTTCGAGCTTGAGGAAGAAGCTCGACGGGAATGGAGCTCCGGCGAAGTGGGAGTTCGGAGTTCGATGCTTCGGCATATTTGAATGGAGCTTGACGCTTCGGAGCTTTGTGAGCTCGGCATTGAATGTCGAAGGTGGAGCAGAGCTCGCGAAGGAGACGGAGGTGGAGCTCGGCATCGGCGCTCAGTGAGTCGGAGTCGAGGTCAGAGCTCGACGACGGAGCAGACGAGAAGAGGGGTCGCGCTCGGCATGGGGAGAGCTCGATGGATCCATGGGAGATGGAGCTTGAGCTTCGACGGAGATTGGGGAGTGGAGCTCGGCTCTCCTTCGGGCGAGGGAGGAGCTCGACAGCGAAGAGGAAGCTCGGGAGGTTTGGAGCTCGGCGAAGGTGGGAGAGCTCGATCTTCGACAATGGAAGAGCTCGGCGAGGAGATGGCTCGAGCTCGGAGGTCGGTGCTTGCGAAGTGGAGTTCGGCGAAAGTGGGAGAGCTCGAGCTTGGAGGTGAGGAGGGGAGCTCGACACTAGGTTGGAGCTCGGCTAGGGTGGTGGAGGCGCTGCCGTTGGAAGTTGTCGAAGGAGAGGTTGGGTTTTTTCTTTTTTCTCTGGTTGGTTTTGGCGGGAGTATGGAGAAGAAGAAGGGAAGCTGAAGTGGGTTTTAGGGGTTCGGATCCTTAACGGGTCGACCCCGACCCGTTAAGGCAGGGGAACGAATCGCTGGGTATAGGGAGGTATTTTGGACATTTTTTGTAAGTACGTGCAGTGCACATATAAGCCAGTTAACGTTTGGTTAACACTGTCAGTTGAGAATTAAACATTGTGCAGTTTTTTTAAAAAGTGAAAGTTTTGTGATGTTTTTTTAAACAGTAAAAAAATTTTGAATTTTGGCTTTCGACAACTCGAGGACAAAATCATTTTTTTCATTTTCATTTGCCAAATAACCAAAATTTAGCTTCTCGACGACTACAGTTGCTCTGATTGCCACATCGCCGCCATCATCATCATCCTTATCACCAGCCATCCATCCAACATACTATATGCACTTCAAAATCTCATCTTACCAATTCAATTAAGACACGTGTACATGAACCTAACCTGGTGGTATTCTTAAGAAATGTCTTATCTGCCACATCCCCTAGCAAATGCAATGGCTATTTGGCTTAACTAATTATGATGTTTATTTATTTATCTATTTATTAGCTAGACTAGACACGGACGGTAGCAATGCCCTTAAATAATTCTTTTGTCGGTGAGGCGGTGATAAATACACATCGACCGAGAGAGAGGGAGAGGGTGGAGGTTATTAGATTTGGCGTTTGGTGACAATTATTAATTTTCCTTTCTATACATCTTAATTATTAGATTTGTTGTTTTGTGAAAAATGTTATAGAGTATATTTTCATTTCGACTAGTGCTAGTGGGTGTTAGTGGTAGACTTATTTGTTTTAGGGAATAAAGCCACATTTAGTTTGGTTTATTTTCATCCCAAAATCACTTTTGGACTTCATTTTAGACACTTCGAAAGTCATTTTAAGCTGAAAATAAGCCAAATCAAATGGGAGTTTTGCTTACACCAATTCATCATTATCAAAAAGAGAATGACTATATATTGTGTGTGTGTATGTGTGTTTAACTACAAGATCAAATATTATTGCACTGCATTATTTATTCATAAATAACAGGCTAGGTCCCCAAGCTTCAATCAGCTAACCTGTTCTTTTCGAGCATGAAGTTGATGGGAAAGGCCAATATATGAAACAGCTTCGGCACCTAACAAAGTGTTTCACTTTCCATCCAACTTTTCTAAAGGGTTGTTAATATTGTCATTAAGTGAGTTCATGCACGCTTTCCTTATAGATTCCTTAGTAGGCGTCACACATAAATACAGATTTATTATATGTGCATTATTCATTCCATCCCCACCCCAATTATTCGGTCCTTTTTCCCCTAAAACTCTTATGATGTAGTATTTCCTAATTGTCACTACTAGGTGGATTAGGAACAAAATTTTGTCCACATTTATGAACAGGAAAGTGGAAAAAGAAACAAGTCATAATCTGATTTGGTGCAATTGATTCGTCAGCTAATAAATCTCTCATATAAATTTATACTTACACATGTCTAAGTTTAAAATTTGTCAGTTTTCTTAAGGAGAACAAATACTGACATAATTATTAGAATGTGCATTGTTAATAGTTTTTTCCTTCAAATAACTCCTATATATAGTTTTTTCTACTAATTAAGCATATCATATCTCTAATATTATAATGGGCGAAGGCCTTAGTGTCATTTATAAATATCTTGTCATTCTACCAACCCGTGTAACACACGTGCATAACTATTATAAAGGAGGTCATAGGTTCAAATCAAGACTATGTCTAAATTTTTATTTTAAAAAATTATATTTATTAAAACGTGCATCGCATGTGTAAACTACTAGTTATGATATATCTGAAAATGTCCTAGTCAATTGGACTGGATCGACTTGTTAAATGTGACTGGTTAGACCACCAATCATTTAGGTAACCTATTTAACCAAAGTGTTATTGTTGCACTTGTTGCATCTAAGATGTACTATAAATTAAAGAGCAAGTGTATACTAACAAATAACAAAAGGCAAAATTTTAAAAAACAGTACAAAAGTTTGGAGCTGTTTAAAAAAACATCACAAAACTTTCACTTTTTAAAAAAACAGCACAATGTTTAATTCTCAACTGACAGTGTTAACCAAACGTTAACTGGCTTATACGTGCACTGCACGTACTTACATAAAATGTCCAAAATACCCCCCTATACCCAGCGATTCGTTCCCCTGCCTTAACGGGTCGGGGTCGACCCGTAAAGGATCCGAACCCCTAAAACCCACTTCAGCTTCCCTTCTTCTTCTCCATACTCCCGCCAAAACAAACCAGAGAAAAAAGAAAAAACCCAACCTCTCCTTCGACAACTTCCAACGGCAGCGCCTCCACCACCCTAGCCGAGCTCCAACCTAGTGTCGAGCTCCCCTCCTCACCTCCAAGCTCGAGCTCTCCCACTTTCGCCGAACTCCACTTCGCAAGCACCGACCTCCGAGCTCGAGCCATCTCCTCGCCGAGCTCTTCCATTGTCGAAGATCGAGCTCTCCCACCTTCGCCGAGCTCCAAACCTCCCGAGCTTCCTCTTCGCTGTCGAGCTCCTCCCTCGCCCGAAGGAGAGCCGAGCTCCACTCCCCAATCTCCGTCGAAGCTCAAGCTCCATCTCCCATGGATCCATCGAGCTCTCCCCATGCCGAGCGCGACCCCTCTTCTCGTCTGCTCCGTCGTCGAGCTCTGACCTCGACTCCGACTCACTGAGCGCCGATGCCGAGCTCCACCTCCGTCTCCTTCGCGAGCTCTGCTCCACCTTCGACATTCAATGCCGAGCTCACAAAGCTCCGAAGCGTCAAGCTCCATTCAAATATGCCGAAGCATCGAACTCCGAACTCCCACTTCGCCGGAGCTCCATTCCCGTCGAGCTTCTTCCTCAAGCTCGAACCCAATTCTCCACGGTGCCGAGCTCCCTTGCCAAAGCTCCAAGCTCCAGCACGTCGAACGCCTTCGCCGAAGCTCTGTTCCAGTCGAAGCTCGAACCCTTCGCCAAGCTCCGACTCCTTGCCGAGTTCACCTCCTCGCCATCGCCGAGCACTGCCGAGATGATGCTGAAGGAGTGGCAGGGTCGAGTCAGCACGAAGGAGAGCTCGATGGAGAAAGAAACGAAGAAGAAGGAGGTCGTGGGGCGAGTTCGATGGAGAAAGAAACGAAGAAGGAGAGAAGAAGCAGCGAAGAAGGAAAAAAAAATTTGCCAGTGCCACGTGGCATCTAGCCGAGTCATGTTGTCACTCCAGCGATTCGTTCCCCTGGGTATACGGGGGTATTTTGGACATTTTATGTAAGTACGTGCAGTGCACGTATAAGCCAATTAACGTTTGGTTAACACTGTCAGTTGAGAATTAAACATTGTGTTTTTTTTTAAAAAGTGAAAGTTTTGTGATGTTTTTTTAAACAGCTCCAAACTTTTGTGCTGTTTTTTTAAATTTTGCCTTTAAAAAATGCATAAATGCATAAATGCATATAGCATTTTGGCTCTTTGCTGTAGTCGTCGAATGGTATTTTTTACCAATTTAATTTAAAATAATAAAAATCTCAGAACAGACGGAGCTTGAAGTTGTGACGGTGGAATTTAATTATTTTTTAATAGGTAGACGGAACTTCACATTGCGTCGGAAGAGGGGAAAAAAACCAAAATTGAACAGACGCAACTTCACATTGCGTCCCACGATTTTTAACGATTTTTTATGATTTTTTTATTAATTAAAAACATTATTTAAGTATAAAAATAAAATAAAATTAAATTAAATTAATTAATTTTTTTTTTTAAAGGTGGGCCGCTCCTTGGACGCAACAACACCTTGCGTCCAAGGAGTGACTAAAATTCCAACACATTTAAAATTCAATTTTTGTTAAAAAATACGTCGGACGCAAGGTCAAGTTGCGTCTAACGAATTAAAAAAATATTTTTTTTCATCGGACGCAAAGTAAAGTTGCGTCATGTATAATATGCATTTCTCTCAAATCTCCTCTCATATATAGCAATCTACTGTCGCTATTTATGCATTTTATGCATAGATATTACAAACGACTGCAGCTGGTCGTTTGCTATAAAATGCATAAATAACACACGACTGTGGATGCTCTAAGGGTTTTTTAATAGTGTTTTTTTAGAGCATTCCCAGCTCAGCCCCATTCCCATTCCAATTTTGGGTTCCATTTTAGCATATTGCGTAGAATTTGTCATTTTTATTTGGGATTTCATACTGTGTACTCCAACCCATCCCCATTTTAGGATTCCAAATTTTTGTTTTTAATATTTTTTTTCATTTCAACAATATTTTTGAATGCAAAAAATAATACAAATAATTAAAAAGTTATAATACAATTATTTAAGAAAGAGATAATTCAATTATTGATTATATCATTAAAAAATTTATAGGAAAAAGAGTACTACCTTATTCAAATTACAAAAATATTAACAATTAAACACCTACTGTACTAGCACAGTGTCGTTCCCACAAATGAACAATTAATCCGTTTCGAAGTTCAAAATGAGTTTCTCTGTTCTTTATTTTCTTGTGTCTAGCAAAAAACTGACTAAATTTGGTTGCATCATCGACGACCATCACTATCTCAAGGGCAGTTGCATGACTAAATTTTCTAACTAGCATACAATCTAAACTACCTAGCTGTTAATATAATAAATTGATTCATATTATCATTTTAAAAATTAAAACGATTCCGGAAGATATCCAATATTGGTATAATTTTAAAAATCTTGATGATGAATTAACAATGATGTAATTATTATTTATAACAGCAAATTAATAAAATCAGTCTAAACAATAAATTCAAAAAAAATAATAATTGAATTTTGTTATTATAAAAAGAAAGAAAGATTCCTTTTTGCGGTTGAGAAATGGAAATTTGCAGTTCCATTTCTCAATCGCCATATTTTTTGGCAATTGGGCCCCACAAATGGGGTTGGGGTTGGTTGGAGGGGTTTTTGGTAAAATGTTACCAATGCATTCTTACTTGGATTTTTTTTTAGAATGCAAACCCCCAACTAACATAATTTCTTAATATTTTTTGTAACTACCCTACATTCACTCATAGTCGTAGGATTTGTAATATTTATTTTAATAGGTGATAAAAATTTATTAAGAAAGAAAGAGACATTTTCGTCATTTGAAATATTCTCTCCTTAATTTCTCTCTCACATTTTTTCTTCAATAATTTTTTTTTTTATAAGTGCTAAATGTGATACTATTTAACCTCATTGATCTAATTAACACTAAATACAAATTTTAAGTACTTTTCTTGTCATTGTGTAATATACATTTATTATTTTAACCGATTTTTTATTTTCACACTAGATGTAGAAAATAGAAAATGGCGAGGAGAAAGAGAATTATAATGAACTTAGTAAACAAGAATAGATTTTTTTTTTAATATAAATAAAACCGGCAAGAGGAGATAATCGAAATGTAGATAAAGGGAAAAGTGGAAAAATATTAAGTGTTGAGACTTAAAAGTAAGTTCTCTTGTGATGAACTTATTACGTAAGACTCTATACTATTTCTATCGTTGAAGATTGTAATAATGTAATGTTCAAGACTAAACTGACTTTCTTTGTTCACCTTTAAATGTATATGTATCAAAAAAAAAAATCTAATGTTAAAAATTGTTGTTATTAGGTAATTATTTTTTGTTGTTGAATGGTTTACAAGCAGTATTCGAGGAAAATTTATTAAACTTACTTCATATAATAAAGCAATTGTAGGGAATCTGGCAACTTTTTTGGATTAATTTGGTGCACAGTTTGGTGTTAATTTGATATTTGAGTTTAGTGTTAATTTAAATTTGATATTTGTTTTATTTAATCAATAACTCGGTAATCCAAATCAAGGAATTAAAAACTATTGATTATAAGATATCTCAATATCCAACACATTATTTGAGATGATCCAATAGTTAGTTTTACTCTATATTAAATCATATACAATTTTGATCATAAGAATATTTTTCTAACAAAGTAGTGGTCTCTATTTATTGGTTTGTTTAACAAGATAATACCGAAACTAACCTGATTTGAAAGAAAATAGAAATTAACTCCACTTTTATAGGTGCTATCCAAAAGTGGTTAAGATAGTTAAGAGTTTGTATCATAGAAGAACTCTTCTTAATTTAAGGCATGGTTGGGGATGCTCTAAGTCAGGGTTTTGGGTTGAGGTTTTTATGCAGGTGTGCCTATAATGAATGTTATGCAACAAGATAGTTTAGTGGATTTTGTTGCTAATGAATTTTATGCGACATGATAATTAGGCAAATTGATCAATATGGGGGACTTTTTAATTAAAATTTGACGTGAGGGACTTCTTACTTTTTAGGGAAATAATGGGAGGTTTCATAACTTTATTCCATTCAAAAATGTCCAAGTGTTGATCAATTCTTATAACTGGAAAGTGGAGGAGAGAGTCTTAGAGAACTGGGATGCCAAATGATAATGAAGGACTTATAAGCTCACGCAGATCTACTTTTACACTAATTATCAACTAATCTTAAATTTCTCGAGTTTCAAACTCTACTGTTTCATCCTAGATGTGTATGGTTTGTGTACTAACTTTGCCTAATAAAGTTACTTATATTCTAAAAAACAAAAAAAATAATAAAAGCAAAAATAAAATAAAATTACAACCAAGCTGGTCAATGACAATTTGCATTTGAACATTTATTTATTTTTTTTTTTTTAGAATAAAAGATGACATTGTCATCGCTTCATTAACGAACAATTAACGAAACAAGTAAGTTCAGTTACAACCACCAAGAACCTATCCAAGGTCCGAACAAAATATCGATCTCAGAAAAAACAAGTCATACATAAAGCTACATAAAAGATACAAAAACTACTGCAGCCCCTCCATCGACAAGATAGAGTCCCCTCCTCCTCCCCCGACCCTGGGCTACTCCTCCTTATCCATGCACAACCTCTTTTTTGTCCCCGAATAACCTGTCCAATCATTAATGAAAAGGAAAATTTTATTCATTGTAGCAGGAAATCTATGAATAATGTTGCTAAAGCACAAATCATTACGGTCTAGCAATAGGCCCCACATGGTTGCTGCCGCGGCAATATCCCAGGCCCTTCGGTCCTCCTTCCTAACTAACTCTACCCTCCAATGTCCCCGGACATCCCGACTAGATCGAGGACCTTGACTACAACCAAAACATCTACTCACCACTCCCCAGACCATACCAGCCTTGGTACACGTGAATAGAAGATGAGTAGAGTCCTCGTCAGCACTGTGACGATAGGACAGGTAACGTCAATTTGCATATATTTTTTGCGTAAATTCGTTTTTGACAGAATCACATCATTCGTGACAAGCCAGATAAACACCTTGACTTTGAGGGGCGCATTGATACTAACATTTAATCAAATTATACAAACCTTTTAAGTTTCAAACTGTATCAACAATCTACTTACATTTGAATGTTTAATCAACTACTAAAATCTTAAGCACTTATTTTAAGACTTCCAACGAGCCATATCAAACATCTAATTAAGTTTATGTTCAAAAAAGAAAACCACTCATATATATTGTGCATGCTAAATAGATGATATAAAATGAAAACCCTATTTTTTGACTATTTTTGTGAATGTATCACACCTTATGTGAAATGGCCATGTATACCATGGGATATAATGCCAATTTCAAAATTAGAAATTATAATCTATTAGTTAATCAATTGAAGTTATATACACTTACGGTCTTCCAAAATCCAATCAACGAAGATTGAGATATTGGAGAAACGCCAAAGTAAAACTTGATTGTTTTGATGATTTCAACAATGTGAGAATATGTGATGAGCTAAAGATGAAAGATAAGAATGTGAAAATCCTAGTGTATTCTATTAGGATTTTAAAGGAGTTTATAAAAGTCACAATGTATTCAATTGAGACTTTAAGTGATTCTATTCAATTCTCGGTGTATTCAATTGAAATTTTAAATGACCCCATTCAATTCTCGGTGTATTCAAAAAGTTATTGATTTTGGTAGAATTGAGAATTTGGAGGATTTAGATGAAATCTAGGGTATGAGGTATAAATATCAAAAGCCTTTGCAATTCTCACCTTCTCTGTAGAAACTTTCAAGCCATTAGTGAATATGGTTTTGTTTCCTGTACATATGCCCCAAATTATCCCCAAATAAACCCAAACCCTAATCCCATTCTCTCTCCATCGTCTTCTTCCTCCTCTCCTCTACCTCCCGACACCCTCCTCCACTACTACCCCACTCTCCTCTACCTCCCGACACCCTCCTCCGTTGTTACCCCACTCTCCTCTACCTCCCGACCTCTGATCCCCACGCAGAGGCCTAATTCAACCCAAACCCTAATTCAACCCAACCACCGATCCCCATGCAGAGGCCTCCATCCGCCTCCTGAAAGACAATGGAATCAATTTGAATCAAAATCGATGCGATGGAGTTGATTCAAAAATATTCTCGAGATTGCTATGGCATAAATTTGTTTCTCATTGCAGGTACAGGACGAAGTGGATAACGTTCCATGGTTTGTATGATGTGGCCTATATAGTGAAACTGCTAACTGGAAGACCTATGGTGCAGAAACAGCGAGTATTGAGTTGATGAGGAGATGTGATAGAGTTATGATGCATAACGGGAGAGTTGGTGCTCTTTATAGATCTTTTGCTCCATGACTTTGGTTACCGGGTGTATTAGTTATTATTATTTTATGCTATTTCAGAATGTTAAAACAACAAGTATTGAGTTGATGGACTCATCAACAGCTCTCTCATATAGGGCTGTTTCTTTTTTGTTGTTACTTTTGTTTATGTGGATGTCCTTCTAGTACTTCAGAAAAATCTTATGTGAATGACATTTTTATGACTTGCGAGGTTCCTTGATGTTTATTCGTACTACTCTTATGAGAATGACAATCATGTGTAGGAAATGCACTAATTATAAAGTCTATTGTGATCAAATTCCTTCGAATTCCATCAAATTCATAATAAGAATTCCATTAAACTATTTTAAAATCCTTATAAATCCCAGTCAAAGTTTTAGGTGAATTCCCCATAAATCTCTTAAATACTGGGATTCTCAATTCTTTTAAAATCTTTTGAAATCTCAATCCAATATATCCCTGTTATTTTCTTGTCACTCCTTATTTAAACTGAAATGTTTCAAACTCGTTTGTTTCCATTATGCAATAATGTGATTCTTAAGCCTGCTATGCACTTTTCAGTTTTTGATCAAATAAAGAAATTGTAAGATTTAACTGTAATCACATACTTGTTATTATTGTTAAGCAATTTTACTCAAAAATAGTTTCTTATCTATGTTTAGTTAGAGTACTTTTTATGTTATCTTCAAATATTTCTTGATTGTCTAGTAATATTATGACGTATTGACTATGAATTGAGCCCATTAGAACTTTATTTTTGATTCGGCAAGCACTTGCCCCGCAAAACATGAAATAGCTAATAAAGTGAACAACCAAGTTACATTAAATTAAAGCAACATCAAGCAAAAAAACCTTCCCCTTGGCTTGTAACAATGAAAATATATATAGTAACTACATTTTCAAGCTTCTTATTTCGCTTCCCTCTTAGCACAGCACAAGTTTCAAACAAAATCCACATATTTTGTCTATACTGTCCGTAATTAATATATAAGTGCAAGGGGTTAATTAGTTAAGGAAAAGAAAAAAAAAATTTAGGTGCATGTATTTTTATTCTTTCTTTATTATCATTTTCTTTTCTTTTATTGTGTGTTTAATCCATGTCTTCTGCGATGAGCCAATTCTCGTTCAAACAAAGTTTAACTTGCCACTATAGAAGGTAAAAGGTGGACATGTTTCAAAATGTATTATTTGGCTTTTTGCTGATGTCGAAACTGAGCCATATTATGTCATTGACAATTACCTATCTTTTAATGAACTATTGATCAGAATTAGGGCTGGTTCTGAGTTCACGGGGGTTCGAGGTGAACTTCCGAAATGAGGTACTCGTACATACCAACAAAAAAAAAACATATGTATATGTATAATTTGCACATTTTCAAGGTAAAATAAGATATTTTATTATTACAATAAAGCATGAATTCTTTTTGCATTCCGTGTAGCAAACTCACTAATTAATTGTTCATAATCAAATTTTTCTACTGTCGCCTTCTCAATACATAGTAAGCATAATCCTTTCAATCTCTCTTGAGACATGATTGAACGAAAATAAGACTTAACAATTTTCAAATTTTCAAATTTTCTTTCTATAGAAGCATCAGTAACTGGTATTGTCAACAATATCTGTTACGTGTTCCCTGCATATGGGAATATCCAATCATTCCTTTGCAAATAATTAAGCACATCAATTGCTTTTTTTGCTTATGCTGGTAGAATTATTCTGAAGTGCTTCAACTCTAAAAATAAATCATCCATATTAACTTCAAAATGTGAGTCATGATGTAGAAAAGCTTCAAGAGTTACATAACAAGCTTTCAAATCATCATCATGTAGACTTCTCAATTTCTTCATATCAAACAAAAAATCAAAGATTTTTCATATTTATCAAATTGTTCAAACATGCTATTGAGTGAATAAATAACTTGATCTACCATAGTTAAGAAGTAAAGATCCTACCACTGGGTAAAGAAAATTCAATCAATAAATCAACAAAAAACTAGAAAAACCCAAATAAATTAAAATCAATCAAGCACTAGCCCAAGTAATTAAGAAATATATAAATGCCCAAATAATTAATTTTGGGGCTCCTAAAAATAATTATACAAATTGCAATTTCTTTACGAGCAAAATACGTAAATACATGTATAAGGAGAAAAACAATTTGAGGGCCCCTAAAATTAAAAAAAATTGGGGGCCCGAGGCGGCCACCTCCCCTGCCTCCACTGAGGGGCCAACCCAACAGAGTCGAGATCTATTTAACTATTTAAGTGACTTTCTTTTGAGACGACAAGAAAAGTGAGATGAAGATTTTAAACAACGTTTGGTTACACTAATAAGTTTCCATCATATCAAAGGGTATATGGAAATTTTTTAGTTGCGATCTGTGACCTGCTTGATTGTGAGGCCACAGTTGGGAACTGCGGTCTCTTCAAAAATGTATTTTTTGAGGTTGCAGTTCCCAACTGTGGCCTTAGCTCATTTCATATTTGGGCTAGAGAGAGTTCAAGACTTAGGCAAATTTTTCTAAGTAAAAATGTACTAAATATAGGCTGCAGTTTTAAACTGCGATCTAAATATAACTCTGTTATATATATATACACACACACACACATAGGATTTTTATTATTATAACAGAGACCGTTGGGATATACATTGGATTTTTATTATTATAACAGAGACCGTTGGGATATACATAGCATTTTTATTATTATAACAGAGGTCGCAGTTGGGAATTGCGGTCTCTGTTATGCATTTTTACTTAGGAAAATGCGTCTAAGTCTTGAAGTCTCCATAGCCTAAATATGAAATAAACTAAGGCCACAGTTGAAAATTGCGACATCGAAAATACACATTTTTTAAGGGGCATGCAGTCTTTCCAACTGCGATCTCACAATCAAGCAGAGCACAGTTCGCAACTGCGACCTATGAGGACTGGTCTATCTTCGAAATTATTTTCAAAAGTGCTATATTTTGAAAATTAGTTTTGAAAAGGCCATTTCGGAAAAAAAAACTCTTAAGGACCACTTTTTTGCCGTACTAGGCCACTTTTTGAAAGTATTTGTGATTTTGGGTCACTTTCCAAACTATTAACATTTGTGGGCTAGTTGTTATCAGGTCAGCAGCGGTCGCTATTCTCATTAGCTGTCTATTCCTTTTGAAGGTCGATATAGGTATAGCGGCTTATTTTTATATAAATTTAAATTTTTTATTTATTGTCGCTATTCCTATTAGCGACCAAAGCATTTATGAAGTCGCTAATCAAATTAGCGACCTTAAATAAACTGTGTTGAGGTACTTGGTGAAATATATAGAGGATTTGCTCTTTGAGTTTTTTATTTTATTTTACTCTGGTCGCTACTGGGAATAGCGACCACAATAAACTGTGGTCGCTATTCACACTAGCGACCACTGTCAATGTCTTATTCAAAAAAAATGATGAAACTACTTTGATTTTATCAGAGGTCTCTACTGTCAATGTCCCATTGAAGAAACTACTCATGTCAATGTTTCATTCAATGTCATTGTCAATGTCTCATTTATCAGAGGTCTCTTTTAATGTCACTGTCAATGACTCCTATATTGCATTTGTGTCTGAAAATTTTTGTTGTGATCGCTAGTGTGAATAGTGACCACAGTTTATTGTGATCGCTATTCCTAGTAGCGACCAGAGTTTTAAAAAAGGTTTGTTTATTTCAGAGAGTAAAAGGTTTCTAGATTTTGCCAAGTGCCTCAATATAGTTCATTTAAGGTCGCTAATCCGATTAGCGACTTCATAAATGCAGTGGTAGCTAATAGAAATAGCGACAGTAAACACAAATTTCACTTTCTTTTTTTTTGAAAAAAAAGGTCTCTATTTCTATTAGCGACCTCCAAAAGAATAAGCTGCTAATGGGAATAGCGGCCGCAATTGACGTGACAGCAACTAGCCCACAAACGTTAGTAGTTTGAAAAGTTGGCCAAAATCACAAATATTTTTCAAAAAGTGGCCTAGCACGGCAAAAAATTCGGGCATTCCCAGGCTATATCCTTTGTGCCACGTCAACAGCGGCCGCTTTTCTCATTAGCGGTCTCAAATGAATGTATTAATATGCTTAGCGATTTTTAGAGAGCTTTTGCTCTCTTTGGAAGATTTTTTTAAAACTGTGGTTGCTATTGGGAATAACGCCTTAGTATATATGCGGTCGCTAATGGGATTAGCGACCTTTAATGAACTGTATTCTAACATTTAACAAAATTTAGAGAGTTTTTGCTCTCTGAAAAAAAAACAAATTAATTTATTTTTGAAACTGAGGTCGCTATTCCAAATAGTTATCTTAGTTGTACAAAGGTCGCTATTTGGAATAGCGGCCTTTATTGTATTAAGATCGCTATTCCGAATAGAGATCTTAGTTGTGTAACTATTTTGTAAATTTTACAAAGAATAAGGAGATTGTGTTTCTTACTGAGATTGCTATTGCGAATAACGACTTAAGTATACTAACGTCGCTATTCCCAATAGCGACCTCAGTTTTTTTTTATAAAAAATGCAAGAGAGCAAAAGCTCTCTAGAAATCGCTAAGTATCTCAATATATTTATTTGAGATCGGTAATCCCATCAGCGATCTCATATATACTAAGGTCGCTAGTGAGAATAGCGACAGCGAACAAAAAATTCAAAATTTTTTAAAACAAAGGCTGTTATTTTTATTAGCGACTTTCAAAATGAATAGGTTGCTAATGAGAATAGCGGCCGCTGCTGATATAGCACAAGATAGCTTACGGGCACTAATAGTTTCGAAACTGATCTATAACGGCAAATATTTTCAAAAAGTGGTCTATGCTGGGAATAAATTACAAATTAAAGGTCAACTCATACTCATCTCACAGAATTCAGAAACCCCAACTTCTCAGCAATGGCTCCATCCAAGTCCAACTACAACCCCACCACCAACATCTACAGCTCCCCTCGCCCTCCCCTCCCCTCCACCTCCTCCTCCTCCACCCTCTCCATGCTCCCCTTCCTCTTCCGCCGCGTACTCCCCTCCGTCCCCCACCGCCTCGCTCTCATCTCCTCCCAACCCAACCACCCTTCCTACACCTTCCTTCAACTCCACTCCACCATCTCCTCCTTCGCCGCCTCCCTCTCCCTCCTTGGCATCTCCCAACGCGACGTTGTCCTCCTCCTCTCCCCCTCCTCCACCCTCTTCCCTGTCGCCTTCCTCTCCGTCCTCTCCCTAGGCGCCATAGCCACCCCTGCCAACCCTGCCTACACCCTCCGCGAGCTTAAGAAGCAAGCCCAAGATTCCAACGCTAAGCTTGTCATCACCGTTGACTCCCTGTATGAAAAAGTAAAACCTCTCAACCTCCCTGTAGTACTGCTCACCTCTAAAAAGGGTCAAAACTACGAAGAAACAGCTACTCTTCAAGTATACAACACCACCCTGCCGAAGCGAGATACTGTTCATTACTTTGATGAGCTGATACAAACTCCTGCATTGGAGTTTCAGCCTCCTGCTGTGATCAATCGGGACGATCCAGCCGCTCTTCTGTACTCGTCTGGGACGACGGGGGAAAGCAAAGGAGTGGTGCTGACGCACGGGAACTTCATAGCGCAGGCGATGATGGTGACGATGGATCAGGATTTGAGAGGGGAGGGACATAATATGTTATTGTGCTGTTTGCCAATGTTTCATATAGTGGGGCTGGCGGTGATTACTTACGCACAGTTGCAGAGGGGGAATAGTTTGGTGGTGATGGAGAGGTTTGAGATGGAGGCAATGTTGAAGGCAGTTGAGAGGTATAGGGTGACTCATTTGTACGTGGTGCCTCCGGTGATGATTGCGTTGGCGAAGTTGGGGGATGTCAGGGGTGTGTATGATGTGAGTTGTTTGACGACGATTGGATCGGGGGCGGCACCATTGGGGAAGGAAGTGATGGAGGAGGTGGCCAAACTGTATCCACATGCGCAGATTATTCAGGTACATTTTTTTTCTACTTGGTGTGGAAAACATGCACCAGCATGCACTGTTCAGATAAACAAGTTCCTGTAATAATTTCAACATACATGGATGTTGTGCAAGTGCATTATATCTAACTTGTAGTTTATGGACAGGCTTATGGCATGACGGAGTCTTGTGGACTTGTATCAGTTGAAAATCCTAAAGGAGGAGAGCCTCGCAAATTTGGCTCCAACGGGCACCTTGCCTCAGGTGTTGAAGCTAAAGTCCTTAGCATTGATTCACAAAATCCTCTTCCACCTAATCAAGAAGGCGAGCTATGTTTTCGAGGACCAAGTATAATGCACGGTATAGTCTTCTTTCTCTAAGCTGCTTACTCTGTCTCAGTGTTTATAGAGCTAGCTAGCATTCTGAAAATCATTATGAGAAACATGTAACTAACTATTGATTCAAATTTAACTACTAAATTCAAAATTTGAAAACTATATCCAGGGTATCTCAACAATCCCGAAGCCACTAAATTGACTTTAGACAAGGAGGGGTGGTTGCGCACTGGCGATCTTGGGTATATTGATGAAGATGGAGAACTTTTTATTGTGGATCGCATAAAAGAGTTGATTAAGTACAAAGGTTTTCAGGTAAGCTTTGATATGTTAAGTTGAACTATCACCATATTTATGTGATATGGGATGTTAAGTTAAACTATCTCTAAGATTGAATAGAAATAATAGGATTAGGAATTAATTTAACTTCACATGAAAATCGACTATATTATACTATACTAGTTTATATAATAATGTCAGTTTTAACTCCTACAGATTGCGCCTGCTGAACTTGAAGGGTTGCTGACTTCTCATCCTGAAATACTCGATGCAGCTGTCATCCCGTACGATGAAATCAATAACTCTCAAATTTGATATATAATTCAACTAAATATGTATTTGGGGCTGAATGTACCTTTAATATCTCTCTTCAGGTCATTGTTTTTTATTAATTTTTGCAAAGTAATAATGTTGCCACTTGTGTTTTGGAGCCTCAGGTATCCCAATGCTGAAGCTGGCGAGGTCCCCATTGCTTATGTGGTTCGATCGAAGGACAGTTCACTCAATGAAGTGAATGTTAAAAGTTTTATTGCAGATCAGGTACCGCAAGATTAAATGGTTTCATGGACGATAACAGATGATTTTACTAATCCTATTAGCAGTATCTCTCTGCTTTATATATATCAATCCTCCTAGTTACTGATTCATTTTTTAATCCCATCTTTGTGCTGCTATTGTTAACAGGTCGCACCTTTCAAGAGGTTGTGGGGTGTGAATTTTGTGAAGGACATCCCAAAAGCTGCTTCAGGAAAAATATTAAGAAGAGTGCTTATTGAGATATCCAAGTCCAAGTTGTAGAAATTTGTGCCCCGAAACCACATGTATAACGAAATTTCATGGGTGCTTCTCTTCTCTTTCAAAAGTATTTGAGATATTATACGGGTAATGTACGTGTTGTAATAGGGGTACTATATAAATATATATATAATAAGTGTGTATTGTAGACAATGAGAGAGTTGAACCCAAAGTTTTCATGGTATCAGAGCTATAGATCTACATAGCTCTATATACTCAGCTGTTTCTGCTTCTCCTTCTCTTCCTATTAATTATTAACCAGATGATCAAACCCATTGCTAAAGATCCGGCAACTCCACCTTTTACAGCTCTGATGACAGCTTCATTGTTACTTTTAGAATCCTGAAACTCAGAAGCAGAAAGTCGGAGGAACAATGTTCTTTCATCATCAGCATCAGTCCCAACTGATCCTAAAATGTCCTTGATGTTATCAGCTGTTGGGGTTGTGTTTCCACCAAGAACAGCTAGCAAGTAAGTAGCGACAACCTTCATCTTCTCATACTGTAGATTGAGCAGCCGCCATTTCAATCGCCCTCACCATCGGTATACATCTCTCACCAGTCACCATCATCATCTCCTTGAACGGAAACAAATAATCCAAGCTTTTTTTAATCCGAGCGATATTGGAGTGGAACACAAGATGTTTGATGAACCTTACTTCCAATTTACCACTTAGTTTTGTTCTTCATATGCCAAAATTTTCCTTTAACATAATGTCTGTGAGTAAAATTACCAAAACATTGAATTGTTTTGTTACCTTCTTTCTTAATTATTATGCATTTCAAGAACTTGGGTCCGGGAAAACTATTGCCATAGGGCGTGTGTGAGAGGGTCTTTATCAGCTTGACAGAGTTCCTACCTCATTTGCATGCTTGAGTGCGCCTTTGGATTTGCATTGTCAGTTGGGTCATCCGTCATTACAGAATCTAAAGATGTTGATACCTGAATTATCTTCTCTTAAGAAGTTATCTTATGAGTCATGCTAATTAGGTAAACACTTGCATATGTCTTACCCTCCTAGAGTCAATAAACGGTCGAGTTGACCTTTTAGTTTAGTTCATTCTGATGTGTGGGGACCTTGCCCTGTTCAGTCTCAGTTCGGTGACTTTAGATATTTTGTTACCTTTGTTGATGACTATTCTCGTACCACATGGTTATATTTAATAAAATCTCGATCTGAAGTTTTGTCTATTTTTAAATCATTCTGCACCGAGGTGAGAACCCAGTTTGATGTTTGTGTTCAAATTTTGCGAAGTGATAATGTCAAAGAGTATTTTTCTTATGAGTTCCCTAGTTTTATGTCGTCTTGTGGTATTCTTCATGAGTCTTCTTGCCCTTATACCCCTTAACAAAACGGGGTTGCTGAGCGTAAAATCATCACCTGTTAGAGGTTGGAAGGACAATGCTTATTCATAGACAAGTTTCTCAGTGTTTCTGGGGGGATGCAGTTCTTACTGCATGTCACTTAATTAACTACATGCCCTCATCTGTGTTAGATGGTCAAACACCCTTTTCCGTTTTATTTCCAAATGTTGACCAATTCCCCCTTCCTCCCAAAACTTTGAATGTATTAGTTTTGTCCATGAACATCATCCTGGTTACTCTAAGTTAGCTCCCCGTTCTATCCGATGTATTTTCCTAGGATATTGTCGCTACCAGAAATGTTATAGATGTTATAGTCCTGAGCTACGTCATCATTTTATCTCTGCTAATATTACATTTCATGAGTCCCAACCTTATTTATCCAACACTACTTCCTCTGTTTTAACCCCGGTTCCCTCCGATACGACTGAATTTGAATTTCTAACCTACTCTAGACATGTGCTATCTACTTCTACCGATTCTGTAACACAATGCTCCCTAGAAATGTCTGAACGACCTACAATCACTCAAGTGTATAAACGACGTTCGGACACCACTCCCTCAGATCACGGCATTGTGCCCATTGTCCCATTGCCTCAAATCGATGAGACACGACCGTCTGAGCCTGTTACTATACCCCTGGTTTCCTCCATTGCGCCCACACTATCTTCTACCAAGCATTCTGATCTTGATCTTCCTATTGCCATACGCAAAGGGAATCGCTCCACTGCTCTTCCTTTATACAGTCATCTTTCATATGCTCACTTGTCATATGCACATTGTGCCTTTGTTTATACTTTGGACAGTCACTAGGTTCCTAAGTCATTATCAGAAGCACTATCACATCCTGGTTGGACCTAGGCTATGCGAGAAGAGATGTCTGCTCTTGAGGGAAATGGTACTTGGGATCTTGTTAACCTTCCATCCGGTAAACATTGAGTTGGTTGTAAATTGGTGTACACAGTTAAAGTAAACCCAGATGGTTCTCTGGCTCGCCTAAAAGCTAGATTGGTTGTTAAAGGTTATTCTCATACCTATGACATTGATTATGATGAGACATTCTCTCATGTGGCCAAAATGCATTCTGTTCGGATCATCATTGCCTTGGCTGCTCGATTTCATTGGCCACTCCATCAACTTGATGTCGAAAATATCTTTCTCAATGACATTCTCGAGGAGGAGGTTTATATGGAGCAACCCCCCACTTTTGTTAGCAAAGCTGGGCCCACTAAAGTTTGTTGCTTGAAACGATCTTTGTATGGACTCAAACAGTCTCCTCGTGCTTGGTTTAGCCGTTTCACTGAAGTTGTCACGAGTTTTGGATTGAGGAGGAGTGATAATGATCATTTCGTGTTCTGTCGGCATCATCAAGCGAAGAAAATTATTTTAGTTGTATATGTTGATGACATTGTAATTACAATAGATGATCATAATGGTATTCAAGATCTGAAGTCATATATTCAACAGAAGTTTCAAACTAAGGATCTCGGACGACTAAAGTATTTCTTGGGGATCGAAGTTGCTCAATCTAAGCAGGGAATTTGTTTGTCACAGAGAAATTATGTACTAGACATACTGAGAGCGGTATCTACTGGACATACTTTCAGCTCTAGGACAAGAAAAGAAAGTATGTAAATTGTTAAGTCATTATATGGCTTAAAATAAGCACCAAAGCAATGGCATGAGAAATTTGACAATGTCATGATAAAAAATGGTTTTAAAATCAATGAATGTGATAAATGCGTGTATGCATTCATTCCGAGCGGGGGGCAAGCCCCGTGAACTCACCCACTCGTCTATTGCAAATTAGCCGCTTCCATTACGGTCGACCCTGGGTTAAAGGGCATCCTGTTATGGATATTCCAGATGTAGAGACAGAACCAAAGCCATTTGATCGAGATCGATTAGCTATAGCAGATCCATTTAGAGATCGGAACCCCGTTCCGAGTACACCCATTTGAGTAGCATTCCCATCCGTGTCGCAACTGATTCGGTAAGCTACATGTCCGGACGGAAAACTACCTTGACACTGAAAGCGGATATGTCATAATATGCTTGTATGTAGATGACATGCTTATTGTTGAAAGCAATGATAAGATGATTAAATCTACTAAAAACATGTTTAACTCGAGGTTTGACATGAAAGACATGAGACTAGCTGATGTTATATTGAGAATTAAAATTACAAGAACATCAGACGAGCTTGTTTTAAGCCAGTCACATTATATTGACAATATTCTTGAAAGTTTTGATAAAGTTAATTCTGGAATATCCAGAACTCCAACAGATATAACTTTACATTTATCCAAAAACAAAGATGAGAGTATTTCTCAAGTAGAGTAATATAGAATAATAGGCAGTCTAATGTACTTGATGAGTTGTACAAGATCAAGCATAGCCTATGCAGTCAGTAAACTAAGTAGATATACGAGTAATCCTGAAAGTTAGCATTGACAAGCGATTACAAGAGTACTGAAGTACTTACATTTTACTCGTAACTGTGGACTGCATTATACAAGATATCCGGCTGTACTTAAAGAATATAGTGATGCGGACTTGATATCTAGTGATAATTCAAAATCCACTAGTGGCTATGTGTTTACACTAGATGGTGCAGAAGTTTCTTGGAAATCCTCGAAAGAAACAGTGATCGCTAAATCCACTATAGAATATGAATTTATCGTATTTGGACAAATGTGGGGAAGAGGATAAATGATTACGTCATTTCCTTGAGGATATTCCAATGTAGACAAAGTATGTGCCTCCAATCTGCATACATTCTGATAGTCAAACTGTAATTTTTAGAGCACAAAGAAATATGTATAATGATAAATCTAGACAAATTCGTTGAAGACATCATACCATTAGATAACTACTCTCTACTGAGATTATCTCTGTGAACTATGTAATGTCAAAGGATAATATTGCGGATCCGCTAAACAAAGGGTTAAACAGAGAGTTACTTGATAATCATCGAGGGGAATGAGACTAAAGCCCATGAAATAATAAGTCGATACAATGGATACCCAACCTAGTTGACTAGAGATCCCAAAATCAAGGTTCAAAGGGACAACTAAATTATAAACACCATGTTGGATCACTGTGAAATTTTTTTCATGTCCATTCCTATGATGAAACAGTGATACCCATAAGGTAAGAGGCTAAACTAAGTTTTTAATGATTCATATGCATCGAAAATCTGTGGAGAGTGATGCAGGTTACTCTTAACTAAGATATCACCTATATGAGAGGGAAGAATGGCCTCCAAAGGGAATAATGTAGGACAATATTCCTGTTAAACCCTTGCAGAACCAGGCATATGTACCTGGCCAAAATGAACAACAACGAGAACTGAAATGCATTAGGAAGATTTCTGTGTGAGATATGTCATCGTTTACACAAATGACAGAGCGGTTCAAAGATATTGCGTCCACTGTTCAGTTAGTAAAGTAAACATATTTTCATAACGGAAGGTTCAAAGGGTAACACCTACCTATCCTATGCAGGTTTCAGCCGCTGAATTCTATCACCAAGTCTATCATGTTAGTCTGTTATGCCTGTGGTCGTCAATTTCTTTCATGTGAGGAATGTTAGAGAATGAGTGTATTAACACCATTTTACGAACCATTTTGAGGCAATTTTTTGAGTTAGATCCACTATGAATTAGTGGGAGATCTTTATTTATTTGTGTTCTCCTTCATGAGTAGATCAAAATCATATATTAACTTGCTCAAAACGGTTAAGGGGTGAATGAGAAATTGTCTCCCTAAGTGATACAGTTTCATTTCTAAAAATGAGTTAAGGGATTTTAATCCCACATCGGAAAAATCAAAGGAATTAGAAGATGATATATAATAACCTCTTCCTTGGCTTTGTAAGATAGCAAGCCAAGAGGTTATCTCTCGTGCGCGTAGGGGGGGTGCAAATCTCGGACTAGATTACATGCGTTTTGTGTGCGCCCGCCCATTCTGCGGATACGAATGCTAGACCGACATGAACCTCACCTCGTGCAAAGTCTCTTTTTGCTACAGTTTGAATTTTTTTTTATTTGAAACGGTTTTATCTATCATTTATTCACGTTTTAAACTGTAGAAATAGCTTTGTCAGCCGTTTCAGTGATGCATTCAAGTAACTGTCTGCCGTTACAGTCAGTGCATTAAAGGAGTTGTCTGCCGTTACAGTAGATGTAGTCAATGAGTTGTCTACTGTTACGATTTTTACCCTGGCCCTGTCAATAGAGGTCCCCTTTCCCCTAAATCAACAACACCCGAAACTCCCCCCCCCCCCCCCCCCCCGGTGCTGTACTTCAAGCCAAGTTCCATTCTTCGATCGTTCGGTGATAGATTTCAAATACTGTCCAGTTCAAGAGTGTGACGTGGTGCCTGCATTAACTCTTCTGACGTTGCGTCCTTGGAAACAGACGCCTACGCAAATTTCAGCACCCAGACGAGGCGAAATCTATTTTAAGGAGATTGTGTGGTACACAAGCCTCAACACTAATTGTTCGGTTTGTAATTTTTCTATTTCTTTTCTTTTATTTTTATTTGTTAGTTTTCTCCCTCTTCTTCTTCTTCTCCAATTTTGTGCCTCTCAATCATACTTGGTTTTATTGCAAACGATATATGTAAACAACATGTTCTAACAGGTAGTTAGGGTGCAAATGTCAAGTTCGATTCTAAAATGTTCAGAAATGGGATCCTTTCTATCAGAGTGCTTAAAACAAGGCAAATAGTTGACTAGGGGTGGATGTGAGCCTGGGCCACATCTAAGCATGCGAGCTACCACACAAACTATATCTACATGAGCCAGTACCATTTTACATTGTCAAAGTTGGTAAAAAAATGAGGCCCAATCAATTACTGATTAGGTCTATATATCTATGGGCATGACAAGGTCAAAATGTGCAACATAATCCGTAAAACCCAGTTGGGATTGATTCTTTTTACACCCAGTTGGGATTGATTCTTTTTTTATGAATGGTACATGACTAAGAAGCACGGCTTCTTTTGTTTAGTTGTGGTGTGGTGCAGCCACACGAATCCAACACAACTCTTTAGTCATTCTATTTTAGTGTAGTTTTCAAAATTTCCATTGTATCACATCATATCCATGTTGGCGTGGTATGTCTCTGTGCTTCTCAGGATACATCTTGTTAGTTTGATAATTTTTGGTTTTCCAAAGAAGATATAAACAGTTGAGGCTTTTGTGTCATTCGAAGTCAATCCAAGCAAACAGAATCACATTAATAGAGCTTGTAATATTCACTTTAAGAGCATCTACAGTCGTTGGTTATATACTTATTTTTTGGAAAAAATAGAAAAAATGACGCTGCAGTCGTTTGCTATATACCCAAATTTTGGGTTTTGGGTGAACAGTTGTCCGCTATATTTGGGAGACGAAATGGGATTTTGGAAAAAATTGTCGACGAAAGATGATCTTTCGTCTGATCATCGCTGTATTTTTTTATAATATTGGACGGAAAATGATTTACAGTCTTTTCGATTTATATATATATACTAGGTATGCACGTGGGCACGTGCCTACGGCATGTATTCAGAACTGCATATAAATTTATTTGGAGTTATTTGGTTGTGTGAACTGCATATAAATTTATGTATTATACATGCTAAGATCAAAAGTCATTCACTATACCTCTTTAACAATTAAATTGAAGCCTCTTTAACAATACCTCTTTAACAATTAAATTGTTTCGGTTTTTTAAAGAGGTTTTTCATCTTTATCGCATTCAATTTCTCAATATTGACACTGAAAGGTCCAGTGGTAGGGGTTCCACAAGGGACATGAGATTCTTTCGAGAATTCATTCATGATCTTGCCCTCATTGACCTACCACTCTCATGCAGGAAATACACCTGGTCCAACCTCAGATCATCCCCCTCTATGGCCAGGCTTGACAGATTCTTAATCACATCAGTATGGGACCTCTGCTTCCCCAACTGAGGTTCAGTACTCCCTCCCCCGATATTCGTCTGATCACTGCCCTATAATTCTTGACACTCACGCCAAGCACCTTACTTCAGATTTGAGAAAGCATGGCTTGCACACTCCTCCTTTATTCCTGAGGTTCAAGAGTGGTGGAAAAACTTCTTCTGTCCTGGCAACCCGTTTGATATCTTTGCATGCAAGCTGAAGCTTCTTAGGAGGCATATTCGTAGGTGGAGAAATGATACATTTGGCCACACCCCCACCCGAAAGAAGCACCAAGAAAAACTTCTCAAGTTGGAGATCGAAGCGGAGCAACTCCTCGCACCACACGACTCTCTAAAAGCTACTCAACTTGAACTCCAGGATCTCATCAAAGCAGAGGCAGTGTATTGGAGACAAAGATCAAGATTGCAATGGATCAAAGAAGGTGATGCAAATTCCAAATTCTTCCACTCAATTGCTAATGGTAGTAGGCGGCAGAATTTCATCCACAGTCTTATTATCGATAACACCCTCACAACCTCCCCCTCTATTATCAGAACAGCCTTCGAGAATTACTTTCAGGAGATTTGTGGCACTGCTGCACCATCTGACTTCCGCATTGATTGGCAATCCCTTTATACTTCCAATGTAGTCAATTTGGAGCACCTCGACAATCCGATCACTATTGAGGAGATTAGAAAGGGGGTGTTTGATATGAGTAGCGACAAGGCACCTGGCCCCGATGGGTTCTCCATGTGCTTCTATCATACTTTCGGGGACACCATCAAGGAAGATTTACTTGCAATGTTGCAGTCAGTGCAGAGGGGAGATGCTGACCTAGGAAGAATGAATTACTCTAACATTATTCTAATTCCGAAATGTGAGGGTGCAAACTCTGTAACGGACTTCAAGCCTATCAGCTTGCTTAACTGTTCATTCAAGATCTTCACCAAAATCCTTGCCAACAGACTCAGCCCCATTCTTCACTCCCTAGTGTCGTCTTCTCAAAGCGCATTCCTTAAAGGTAAATCAACGGTGGATTGCATTCTGGTTGCATACGAAGCTATCAACCTTTGCAGCCGTAGGAGCTCAGATACGCTCTTGTTTAAGATAGACTTCACCAAAGCTTTTGACACTGTGAGTTGGAAATTTCTAG
Source organism: Hemerocallis citrina (assembly GCA_017893485.1). Taxonomy (NCBI): domain Eukaryota; kingdom Viridiplantae; phylum Streptophyta; class Magnoliopsida; order Asparagales; family Asphodelaceae; genus Hemerocallis; species Hemerocallis citrina. Next base: position 244,643,560 of record CM030365.1, read on the forward strand.
ACCAACTTCTGGTCACCAGAGGGTTTGGTCCAGCTTGGTGCAGGTGGATTCATATAATCCTTAGAACAGAAAAATCATCTGTCATCATCAACGGTGAAAGTGGCAAACAAATCAACTCTAAGAGAGGACTCAAGCAGGGGATCCTCTTTTGCTGATGCTCTTCATCTTAGTGGTTGATGTGCTAGCTCAGATGCTCTTTAGTGGTCGAAGAAATGGTGTATTCTCCCAACTACCTATCAGAGGTTCCCTAGCAAACCTGTCCGTTCTTAAGTTTGCAGATGATACTTTAATCTTTTGTAGAGGTGATGAGCAGGAGATATTCAACCTCAAGGCGAGTCTTAAACTATTTGCCAATGTCTCAGGCCTAGCCAGAAACTTCAAAAAGTCTTCGATCATTTACTTTGGTAAAATGCAAGCCAAGTTTCATGCCTTTTCAACTATTCTGGTGTGCAAAGAAGAATGCCTACCCTTCAGCTACCTGGGAATGCCACTTTCCAAGGGTAAGCTTAGCAAAAGAAGTTGGCAACCCCTCATCCTAAAGATTGAGAAAAGACTGTCGGTGTGGAAGGGCAGGATGCTTTCAAGAGGGGGGAGGTTGGTGCTCATAAATGCTGTTCTTAGTGCCTTGCCAGTGTATTTTACATCCTTCTTTAGACTACCCCTCTGGATGATAAAGCGAATTGACCAAATTCGTAGTCAATTCTTTTGGAGTGGCTCAGATACAGATGCGAAAGGTGTGGCTAGCAAGAGTTGGAAGGCCATCTGCCAACCAAAATAGCAGGGTGGATTGGGTGTGCTAGACTTAAAAGTCTTCAATGAAGCTCTACTATTGAAGTGGTGGTGGAACTTATTCTCCTCAGACTCATTAGCTAGCCAAACTCTTAAGAGTCTATACTACAGAAGTGCTACAAACAGCCTTACATGTCCCCCCTATGGCATCCAGCTTCTGGAAGGAGATTTTCTATCTCAAAGAACAATTTCTGATCAATGTGCACTGGCAGCTAGGCAATGGCAACCACATCAAATTTTGGACGTCACGATGGATAAATGGTAACAACATTGTCACTCTCTGTCCCTCTCTTGTTGCTGCTGCTTGGAACCCGCAGGCTGAGGTACTCTCCCAAGGCTCTTGGATCAATGGCATCTGGCATTGGCAACCGCGACTAAACTGCATCTCTACAACACACATTCGTGAAGAAAAACATAAACTTATAGATCTGTTAGCAGATCACCAGCCTTCCAACTCATCTGATCACCCTGCATGGCGTCTCACAACAACAGGGACCTTCACCATCAAATCTGCCTACAACTTCTACATCATCTCTGGCCTGCGCTCCCCCTGCTATGTGGCAACGTGGTCTTCGACGGAACCCCTGAAATGCAAGATCTTCATCTGGCTATTGAGTTGGGACAGACTCAATTCGAAAGACTTTATTCGCTCTAAAGGATGGCCAGGAGACACAACATGCACATCTTGTGCGTGTTCTGTCGAAACTGCCTGCCATATTTTCTTTGCATGCCCTATGGCCATTACCACCTGGAATTTCTTCACCGCACTCTTCAACATACACTCACTGCCCAATGACCTTCATGAATGCTTTACTTCTTGGTGCTTTGGTACACATGCACAAAGACACACTTGGCATCTCCTCAATATTTCAATTTGTTGGAGTATCTGACTTGCTAGAAATGAGCGTGTTTTTTCTTCTAAATCCCTCACACCACAATAAATTATTTCTAATGCATTGTTTTGGTTTCGAACCTGGCTAGATGGAGTTGATGGCAAGAAGAAGAAGTAGGCACTGTTAAGGGAAATTGAGCAGGCCGATGTGCAGGATATCCTACTCAAGCAGGCACTGATGCGTATTGATCAAGCTGAAAGTGGAGAAGGCAGCTGCTTAGGCTAAGATTTCCATGGGGAGGTTTTCTTATGTTTGGTATGCAAGATGTATGTTTTTTTGGGACGCAGTTATAAGCCCAACCAATGCTTAGACTGTTCTTGTGACTACTCCTTTTGATCAAGTGTTCGGCTACTGTGAGCTGAACCTATTTGATCACATTTTGTACTATGGAACTGTAATTACTCTTTATTAATATAGTTTTTGTGAGGTAGGGGCTTACCCTACCTTTAACCAGTCAAAAAAAATTCTCAATATTGACTTATCCAATTCTTCGAAAACCTAGATTTTTTTTCAAAAAATGTGAGCACATCCATTAAAAATATGCACAATGACAGAAAAAAAAATTATGTGTGTAAACAAATACAACCACCTTTCTAATACAATCATCTTCTCTATACAGCCCTCTTTTGAAATTTTATTGTTTCCTAATTGTTTTCTAATACAATCACCTTTAAATTGTTTCCTACGGCATGCATCGCGAAGAATGATTAATTAATTAAGTTGTTTGGTATTATCCAAGATTTTCATATTAGCCAAGATTTCGTTTGAAAACATAATATATTTTTAGGATTGTAGTATAAATTTCGACAGAATCTCCCCTTAAATATTATCCATTTTAGAGCAATTCATTACGGAATTCTGATCACAATTAAAAAATTAACATCACAGGCAGTCAAAATGAATCCTCCCCAGGCCAATCCAAAATCCAAGCAACATCACACAGGCATCATATACATAGGGCTCGGGGGGGGGGGGGGGGGGGGGGGAATCTTCATATGACTAAAGATACAAAATAAAAATCAAAATATCGTTTGAAAACATAATAGATTTTAGGAAATTTAGTAAAAATTTCGACAGAATCTCCCCTAAAATATTAGCCCTTTTACAGCTATTTCTTACGGAATTCTGCTAGCATTAAAAATATAACATTACAGGTAATAAATATCAATCCTCCCCAGGAAAAACCAAGCAACATCACACAGGCATCATATATATAAGGCTCTTGGGAAAAAAATCATAATATAATGCAAGATACAAAATAAAAACAAAAATTTCATTTGAAAACGTAATGAATTTTTAGAAAAAACCTTTGAAAAACCTTTCAAAAACTAAACACAGAACCTAATACTCCACAAATTTGCGGGTACGAGTATTAAGATAACTATATTATATCATCATTATATACAGATACTTACATCATCTCCCAAAATGCTAAATATTACAACTATTACAACTATTACATCCTCCACCATAATATACACCAACCAACCAAATGACTAACAAAAAATTTACAAGGTTGTAGGAAAACACAATGCTTGAAGTCTTTAAAAATGGGACCAAACAGTGAGCCTAAGAGTTTTGAATCAAATAGTAAGAGTTTACAATAATCAATTAAAACAATGAGAGTTTGAAAATAACTGTAAGAGTTTTGAAACCATTACTTTTCAAACAGAACAATGCCTTTTAACTCATTGGTTTGAACCCAACATGTTCTTCATCACCCTACCAAAAGTTAAACTGTCATTATATACATAATGGTTCTGATTGTAAACGACAATTTGGGAAGAAAAAAAAGCATTAAATTAGAGGCGATTAACGGAAAACATAGGGTGTAGTTGTAGTAAATATCAATTTACCTTATTGCAACCACAATTGACCAATGTAGTTGCATTTATAAATTTGAGGTCCATGTCAGCTTCATCCCAGTCCTATTATAGTTCAAATACGAAAGTCATACAAAAGTAAAACAATAATGAAAAAAGTTTATTGAAAGATCATCCTAGTCCTAAATGTTTGTTACTTATATTTCAATCAAAATTACCTGTATTTTCTGAAATAACTATAAAAGAACTTCAAGATAAACAATGTTTGTTATTGAGCTCAAACAATCTTCCGGTATGAGTAGAAAAATACGATCAAAACTTATACACCTAGAGAGTGTAACATAAAGTTGTCCGTGACGGAAAACTAGTGAGCTTAAATCTATCCCCACAATATCAACAGATTGGCCTTGTGCTTTATTCTTCGTTACAGCATACGCTAATCGAACTGGAAATTGGCGTCTTGCAATTTCAAAAGGTAGATCCGAAGACGAAGGTTTAGGGGTTAGTGGTATTCTTGGAATAAATACTAAATTTCATGCTTTATCGCCAGTTAAAATCATAGCCTCAATTACACGCGATGATTGAGCACACCGAACTACAATTAACCGGGTGTCATTACACATACCATCCTTTGGTGCAACATTCCTCAGCAATATGATTGGGCACCCCACTTTCAGCTCGAGTTTAAATGGTGGTAGCCTGGGAGGATCTAAAGAGTTCAAAAACACATTAGGATATCGATTGGTGATGTTTCGATCAACTCCATCCTCCTCAGGCATTTTATCTGCACCAAGAAATGTAAATTTTGGCCCCGGATAAAGATTTAATGCAGCAGCAATAAATTTTGGCCCTGGAGAAATGTAAATTGGCATCATCATTTCTCGCTGATAGAATTGTCCGCTCTGTGAGATATTTGGGAGTGATAGTGCCGATAACAATTAGTTGTAGGTAAACGGTAGATAAAAGTTCATCTAATGTGCAACACCTCCGAATTGTTGAAGGAAGTTGTACAGTCTCATCGGGACATGGTAGAGTAATGGTTACAAAATACGAACATAATATTAACTATGATCTATCTTCTAGAAACTGTAGAGTCATTGAAGCCTACATCTATTGCATCCACAGTTGCATTTATCAGTTGAGAGGAGGATCTGAGCAACTAGGGCTTAGAAGGTGAAGGAGCTTTTATTTTATAGAAACTCTGCTAGTTTAACTGACACATCAGCTATCTCTTACTCAGTGTCACACACCTAATTTAACTCAGTGTCACACACCTAGTTTAACTGACACATCAGCTATCTCTTACTCAGTGTCACACCCCTCTCTGATTCATAGTTCTATGATTAGGTGTGTGACACTGAGTAAGAGACAGCTGATGTGTCAGTTAAACTAGCAGAGTTTATATTGTCGGAGAAATCTACTCCCAACTCATAGTGCTAATAGCGGAAGTGCCCCACAAGCAATAGAAACTCCCAAGAAATAGATGAACCAAGAACAAGCCACCACAATATATGGATCTCACAAGAACACAACCAATATGCAGAGATAACTAATACTTCTTATTCCCAAAGAAATACAAAGATTACAAAAGAGATTACAACTCTCAATCTCTCTCTCTCTCACCTTTGAAACACTCGACACAATCTCTCTTGAAGTTGGACAATAAGAACGGTTCACCAAAAGATCATCAAAGATTACAAAACCCTAGAGTTTACGGCTATATATATAGCCCCCATGCAAACCCTAAAAGATAAACACAAATATAGCAATTGGGCCTTTAAACTCGTAAGCCCAAAAATAATCAGCCGCCGATGTCGATCAACAGCACCCCTAGTGACGGTCCACTGCAACGTGTAGGACCAACCCAGAGAGCTGACCGGTCGACTGCACCCCCTAGGTCAGTCGACCGTCCCCTCCTCTGTTGGACCTGTACACTCGAAGAACTCTCAGCAGCCAGGGTCGATCGACCGCAACCCTCCAGACTGCATTCTTCTACTTCGCTACTTGTCTTCTCTTGCTTCTTTGTCTCTTCCTCTTCTTCTCCAACTTCTGGTACCCCGTGCCTACGTGTATTTGAGGCCACAATTCCTAACATCTATAACATGAAAGATCCTTCTCCATCTAAGCCCTAGCTGCTCAAATCCTCCTCTCAACTGATAAATGCAACTGTGGATGCAATATATGTAGGCTTCAATGACTACGGTTTCTAGAAGATAGATCATAGTTAATATTATGTTCGTATTTTGTATCTATTACTCTACCATGTCCCGATGAGACCGTACAACTTCTTTCAACAATTCGGAGGTGTCGCACATTAGATGAGATTTTATCTACCGTTTACCCACAACTAATTGTTATCGGCACTATCATTCCCAAATATCTCACATAGCGGACAATTCTATCAGCGAGAAATGATGATGTCAATTTACATTTCTCCGGGGCCAAAATTTATTGTTGCTGCATTAAATCTTTATCTGGGGCCAAAATTTATATTTCTTGGTGCAGATAAAATCTCTGAGGAGGATGGAGTTGATCGAAACATGACCAATCGATACCTTAACGAGTTTTCGAACTCTTTCGATCCTCCAGGGCTACCACCATTTAAACTCGAGCTGAAAGTGGGGTGCCCAATCATATTGTTGAGGAATGTTGCACCAAAGGATGGTATGTGTAATGGCACCCGGTTAATTGTAGTTCGGTGTGCTCAATCTTCGCGTGTAATTGAGGCTATAATTTTAACTGGCGATAAAGTAGGAAATTTAGTATTTATTCCAAGAATACCTCTAACCCCTAAACCTTTGTCTTCGGATCTACCTTTTGAAATGACAAGACGCCAATTTCCAGTTCGATTAGCGTATGCTGTAACGAAAAATAAAGCACAAGGCTAATCTGTTGATATTGTGGGGATAGATTTACGCTCACCGGTTTTCAGTCACGGACAACTTTATGTTGCACTCTCTAGGTGTACAAGTTTTGATCGTAATTTTTTACTCCTACCGGAAGATTATTTGAGCTCAACAACAAACATTGTTTATCCTGAAATTCTTTTATAGTTATTTTAGAAAATACAGGTAATTTTGATTGAAATATAAGTAACAAACATTTAGGACTAGGATGATCTTTCAATAAACTTTTTTTCATTATTGTTTTACTTTTGTATGACTTTCGTATTTGAACTGTAATAGGACTGGGATGCAGCTGACATGGACCTCAAATTTATAAATGCAACTACATTGATCAATTGGGGTTGCAATAAGGTAAATTGATATTTATTACAACTACACTCTCTGTTTGCCGTTAATTGCCGCTAATTTAATGTTTTTTTTTCCCCGAATTGTCGTTTACACTCAGAACCGTTATGTATATATTGACAGTTTAACTTTTGGTAGGGTGATGAAGAACACGTTGGGTTCAAACCATTGAGTTAAAAAGCATTGTTCTGTTTGAAAGGTAATGGTTTCAAAACTCTTACTATTGTTTTCAAACTCTCATTGTTTTAATTCATTATTGTAAACTCTTTACTATTTGATTCAAAACTCTTACAGTTTTTTTAGGCTCACTGTTTGGTCCCATTTTTGAAGACTTCAAGCATTGTGTTTTCCTACAACCCTGTAAAAAAAAATTTGGTCGTTTGGTTGGTTGGTGTATATTATGGTGGAGGATGTAATAGTCATAATAGTTGTAATATTTAGCATTTTGGGAGATAATGTAAGTATTTGTATATAATGATGATATACTATAGTTATCTTAATACCCATACCCGCAAATTTGTTGAGTATTGGGTTTTTGAAAGGTTTTTCAAAGGTTTTTCTAAAAATCCATTACGTTTTCAAACGAATTTTTTTTTTTTATTTTGTATCTTGCATTATATTATGATTTTTTCCCCTAGAGTCTTATATATATGATGCCTGTGTGATGTTGCTTGGTTTGGCCTGGGGAGAATTGATATTTATTGCCTGTGATGTTATATTTTTAATTATTAGCAGAATTCCGTAAAGAATTGCTGTAAAATGGCTAATTTTTTATGGGACACTTTGTCGAAATTTTTACTAAATTTCCTAAAATCTATCATGTTTTCAAACGATATCTTGGTTTTTATTTTGTATCTTTAGTCATATGAAGATTCCCCCCCCCCCCCCCCCCCCCCCCGAGCCCTATATATATGATGCCTGTGTGATGTTGCTTGGATTGGCCTGGGGAGGATTCATATTGACTGCCTGTGATGTTAATTTTTTAATTGTGAGCAGAATTCCGTAAGGAATTGCTCTGAAAGGGCTAATATTTAAGGAGAGATTCTGTCGAAATTTATACTACAATCCTAAAAATATATTACGTTTTCAAACGAAACCTTGGCTAATATGAAAATTTTAGAGGACACTATTTTAGAGGAGTTACATCTTGGCTAATATCTTGGCAAATATCAAATGAAATCTATTACGTCAAAGTTAATATTAACTGCCTGTAAAATTTAAGAGGAGTTCGTCGAAATTTTTACTAAACAACTTAATTAGTTAATCATTCTTCGCGATGTGAGCCGTATGAAACAATTTAAAGGTGATTGTATTAGAAAACAATTATGAAACAATAAAATTTCAAAAGAGGGTTGTATAAAGAAGATGATTGTAGTAGAAAGGTGGTTGTATTTGTTTACACCCATAAAAAAATTCTGTCATGGTGCATATTTTTAATGGATGTGATCACATTTATTGAAAAAAATCTAGGTTTTTAAAGAATTGGATAAGTCAATATTGAGAAATTGAGTGCGATAAAGATGAAAATTTTCTTTAAAAAACTGAAACAATTTAATTGTTAAAAAGGTATTGTTAAAGAGGTTTCAATTTAATTGTTAAAGAGGTATAGTGAATGACTTTTGATCTTAGCATGTATAATGCATAAATTTATATGCAGTTCACACAACCAAATAACTCCAAATAAATTTATATGCAGTTCCGAATACGTGTCGGAGGCACGTGCCCATAGGCATACCTAGTCATTTTAAAAATTAAAATGATTCCGGAAGATATCCAATATTGGTATCTGTATAATAAAACACAAAGAAAGCTATCAAGTGGCTCTCCTTCAATCCCTCCAAAATCAAAGGCCCAGATCTAACCTCACAAAACACATTTTCTCCCCAAAACTCAAATTCAAATCCTCCCCCCCCCACACACACACACAAAAATAACTCATTTATTTATTTAATAGTCTCTCTCTCTCTCTCTCTCTCTCTCTCTCTCTCTCTCTCTCTCTCTCTCTCTCTCTCTCTCTCTCTCTCTCTCTCTCTCTCTCTCTCTCTCTCTATATATATATATATATATATATATATATATATATATATATATATATATATATATATATATATATATATATAACTCTCTCTCTCTCTCTCTCTCTCTCTCTCTCTCTCTCTCTCTCTCTCTCTCTCTATATATATATATATATATATATATAGAGAGAGAGAGAGAGAGAGAGAGAGAGAATATATATATATATATAACTCTCTCTCTCTCTCTCTCTCTCTCTCTCTCTCTCTCTCTCTCTCTCTCTATATATATATATATATATATATATATATAGAGAGAGAGAGAGAGAGAGAGAGAGAGAGAGAGAGAGAGAGAGAGAGAGTTAGAGTTATATATATATATATAGAGAGAGAGAGAGAGAGAGTTATATATATAACTCTCTCTCTCTCTCTCTATATATATATATATATAACTCTAACTCTCTCTCTCTCTCTCTCTCTCTCTCTCTTCTCTATACAGCCCTCTTTTGAAATTTTATTGTTTCCTAATTGTTTTATAATACAACAACCTTTAAATTGTTTCCTACGGCACGCATCGCGAAGAATTATTAATTAATTAAGTTGTTTGGTAAAAATTTCGACGGTCTCCTCTTAAATTTTACAGGCAGTTAATATTAACTTTGATGTAATAGATTTTATTTGATATTGGCCAAGATATTAGCCAAGATATAAAATAGTCTCCTCTAAAGTAGTGTCCTCTAAAATTTTCATATTAGCCAAGATTTCGTTTGAAAACGTAATATATTTTTAGATTGTAGTATAAATTTCAACAGAATCTCCCCTTAAATATTATCCCTTTTAGAGCAATTCATTATGGAATTCTGATCACAATTAAAAAATTAACATCACAGGTAGTCAAAATGAATCCTCCCCAGGCCAATCCAAGAACCATCACACATGCATCATATATATAGGGCTCTGGGCACGCGGGGGGGGGGGGGGGGGGGGGGGGGGGGGGGGGGGGGGGGGGGGGGGGGGGGGATCTTCATATGACCAAAGATACAAAATAAAAATCAAGATATCGTTTGAAAACATAATAGATTTTAGGAAATTTAGTAAAAATTTCGACAGAATCTCCCCTAAAATATTAGACTTTTTATAGCAATTCCTTACGAAATTCTGCTAACAATTTAAAATATAACATCACAGGCAATAAATATCAATCCTCCCCAGGCCAAACCAAACAACATCACACAAGCATCATATATATAAGGCTCTGGGGAAAAAAATCATAATATAATGTAAGATACAAAATAAAAACAAAAATTTCATTTGAAAACGTAATGGATTTTTAGAAAACCTTCGAAAAACCTTTCAAAAACCAAACACAGAACCCAATACTCCACAAATTTGCGGGTACGGGTATTAAGATAACTATATTATATCATCATTATATACAGATACTTACATCATTTACCAAAATACTAAATATTACAACTATTACAACTATTACATCCTCCACCATAATATACACCAACCAACCAAATGACCAAAAAAAAATTTCCAGGGTTGTAGGAAAACACAATGCTTGAAGCCTTCAAAAATGGGACCAAACAGTGGGCCTAAAAAACAATAAGAGTTTTGAATCAAACAATAAGAGTTTACAATAATCAATTAAAACAATGAGAGTTTGAAAACAATAGTAAGAGTTTTGAAACCATTACCTTTCAAACAGAACAATGCCTTTTAACTCAATGGTTTGAACCCAACATGTTCTTCATCACCCTACCAAAAGTTAAACTGTCAATATATACATAATGGTTCTGAGTGCAGACGACAATCTGGGAAGAAAAAAAAAGCATTAAATTAGCGGCAATTAATGGCAAACATAGGGTGTAGTTGCAGTAAATATCAATTTACCTTATTGCAACCCCAATTAATCAATGTAGTTGCATTTATAAATTTGAGGTCCATGTCAGCTTCATCCCAGTCCTATTACAGTTCAAATACGAAAGTCATACAAAAGTAAATCAATAATGAAAAAAGGTTTATTGAAAGATCATCTTAGTCCTAAATGTTTGTTACTTATATTTCAATCAAAATTACCTGTATTTTCATAAATAACTATAAAAGAACTTCAGGATAAACAATGTTTGTTGTTGAGCTCAAACAATCTTCCGATAGGAGTAGAAAAATACGATCAAAACTTGTACACCTAGAGAGTGCAACATAAAGTTTTCCATGGCTGAAAACTAGTGAGCTTAAATCTATCTCCACAATATCAACAGATTGGCCTTGTGCTTTATTTTTCGTTACAACATACGCTAATCGAACTGGAAATTGGAGTCTGGTCATTTCAAAAGGTAGATCCGAAGATGAAGGTTTAGGGGTTAGTGGTATTCTTGGAATAAATACTAAATTTCATGCTTTATCGCCAGTTAAAATCATAGCCTTAATTACACGCGATGATTGAGCACACCGAACTACAATTAACCGAGTGCCATTACACATACCATCCTTTGGTGCAACATTCCTCAGCAATATGATTGGGCACCCCACTTTCAGCTCGAGTTTAAATTGTGGTAGCCTGGGAGGATCTAAAGAGTTCAAAAACTCGTTTGGATATCGATTGGTGATGTTTTGATCAACTCCATCCTCCTCAGACATTTTATCTGCACCAAGAAATGTAATTTTTGGCCCCGGATAAAGATTTAATGAGGCAGCAATAAATTTTGGCCCCGGAGAAATGTAAATTAGCATCATCATTTCTCACTGATAGAATTTTCTGCTCTGTGAGATATTTGGGAGTGATAGTGCTGATAACAATTAGTTTTGGGTAAATGGTAGATAAAACTTCATCTAATGTGCGACACCTCTGAATTGTTGAAGGAAGTTGTACGGTCTCATCGGGACATGGTAGAGTAATGGCTACAAAATACGAACATAATATTAACTATGATCTATCTTCTAGAAATTGTAGAGTCATTGACGCCGACATCTATTGCATCCGCAGTTGCATTTATCAGTTGAGAGGAGGATCTGAGCAACTAGGGCTTAGAAGGTGAAGGAGATTTCATGTTATAGAAACTCTGCTAGTTTAACTGATACATCAGCTGTCTTTTACTCAGTGTCACACACCTAATCATAGAACTATGAATCAGAAAGGGGTTCTCCATAATTTATTATGAGAAATTGGCAGACCCGGATTTGTCGAAGTTGGTAAAAAAAAGTGGCAACTAATTATTACAATGTGCAATTACATACAACTACAAAGGATTTTATAGTTTATAAAAAAAGCTAAAAGCTAAATGTAAAATGCCTTAATAATTTCCCCGTCTAAAATACTTTTTTGACTGAAAAATGAAAATTGAAGGAAAGCGAAAGAGAAGCAAGCCATGAAATTGTTTTGCATTATTTAGAGAGATGAAAAAGTGAAAGCAAAAAGTCACCTACAGTCCATATCCACCCTCTTCAGACAATTATTTAGAATCAACTCGCTTATACTGTAACTGTCTAACATACAGACAAAAATAAATTACATCATGAAATTATCCATCCATAACTTAATATTCCTATTATCGATGATGATCACCATACACATCCACGACATCCCACACAACAACAAAAAACACCCCAAATTTTCGATCAATCTTCGTCACAAAAACATAATCCATCACCTTATCCCTGTTATATCAACTGAAGAAAAAAAGCCGACTTTCTTCAAAATTCCTTCTCATCCTCCCTCCTAACCATTTTATTCCAATCCATCTCTTTCCAAATTAATTAAGAACCATATACACATACTTTTCAACTCCCTTTAACTTGCAATATATAACAACCGTAGATCTCACCATATGCAATGAAAACTAACCAATAAAATATAATCCCTGACCAACAAAATATAATCCTAAACTGAACCTAATTAACATACCAAATAATCTCCAAAATTCCAACTCTAAGATAGAAAGAGAATTAGACCTGAAAGATCCACTTGATCATGATGATTACAGTGACATTAAACCCCCGCCACTACTAACTGTTGCATTTTGAAAGTTTAAAGAACTGAAAATTTGTTGGAGCCCATTGTTTTTTATGCATGGTTATGTTATTTTTGCAATTATTGGCGCCCATTGTTTTGGATGCATGGTTATGTTATTGTAATTCTCTAACATGGTTATGTTATTTTTGCAATTTGCAGATAATGCTGGGGTGATTGTGAATCCAAAGGGAGAAATGAAAAGTAAGGCGATACACTTATTCTGTTTTAAGTGCATTATTGCATAAACTTGTCTTGTTAATACTATGAAAATATTTAACTTTATTTATTAAGATAGGCATAGTCTCTTCATTCAAAAATAACAACTAATCAATGCTTGGTACATGTTACTCACCTAAGCTTTTTTTTATTAATATACAGAATTACGAATTTAAGATCTTTAGTGCTTTTTCGTTTTCTTTGTTAGAAGTGGATATATACAGACTGTAGCTTGCATAATTTGATCTTTTCCCGAGAAAATAAAAACAAAAACCGTCGAAATTGAGTTTTTCCCCATTTATATATCAATCTATTTTTTCCCCTCCTAATGGATTAACTAAATAATTTGTAAATATTTCGAATAAGATAGTCTAAGGTTTGGAGTTATCCTTGACAGGGCATAACAAATGCAATCAGTTTCCGTATCACACAATTGATGGTCGTCTCTGTCTTCTAGGCTTGAATGAGAAGGCGAAACTCAGCTTTGAATAGCTAAAACGTGTTTATTATGTGTGTTTAACAAAACGTGTTTATTATGTTTACATTATTTTAGCTAAAACTCATCTTTGAATAGCTAAAATAAAAAAAATATAAAAAAAAAGGAAAAAGACCGATGGTGGTTTATACAGCAAAATAGACTTCAGGTGGTTTATACAGCCAATGACTTATGTGCTAAATTAACATTGCACAATACGACAATAACAATAACTCAAAACTATTGGCCACACCGAACATTAAAAAAAAAATTATTTAGTTATCGTGATGTTTAGAACAAAAAATTTGGCAGCATCGAACAAAATAACTTATCAAGCGATGTTCAAAACTATTGGCAGCACCGAACAAAAAACATTCAGTCTCACTATAATATGGAAGGATGTTTAGAACAACAAATATTTGCATCAACCCTCGTGAATACTTTAATAGTGAATACTAAAAAATTTAAAATCTGCAACCCTAAACAGATACAATCTTAAAATTAGATGGAAAATTAGATGGATAACACTATAAATTTAGACAATCCTAAAATCTCCCTAAACAGTTACAATCCTAAAATTAGATGCAAAATTAGATGGAAAACATTATAAATTTCGAATAACACTTACAATCCTAAAATCAGCGCTAAGGTGAAAGTTGGGTTGACAGAACTGCAAAAACAGTATCAATCCTCGGAAAGAGATGCAAACTAACCATTTAGTAGTTCAGCTTCAGGAAGGTGAAACCTTTTGATCCATGCCCACCAGGGTATTATTGATGTATCAAAGATTATAGGCTCGTAATTATTTGAAGCTTCAGGATTATCTTCCAACCATTCCCTTCTCCTAGCCTCTAACATGAGATGATTAAAAGTTAACTTTTGAAGTTGATCTTCATAACATAGAATGAATTATAACATTAATATTAATTCCATGGACCAATGATGTTATTGGCTAAAAGCATGAATCATCAAATAAATATAAGGAAACAGTGGAATAAATATGGCATAGGGTCTAAAGACTGACAGTGGTAATGTGGTAATATAAAATTTAAAAACTGGACAGTGCCAAATATTGAACTCGGATAAATGAATATGTCATAATGATACTGAGGTAACAATGTTGATCCTAGTGGGCTCTCGTATGGGAATAATTACTTACAAACGTAAAAAAAATAGTTCAAATATTCATTTTGAAAACATTAATAGTAAAATCAAAAATCTTCATATTTTCTTCTAATTTCATTAAAAAGAGGTGATATTTGCATTATCCCATCTGTATACAGCCATCAGTATCCATTGTGAGCATATCATACTCCATGTCACAATTATACTCATCAGCCAACTTGCCTATTAAGAAATAAGGGTTATAGCAAGGAAAATGCAAAAAGGAGGAACCTATTCATTCTAAAAGAGAAAACGCAAAATGGAGGAACCTATTCATTCTGAATGAGATATTCAAAGTGACAGGTCTATTGTGGATGGAAAATCTATATCTCTCATGTGGATGTATAGCAAGTTGGCTTTCTTTGAAGGGAAGTTAAAGTTGAAGCTACAAGGCTAGAGATTATATGAAAATGGTACTTTTTTTAAGGTATTAAATCCTAAAATTTATGCCACACATACTTCACTTATAACGAAAATTAACCATTTGAAATTCTCCTAAACTATGATATACATCCACATGAGAGATAAAGATTTTCCATCCACAATAGACTTGTCACTTTGATATACATCCCTAAAATACCCCTTTCTCTCTCTCTCTCTTCATCAATCCACCGTCTCCCATTTTCACCATCTCTCTCTTCCTCGACCCAGCGAACCTACCGAACCACCGATCCCCACCCAAGCTTCACCGTCTTCCCGACCACTGACTGATTTGTGCCCATTTGAGTTGATCCCGACCACCTTCGTCGGCGTGCTCGCTGCCTCCGGTTTCGAGTAACGTGATATGGTTGAAGCGGCAGGATCAAATCACCCTCGATCAGATTCAGAAGGTATCGATCGGTCGCGGCGATTATTGGATTCTGTTTGGTTATGTTTTGTTTAGTTTCGATCGGTCGCGGCAAATTTTAGGAGATAATGTGTGAGGGTGCTCGCTGCCTCCATATCTTGATTTTTTTTTATTTATAAATATTTTGTTTGTTTGTTTGTTTTGGGACTAAAGTTTTGATTTTGGGAGTGGTGGAAGAAGTTTCGGTGAATTACGTGGAGGCGTTGTATGAGTTGAACAAGAAGCTGAGTTGCACCATTATTGATGATGGACTCATTCATAAGGTGATTTTTTGGGATTTTCACGGAGCATTTTATATGACAAAAATGGGGGAAATTTGAAAATTGATGTATATTGTTGTGTAATTTTTCAGGAAGAGCTGGAGCTGGCATTGTTTAATACCCCGTCTGGCGAGAATTTGTTTCTTGATAGGGTAAGTCTAATTTTACATGTTTAAGATGTACTATTTAATATCTCTCGAATGGTTTTACTCTTTATAAGCTAGAATTATAGGTGGCTTAAAAGTGGGATGGGGAAATTATATTAGAATATGAGATATTCAAAGTGACAGGTCTATTGTGGATGAAAAATCTGTATCTCTCATGTGGATGTATATCATAGTTTAAGAGAATTTCGAATGGTTAATTTTCATTATAAGTGAATTATGTGTGGCATAAATTTTAGGATTTAATACCTTCAAAAAAAGTACCATTTTTATATAATCTCTAGCCTTTCTGTAGCTTCAACTTTAACTTCCCTTCAAAGAAAGCCAACTTGCTATACATCCACATGAGCGATAAAGATTTTCCATCCACAATAGACCTGTCACTTTGAATATCTCATTCAGAATGAATAGGTTCCTCATTTTTGCGTTTTCTCTTTCAGAATGAATAGGTTCCTCCTTTTTGCATTTTCCCTGCTATAACCCTTAATTCTTAATAGGCAAGTAAGGGTGTAAAATGAACAAGACGGTCTGTCGTCCGTCCGAGTCCGGCTTGAGAAATGGTCCGACCGTGGACTGTCTGAACTGTTATACGAACCGATCCTGAACAAATTATTCGGTCCGATTCTTTACCGAGCTCGAGCCGGACATAAGTCCGTCCGAATATTATTGCGGTCTGATGCTTTACCGAACCGAGTCCGGACTATAAAAAATTTGTCCGACCTAGACCGAGCCGGACATAAGCCCGTCCGAGTAGAATTTCGGTCCGAGCTTGAACATATGGCTGTCTGATCCCGTCCGGTCCGATTTACAGCCTTATAGGCGAGTTGGCTGATGAGTATAATTGTGACATGGAGTATGATATGCTCACAATGGATACTGATGGCTGTATACAGATGGGATAATGCAAATCTCACCTCTTTTTAATGAAATTAGAAGAAAAGATGAAGAATTTTGATTTTACTATTAAAGTTTTCAAAATGAATATTTAAACTACTTTTTTTTACGTTTGTAAGTAATTATTCCCAAACGAGAGCCCTCTAGGGTCAACATTGTTACCTCAGTATCATTATGACATTCATTTATCCGAGTTCAATATTTGGCACTATCCAGTTTTTAAATTTTATATTACCACATTACCACTGTCAGTCTTTTGATCCTATGCCATATTTATTCCACTGTTTCCTTATATTTATTTGATGATTCATGCTTTTAGCCAATAACCACCATTGGTCGATGGAATTAATATTAATGTTATAATTCATTCTATGTTATGAAGATCAACTTCAAAGGTTAACTTTTAATCATTTCATGTCAGAGGCTATGAGAAGGAAATGGCTGGAAGATAATCTTGAAGCTTCAAATAATTACGAGCCTGTAATCTTTGATACATCAATAATACCCTGGTGGGCATGGATCAAAAGGATTCATCTTCCTGAAGCTGAACTACTAAATGGTTAATTTGCATCTCTTTTTGAGGATTGATACTGTATTGCAGTTCCGTCAACCCAACTTTCACCTCAGCGTTGATTTTAGGATTGTAAGTGTTATTCGAAATTTATATTCTTTTCCATCTAATTTTGCATCTAATTTTAGGATTGTATCTGTTTAGGGAGATTTTAGGATTGTCAAAATTTATACTGTTATCCATCTAATTTTGCATCTAATTTTAAGATTGTATCTGTTTAGGGTTGCAGATTTTAAATTTTTTAGTATTCACTATTAAAGTATTCACGAGGGTTGATGCAAATATTTTTTGTTCTAAACATCCTTCCATATTATAGTGAGACTGAATGTTTTTTGTTCGGTGCTGCCAATAGTTTTGAACATTGCTTGATAAGTTTTTTTGTTCGATGCTGCCAAATTTTTTGTTCTAAACATCGCCTGATAACTAAATAATCTTTTTTTTTTTAATGTTCGGTGCTGCCAATAGTTTTGAGTTATTGTTATTGTCGTATTGTGCAATGTTAATTTAGCACATAAGTCATTGGCTGTATAAACCACCTGAAGTCTATTTGGCTATATAAACCACCATCGGTCTTTTTCTTTTTTATTTTTCTTTTTATTTATTTTAGTTATTCAAATATGAGTTTTAGCTAAAATAATGTAAACATAATAAACACATTTTATTAAACACACATAATAAACACGTTTTAACTATTCAAAGCTGAATTTCGCCTTCTCATTCATGCCTAGAAGACAGAGACGACCATCAATTATGTGATACGGAAACTGATTGCATTTGTTGTGCCCAGTCAAGGATAACTCCAAACCTTAGACTATCTCATTCGAAATATTTACAAATTATTTAGTTAATCCATTGGGAGGGGGAAAAAATAGATTGATATATAAATGGGGAAAAACTCAATTTCGACGGTTTTTCTTTTTATTTTCCTGAGAAAAGATCAAATTATGCAAGCTACAGTCTGTATATATCTACTTCTAACAAAGAAAATGAAAAAGCACTAAAGATCTTAAATTCGTAATTCTGTATCTTAATTAAAAAAAAAGGTTAGGTGAGTAACATGTACCAAGCATTGATTAGTTGTTATTTTTGAATCAAGGGACTATGCCTATCTTAATAAATAAAGTTAAATATTTTCATACTATTAACAAGACAAGTTTATGCAATAATGCACTTAAAACAGAATAAGTGTATCGCCTTACCTTTATTTGGTTTGTTAATTAGGTTCAGTTTAGGATTATATTTTATTGGTCAGTTTACATTACACATGATGGGATCTAAGGTTGTTATATATTGCAAATTAAAGGGAGTTGAAAAGTATGTGTACGTGGTTCTTAATTAATTTGGAAAGAGATGGATTGGAATAAAATGGTTGGGAGGGAGGACGAGAAGGAATTTTGAAGAAAGTCGGCTTTTTTTCTTCAGTTGATATAACAGGGAGAAGGTGATGGATTATGTTTTTGTGAAGAAGATTGATCGAAAATTTAGGGGTTTTTTTTGTTGTGTGGTATGGATTGAGATGTCGTGGATGTGGATGGTGATCGCCATCGATAATAGAATATTAAGTTATGGAAGGATAATTTCATGATGCAATTTTTTTTTGTCTGTATGTTAGACAGTTACAGTATAGGCGAGTTGATTCTAAATAATTGTCTGAAGAGGGTGGATATGGACTGTAGGTGACTTTTTGCTTTCACTTTTTCGTCTCTCTAAATAATGCAAAACAATTTCATGGCTTGTTTCTCTTTCGCTTTCCTTCAATTTTCATTTTCAGTCGAAAAAGTATTTTAGAAGGGGAAATTATTAAGGTGTTTTACATTTAGCTTTTAGCTTTTTTATAAACTATAAAATCCTTTGTAGTTGTATGTAATTCCACATTGTAATAATCAGTTGCCTCTTTTTTTACCAACTTCGACAAATCCGGGTCAGCCAATTTCTCATAATAAATTATGGAGAACCCCTCTCTGATTCATAGTTCTATGATTAGGTGTGTGACACTGAGTAAGAGACAGCTGATGTGTCAGTTAAACTAGCAGAGTTTCTATTGTCGGAGAAATCTACTCCCAACTCGTAGTGCTAATAGCAGAAGTGCACCACAAGCAATAGAAACTCCCAAGAAATAAATGAACTAAGAACAAGCCACCACAATATATGGATCTCACAAAAACACAACCAATATGCAGAGATAACCAATACTTCTTATTCCCAAAGAAATACAAAGATTACAAAAGAGATTACAACTCTCAATCTCTCTCTCTCACCTTTGAAACACTCGACACAATCTCTCTTGAAGTTGGACAATGATAACGGCTCACCAAAAGATCATCAAAGATTAATAAACCCTAGAGTTTACGGCTATATATATAGCCCCCCAGGAAAATCCTAAAAGATAACCACAAATATAGCAATTGGGCCTTTAAACTCGTAAGCCCAAAAATAATCAGTCGCTGATGTCGATCGACTGCAACGTGTAGAACCAATCCAGAGAGCTGACCGGTCGACTGCACCCCCCTAGGTCGGTCGACCGTCCCCTCCTCTGTTGGACCTGTACACTCGAAGAACTCTAAGCATCCAGGGTCGGTCGACCGCAACCCTCCAGACTGCATTCTTCTACTTTGCTGCTTGTCTTCTCTTGCTTCTTTGTCTCCTTTTCTTCTTCTCCAACTTCAAGTACCACGTGCCTACGTGTATTTGAGGCCACAATTCCTAACATTTATAACATGAAAGCTCCTTCACCTTCTAAGCCCTAGCTGCTCAAATCATCCTCTCAACTTATAAATGCAACTGCGGATGCAATAGATGTAGGCTTCAATGACTACAGTTTCTAGAAGATAGATCATAGTTAATATTATGTTCGTATTTTTTACCTATTACTCTACCATGTCTCGATGAGACCGTACAACTTTCTTCAACAATTCGGAGGTGTCGCACATTAGATGAACTTTTATCTACCGTTTACCCACAACTAATTGTTATCGGCACTGTCACTCCCAAATATCTCACAGAGCGGACAATTCTATCAGCGAGAAATGATGATGTCAATTTACATTTCTCCGGGGCCAAAATTTATTGCTGCTGCATTAAATCTTTATCCGGGGCCAAAATTTACATTTCTTGGTGCAGATAAAATGTCTGAGGAGGATAGAGTTGATCGAAACATCACCAATCGATACCTTAACGAGTTTTTCAACTCTTTCGATCCTCCAGGGCTACCACCATTTAAACTCGAGCTGAAAGTGGGTTGCCCAATCATATTGCTGAGGAATGTTGCACAAAAGGATGGTATGTGTAATGGCATCCGGTTAATTGTAGTTCAGTGTGCTCAATCTTCGCGTGTAATTGAGGCTATGATTTTAACTAGCGATAAAGCAGGAAATTTAGTATTTATTCCAAGAATACCTCTAACCCCTAAACCTTCGTCTTCGGATCTACCTTTTGAAATGACAAGATGCCAATTTCCAGTTCGATTAGCGTACGCTGTAATGAAAAATAAAGCACAGGCCAATCTGTTGATATTGTGGGGATAGATTTACGCTCACCGATTTTCAGTCACGAACAACTTTATGTTGCACTCTCTAGGTGTACAAGTTTTGATCGTATTTTTCTACTCCTACGGGAAGATTGTTTGAGCTCAACAACAAACATTGTTTATCCTGAAGTTCTTTTATAGTTATTTCAGAAAATATAGGTAATTTTGATTGAAATATAAGTAACAAACATTTAGGACTAGGATGATCTTTCAATAAACTTGTTTTCATTATTGTTTTACTTTTGTATGACTTTCGTATTTGAACTGTAATAGGACTGGGATGCAACTGACATGGACCACAAATTTATAAATGCAACTACATTGATCAATTGGGGTTGCAATAAGGTAAATTGATATTTACTACAACTACACTCTATGTTTGCCCCGTTAATTGCCGCTAATTTAATGTTTTTTTTTCTTCTCAGATTGTCGTCTACACTCAGAACCGTTATGTATATATTGACAGTTTAACTTTTGGTAGGGTGATGAAGAACATGTTGGGTTCAAACCATTGAGTTAAAAGGCATTGTTCTGTTTGAAAGGTAATGGTTTCAAAACTCTTACTATTGTTTTCAAACTCTCATTGTTTTAATTGATTATTGTAAACTCTTCACTATTTGATTCAAAACTTTTACTGTTTTTTTAGGCTCACTGTTTTGTCCCATTTTTGAAGACTTCAATTATTGTGTTTTCCTACAACCCTGTAAAAAAAATTGGTCATTTGGTTGGTTGGTGTATATTATGGTGGAGGATGTAATAGTTGTAATAGTTGTAATATTTAGCATTTTGGGAGATGATGTAAGTATCTGTATATAATGATGATATACTATAGTTATCTTAATGCCCGTTCCCGCAAATTTGTGGAGTTGGGTTATGTGTTTTGTTTTTGAAAGGTTTTTCAAAGGTTTTCTAAAAATCCATTATGTTTTCAAACGAAATTTTTGCTTTTATTTTGTATCTTGCATTATATTATGATTTTCCCCCCAGACTCTTATATATATAATGCCTGTGTGATGTTGCTTGGTTTGGCCTAGGGAGGATTGATATTTATTGCCTGTGATGTTATATTTTTAATTGTTAGCAGAATTCCGTAAGGAATTGCTGTAAAATGGCTAATATTTTAGAGGAGACTCTGTCGAAATTATTACCAAATTTCCTAAAATCTATCATGTTTTCAAACGATATATTGATTTTTATTTTGTATCTTTAGTCATATGAAGATTTTTTCCCCTAGAGCCCTATATATATGATGCCTGTGTGATGTTGCTTGGATTGACCTGGGAGGATTCATATTGACTGCCTGTGATGTTAATTTTTTAATTGTGAGTAGAATTCCGTAAAGAATTGCTCTGAAAGGGCTAATATTTAAGGGGAGATTCTATCGAAATTTATACTACAATTTTAAAAATATATTACGTTTTCAAATGAAATCTTGGCTAATATGAAAATTTTAGAGGACACTATTTTAGAGGATACTATTTTATATCTTGGCTAATATCTTGGCTAATATCAAATGAAATCTATTACGTCAAAGTTAATATTAACTGCCTGTAAAATTTAAAAGGAGACCGTCGAAATTTTTACTAAACAACTTAATTAATTAATCATTCTTCGCGATGCATGCCGTAGGTAACAATTTAAAGGTCATTGTATTAGAAAACAATTAGGAAACAATAAAGTTTCAAAAGAGGGCTGTATAAAGAAGATGATTGTATTAGAAAGGTGGTTGTATTTGTTTACACTCATAAAAAAAATTCTGCCATGGTGCATATTTTTAATGGATGTGCTCACATTTATTGAAAAAAATCTAGGTTTTTGAAGAATTGGATAAGTCAATATTGAGAAATTGAGTGCGATAAAGATGAAAATTTTCTTTAAAAAACTGAAACAATTTAATTGTTAAAAAGGTATTGTTAAAGAGGTTTCAATTTAATTGTTAAAGAGGTATAGTGAATGACTTTTGATCTTAATTAGCATGTATAATGCATAAATTTATATGCAGTTCACACAACCAAATAACTCCAAATAAATTTATATGCAGTTCCGAATACGTGTCGTAGGCACGTGCCCACGGGCATACCTAGTCATTTTAAAAATTAAAACGATTCCGGAAGATATCCAATATTGGTATCATTTTAAAAAACTTGATGATGAATTAACAATGATATAATTATTATTTATAATAGCAAATTAATAAAATTAGTCTAAACAATAAATTCAAAAAATAATAATAATTGAATTTTGTTGTTATAAAAGAAAGAAAGATTCCTTTTTGCGGTTGAGAAATGGAAATTTGCAGTTCCATTTCTCAATCACCATGTTTTTTGGCAATTGGGACCCACAAATGGGGTCGGTTGGAGGGGTTTTTGGTAAAAATTTACCAATACATTCTTTTTTTTTAAAAGGAAAAGGTGGAATATGGCCACCCTGTTTCATTAATAAGAGCTTAACGAAACAAACCCAGAGTACTAGGCCAGATTACAAACTACAGATAGAAAATAAAACATACATGAAGCAACTTGACTCATACAAACAACAAATTCCTCCAAAAACCCTGGAGGGTGGGCCGACAAACAAGCTCGGTCCAGCAAAATTGTATGTATGTCAGTTTAGCTTCGTACACTGCCTCCATGACACATGCACACCCACCTGAAACAAGTTTGGCAAGATTCTATCACCCACCGAGCCCTGCATTCTCCTCGTTGGGGGGACCCCATCTTTGGGCCCAAGCCCCGCATGCAGAGTTTTGACAACAACCAAGCTCTGTCTATACCTCTTATCCTCCCACGATCTTGTAATAATGACTCCCTCACCAAAAACCGTATTCAAGGAGAGAGCCGTGAAGATGATATCTTCACCTCTCTCACGCCCTTGCTATCTCCAGTGATTTCTCACAAATACAGACACACATCTACCTAGAGTAGTGAGGAGCAACATCTTCACTCACCCACTCTCCCACTCTCTCTCTCTAAATCAGAAAACCAATACACGACCCAGCTGATTGAAGTATCACCTTCTCCTTTCGCCACAATGGGCGATGGCATTGGGCATCAACTTCCATTATGAGGGCGTAGTGGTGGTGATGCCCCGTCGACTGTGGTCATCAGGAGAAGCAGCCCGGATGCAGCCTCCCATAATCTCCTCCACTCTACCTACAAACGCGCCAACAGCTCCCACAACCACTACCAAAGAGAAATTCGTGCAGAGGATACCTTTACCTCTCATGTTTGTGCTTTCTCAGGCAATTTCTCACCAAACAACTATCTCGCTCCCCCCACCCAAGAGACCCCGCTCCAAGAGAGAGCTGTGGAGAGGATACCTTCACCTCTCTCACGCTCTTACTCTCTCAGGCAATTTCTCACTACACAGACACACACGCTGTAAGAGGTAGTGACCTAGGATGGAGGAAGCTCAATAGCGTGATAGTAGACGCTGTGAAAGCTGCACCGGTGACATCGTTGGACCCCCGAGAGTTGAGACAATAGAACGCACATCATGGAGGGACCCCATCTTCGGGCCCAAGCTCCACAATCATGCGATATAATACATTGCCACCCTCCCCACCAACACACTGTAAAACACAGAATCCCCTAATCCCAACCTAATCCCCCTCGACACCCCCTCTTCCTCCTCCTCCTCAAACAGAAAATTTCACTCGCCACAGCCTATCTTTACCTCAGCTTATATTTAACATTCATAGTAACATCTCCGAATCATATAAAGCATGACCATGACAAAGATGAAGGCAACAAACCATATTCAAGAAACATAACCCAATCAAATAAGCTGGACAATTATTAAATTGACAGCAGAACCAACAAACTCGAGATTAGGAAGTGACTTCCATTTTCATTGACACCTCCGGCGATTGATCTCCACCCCAGCAAGGACGGTACCGATTCTTAATTTAAGGAATGGTTGGGGATGCTCTAAGTCAGGGTTTTGGGTTGAGATTTTTATGCAGGTGTGCCTATAATGAATTTTATGCAACATGATAGTTTAGTGATTTTGTTACTAATGAATTTTATGCGACATGATAATCAAGCAAATTGATCAATGTGGGGGACTTTTTAATTAAAATTTGACGTGAGGGATAAAAGATACAGAAGCTACTGCAGTCCCTCCATCGACAAGATAGAGTCCCCTCCTCCTCTCCCGACCCTCGGCTACTCCTCCTGATCCATGCGCAGCCTCTTTTTTGTCCCCAAATAACCTGTCCAATCATTAATGAAAAGGGAAATTTTATTCTTTGTAGCAGGAAATTTCTGAATAATGTGATAAATAGGACAGGTAACGTCAATTTGCATATATTTTTTTGTGTAAATTCGTTTTTGACAAAATCGCATCTTTCGTGAAAAGCCAGATAAACACCTTGACTTTGAGGGGCACATTGATACTAACATTTAATCAAATTATACAAACCTTTTAAGTTTCAAACTGTATCAACAATTTACATACATTTGAATGTTTAATCAACTACTAAAATCTTAAGCACTTATTTTAAGACTTCCAACGAGCCATATCAAACATCCAATTAAGTTTAAGATCAAAAAAGAAAACCACTCATATATATTGTGCATGCTAAATAGATGATATAAAATGAAAACCCTATTTTTTGACTCTGTTTTTGTGAATGTATCACACCTTATGTAAAATGGCCATGTATACCATGGGATATAATGCCAATTTCAAAATTAGAAATTATAATCGATTAATTAATCAATTAAAGTTGTATACACTTACGGTCTTCCAAAATCCAATCAATGAAGATTGAGATATTGGAGAAACGCCAAAGTAAAACTTCAATTGTTTTGATGATTTCAACAATTTGAGAATATGTGATAACCTAAAGATGAAAGATTAGGTTCATTCCTTATCTAATAATCTTTGTTTCCAAAAATCCTTTTAAATACATCCAAAAAGCTATTGCATACACTCCCAATGCATCCTCATTCGCCAACATCCTCATCTGCTATTGCTTAAAATATGTACTAGTCTAAAAGTGTTCATTCTCCAATTGTTCATTGTGCAAATTTTTTGTATTATTTTCTTGTCACTCCTTATTTAAATCGAAATGTTTCAAACTCGTTTGTTTCCATTATGCAATAATGTGATTGTTAAGCCAGCTTTGCACTTTTCAGTTTTTGATCTTATAAAAATATTGTAAGATTTAACTCTAATCACATACTTTCTTTACAATTGTAAAGCAATTTTACTCAAAAAATAGTTTCATATCTATGTTTATTTATACTTTTTATGTTATCTTCAAATATTTCTTGATTGGCTAGTAATACTATTACGTGTTGACTATGAATTGAGCTCATTAGAACTTTATTTTTGATTCGGCAAGCACTTGCCCCGCAAAATATGAAATACCTAATAAAGTGAACAACCAAGTTACATTAAAGCAACATCAAGCAAAAAAAACCCTCCTCTTGGCTTGTAACAATAAACATATATATAGTAACTACATTTTCAAGCTTCTTATTTCGCTTCCCTCACAAGTTTCAAACAAAATCCACATATTTTGTCTATACTGTCTGTAATTAATATATAAGTGCAAGAGGTTAATTAGTTAATGAAAAGAAAAAGAAAAAAAATTTAGGTGCATGTATTTTTATTCTTTATTTTTTATTATCATTTTCTTTTCTTTTATTGTGTGTTTAATACATGTCTTCTGCGATGAGCCGATTCTCGTTCAAACAAAGTTTAACTTGCCACTATAGAAGGTAAAAGGTGGACATGTTTCAAAATATAGTATTTGGCTTTTTGCTGATGTCGAAACTGAGCCATATTTGTCATTGACAATTACCTATCTTTTAATGAACTACTAGTTAGAATTAGGGTCGGTCCTGAGTTCACGGGGGTCCGAGGCGAACTCCCGAAATGAGGTTCTCATACATACCAACAAAAAAACATATGCATATGTATAATTTGCCCATTTTCAAGGTAAAATAAGATATTTTATTATTACAATAAAGCATGATTTCTTTTTGCATTTCGTGCAGCAAACTCACTAATTAATTGTTCATTATCAAGCTTTTCTACCATTGCCTTCTCAATACATAGTAAGCATAATCCTTTCAATCTTTCTTGAGACATGATTGAACGAAGATAAGACTTAACAATTTTCAACTTTGAAAAACTTCTTTCTACAGAAGCAACAGTAACCGGTATGGTCAACAATATATATCTGATACGTGATCCATGCATATGGGAATATCCCATCAATCATTTGCAAATAATTAAGCACATCAATTGCTTTTTTTTTGCCTCTGCTGGTAGAATTATTCTGAAGCGCATCAACTCTAAAAAAAAATCATCCATATTAGCATCATAATGTGAGTCATGATGTAGAAAAGCTTCAAGAGTGACATAACAAGCTTTCAAATCATCATCATGTAGACTTCTCAATTTCTTCATATCAAACAACAAAATCAAAGATTTTTCATATTTATCAAATTGTTCAAACATGCTATTGAGTGAAGAAATAACTTGATCTACGATAGTTAAGAAGTAAAGATCCTACCATTGGGTAAAAAAAAATTAATCAATAAATCAACAAAAAAACCAGAAAGGCCCAAATAAATTAAAATCAATCAAGCACTAGCCCAAGTAATTAAGAAATAAATAAATGCCCAAATAATTAATTTTGGGGCCCCTAAAAATAATTATACAAATTGCAATTTTGCTTTACGAGCAAATTACATAAATACATGTACAAGGAGAAAAATAATTTGAGTGCCCCTAAAATTGGGAAAAATTCAGGGGCCCGAGGCGGCCGCCTCCCCTTCCTCCACTGAGGGGCCAGCCCTACAGAGTCGAGATCTATTTAACTATTTAAGTGGCTTTCTTTTGAGATGACAACAAAAGTGAGATGAAGATTTTAAACAACGTTTGGTTACACTAATAAGTTTCCATCATGTCAAAGGGTATATGGAAATTTTTTAATTGCGATATTGACCTGCTTGATTGTGAGGCTGCAGTTGGGAACTGCGGTATCTTCAAAAATGTATTTTTTGAGGTTGCAGTTCCCAACTGTGGCCTTAGTTCATTTCATATTTGGGCTAGAGAGACTTCGAGACTTAGGCAAAATTTTCTATCAAGTAAAAATTTACTAAAATGAACTAAGGCCACAGTTGAAAACTGCAACATCG
Source organism: Hemerocallis citrina (assembly GCA_017893485.1). Classification (NCBI taxonomy): domain Eukaryota; kingdom Viridiplantae; phylum Streptophyta; class Magnoliopsida; order Asparagales; family Asphodelaceae; genus Hemerocallis; species Hemerocallis citrina. Next base: position 244,671,620 of record CM030365.1, read on the forward strand.
AAAATACAAACTTTTTAAGAGGTCTGCAGTCTTCCCAATTGCGGTCTCACAATCAAGCAGACCACAGTTCGCAACTGCGGCCTTTGAGGATTGGTCTATCATCAAAATTATTTTCGAAAGTGCTATATTTTGAAAATTAGTTTAAAAAAAGGTCATTTCGGAAAAACAACTCTTAAAAACCACCTTTTGCCGTACTAGGCCACTTTTTGAAAGTATTTGCGATTTTGGGTCACTTTCCAAACTATTAACGTTTGTGGGCTAGTTGTTGCCATGTCAGCGGCGGCCGCTATTCTCATTAGCCGTCTATTCCTTTTGGAGGTCGCTAATTGGTATATAGCAGCTTTTTTTTACAAAAAATTAAAATTTTTGTTTACAGTCGCTATTCCTATTAGCGACCAAAGCATTTATGAAGTCGCTAATCAAATTAGCGACCTTAAATAAACTGTATTGAGGTGGTACTTGGTGAAATCTATAGAGGTTAACTTTTTATTTTATTTAACTTTGGTCGCTACTGGGAATAGCGACCACAATAAACTGTGGTCGCTATTCACACTAGCGACCACTGTCAATGTCTTATTCAAAAAAAATTGATGAAACAACTCTGATTTTATTAGAGGTTTCTACTGTCAATGTCTCATTGAAGAAACTACACATGCCAATGTTTCATTCAATATCATTGTCAATGTCTCATTTATCAGAGGTCTCTTTTAATGTCACTGTCAATGTCTCATATATTGCATTTGTGTTAGAAAATTTTTGTTGTGATCGCTAGTGTGAATAGCGACCACAGTTTATTATGACCGCTATTCCCAGTAGTGACCAGAGTTTTAAAAAAGGTTTGTTTATTTCAGAGAGCAAACGGTTTCTAGATTTTGCCAAGTGCCTCAATATAGTTCATTTAAGGTCGCTAATCCGATTAGTGACTTCATAAATGCAGTGGTAGCTAATAGAAATAGCGACAGTAAACACAAATTTGACTTTCCGTTTTTTTTAAAGGTCGCTATTTCTATTAGCGACCTCAAAAAAGAATAAGCTGCTAATGGGAATAGCGGCCTCTGTTGACGTGGCAGCAACTAGCCCACAAATGCTAGTAGTTTAAAAAGTTGGCCAAAATCGCAAATATTTTTCAAAAAGTGGCCTAGCACGAAAAAAAATCCGGGCATTCCCAGGCTATATCTCATAAATAATAAAATATTAATAAAGAACACCCCCAATTTAAAGAGTTTTTTGTCGTAATAGGCCACTTTTTGAAAATATTTGCTGATTATGGGCCAGTTTCGAAACTATTAGTGCTCATGGGCAACTTTGTGCCACGTCAGCAGCGGCTGCTATTCTCATTAGCGATCTCAAATGAATGTATTAAGACGCTTAGCGATTTCTAGAGAGCTTTTGCTCTCTTTGGAAGATTTTTTTTAAAACTGTGGTCGCTATTGGGAACAACGACCTTAGTATATATGAGGTCCCTAATGGGATTAGCGACCTTTAAAGAACTGTATTCTAATACTTAGCAAAATTTAGAGAGCTTTTGCTCTCTGAAAAAATAACAATCAATTTATTTTTGAAACTGAGATCGCTATTCCAAATAGCTAGTTTAGTTGTACAAAGGTCACTATTTGAAATAGAGACCTTTATTGTATTAAGGTCACTATTCCGAATAGAAGCCATAGTTGTGTGACTATTTTGCAAATTTGATAAAGAACAAGGAGATTGTGTTTTCTACTGAGGTTGCTATTGCGAATAACGACCTAAGTATACTAAGGTCGCTATTCCCAATAGCGACCTCAGTTTTTTTAAAAAAATTCCCATAGAACAAAAGTTCTGTAGAAATCGCTAAGCGTCTCAATACATTCATTTGAGATCGCTAATCCCATCAGCGATCTCATATATACTAAGGTCGCTAGTGGGAATAGCGACAACAAACAAAAAATTCAAAAAATTTTAAAACAAAGGCCCCTATTTTCATTAGCGACTTTCAAAATGAATATGTTGCTAATGAGAATAGCGGTCGCTGCTGACGTAGCACAAAATAGCCCACGAGCACTAATAGTTTCGAAACTGACCTATAATGACAAATATTTTCAAAAGTGGCCTATAACGGGAAAAAATTCCAAATTAAGGGGCGTTTGGTACAGGGATTTTTTTTAGTTTTCCAGGAATACCGACTTGGGAATCCTAAATTCCCATGTTTGGTACGCTTTTTTTGAAAAACATATTCCCAGGAAAGTAAACATTCCCAGGAATGTTTTTGGCTATGTTTCCCCCAAAAACATTCCCAACGGAATGGGTGGGAATCCTAGTTTCCCATGGATATGGAAATTTTTTTTATTTGAAAAGATTATTACATCCTCATTTCCCATATACAATATTAATAATATTATTATTTATTATATTAAAATATTAAAATATTTATTTTTATTATAATATAATTCTTATTTTAGAAAATATTTTTTACTATGAATTTATTAATAATTATACATTATTATTATTCTGAATTTAATAATAATTATTCTTAAAATATTTTTTGAATTTAAATATTATTATCAACTATTATTAATTATTATATCATTATTAATACAATTATTCCTAAATTATATATTATTATTATGAATTTATTCTAAACTTATTAATAATTATTCTGAATTTCTATTTTTATTATTATTTATTAATATAAATATTAAAATATTTTGTTTTTTTATTATAATATAATTATTATTTTAGAAAATAATTTTATTCTTAATTTTCTAAAATAATAATTATATTTTAAAAAAACAAATATTTTAAAATTTATATATAATTAATCTCTAATCTCTAATATTATAATGGGAGAAGGCCTTAGTGTCATTTGTCAATCTACCAACATGTGCAACACACGTATATAACTAATATAAAGGAGGTTACCGGTTCAAATCCTACATACGCCAGAGTTTTTATCTCTAATCTCAAATAATAATATTATAATGGGAGAAGGCCTTAGCGTCATTTGTCAATCTATCAACATGTACAACACACGTATATAACTAATATAAAGGATGTTTCATGTTCAAATCCTCCATACGTCAGAGTTTTTATTTTTATTTTTTTGAAATTATTAAAACATGCATCACAATAATAATAATAATAATAATAATAATTTATAAAAAAAATAGAATTAATATTAGTAATATCTATATTATAAAACACAAAGAAAGCTATCAAGTGGCTCTCCTTCAATCCCCAAAAAATCAAAGGCCCAGAACTAACCTCTCAAAACATATTTTCCCCCCTAAAAGTTTCTCCCCAAAACTCAAATTTAAATCGCCCACCCAAAACAACTCCTATATTTATTTTAAAAAAATTTATCTCTCTCTCTCCCTCCCTCTTCTATTCAAAAAATTAAGAAAATAAAAATTTTAAAGTTTTATAAAAATTAAAAATTTACAAAAAATTAAAATTTAAAAACTTTTAAAAAATAAAAAAAATCATATAATATGTTTTTTGCTGGATCCCCAAAAGTTTATCATATAATATGTTTGCTGCTTCAATTAATTTGCTGGATCTCCAAAACTATTTTATATGATCAAACAAGGTGCACCGTTCCGAAGACGTGCCGTAGGCACGTGTCAACGGGCAAACCTAGTAATTAATATTTTACAATTTATATATAATAAATAATAATAATTATAAATCAAAGAAAAATAATTAACATATACTTTTTTCAAAATATTTTAATTTTTAACATTTTAGTAATATTTTAATTTTTAAATTTTCATATAATTTATATTTAAGGATGATTTTGTAAATAAAAATAACATTCCTAGGAAAGATAACATTTAAACCAAATAGACATTTCTGAATTTAATGAATACAAATCTTGATGTTGATGTTGGTTGATGATGATCAAGATCTGATCGGACGGATCGGTGCGGATCTTGATGAGGATCAATATCAAGATGATGATCAATGGTCGATGATGAACTTGATGATGATGTTGATCAAGATGCGATCAACAGCTGTGATTTGAAGGAGCACCTGATGATGATCTTGATTGTGTTGATCAATGATCGGACGGCTATGATTGAATCAGATGAAGCTTGATGATGCAAACAGAGGAGCTTGGGTGGTGCACTGTGGTGTTCGACAGTTGGGGAAGCAGCAAGGGGCTGCGGCTAGTCGAGCGGCGATTTGAGGATGGGTTCAGGCAACTGATGTGTCTAATTTTTATATAAATATTTTAATGGAGGGGAGGGGAAGGGAGGGAAAGGGAGGGGAGAGATTTAATGAAAACTCTGTTTGGTTCAAAGGAGGAGAGGGGAGGGAAAATAATAATTTTCTTGTTTGGTTCACAAGGGGAGGGAATAGATTTTATAATAAAATTACTTTTATACCCTTTTGCATATAAGAGTTAGATGATCACCTACTGATTACATTGAATCAGCGATCACACTTGCCTACAATCCCAGTTGACCTTCACAAGGTCTTCATTCTTTAACTTATCAGGCTTCACAACTCCACCTTCTTATCACATTCATTAGATAAGAAGGTCTCCTCTAACATCCCATCTTGCTAATTGCTATGGGTAGTTAGCCGAAAACTTAATTCCCAAAGATATCAAAGTCAGCATTCAAAGTCCTCCCTAAAGTACGTAATATCAAGCATCCAACCTGGAACTCAATCTTGTTCCAATCTATATTGCTTGAAATCCCAAGTTGCCAACTTGTTTCATTTGTTTTGTTTTGCTTCCAGTGCATTAAGAAGACTTTGCAGATTTACTATTAAGAAGACTTTGCTCCCAAGTCAATGCATAGAACCACCAACCTAACATGCAAGATCAGTACAGGAATAAACCAGTTTTACTGTTATCAAACAAGCCTAGCTAGCTTCTGACTTCGAATAAATAAAATAATAATTGAACCTGTATGATCAACATATATACCTTACCAAAATATTGTTTGACTGCAATTATTTTCTTAGTGTATACTATTACTATATATACAAGTATATACATAGAAAATACAAGCTGAATTCCCTAATATTATTCCACATTGCATTGTTCTAGTGCAATTGCAATGGATCCGGCGGCTGACTCCAGTGGCAGTGGCGATAGCCCAATGGATCAGATTTATTATACTGCAGAAGTGGCAGCTTCAGAAGGACCACCACCACCACCAGTGTACCCCCCGACAAACAATCACTACCCAGTCACACCGCCACATCAGTATCACTACAATAATGTCATGGCAGGTGGGGCTTCGCCCTACCTGCAGGCTGCAGCAGCCGATAGGAGATCCTTGGTCTACTGGACTCTTCGATTGCAACCTCAATGAAAATAATTGTATGTAGTTCATGCATGTATCAATTCATGCAGCTTAAAGGGAATCAAGATTACCAAGTAACATTACCATAAGCCTATCAAATACATTTTTAACATTCCATTACAGGAATTATGAAATTTGGGAATCATTTCCCAAGATTCTCCGGAACCAAAAAAAAATCTCCCTACCAAAAGACAACTCATACTCACCTCACAGAATTCACAAACCCCAGCTACTCCGCAATGGCTCCATCCAAGTCCAACTACAACCCCACCACCAACATCTACAGCTCCCCTCGCCCTCCCCTCCCCTCCACCTCCTCCACCCTCTCCATGCTCCCCTTCCTCTTCCGCCGCGTACTCCCCTCCGTCCCCCACCGCCTCGCTCTCATCTCCTCCCAACCCAACCACCCTTCCTACACCTTCCTTCAACTCCACTCCACCATCTCCTCCTTCGCCGCCTCCCTCTCCCTCCTTGGCATCTCCCAACGCGACGTTGTCCTCCTCCTCTCCCCCTCCTCCACCCTCTTCCCTGTCGCCTTCCTCTCCGTCCTCTCCCTAGGCGCCATAGCCACCCCTGCCAACCCTGCCTACACCCTCCGCGAGCTTAAGAAGCAAGCCCAAGATTCCAACGCTAAGCTTGTCATCACAGTTGACTCTCTGTATGAAAAAGTCAAACCTCTCAACCTCCCCGTAGTACTGCTCACCTCTAAAAATAGTCAAAACTACGAAGAAACAGCTAATCTTCAAGTATACAACACCACCCTGCCGAAGCGAGATACTGTTCATTACTTTGATGAGCTGATACAAACTCCTGCATTAGAGTTTCAGCCTCCTGCTTTGATCAATCGGGACGATCCTGCCGCTCTTCTGTACTCGTCTGGGACGACGGGGGAGAGCAAAGGAGTGGTGCTGACGCACGGGAACTTCATAGCGCAGGCGATGATGGTGACGATGGATCAGGATTTGAGAGGGGAGGGACATAATATGTTATTGTGCTGTTTGCCAATGTTTCATATAGTGGGGCTGGCGGTGATTACTTACGCACAGCTGCAGAGGGGGAATAGTTTGGTGGTGATGGAAAGGTTTGAGATGGAGGCAATGTTGAAGGCGGTTGAGAGGTATAGGGTGAATCATTTGTACGTGGTGCCTCCGGTGATGATTGCGTTGGCGAAGTTGGGGGATGTCAGGGGTGTGTATGATGTGAGTTGTTTGACGATGATTAGATCGGGGGCAGCACCATTGGGGAAGGAAGTGATGGAGGAGGTGGCCAAACTGTATCCACATGCGCAGATTATTCAGGTACATTTTTTTTCTACTGATCATGTTAGGACTACTCGGTGTAGAAAACATGCACCAGCATGCACTGTTCACATAAATAAGTTCCTGTAATAATTTCAACATACATGGATGTTGTGCAAGTGCATTATATCTAACTTGTAGTTTATACTTCCTGACAGGCTTATGGCATGACGGAGTCTTGTGGACCCGTATCAGTTGAAAATCCTAAAGGAGGAGAGCCTCGCAAATATGGCTCCAACGGGCACCTTGCCTCAGGTGTTGAAGCTAAAGTCCTTAGCATTGATTCACAAAATCCTCTTCCACCTAATCAAGAAGGCGAGCTATGTTTTCGAGGACCAAGTATAATGCACGGTATAGTCTTCTTTCTCTAAGCTGCTTACTATGTCTTAGTGTTTATAGAGCTAGCTAGCATTCTGAAAATCATTATGGGAAACATGTAACTAACTATTGATTCAAATTTAACTACTAAATTCAAAATTTGAAAACTATATCCAGGGTATCTCAACAATCCCGAAGCCACTAAATTGACTTTAGACAAGGAGGGGTGGTTGCGCACTGGCGATCTTGGGTATATTGATGAAGATGGAGAACTTTATATTGTGGATCGCATAAAAGAGTTGATCAAGTACAAAGGTTTTCAGGTAAGCTTTGATATGTTAAGTTGAACTATCACCATATTTATGTGATATGGGATGTTAAGTTAAACTATCTCTAAGATTGAATAGAAATAATAGGATTAGGAATTAATTTAACTTCACATGAAAATCGACTATATTATACTATACTAGTTTATATAATAATGTCAGTTTTAACTCCTACAGATTGCGCCTGCTGAACTTGAAGGGTTGCTGACTTCTCATCCTGAAATACTCGATGCAGCTGTCATCCCGTACGATGAAATCAAAAACTCTCAAATTTGATATATAATTCAACTAAATATGTATTTGGGGCTGAATGTACCTTTAATATCTCTCTTCAGGTCATTGTTTTTTATTAATTTTTGCAAAGTAATAATGTTGCCACTTGTGTTTTGGAGCCTCAGGTTTCCCAATGCTGAAGCTGGCGAGGTCCCCATTGCTTATGTGGTTCGATCTAGGGACAGTTCACTCAATGAAGTGAATGTTAAAAGTTTTATTGCAGATCAGGTACCGCAAGATTAAATGGTTTCATGGACGATAACAGATGATTTTACTAATCCTATTAGCAGTATCTCTCTGCTTTATATATATCAATCCTCCTAGTTACTGATTCATTTTTTAATCCCATCTTTGTGCTGCTATTGTTAACAGGTCGCACCTTTCAAGAGGTTGTGGGGTGTGAATTTTGTGAAGGACATCCCAAAAGCTGCTTCAGGAAAAATATTAAGAAGAGTGCTTATTGATATATCCAAGTCCAAGTTGTAGAAATTTGTGCCCCGAAACCACATGTATAACGAAATTTCATGAGTGCTTCACTTCTCTTTCAAAAGTATCAGAGATATTATACGGGTAATGTACGTGCTGTAATAGGGGTACTATATATATGTAATAAGTGTGTATTGTAGACAATGAGAGAGTCGAACCCAAAGTTTTCATGGTATCAGAGCTATAGAGCTCTATATACTCAGCTGCTTCTGCTTCTCTTTCTCTTCCTTTTAATTATCAACCAGATGATCAAACCCAATGCTAAAGATCCGGCAACTCCACCTTTTACAGCTCTGATGATAGCTTCATTGTTACTTCTAGAATCCTGAAACTCAGAAGCAGCAAGTCGGAGGAACAATGTTCTTTCATCATCAGCATCAGCCCCAACTGATCCCAAAATGTCCTTGATGTTATCAGCTGTTTGGGTTGTGATTCCACCAAGAACCGCAAGCAAGCAAGTAGCGACAACCTTCATCTTCTCAAACTGTAGATTGAGCAGACGCCATTTCAATCGCCCTCAACATCAGTATATAGCCCTCATCATCATCATCTCCTTGAACGGAAACAAATAATCCAAGCTTTTTTTTAATCCGAGCGATATTTGGAACACAAGGTGTTTGATAAATTGACACAAAGAAATTTAAACCCAAATTGCAGCAGTCACAACTTGCCCACCAATTGTTTGGTGGAATTCCTGAACTCAACTCCGACACAATCTGAACCAAACCCAAGCCACTTCTCTCTTCAACAACCAGGCCAAAAATTGAAACCATTTGTTGAACACGTTTGAGGCTTGTGATCAATTATGAAAGGAAATTGCCCTATCATGCACTCTGAAGGCAATCAACCACGCCACATTGCACATGTAGCCTTTAATTCAATCATTGTCCAGATGACTGAGAATGAGCTGCAGCGGTTCCAACAATATCAAAGAAATGAGCAATATCACGCTTTTCGACAGTGGTCTTCTTAGTCCGTCACATTAGCAAGGCCAGGTATCACATGTTTAACCAATTCACCTCCAACATCATGGATAATAGATTCAGGTGCATCTGATCATATGACTTGGTATTCAAATATATTGGTATATTGTCCTCTGTTAGTAGATCATTTCATCCACCTATTAGACTTGCTGATGGTTCTACTTCTCCCGTTGGGGGGGGGGGGGGGGTCGGACATGTAAACCTTACTTCCAATTTACCACTTAGTTTTGTTCTTCATATGCCAAAATTTTCCTTTAACCTAATGTCTGTGAGTAAAATTACCAAAACATTGAATTGTTTTGTTACCTTCTTTCTTAATTATTGTGCATTTCAAGAACTTGAGATCGGGAAAACTATTGCCACAGGGAGTGTGAGAGAGGGTCTTTATCAGCTTGACAGAGTTCCTACCTCATTTGCATGCTTGAGTGTGTCTTTGGATTTGCATTGTCAGTTGGGTCATCCGTCGTTACAGAATCTAAAGAAGTTGAGACCTGAATTATCTTCTCTTAAGGAGTTATCTTATGAGTCATGCCAATTAGGTAAACACTTGCGTATGTCTTACCCTCCTAGAGTCAATAAACGGTCGAGTCGACCTTTTAGTTTAGTTCATTCTGATGTGTGGGGATCTTGCCCTGTTCAGTCTCAGTTCGGTGACTTTAGATATTTTGTTACCTTTGTTGATGACTATTCTCGTGCCACATGGTTATATTTAATAAAATCTCGGTCTAAAGTTTTGTGTATTTTTAAATTATTCTGCACCGAGGTGAGAACCCAGTTTGATGTTTGTGTTCAAATTTTGCGAAGTGATAATGCCAAAGAGTATTTTTCTTATCAGTTCCCTAGTTTTATGTCTACTTGTGGTATTCTTCATGAGTCTTCTTGCCCTTATACCCCTTAACAAAATGGGGTTGCCGAGCGTAAAATCGTCACCTGTTAGAGGTTGGAAGGACAATACTTATTCATAGACAAGTTTCTCAATGTTTCTGGGGGGATCTGTTCTTACTGCATGTCACTTAATTAACCACATACCCTCATCTGTGTTAGATGGTCAAACACCATTTTCCGTTTTATTTCCAAATGTTGACCAATTCCCCCTTCCTCCCAAAATCTTTGAATGTATTAGTTTTTTTCATGAAGATCGTTCTGGTCGCTCCAAGTTAGCTCCCCATTCTATCCGATGCATTTTCCTAGGGTATTGTCGCTCCCAGAAAGGTTATAGATGTTATAGTCCTGAGCTGCGTCGTCATTTTATCTCTGTTGATGTTACATTTCATGAGTCCCAACCTTATTTATCCAACACTTCCTCTGTTTTAACCCCAGTTCCCACCGATGCGACTGGATCTGAATTTCTATCCTACTCTAGACTTGTGGTATCTACTTCTACTGATTCTGTAACACAGTGCTCCCCAGCAATGCCCGAACGGCGTACAATCACTCAAGTGTATAAACAACGTTCGGACACCACTCCCTCAGATCACGCCATTGTGCCCATTGTCCCATCGCCTCAAGTCGATGAGACACGACCGTCTGAGCCTGCTACTATACCCCTGGTTTCCTCCACTGCACCCACACTATCTTCTACCGAGCATTCTGATCTTGATCTTCCTATTGCCATACGCAAAGGGAATCGCTCCACTGCTCATCCTTTATATAGTCGTCTTTCATATGCTCACTTGTCATATGCACATTATGTCTTTGTTTCTATTTTGGACAGTCACTAGGTTCCGAAGTCATTATCAGAAGCACTATCACATCCTGGTTGAAGCTAGGCTATGCGAGAAGAGATGTCTGCTCTTGAGAAAAATGGTACTTGGGATCTTGTTAACCTTCCATCTGGTAAACATTGTGTTGGTTGTAAATGGATGTACACAGATGGTTCTCTGGCTCGCCTAATAGCTAGATTGGTTGTTAAAGGTTATTTTCAGACCTATGGCATTGATTATGATGAGACATTCTCTCCCTTGGCCAAAATGCCTTCTGTTCAGATCATCATTGCCTTGGCTGCTCGATTTCATTGACCGCTCCATCAACTTGATGTCAAAAATGCCTTTCTCTATGACATTCTTGAGGAGGATGTTTATATGAAGCAGCCCCACGCTTTTGTTAGCAAAACTGAGCCCACTAAAGTTTGTTGCTTGAAACGATCTTTGTATGGACTCAAACAGTCTCCTCGTGCTTGGTTTGGCCGTTTCACTGAAGTTGTCATGAGTTTTGGATTGAGGATTGATAATGATCATTCCGTGTTCTATTGACATCATCAAGCGAAGAAAATCATTTTAGTTGTATATGTTGATGACATTGTAATTACAAGAGATGATCATAATGGTATTCGAGATCTGAAGTCATATATTCAACAGAAGTTTCAAACTAAGGATCTCGAGCGACTGAAGTATTTCTTGGGGATCGAAGTTGCTCAATCTAAGCAGGGAATTTGTTTGTCACAGAGAAAGTATGTACTGGACATACTTACTGAGAGCGGTATGCTAGGATGTTGGTCATTACACACTCCTATGGACTCAAATTCCAAGTTGTTGCCAAATCAGGGTGTCCTGATGGAGGATCCAGAGAGACATAGGAGGCTTGTAGGAAAACTAAATTATCTCACGGTCACTCATCCTGATATTGCATACTCAGTTAGTATAGTAAGTCAGTTTATGACGTCTCCCCATACAAGCCATTGGAATGAAGTTATGAGAATTCTTCAGTATTTGAAGAGCTCCCCTGGCAGAGGATTATTGTATGGTGATGGTGGACACTGTCGAATTGCTGGTTGGTTAGATGCCGATTGGGCTGGCTACCCAACGACTAGGAGATCCACCAATGGGTATTGTGTGTTTGTTGGGGGAAACTTAGTTTCATGGAAGAGTAAGAAATAAAATGTGGTGTCTCGATCGAGTGCTGAATCCGAGTATTGTGCTATGGCTGACCTTACATGCGAGATGACATGGGTTAAACGATTACTTACTGAGTTGGGGATTCTTCAGCATGAGCTGATGCGTATGTATTGTGATAGCCAATCTGCCATCTACATAGCCACTAATGTTGTGTTTCATGAACGAACCAAGCATATTGAGGTTGACTGCCATGTGATTCGCAACAAGATTAGTGGCACGCCGTATGAGCCTCCTCAGATAGAGGCTAAACATATTCGTACTGATTAGCAGCTAGCCGATGCTCTCACAAAGCCTCTTGCGAGAGCCAGAATACAGTTCATCAATGACAAGTTGGACATGTATGCCATATATGCTCCAACTTGAGGAGGAGTATTAGAGATATTATACGGGTAATGTACGTGTTGTAATAGGAGTATTATATATATGTAATAAGTGTGTATTGTAGACAATGAGAGAGTTGAACCCAAAGTTTTCAAAAAGGAATCACTGTTTAATTCAACTATCTGTTCTCCATTTTTAGTACCTGTGATTATGCAATCAGGTTCTGTTCATCGTCACTTGTTTTCAATTCTATCCTTCCTATTGAATTCTTTTTTAACCTTTTTCGTGAGTCTACTTGTTTTCTTGAGCAAAATGACTTACCTCAAACAAAGCTATAGTATTTAGCCATATAAGAAGGTATACCTATATGGTTATCTTGTATTCACTTCTTTAAGCTGTGCATGTGGTCAATTTGTTTCTTGGTATAACAGGAAAAAGACATGATCCCACACATTCTTGACTGTCTGTAACTGTAACTGTAAGGCATGTTTTTGGTACTGGTATATTTTACTTAGTGAAGATCAAATTGAAAGACAGTATGTAGGTAGTATTCAGCCATTTAGACATCACGATACATTCTTTCTTTTTCTACGAAACAAGTTCTATAAGCATGCAGAGGCATATATATTAACATAGATAATGCATACTATCAACTCCTACAAGTAGGGCATTTCGAATACAAGCCGTATTGGAATGTAAGAAGTGATTTTATGCATCTGACCATGTGATGTCGTAGTCTCCGACTTGTGACTGAGGGATCCCCAACTGCAGGTGCTGCATCAACTATGTTGTTGGGGCACGGAGGTTGGAAGTCATGATGAGAATCACAACCATTAACAGAGTCACACTCATCGACCACTCGAGCCAAAACAGAATTTCCATTGGCATTGATCCTAATGTTGTTCAAGCAACGGCTACCATGGTTATACCATCCTGTTGACAGAGCTACGACCATCTCAGAGTCACTGTGGTAGCTATTGTCACATTCAGAGGGAGAGGGGACTCCACCATCCCCACCCTTTGCAAAGCTATTAATAGTCAAGTGGGCATGTGTCTCTCCGGTAATCGGAGGAGAACAACGATATTGAGGATACCTTTGTCCATCCTAGCAGCAATCAGAGTCGTTCTCCAGGTTACAGTTGCCGGCCGATTTGCCAGGTAAGTCGCCGCTAGGACTGCAGGCACCCAATGGTGGAGAATGGCGAAAGCAAGTTGCTAAGTTGAAGGTTGCGACCAGCATAACTAGGACCGCTGCTGTTTGGATTGGTGCCATATTGATACTACAACCAAGTTACTAAGAGAGAAGAGAGTATGTTTTGCTTAGTCTGTTGTTTTTTTTGAGTATGTTTTGCTTAATATGTTGTTGGCCTAGGTATTTATAGAGTATGAGGGGATAATTAATTAAGATGTTGATTGAATGTGAATACTACGGCACTGATAATTATTTTGTAATCAATTAACAACATAATAGAAACGTACAGTGGATACAAGTTGCTGGATAGGTTTCTATTTTGTTTCTTGTTTTCCAAACAGAAACCAAGGTAGAGCGTGCAACTTAAGTTAGCTTAATCGAGGGAGTGGGATGGGCTGGTTTAGTTTTCAGTTTACTCTATCAGAATATTCTGCTGTCTTTCAAATGCAGATGACAAATTGATCTAGATCAAGTTAATGTATTTAGGCCAAGTAAAATTTAAACTTAATCCAGAACAGAAATCAGATCAGTAGCTACTGAGGTTTCTACCCTCAACTTGGCTTCAATTTGAGCTCCGGATCAGTGAATCGATGGATGCAATGATTAGGTGGTTACCCCAACAATGCTTACTGTAACTCTTCTACTGCTTGAAATAAAAATTCTCAGCAACGGCTTGTCTCTCAGGAGACACCGGATAAAACTGGAACGACAGAGAATGTTACCAAGTTCCCAACACAAAGATGACATGCACAATTCAAGAAAATGTTCAAAAGATTCCTACATGTAATTTTCACCCAACGAGCTTAGAGATCCCATCCTGCCACGTGAGTCTGCTTATCTAATCCTCCTAGATAGTTGCAGTCAAATTCAATTCATTAGAATGATATCTGCATGAAGCACTCACAATAATAGGGATGCCAGATAAACAAAATCTACACCCTCAAATGCAACCAAAAAAAAAAGTCTTCTTACATTACCAAATGCTTCAAAGTGTCTCAAGATATAAACATGACTTTCTAAGTTAATTCTCTAACCAGAGCATCCTGTGAATTTCTGAATAAGGTTATGAAGAGCTTTTATTTCTACAACAGTGGATTTACAGAACAATATAGGCCATCTGCGAAAACCAAATGAGTAATGCTAGACTGCATGATGTAAGAGAGAATTCTAATATTAAAGTTTCAACAGGTTACTCAATGTAAAAATATATAACATGATAAAAGCTAACAATAAGCATCTGCACAAATGAACTTCATGAAGATTATATAATTAAAAAGTTTTTATACGATAAATAGTTACTTTCACCTATCAAATAATACTCTCTACTCAAAAGAAAAACCAGCAAATAATTCTCTTCGATCTCCATCATCCATGGGAATAAAACACGACAAAAGAAGAGCAAACTAAACTTAAGCAAACCATGATTAACTTGAAATGTGGCTCAAGCACCCCACACCAGACAAGAATATAAGCATTGATTATTCCTTGCCTCATTCCATCTCAAGATTCATCAAAAACTGCTTTAGGAGACACCAATGTTGCGAAATAAGGAACAGCCTCACCTTCCGCCAAATACATGCACTTGCCAAAATTTCCAATGTTGAGATCATAACAGGCGAACCTTCCCACAAAACCTGATAATTAATAAAATTTACCCATCCCTCATTGACACCGGACTTTGGACACTAAACACCAGGTCCTCCATTAGACCTAGATCGATCCTGAGTTCCACCCAACTATGAGATTTACAATCTTCCATGAGCAGCAACAAATAAAGATACATCAGAAATCTCACTTTGAATATCAAATGATACTACACTTGTTGTGTTGGATTTATGTCTTGCATATTATGTTGGATAAGAAGACGATAAGACGATGGAGGAATCGAGACGATCGGAGACGGAGTGGAAGCAAGGGGAAACAGTAAGCAGCAATAGCAACAACATGTTGTGATCGACCGTCCTGAGGTGCGGTCGACCGCCTTACTATGCAGGAGTTCCCGAGAGGGGGACGGTTGACCAACCTTGGGGTGCAGTTGACTGAACACAACGCTGATGGATTATTTGTGTCAGGTCTTGGTGATTCGTGAGAAGCCCAACTTGCTCTTCAAGTCAGATCATAAGGCTCTTATTGTAGGATTTTCTCTTCAGGAATATCCAATAACTATTGTATCAACATATCAAACTAGGATTTCTCTAGATCTCTATATATTATTATTATTGGCCTCCATTGAGAGCCAAGAGAAAGAGAGAGAGTACTTTATTGAAAGAGAGATTGAGTGATTCTCTAATTATAAACAACTAGTACTTGCTGGTGAGGTTTAAGAGAGGAACGTGGTGAGAATTGTAATATTCTTGCATCTTCTCTAGTTGAATAACATCTCGGGTTTCTTCTCTCCCGGATTAAGGCGAAAGCCCTAACCGGGACAAACTTGTGTGTATTTTGGTGTGTTTGATATGATCTCATATGTGCTTGGTAGTTTGTGTTGATTGCATTGAATAACTCAACAAGATCCTCAGTCAGGTTTTCCTAAGAAATCCTAACAATTGGTATCAGAACTTCGGGGTCAAGGGTTTGTTCAAGTTCCTTGGAGAAGATGGCAGATCAGATCACGAAGATCAAGCGGTTCAAAAATAAGATCAACTTTGAAGTTGATCTCTTGAAGGTGGACATGCATGAAGTATCGGTTCAACAAGACTTGAATCTAGTCCTAGAAGGAGATAAAGGGAGACCAATCGGCACAAAGCAGGAGAATTGGGAGGAGATTTATTCAGAAGCCTTAGGTTTAATCCGTATGTATTCGATGAGCGAAGTCAGGTATAGGAAAAGTGCGGCGAGTCTTTGGGCGAAATTCAGAACTGACTGCTCGGGATCGTCATTAGAGGGTCGGATGCATCAGAAATGAAAGTTGTGGGATTTCTCAATGAAGAATAGTACCGCACTTCTAGATCATGTAGTGGAGTTCAATATGGAGTTATCTGAACTGAGGGCATTCAACGCAGATGATCTAAAAGTTTCCAACTCGATATATTCACCACCAAATTCATCCAACATGATAACCGTGCTAGTCGAGAAATCTACCAAGGAGAAGTTTTTCATAGCAGGTATGATCGAGGGGTTGGAGGAGGATGCACTTAGGAAGGAGAGCCAGAAATTGACGTCAACTTCTGTGAGTTGCTTGGAGGTGGATTGTACTTCGAATGGAAGGGAAAGTGTTTGTAGGGGTAAGGTCCGTGGCCACCAGTACAAAGGGATTGAGCATTACTTGAGAGACTGTTGCAAGCGGTTGAGTCAAAGGGGCACCAAATCCAGTGCCGCTGAATCAAGTGATGGCTTAAACAGTGCTTTTGTTTCAAGTCCTTTAGATGTGAATTATGGTTGTTCTTTTGATTCGGTTAGTTCTTCTCAAGTTTGCTCCGAGAGGGAGATGGTTTCTACTTACAAGTTTGCATCATGTCATTGTGTGAGAACGAATGTTGATAAGATTGGTGAAGTAATGGTTTCTACTTACAAGTTTGCCTCGTGTCGTTGTGTGAGAACGAAGATTGACAAGACTTGTGAAGTAAGGGGTGAGAAAACAAATGAGTCAAAGATGACAGACAGAAGGGGATACACACTAGAGGAAGGCATGTATATTCCTTTGATGAAGTGAGCCTTATATCCATGAGAACTCTTGAAGTAATGGACTACAAGTACACAGTTCCAGGTGGAGTTCGTTTAGTTTGAGAAAGTTATCGTAAGGTGATGAAGGGTGAGAGGGAGATTGAGCAGGGTCGGCACAACCTCTACCAGCTTTGGAGGAACAGAAAAATTTGCGCAAGTATTTCGAAGCCCATTGTTCCTAAAGCACCATCTAGTATGTCGTCACTAGAATCATTCGAGCGAGACTGCGATGTTCGAATATCGTCGAAAGGTGGAGAGAACCTTGAGGTAGGTGGAGTTCGTGTGGAGGGTGGCACCTCCATGATTACATCTACTGGGGTGTGCCCTTAATGGGGCATACAGTTGGAGAAAAACAGGTGGAGATAGATTCAACTAGCAGAGGAAGCCATCGAAACGAGTTGTTTGCAAGAAGAGAAGAAAAGAGTCTAGAAGTTTTTAAATCACACAGGTGTGGATTCATGAGTATGCAATCCAGGGTGGAGATTGTTGGGTTTATGTCTTGCATACTATGTTGAATAAAAAGACGATGAGACGATGGAGGAATTGAGACGATCGGAGATGGAGTGGAAGCAAGGGGAAACAGTCAGCAGCATTAGCAGCAGCAGGTTGCGGTCGACCGTCCTGGGATGCGGTTAACCGCCCTACTATGCAGGAGTTCCCGAGAGGGGGACGGTCGACCAACCTTGGGGTGCGGTCGACCGAACACGGCGCTGATGGATTACTTGGGTCGGATCTTGGTGATTTGTGAGAAGCCCAACTTGCTCTTCAAGTCAGATCATACGGCTCTTATCGTAAGGTTATCTCTTCAAGAATATCCAATGGCTATTGTATCAAGATATCAAACTAAAGTTTCTCTAGATCTCTATATTGTTGTTATTGGCCTCCATTGAGAGCCAATAGAGAAGAGTACTTCATTGAATGAGAGATTGAGTGATTCTCTAATTGTAAACAACTAGTATTTGCTGGTGAGGCTTGAAAGAGGGTCGTGGTGAGAATTGTAATATTCTTATATCTTCTCTAGTTATTCATCTCGGGTTTCTTCTCCCCCGGATTAAGGCGAAAGCCCCAATCGGGACGAACTTGTGTGTAATTTGGTGTGTTTGGTTTGATCTCATATGTGCTTGATAGTTTGTGTTGATGCACCTCAACCGGGACAAACTTATGTGTACTTTGGTGTGTTTGGTATGATCTCATATGTGCTTGATAGTTTGTATTGATGTACTCCAACCGGGACAAACTTGTGCGTACTTTAGTGTGTTTGGTATGATCTCATATGTGCTTGATAGTTTGTGTTGATTGCATCGAATAACTCAACAAGATCCTCAGTCAGGTTTTCCTAAGAAATCCTAACATGTTGGTCTGGGTATGTCATCTCCAGCAGGTTGCGTAAAAGTCGACAAATAAATTGTTCTGCCCCTGACAACGACAGGTGATTTGCCGTTCATCTCTCTAGAAGGGTTTCTCTCTCTAGAATTTCTAGAGAGAGAAGCTCCCCTAAAAAACCCCAAAAAAGAGTAACCCTAGATCGAGAAACTTGGGGGGCGGCGACTAGGGTTCGTCGCCCCCCTCCACGTCCGCCTGCTCCCCTCCTCTCTCTCCTCCTTCATCTATTACGCCGCCTCACCTCTTCCCTCCTCCGCTCCTGATACTCAACCACCGGCTGCCGTTCATCTTCATCTTTAGTTATGGGTCGGTCGCAGGGGGTGGTTCCATTGACGGCAGCGAAACTTGGCCTCGGTCGCAGAGGTCATGGGTCGGTCGCGGAGGACCAGAGGTCAGCCTCAGGGGGTTTTTCCAATGACTTGGGTTTGGTCGCCATTGTCGGTCAGGGTGTCTTGGAATCATGGTCTTGGGTCATCGAGTTGGTCATGGAGTCGATGGTGGTGACGACGCGTCGATCTCTGTGGGGTGGGGTGTGGGTTCTAACCATTCGGTGGTAATCATGGTCTCGACGGTGCGTCTGTAACACCCCGTGTTAAGAATGTATACATATATAGATAATTAATACAGGTACCCTATAGTGTTTCCTATAGGGGGGTTATATGAGATTAATGGATTGGGTGGGCCCCAAGAGTACAGCAGAATTGCTGTGAGGCCCTTTCCACGTCTGTAACACTCTAAAAAAATTATTATATTTTTATTTTATTTTTTTCTACTCCTTATTCAAATTATCTCTAACATATTCTATTACTTATCCACACCATTTTCTAGAAAAATAATCATAGATTTTTATTAAAAATTTTGGCAGAGTTTCCCCCGAAATATTAGCCCTTTTTCAGAATTTTCTTATGGAAATCTGCAAACAAACACAAAACAATATACATGTAATATTTTTCAACCCTCCCCAGACCAAATCATTCAACAACACACAGGCAATAATATATAGGGCTTTGGGTGCATAATACTTCATAACAAGTAAGATATGAATTAAAAACCAAAAATTCCTTTGAAAACATATATGAGTTTTAGAAAAACTTTCGAAAAACCTTTCAAAAACCAACCACAAAACTAGTACTCCACAACGAGGTGGTTACGGGCTTTCACACTTCATCACAGCACTATATATATCTTACCTCTTACAGTTTTACACACAATTTTCCATAATACACCATAATACATCATTCTACTTCCATTTCTACATATAATACATACATACACATACTCCATTATACTACAAGCAAAAGTACAACTACCCCGACTACAACAACTATCTCACCTTGCTGCTATCAGAACCTGCAGAGGAGTTAGAGTCATCCACCCTCAGGGAGGGACTCCCCTAACCCCCAGAAAACAACAGAGGTTAGTCATGTCGGGTGTGAGTATAATTACTAGTTTAGCAAATAAATCAAACTGTATAATGAAAATAGTATGAACTTACGAATATCCAGATAATAAAATTCAACCTGAAATCTGAACATAAAAACATCATAAATGTGACTTTAAATAAAAGTACTCTTCTAAATCTGTACCCCTCTATATATCCATAACCACTCTCACTACCTTGAAGTTGTGCCTCGGCAAGTAGTTCCCACCATTTCCATAGAAATAGAGGGCGGGTAGTTCCTCGGCACAATTTCAAGGCATAACAACTTATATCGACTCATATCACTCTTATCTTTAGTTCTAAAATCATTCCCATATTCCTCACTTATCACACATCATTTTATGATCCTACTAATATCATGTATCACTCTACTTTTCTTTACTTCTCATACTCGTTTCCATACCACAAATTGTTTGAGTTATTCACATTAATATTTACATACATAATCCTTCATGATTAATCTCATGCACCACATCATATTAATTTGTATAGGTAACTCCTTCACCTTATACTCAATACAAAACACTATATTAATCCACATATAACTCCATCACTTTTCATTCTTAATCCCATAACACAAATATTCATCTTTTCATAATTATCTTCACATCACCACTTCTTTATTTTCATATATAACCATATAATGCAATTACCTCATTTTCATACTTATATAACCACACACTTCATTTACCATTCATTTCCATTTACATACTCATGACTCATATTTCATAACATCACACTCATCAATCTTACAACATACTAATATTTATTCTCATCACATAACTTCACATTCATTCCATCATATAATATCACATACATTTTTTCTTGCACCCTTATCACATGTATTTATTTTATTGAGTATTATCAAGTTCAATCATATCTTATAACACATCTCATCACATTCCGTAATAAATTCACCTTCCCTCTTATTATATATAACAAATTACCTTCTTTTCATTCTACTTTCTCGTATAGCTTATTGGAATGCTCATTCTCATTTTATTGTATATTTTACTTAATAATTCATTTTTTTTATCTCATCATACAGCTCAAGTTAATTTTTATTCTTATTAATAATATATCTTTCTTTTATTTTTGCTTACACCTCCTATTACACTTTACTCTTTCATTCTTACCAAATTATACTCCGCACCCCAAACATAGTTTGGGTAATATTACACCGCACCCCAAAGCTGATAGCTTGGGTAATAATCACCACACCCCAAGTAGAACTTAGGTAACACCACATTATATCTCAAGCCGATAGCTTGGTTATCACTTTTCTTTATTTTTATTTTCATCTTACAATTTACTTTACTTTTCATTTTCATTTCAACAATACCACTATCAAATCAACAACCCACCGATTCACCCTGAGAGTTGTTCCAAGGCAGGTAGTTCTCACCATTTACATGAAAATAGCTAGCGAGTAGTTCCTCGATACAATTCCAAGGTGGAGCAAACTCATATAATAACATATTTTTAGTTTGATAACCATTCTCATATTCATCCCACAATACTTTACTTCATGTTTCACACTCATACTACACATTACTTTATTTTCATTCGTATAATATATATATATTTTCTTTACTTCTTAGAAATATTTCCATATTGCAATTTCTTCAATTTCTTCATATTAACTCACATACATAACTCCTTCAATTTTTCATACTCATTAATCTAACACCACATCATTACTTTTCTTATTTAAACACTTAACATAATTTTTTTCTCTATTTATAAATCTTCTCATAGCACAATATCTTTGTTTTATATTTATAATTATACAACGCAATTTCTTTACTTTACATACTCATTTAACCACATACTGCATTTACCATTCATCTTTATTTACATTCTCATTACTCATTTTCTTTAATGTTCATCTTCATTCATAATTACATTTTCTTTTACTTTTTATATTCATCCGCTTCACACACTTGCTTTACTTTCTCACTTCCGCTTCCCATTAATTACTTTCTTTTCTTTCTCATTCACATTTCACACCATATGCTTTCTTTAATTTCTCGTTTACTTTCGCATGTTCATTTCACATTTGTTCATTTTATTAATATGTCGACCAGTGCCCACGTCATCACCAAACTGAAGCCGATAGCTCAGTCAAAACACAAATCGCTGCCCACCAAGGGTCTTACACATCACATCGCTGCCATACAGGTCTTACACAACAAATACACATCGCTGTCATACAGGTCTTACGCATTAAAATCACATCGCTTATTCCATCACATTATCACATATCATCTCATCTTTTATCTTGTATTAACGCATTCGGTGTTCACCACATTATTATCTTCTCATTATATCACATATATGCATACACCACGTTATTTAATTTATCAGATTATTACACCATATTAGTCAACATAGTAAAACCTCATATATATATATATATATATATATATATATATATATATATATATATATATATATATATATATATATATCATTTCTATTTATCATTCGTATATTATACATATATCAAACTCCAATTACTTCATATTATCATATATATCCAATATATTACTCAAAGCACCAAATATTCATACAAATTCACCATTTTCTCTCTTTTATATCCCCATATATATATATTATTCCTTTATACCTCCATATATAAATAAGGGGTGCTTCAGTTGCGCACTCTTCGTTACACACTCCCCGTGCGCACTCTCCCTCAGCCCTCCGATTTCGATCATGATCATGATCAAAATCGGAAGGCTCTCCTTTTATCCGCTCTCTCACTTAAGCTGAAGGGGTTTTAGAGTAATTTCCCCCTTCACTTTCTCTCAAATATCTCCCTGCTCCTACCTTCACTCTCCCCGATCTCAACTCTCTTGATCGAAACCCTAAATCTCTCAATCCCAAACCCTAGCTCCAAAATCTAACGACCCACACTCCAAATCGAAACCCTAACTCCGACGATCTCTCCCTAATCTCTCTTACTCTTCGATTTCGACGCTCCTCTTCCTGTGTGGTGTGGTGATATTCCCCCAAATCACCGACGTCCTTCTCTCACAGCTCCAAAACACGAACCCATCTCCACCCGCATCCAAATCCTAGCTCTGAAACCCTAGATCCGCCCCTCCACTTCGATCTTCTCTTCTTCTGTCGCCTACACCCCTTGTCGAAACCTCACCTCACATCCCTCTCTCAATTACTGCCATGAACATTAGTTCAGATATATTTTTTTAAACATTTTGTTACTATTTTTTTTTCTTTCAAATCCCGTTATTCTGGTTAGTTGCGTGGTAAATGTGGGTTCTTAACAGGAGGTTTTTTGTAGTATTCACAAAAAAAATTCCTTCAAAAACCTACCTATCCAATCTCAATTGAAGGTGTATTTGTAGTTAGTTGTGTGGTGGACCACACAACTAAGAATTCTTAAGGGGGGTGTCTGTAACACCCCATGTTAAGAATATATATATATACTAGGTTTCCCGTTGACACGTGCCTACGGCACGTCTTCGGCACGGTGCATCTTGTTTGATCATATAAAATAGTTTTGAAAGTCTAGAAAATTAATTGAAGTAGCAAACATAGAGCAAAAAATATATTATATGGTTTTTTTTAATTATTTTTAAAGTTGTTAAATTATTAAATTTTTAATTTTTTAATTTTTAAAAAATTTTAAATTTTTTTATTTTCTTAATTTTTTGAATAGAGGAGGGAAGGAGAGAGAGAGAGAGAACAAAAAATAATTAAATAAATATAGGAGTTGTTTTGGGTGGGGGATTTGAATTTGAGTTTTTGGGAAAAAATATGTTTTGTGAGGTTAGATCTAGGCCTTTGATTTTTGAGGGGATTGAAGGAGAGCCACTTGATAGCTTTCTTTGTGTTTTATTATATATATATATATATATATATATATATATATATATATATATATATATATATATATATATATATATATAGATATATAGATAGATAGATAGATAATTAATAGAGGTACCCTATAGAGTTTCCTATAAGGGGGATTATATGAGATTTAATGGATATATATATATATATATATAGATAATTAATAGAGGTACCCTATAGAGTTTCCTATAAGGGGGATTATATGAGATTTAATGGATTGGGTGGGCCCCAAGAGTACAGCAGAATTGTTGTGAGGCTCTGTCCACGTCGCTGACGTGGAGGGGGGGTCACGTAGGGCGCAGGAGAGTGAAGGAGAGCATACTGCTGCCGTTGTTCTCTTCGTGGGCTGACGTGGGCATGTGGGGCCCAGGTTTGGGGCTGCGTGCTCACGAGAAAAGGGAGGATAGATGTGGGAAATTGATCCCATATCAGGGAGGATTGTGATTAATTGTGTGTATATATATAATTGCATGGGATTGGAGGTCACCAATCAGCTATATCACCTTTTATAAGGCAAGCCTGTGGTGGGCAGTTGTTAGAAAAATCGCTGTTTCGGGCCGGGGCGTTACAACGTTGATCTCTGTGGGGTGTGGATTCTGACCAATCTGTGGTCATCATGCGACTTCAATCTGCAGTGGGGGGTCTCGAATACGCAGCTTCAACCTGCGGCAGCTTAACATGGCAGGTATACTCTCTTTGGCTTTGGTTCGATGATGGAAGGTGAGGAGTGAGGACGGTAGAGGAGTATTGGGCGTGAGTCTGATGTTGGGACGTGGAAATGAGGAAGACGAGAGTGGTGATCTGGTGGTGTGTGTGAGAGAGAGGAGAAGTGGAGGACTCCCTAATATCCAATCTCCCCCCCTAAATATCCTAATTACAACTGATTTACAATTACCAGCGAAATGTACCCTAGTTGGTGGGGCGACAGTAGTCCGGCAATTTTATAGTTTGGGCTCTACTTTGTTCAATTCAGGTCAAAGTGAGGGGTGACTAAGGTCTCTCTCATGTTAGGGGGCTTCGAGGAGGTGATGGCGTTTTTTGAGCAGTCAGGAGAGAGGACAGCCTTCATTGCGAGGTGACAGTGAGAGTCAACGAGGGTCAAGCGAGGGGATGAGAACCAGAACTCAATCTGTACATGGAGTTGTCAAATTAGTAGAGTGTCTGCGGTCTCTCATATGGTGCTTGAAGTTGATGTATGAGTCACTGCTGGGGACGACGGAGGTGTCCGTGCGAGCGACGGAGGAAATAAACGGTGTACAAGCGAGGGACTGAGAGAGAGAATGAGCTCAAATTGGCACGAGAAATTGACTTTGACGATGTCAGCCGATCAGTAGGATTAGATTCCGTTGTAGTTTTTGTTTGTTGGTTGGGCTGTATTATGAGTTACATGACCCAGCCTGTTGGGATCTGAAATTCATAAGCTTTATTTTTTGTTGTATGTTTTGCTAAAGTTTTTTAATAAAACGCGGAGGTATTCAACCCGACGTGTTTAACGATCAAAAAAAGAGAGGGGGTTTGCCCTGTAAAATACAGAGCGGTACCTCTCCAATGTATCTCCAAGTTTGGGAAGAACCTAAAGTAAGTATCGATCGATAACATCCAATTCGACCTTCTGTATACATTCAATAATTGTTTAGGCTTTTGCTGTGATAATGGAAGAGCCCGCACATCTCTGTTTTTGTGTATTGAAGCATCATACACCAGCACTACGTAACATGTACGGTGGGAACCTCGTGGAAGTTTTACCAATTCACTGGTGATCGGATTCACCAAATGAAAGTCGTGTCGTACGTAGACGTAGTAGATGCCATACCAAACCATGGAAACAGTTTGATATATATAATAAAATGCCTCTCTTGCAAAACCACCTACATGAGTTACATCAAACAGCTTATAATTTATCTTCGCCAAAATAATGTAGTGAGTGAGATTTAGAAATATGATTAGTTGGTAAAAGTTAATAAAAGTTTTAAGATTTTTATTGCTTCATTCATATAAATTAGTTGATTTCTCCATATTCTGCGTTTTTTTCAGAAGTAGGTTATAAACCCAATATTATATGTGACATCATCAAATTAATCCGCGGTTGTGATCTACTTTGGTTTCCTGTGAATCACTTCTGACTCACCGATGTGGCATGTCCAAAAAATATTCAATTCAGATTAATAATTAAGTTTATCGGAGGCCGAATCATATAAATAAAGTAACTACTATATGTATTTCCATTTTGGTTCCTCACAAATATGTGGGGTAGAATTAGCCTGTCCAATTTAAGGATGGTGCAATGTGCACAGTATTTTCTTTGTTATTATACTCAAGTTAAAGAAAATTAATCATGGGTTCAGAGTTAGGGATACCTAACATGCCTTTCATGTACAGTGCTGGAGATGCATCGACTATGTTGTTCGGACAGGGAGGTTGGAAATCGTGATCAGAATCACAACCATATGATATACCTCAGGATCGAGTCACACTCTCATCAACCACTTTAATTAGCTAGCCGAAACAGAATTAATTTCCATTGGTGTGGAGGCACCGACTACCATAATATGGTCGTACCATCCCCCAGTGGATCAATACTCAATAGAGCTACAACCATATACATCTCACTATGGTAACTGTTGTCGCATTCAGACCGTCGTCACCCTTTGCATGCGAAGCTGTTAATAGTCACATACATGTGAGCTTTTGTTTCCCATCCTTGCAGCAGCAATCTGCAGTCCCACATTTTCAGGATTGCAGTTGCCAGATTTTCAGCAGCAATCTGCAGTCGTACATTTTCAGGATTGCAGTCACTTGTGAACAAAAGTTTATTGGAATGCAATAAGCCAATAACACAAAATTATGATTACAGAAAAACATAAATTCATACCACCAGTATGTATGAAAGAAAATATGACTGAAAAAAGATTTAATTTACATTAACATGTATTTCCATATCCATTCCAACAATGGGTTAGTGCCCTCTGGATATACTCCGGAAAACAGTGAGCCACCTTGTATGTTTCCAACTATCTAGAGCAGAAGAGCAGAGATATCCTCATTCATTCCCTGTTGTTACTTTGTACTATACACGATAAATAAAATGAATATAGACGCGAATGAGATGCAGCAGAAAATGACAAATAAAAATATATAATATCAACTGTCAGCATTGATGCTTCACCCGGGATTTTAGTATTCCTGGAATGGGAGGATAACTGGGCACACTTGCCGATGAACTGGGCAATGTAGGTTCTGGCAGTTGAGCTGGAAACATGCCCTGTGTGCTTGAGGTCTCGCCTCCATTTGAAGTAGGCTCTTTGTGAGCCTCATCATTCTGTTCTCTATCACAGAAACGCATTGCCTTGATAACATGGGAGTCATCATGTAACTCGAAAGGGGTGCTGCATTTATGATTTCCAAAGAGTAAATCAGACAACTAATTATCATGTAAGCTTTATATTAACCAGATCTAACATCTAATTTGACAATCATTGCTGATAACCTTGCTAATAGCTAATATGCGAATATGTGATATGACTCAGCAATCGCAGTTTTTGTTATACTGGACTTGCATTATATAAAGCTTTCAAATTTTAGCCAGAGAACAGCTTTCAATGATTGCTTGTTAGTAAAAGGAGTAAACATGGATCAATTCTTCTTGAAGATTCAAACAAAGAAAACACTTTAGAAGCAAAAAGATCGACTCTAGGGACCAAGAAATTGTGAAGAGTTCTCATCTACTTACCTATTAAAGTCAAAATGCACCAGCTGCATATCTTCTGATATTTCTACCTCAACAGTTGCATGTGGACGAGTCTGTATATACAAAATGGAGAGAGAAGATAGTTATGGCAAAGCATAGAATCAGTCATTTCAGAAAATTCTGAAAATCAGGTATACACAGATGAACGGGGACAACAGAACAACAAAGTCACTACTCTGAAATAAAATAAAATCTCTAATATTAGAGCATCCACAGTGGTGTTTCTCATTTGCTATAATATGGCATCTACAGTAATAGCAAATAGGGAGCGATGCTGCAGTGGTCATTTGCTATATCTTTCTCATTTACACGAGAGACGGGATATGATATCCCGTCTCTTTTTTTTATTTTAAAAAAAGCGCTGAGACGGTATATGATGTACCGTTTGTTAAATTTTTTTTATAATTAAATGAGAGACGGGGTATCATTCCCCGTCTCTTTATTTAAAATTATGAAGACTTGGAAGGGTATCTTTCTCATTTGTTATAGGAAGACTTGGAAGGGTATTTTAGTAAACTTAAAATTATCCAAGGAAAAAAGAAAAAAAAAATTAAAATCCTCCCAAACGGGAGATCATATCCCGTTTGAGACAAACGGGACATGATGTCCCGTTTGAGGAGGGGGCGCGTTTAAAATAAATAAATAAAAAAAAAAAAGGGTGAGAGACGGGGAAACATATCCCGTTTGACCCCGGTGTGTAATAAAAAAATAATAAAAATTGACAGACGGTATATGATATACCGTCTGTTCATAAAAAAAAAATATTAAAATTTCTCAGACGGGGAATCATTCCCCGTCCTCTATAATATGAGAATTCTCAAATCGTTTCTCATATTTGAGAAACAGAATAGCTCCGTTTGCTAAAAAATGGGAATATGAGAAACCATTGCAGCGCATTTTTTCTCAAAAAATGGCAAACTGAGAATTATAGCAAACCACTGTGGATGCTCTTATAATGGGAGAGTTGGAGTTGTCATTTGTAAACATACAAACTCGTGCATCACCCGTGTATAGCTATTATAAAGGAGGTTTCAGGTTCAAGCCCAAAATACATCGGAATTTTTACTTTTGAAAACTATATTTATTAAGACGTGCATTGCACGTGTAAATTACTAGTAAAATAAAAATCAACCACTGTAATACAAGATGCATCTCATGCTAAAAAGTAACCTAAGAAATATTCAGGGGTGGACGGACACTGAAGAGCGTGGGGTGACCGCAATGAGATTTAAATCTATGTGAAACTGTAAGTAGCAAGAGCTCTAAACATATAATATATATTTGTTAGAAGATGTAGTTCAAAAGCTGCGAACAGCTTAGTTGGCTGGGTGTTCCTGAATCTCAGCAACAGGTTCTTAGGTCAAGTCCAGCTACATTCTTACATTCTATTTACTATTATTTTTTGGTTATTACGAAATAACACAAGGGAATAATCAAAAAAATTATAACAAAAATAAATTACTACACTCGGCCTACCTTGAAAAAATTCAGATCCTATTTACTATTATATATAGAGAAGAATTGTGCCAAAGAACCTCATTCTTTATTGCATGTGAAGCCTACCACACAAGTGATACATGTATTTGTCCCCTTATGTATTGAGATCTGTAAACATCAAGACATGTTTTATACTTAAAAAAGTAGTGAAGATTTTTCTTTGTAGTGCTGTAATATGCACCTTTATAACAATCAAATATAATGTCTTCTTTAAAAAACTTTTTTTTATTTAAAATCCTATCATACTAAAAATTCCTTCGGCTGCCACTGGATATATTGCAAGTATATAGCTTTTCTTTGTTTCTCTTGGCACGATACCAGATACCTCTACATGTTATGCACAATATTAAATATATAGACAACAGTTTGTATCTTTTGTACAAATGAAACCTAGATACTCGCACAAATTGTTTCCCCATTTGTGCTGTGTAATGAAGCAACAAAACGATAAATTTAGTTGAAACATGATGCATTTCAGAACTAAAGCCTGACAGATGCATCTGTACTTGCAGGGTACTTTAGGTTATAGATTGCTTTCATCAGTCATTTAATCAATTACTGGGAATTTGACTTATGACACTTCCTAAACACTCCAGTCAAACTTCAAGTCAACAAATTTCAGGTTGAGCTCTTATATACAAGACCTAAACCCCAGATAGTATATACATTGATGCATGTTTGCATGCATATCTGTAAATAAAGCTGTATCCCTCCATCTCATTTGGGCCCACATTCGACACTGGCGAACATGCATCCCATGCCAGGTCTGAGATACACCAATTGTATCAGATGTGGAATTTGCCAATTAAACTTTCAATATGTCCAAAACTTCCAATAGAGACTGATACCTGATATCAATACCAAAATTTTGAACCATGATATGTCCACATAACAGGTGGTAACTGTAAATAATTTGTCGCAGAAATATGTCCAACTAATAGTGTGCATCTGGTAGGTCTTGCTGAGATAATAAAGAGTGGGACAGAAAGAATATGCATAATCAGAAAGCTGACGTGTAGAAAGCATTCAAGAATGCAAGATGAGGCAACAATGAAATGCTTAAAGTAGTGCCATCAAACTTCCATAATGCATAAGTGGTAATGCCTCATAATTTTGATTTCTCTTATGTCCTTTTCAAGACTGACATGGCCAGTTATATAAAAAACATTAAAACATAATATACATGTAATTAAAATAGACATAAATAATGAAGTGTTAACAGAGAGAAATTCTACTCTTCAGTGCCACCACTTTTACAGAAATCCGCCAACTTATTATTACCCGAAAAAAAAACTAGAAGCCTCGAGTTCCAAATAACATGGAACTATATATTATAAACAGATAATGTTATATTACAATATCGGGTTCAGAAAGAGAAGATCATAGTAAAATTACTGGGGAAGAAATGTTGCATGAAAATTTCAGAAAATGGAATTCATAAAAATAAAAGATATATGTAAAATCATTATCAACGAGATCCAAGAGATGAGGAGGATCTTAACAAACAAATGAATAATGATCTTCTCCTCATAGACATAATTGTCTAAAGAGAATGTTGGTGTCTTTATTGAAGGGCGGTGGACAGAAAACAGAAATGTAAAATAGGTCCATGCCACATATAATATTGAAGTTTATGTAGAAAATATAGAAATGATGAGTAGGGTTTTCGCAATATATGAGTTAAATCACTGGCTAATTAAATCTAAAGGTAGAGGGTTGCTAAATAAAGAAACATGGTGGTGGCAAGAAGAACTCCAAAATATTGTGAGAGAAAAAAGATCAACCTTCAAAATATGGCAAAAGAGTAGAAATGAAGAGGATTTGGAGAGATATAAGACCGTTAGAAAAGAAGTTAAAAAAGCACGAAGAGATGCAAAAGAAAAGGCTTATGATGATTTATACACAAAATTAGAAACAAAAGAAGGAGAAAATAATATTTATAAGCTTGCTAAACAAAGGGATTGAAAAACAAAAGACCTAAATACAATTAGGTGTATTAAGAGCGAGGATTCAAGAGTCTTAGTAAAAGATGAGGAAATTAAGGAAAGATGGCGAAATTACTTTGAGAAGTTATTAAATGAAAAGGTTGTGGGCAACTTAATTTTAGAGGACTCGAAGAAGAGTCGAGAGCATATATTTTTCCGTAGAATTAGGTCCTCGGAGGTTCGAAATGCTCTAGGAAGGATGAAAATAGGAAAAGCTTTAGGACCGGATGATATACCCATTGAAGTTTGGAAGTGTCTTGGGGATGTAGGAGTGAGTTGGCTTTTAATGAAATTTTAAAGACTAAGAAGATACTCGATGAATGGAGAAAGAGTATTTTAGTACCTATATATAAAAATAAAGGAGATATACAAAGTTGCTCAAACTACCGAGGAATTAAATTAATGAGTCATACGATGAAAATTTGGGAGAGTGATCGAACATAGACTGAGACTAGAAACTACAGTGTCTGAGAATCAATTTGGGTTTATGCCGGGGAGGTCAACAATGGAATCAATTTATGTACTAGGAGACTTATGGGAAAATATAGGAAGAATAAGAAAAATCTACATATGATTTTTAGAGATCTAGAAAAAACATATGATAAAGTTCCTAGAGACAATATGGTGGGTGTTAAATAATAAAAGAGTAACTATTCGGTATATTGAGGTAATTAAGGATACATATGAAGGGGCAACAACCACATTTGCAACAACCACAGGGGAGACCAGCGATTTTCCTATTACAGTAGGTTTACACCAAGGTTCGGCTTTAAGCCTCTACCTCTTTACATTGGCTATGGATAAATTGACGAGAAGAATACAAGATGAGGTGCCTTGGTGTGCTTTTTGCCTGACATCGTGTTAGTTGATGAGACTAGAGCAGGAGTCAATGCTAAATTAGAATTGTGGAGAGAAACTTTGGAAGCTAGAGGCTTTAAATAAGTTTAAAATAAGCAAAACTAAAACAGAGTATACGGAGTGTAATTTTAGTGATATTCGGAACACAACTGAGGAAGTAGTGAAACTTGATGGCCAAGAGATACCTAAGAAAGACCGTTTTCGATATTTAGGCTCGATTATATAAAGAGATGGGAAGATTTGTGAAGATGTTACACATAGGATCCAAGCAGGGTGGCTTAAGTGGAGAAGTGTCGGTGGTGTTTTATGTGACAAACGATACCTTTGAAGTTGAAGAAAAAAATTTATAGGACGGCTGTTACACCAGCAATGATGTATGGAGCAGAGTGTTGGACAACAAAGAAACAACATGTCCAAAAAATGAGTAGCGGAAATAAGGATGCTAAGATAGATGTGTGGTAAGCCATGGAAGGATAGAATTAGAAACAAGTATATATGAGACATACTAAACGTAGCTCCAATCCAAGATAAGTTAAGAGAATCACCTCAGGTGGTTTGGACATGTCACACGTAGAACTAGTAGTGCCTCCGTTAGAAAGAGTGATTTGATAAGTATTGAGAGTAGAGTTAGGGGTAGAGGAAGACCTAAACTAATTTGGAAGAAAACGGTGAAAAAATATATGATAGTTTGTGACCTTACAGAAGATATTGCATTAAACCGAGCAGAATGGAAAACCAGGATTCATGTAGCCGACCCCAACTAGTTGGGAAAAAGACTTTGTTGTTGTTGTTGTTGTTGTTGGGTTCAGGTTAATAATGCAGCAGAAATTATAACAGTGGATAGCACGAAGCTCAAAAAAGGAATTATTTGGTAATGAAATTTATGTTAAACTAAGCCCTTACAACATAATAATTTGAATTGGGCTGTGTATTAAATATTTTGTAGCTGTAACAATCCAAACAAACTATCAGTAATAATCAAAACCAGTTTATATAGTCAATATTAGAGTGCATCACAGTTCCTTTTCATTATTGTGCATGTGCATAGTTTAATTTAGTTCCTTATTAGGTAAATTAGGGAGGTGAATGTGGCCTCTACTATATATTGTACCCTCTTCTCTCATGCAGTTAATACTTAATACAATATCTTCTCTCGCTCTCCTATTCTAACACGTAAGTCGTAACATAGAATAATACTGAGAACAGCTAAACCCTTCCAACTCTTGAGACTTTTTTGTCTCTAGTATTCATTATGATTGTCTCATTTTTATTTAATATCTAGGAACTTTTAATGGGTAAAATCCTTTCAACCCTAAGTGCACCTTCCACTTTTCACAACATTTATGATTTGAAAATGAGAATGCAAACAAAACAACAGGAAAAATATAAGTTCACCAGAGAAATATATAAATAAAAAATAGAAGACCAAATTAGAAAAATTGGATACCTGGACCAGGATGAAAGGTAACGCAACTCCTCCTGGCGGATTATTTCCATACAGTTGCTCATTTCGATGCACCAAGTTTTGCAGGCCTATGTACTTCATGAGATAGAATAGAATAAAAATAATTAAGTCCAAAACAAACAAGAAACCAGATTAACCCTAGAATATACTGAATACCGATACGTGACACATATCGGTTCTTTTGCAGAAAGTTCACATGTACTGTTGCAAAGATGTATTTACACCTGCATGCATGTACGTGCAACTCCAACGCAAGTGCACATGCATGCAAAGGGTAAAAAAATTCATGAAAATGGAGCTAAATAATAAAATTTCTCAAGTAAAAATTATGTATGACTTGGCCAAGTGTATAAGAGAAGTCTACTTGATCTTCTAATTCTTGCAAATATGCAGCTTTCTTATCAATTCTATTTTTCAATGCAACACGCTCTGCCTGCAATGAATGGAGTATGAAAAAAGAATACGGTTAATACTAAAAGGTATCAAAATAATTTTTCAGAACACAAAGAAGGAAACAGTTCTAGAAAAACATAAAGTCAAACTTCATTCATATATGAAACATATGAATAAACAAACCTTCAGTTCGTCGATATCATTTAGACTAGTTCGGGGTAAACCCTTCCACTGAATTTCCTTTTTGTCCTTTGAGATAATATCCATGGCCATAAGAACATTCAGAGCATCATACACTCTCCGACGTATGTTTTTCTCGTCGTACTGTTGCTAAATGAATTTAAACAAAATCACACCCTATTAAGGAAAAGTTCTCAGATATACATTTGATTGGACCTTAGAAGAGCATATTACCTGATCAGGAGCTTCGGTACTATTGCCTGGTTCTGCAAATTCAGCGACAAGTTCATCTGCAACCTAAAAGAATGGGACATTCAAATTTAAAAGGCTTGTAAATCTAAATTCTACTAAATGTTAAGGAATGATAAAAACAAATTTGTAGAAAGAAGGGGAACAGCAGGATATTCAATTTGAACAGCCAAAAAGCAGATGAAAAAAATAAATGAAATGAAAATAGGGATATGAAGAAAAGGGAAGATGGGGGAGGAGGGGCATTGCTTTCAGGTATACATCTGTCAGATAATTAGCGTACATAACATACACTTCCATCTCCTTTGAGATCAATTGAGACAATCTCAAAGCATGATAATGAACCAAAAGAATTGGGAGCACAAGACCTAATACAAATTATAGCAGCCGGAGCCAATAATCAGGTTAAAAAACAGTAGTACAGGATATAATCAATCGCCTCAAGCTACCAGTAATCAGCCATTTGGTGTCAACCATCAACAATATATGCCTCTTTTTTTACCTTGACATTCTGATGTGTAGGACTGTTGACAGCTTAGATGTCTCAACACTTATGGGGCACACCAAAAGGCAAACCATCTATGATGATATTACCAATCCATTAAGGAATTTCAGTGTGTTAAGGTATATCATTAGGTTTATTCTTTTACACTAGATTGTTAGGATAGGGCAGGTTTATTGGGAAATGGTAAAGAATTTCTACCTTCCTATATAAACGGGTAGGGTAAGGTACCGTAGGACATTTGTTCCTACATACGCATGTTCACCTGCAAATAATAACTAAAGATATCAGGAAAAAAAAGGGCGTACCTATTTCTCTGCCCTTCATGCCCAGAAATAGATTCGAATTTATATGCCAATTACTGACAATGTGACATATCACATACCCAAGGAGAAAGCAGACTAGTGTTACCAGGTTCGTGGTATGGGTATGGGATCGTGGTACGCTACCTCAAGCAGTACATGATGCAGAGGGGGTAGGATGACTTGGGGAACTCATTTGAGTAATACATGTTACCGCTAAATCTGGTGTGGGGGTAAACAGATAGTATTTGTGGATTCTTGGAAAACTAGAATAGCAAACCTGAAACCTATTCCACCGGAATTTGACCGTTGACTCCCGCCGTTCACCTGCAAAAAGTGCGAGACACCGGGGTTGATCCCGGCGACGCACCCTCCGACGCTTAAGTCAGTAATCAGGAAGATTATGAGAGAGCGTAAATTGGCAAAAGATTGATTACCTCCTAATGGTGGTGGATGGGGGGTATTTATAGCCGCCTTTGGGATCAAATTAGGAATGTAATCCCTAATTCCCAGTGAAAGGATAGATATGAATCAGGGCCGTTGATTGAACGAAATCAGAAACCCTAATTCTATTCTGTTGGACTGGGTTCATTGCGGGTTGGAACCCGCACCCAGCTGGGATGGATCCGTTCGCGGGTTGTCGGGTCTCTGGAGAGAAGACCCAGTACCCGCCTCAGACCCACTCATAGGTGAAATTACCATTTTGCCCTCAGGCTTTAAGATTCGCGCCCGATTTGGACGGTTCCGATGTAACCCCATTTTTAGCCATATCACGAGCCCCCCACTGCCGAAGGACTAAGTTTGATCAGCCTTTGAGGAGTAGTTTGACTGTTTTAATGGCTTGCAGAGTCGCATCGGAGTTTAAACGGGAGGTTTCGAATCTTAAAGTGGGGTAGTATGGTGATTCTCTGGCTCGGTTGTGTGCTCTAAGTTGTTCCTGAGCTGCTCTGATCTTTTGGCATTTTTCCTTAATTTTTATCTATATTTCGGATCACTTATTTAATTTTGCGAAGTGTTGATTCGTCGTTCGGGGGTCTTAATCAACCACTTTGGGCAATAATTATTTACTCAGGGGCTCAAAATATTTCCCCGAATTTATAATTATTTCCTAAAATTTTTAATTAATTTTCCCGAATTTTTAATCATTTTTTCGCAATTTTTTAAATAAATAAAACGATTTTAATAAATAAAAATTAATTTTTAATACCGAATTATGTCGTGGCGCGATCTGGATCCTTCATCGTCGCCAGTGCGCGATTTTTTGGAGGATCGGACGATCTTAGTGGGTCGGTTAAATCTGGTGTGGGGGTAAACAGATAGTATTTGTGGATTCTTGGAAAACTAGAATAGCAAACCTGAAACCTGTTCCGCCGGAGTTTGACCGTTGACTCCCGCCGTTCACCTGCAAAAAGTGCGAGACACCGGGGTTGATCCCGGCGACGCACCCTCCGACGCTCAAGTCAGTAATCAGGAAGATTATGAGAGAGCGTAAATTGGCAAAAGATTGATTACCTCCTAATGGTGGTGGATGGGGGTATTTATAGCCGCCTTTGGGATCAAATTAGGAATGTAATCCCTAATTCCCAGTGAAAGGATAGATATGAATCAGGGCCGTTGATTGAACGCAATCAGAAACCCTAATTCTATCCTGTTAGACTGGGTTCATTGCGGGTTGGAACCCGCACCCAGCTGGGATGGATCCGTTCGCGGGTTGTCGGGTCTCTGGAGAGAAGACCCAGTACCCGCCTCAGACCCACTCATAGGTGAAATTACCATTTTGCCCTCAGGCTTTAAGATTCGCGCCCGATTTGGACGGTTCCGATGTAACCCCATTTTTAGCCATATCACGAGCCCCCCACTCCCGAAGGACTGAGTTTGATCAGTCTTTGAGGAGTAGTTTGACTGTTTTAATGGCTTGCGGAGTCGCATCGGAGTCTAAACGGGACGTTTCGAATCTTAAAGTGGGGTAGTATGGTGATTCTTTGGCTCGGTTGTGTGCTCTAAGTTGTTCCTGAGCTGCTCTGATCTTTTGGCATTTTTCCTTAATTTTTATCTATTTTTCGGATCACTTATTTAATTTTGCGGAGTGTTGATTCATCGTTCGGGGGTCTTAATCAACCACTTTGGGCAATAATTATTTACTCAGGGGCTCAAAATATTTCCCCGAATTTATAATTATTTCCTAAAATTTTTAATTAATTTTCCAGAATTTTTAATCATTATTTCGCAATTTTTTAAATAAATAAAACGATTTTAATAAATAAAAATTAATTTTTAATACCGAATTATGTCGTGGCGCGATCTGGACCCTTCATCGTCGCCGAGCGCGATTTTCTGGAGGATCGGACGATCTGAGTGGATCGGCATTTATTTTCCCCGTATGTGAAGGTCGGTACCTCGGTACCTCGGCTCGACTCCTCGGCAGATCGGCTCGGAGCGCTGGGATCTGCCGAGCTACGTGGCACGATCCCGAGCGTTCATTATGGTGCAAATCCCCACAAACGCTATCTTTTCGTTTTGTAAACGTGGCACGATCTGAGTCGTCCATCACATCGAGCACGTTTTTTGACCAGATCCGATGGCTGATGAGGGTCGGCTTCCTTTTTCTCCATATGTGGAGGTCGGTACCTCGGCACCTCGGCTCGACTCGGCAGATCGGCTCGGGGCGCTGGGATCTGCCGAGCAACGTGGCACGATCCTGAGCGTCCATTATGGTGCGAATCACGAGGACGGGGTTCAGATCACGAAAAAACGTTATCTTGTCGTTTTGTGGACGTGGCGCGATCTGAGCCGTCCATCAGATTTTGACACGAATTTTGGGACGATCCGACGATGACACTGGGTCGGCTGAATTTTTCTCCATATGTGGAGGTCGGTACCTCGGCACCTCGGCTCGGTAGAACGGTGGTTCGGTGGCACGTCGAGGCGTTGGTATCTGCCGAGCTACGTGGCACGATCCTGAGCGTCCATTATGGTGCGAATCACGAGGACGGGGTTCAGATCACGAGAAAACGTTATCTTGTCGTTTTGTGGGCGTAGCGCGATCTGAGCCGTCCATCAGATTTTGACACGAATTTTTGTGACGATCCGACGGTGACACTGGGTCGGCTAAATTTTTCTCCATATGTGGAGGTCGGTACCTCGTCCCCTCGGCTCGATAGGTTGGTGAGGCGCTCCGGTGGTTCGGCAGTTCGTCGAGGTGCTTGTCGACGAGTGACGGAGTTAAGCGAATTGACGAGTTCTAGTCTTGAAACGTCGCAACTCTCCGACCCAGTAGCTCGGTTACTTGGCCAAGCTGTTCGGTAGCTCGGCTATACAACGCGGTGGCCGGTAGCTCAGATGGAACGCGTGGCATAATCTGTAGCGTTCATCACGGCGCGCATCACGAGAACGGGGTTCAGATCACGAAAAAATGTTATCTTGTCGTTTTTGTGAGCGTATCGCTATCTGAGCCGTCCATCATGTTTTGACACGATCTTTGGGACGATCCAACGGTGATTCTGGCTCTGCAGAATTTTTCTCCATATGTGGCGGACAGCGCCGACCTCCCCCCAGATTTGAAAAGTTCACTCCTCTTAACGCCAACATTTCCACAATTCTCATGGAAGTTGAGAAGAAGGGGGTGATACCTCCTGCGCCAAAAATGAACACCCCTGGCAAGAAGAGGGACAAAGAGAAGTTGTGCCGCTATCACCGGAACCATGGCCACGACACCAATGATTGTCGGGTCCTGATTCTGGCCGCGAGGGGGTTGAAGATTCTGAGGAGGGAGTTGGTCCTGCTGCAGGGCCTGGTTAGGTTGAGGGGTAGGTCTGGTTGGCTGGACGGTTTGGAGGGGAACCTCCTGCTGTGGTTGAGGAGGAGTGGGTCCACGGTTGGACCCTCTGGATCTTAGCTTTCGGGGAGGCATGGCTGGGCAGATCTAACCGACAGGAAGAGGAAGGGCTGCTATGCTATTCGCCGTTTCCCACAGACGGCGCCAATCTGTTATCGCTAAATCTGGTGTGGGGATAAACAGATAGTATTTGTGGATTCTTGGAAAACTAGAATAGCAAACCTGAAACCTGTTCCGCCAGAGTTTGACCGTTGACTCCCGCCGTTCACCTGCAAAAAGTGCGAGACACCGGGATTGATCCCGGCGACACACCCTCCGACGCTCAAGTCAGTAATCAGGAAGATTATGAGAGAGCGTAAATTGGCAAAAGATTGATTACCTCCTAATGGTGGTGGATGGGGGTATTTATAGCCGTCTTTGGGATCAAATTAGGAATGTAATCCCTAATTCCCAGTGAAAGGATAGATATGAATCAGGGCCGTTGATTGAACGCAATCAGAAACCCTAATTCTATCCTGTTGGACTGGGTTCATTGCGGGTTGGAACCCGCACCAAGCTGGGATGGATCCGTTCGCGGGTTGTCGGGTCTCTGGATAGAAGACCCAATACCCACCTCAGACCCACTCATAGGTGAAATTACCATTTTGCCCTCAGGCTTTAAGATTCGCGCCTGATTTGGACGGTTCCGATGTAACCCCATTTTTAGCCATATCACATGTACATGTGTTTATGTGTGTGCAGAGATGGGAGACAAAGCTAATTATGTTATAAATACAGTAGTTACTTATATTGCTAAATGAAAGAGTAATAATCAAATTAAACTCCACGACAAATGGAGGAAAGTTTGAAGAGAAGTTGATGGATTAATGAACAAAGGTGCTCATTTGAGGATATGAACTAAATTGTATGTGGGTCGCTAGTTTAAGATGTCCGGATCGACAACCCACCGTAACTTGGATAGCGAGATCAGGATGGGGTTGGGTTTGTGTGTGTGTGTGGGGGGGGGGGGGGGGGGGGGGGGTGAGGGGGGGGAGTAACCAAGTAACGGGAAACAATGGAGCACCAACAATGACGCAGACTGGGTTTGCTAGGAGCCAAATCTGAAGGGAAAAACCAAGCAGATATAGACTCCATGTAGAATGTGATGTGAGTTTCCCCTTTTTTTCCCCCAAACACAAGCCAGCAACAGATGTTAGCTGTTCCTCATTCTGATGGTGAACTGAAGCATATATTTTCCCCTTCTGATCTTTCATAATTATAGAAGGTGGCAGAAGCATAGTTCGTGAATTCTCTGCACTTCATAATCACAATAAACACATAAGGAGAGGGACAAGGGACCATGGCTGTTAAGTAATTTTCGTCATGCTGTGGCCATGACACACTCAATGAAACAAATCCTGGTTGCGATTGTAAAGATTTTTAATCTACATGTTAGGGTCGTGTAGTAATAATTTAAAATTACTTGTAGGGTAACAGTAAATGTTACAAATTGTGGATAACAGCAAACAGTGAAGAAGACTATGGGTTTGCTAGGAGTCAAATCTGAAGGGAAAACCCATGCAGATATACTCAACGTAGAATGTGTGGTGTGAGTTTCCCTCCCAAACACAAGCCAGCAACAGATGTTAGCTGTTCCTCATTCTGATGGTGAAGTGAAGCATATCTTGTTTTCCCCTTTTGTTCTTTCGTAATTATAGCAGGTAGCAGAAACATAGTTTGCAAATTCTCTGCACTTCATAATCACAATAAACACATAAGGAGAGGGATAAGGGACCATGGCTGTTAGGTAACCTTTTTTCATGCTGTGACCATGACACACTCAATGACTCACATCCTAGTTGCAATTGTAAAGATTTTTAATCTACATGTTAGGGTAGTGCAGTAATAATTTAAAATCACTTGTAGGGTAACAGTAAATGTTACAAATTGTGGATAACAGTAGGACCTTAACCGCTCCTGTTGTCATTCCTAATTTTACCAAAAATCTGGAGATTCTCTATGGAAGCTATCGAGCTTATCTTGCTATATACCTTTTGCCTTTCCTTATTTCACCCAAACTAGGGAGAGTGAGCTTAGATTGCATACGGCAAACATTAATTTTAGCTTGTCAAACTATTGTCTAACAAATTAGTTTTTAGTTTACAAATCTTTGCAAATTTATAATATGTAGGTATGTTCCTATGCCAAGATTTTGAAAGATTTCCACATTTACATTTCATCACACCAAATCATGCCCTTTCTTCATGGCCATGTCGTTGTAGAGAATATACTGAATTGGATATATACACATTATGCTTAAAAATAAACAAATTGTATTGTAAGATATGCATCTCCATGTATGTGTATACACAAAGTTGTGCATACTATACAATTAACTGAAGACGTAAGTAGATGGCCAAGCAATACTAGCTACATAGCACAAACCTATGTTGAATATTGCACAATGCCAGAAGAAACAAGATGGATACCTATATCTAATATTGCACAATGCTAGAAGAAACAACATTGTCTAGAGAGAGAGATAGGGTGGAAAATAATTTCAAACCCGGTGAACAACAATCTATAATATTGCAAAGTTACTAAAAAAATACAACATACTACAAAAAGAAGATTTGAGCCAATAGCAATTACATGAAATAAAGATAGTTAAGCAAATAATAAAAGAAGAAAAATGTAAATCCTGACCTCATTGTAAGTGGTTCTCCCTTTGTTTTCAACTTTCTCACACACTACAACCAATCGCAAGCACATTAGATACATGCAAATAACAATACTCCGTTACGTAATTAGCATTGAAGATAACAGTCATATATCACAAATATCAGGGCTATAAAACACACACAAAAGGATATTGTTGAAGCCTCCCAAAAGATTCTAACTTGAGCTTGTGCAAATAAAGAAAATTGAGTGATTTCTAGTCACCTTTCATGCTGAACTGCCGTAAACCCCTCCCACCTTTATCAGCACCAGCAACTGCTCGTGCTCCTCTCTTTTTCTTTTTACTGTTAAAAACTCATCTCCATTAATACCAAAATATATATATATATATATATATATATATATATATATATATATATATATATATATATATATACACCCACCATTAGTAGTCATTCTCTCTATCTTACTACAAAATCTAATAAAAACAATACCTAGTACAAAGAATATCAATGTCGCTCACCAGTTAACACAACTACTAGACATTGCCAAGATAACTCCTTTAGTTCTTTTTCAATTCTTTGTTATTATAATTACAGAGTTGGAATGCGGCTTATATCCACCAGCAAATCTTGATATTGAAGAAATTTGCACAATGAGTCGCCTAATTGAAGACCATGTGATTTATCGAGTTATCATGAATCATCAGAGAATCGGAAAACCCCTGCATCACCTTCATATGCAATAAATGCTTTCTTTCCAGAATTGAGGCTTTGTTGCACATATTAGTTCTAGAATTACTTTTAGCTTATGTGAGTCGCAGGTACCATCAACAAACTATGCCCGATTTAATATTCCATTTGCAGGTCACAGTCCGAATTTGTTCATACTTACATTATAAACATGCACAACTTAATCTTTGAGACAACCATACCCATACGACTTCTTACTAGAAAACTAATGGGAATTATTATACATTAAGAAAATAAAAACGACTAATACTACCAAACAAACAAAAACACGTGCATCACACTTGCTAATCATATACTCCATGACAATTAACCAAACCAATTATCTAAATCACCAAAATCCCTAATTAATCACTAACTCTCCGAAAAATTACTAAATTGCCACGCTCAATTTCTCTTTTCCAATAATTATACCTAGAAATCGCAGTGGGTTGAGGCGATCCGGCATCGTCCGCATGGATATCGAGATGGTTCATTCTGACGAAGGTGCTGTCGCTGGCCGGGGTGGCGGCGCCGCCGACGCTGCCGCTGGTGGAGGCCGATTGGCCGCCGGAGATCGCCGGAGTCCCCCAGGACGACCGCCCCGATTGGAACTTCGACGAATTTTCATCAATTTTCGCGCCAGTTACCATTAGCGAGAGAAAATGAGAGATCTTGATTTTCAGATATGAGGAAGAAGAAGAAGAAGAAGAACCCTAGTGGGAAAAAAGAGAGGGAGAGATGGATGAATCGGTTTTTGGTATTTGCGTGTGACCAAAATGCCCTTGAGAAAAGAATGGAATGACTCGGAATACGTGGCTT
Organism: Hemerocallis citrina; assembly: GCA_017893485.1. Lineage (NCBI taxonomy): Eukaryota > Viridiplantae > Streptophyta > Magnoliopsida > Asparagales > Asphodelaceae > Hemerocallis > Hemerocallis citrina. The sequence continues at coordinate 244,714,596 of CM030365.1, forward strand.
TTGCTTTTTTATTTGACTAGTAAAAAAATAAAATGGGTTGCGGATTTCTTCGCATATGGTAACACCGGGCCGTATCGCGCCCATGTGAGTTAAGGGGTGGCATCCAGGTCGGGTCGACCTGCAACCTGCTCATCTCAATCCGACCTGCATTGACCCGGTTCGGGTTCAGGTTGAATCCGGCTCATCTCAATCTGACCTGCATTGACCCGGTTCGGGTTCGGGTTCAGGTTGAATCCGAATCCCTTACCAGGTCGACCTAGGTTGAAAAAAAATTGAATTTCGACCCGCAAAACCCAGCCGGCAAACCCGTTGACCAAGTCAAACCCGCCGACCAATCCGTGGGGTTCAAACCGTTGAATTTTTGGATCTGACCCGTTTGATTTTTGTTATAATGTTTGTTTTTTTAATCTTTTTTTTTGCTATAAAATATATATAATATATGTATATATGCAAATAGATATACTCTACAACATTTTAGATTAAAATTTTATAAAAATGAGTGTGAATATCAAAATTAATTGATTACTACTCACTATTAAATTAGACAACCTTCACCATAGTTATTTATAGCCAACTCCATCTCCTCACTTTTCTCATCTCACCAATATGAAACTAAAAGTTTTCAAAGTTTATGTTAGAATTAGGGATAGGAAAATATTCTTTATTATTGATTGAATAAACTAAATACAATTGGCTCCTATATATAGGAGAGAATGGAAGAATAAACTGTTACATAACCAATACGGGACTAAACCAATATTTAATCTAATATAATATCTAACATCCCCTCTCAAACTCATGTTGGTTCAAACAACAAGAGTTTAAAATACTGACGATGTTTATGTGGAGGGAACGGCAAACTGTGATGTAGCAACGGCACTTGATAGCGCATGTGACGGAAACTGAGAACTAAAGTATTGCGGAAGGAAGTAGTGGTGACGCACTGTTGAGGTCTCACCCCGAACAGTGGCAGGATCTCCATATCCCGATCTGTAATGGGATCTCACCCCTGACTTGAGACATAGTCGATGATGGGATCTCACCCCTGAACTGAGAAATAGACTGATGGGATCTCACCCCTGACTTGAGACATAGTCGATGATAGGATCTCACCCCAGACTTGAGAATTGTTGATGTTGTGATATCATCCCTAAACTGAGAACTAGATGCTGATAACACCCCCTCTCAAACTCACGATCAATCAACCGGAGTGAGTTGACGATCTGGATGTAGAAGCATAAGAAACGATCGATCAACCGGAGTGAGTTGATGATCACGATCGATCAACCGGAGTGGGTTGACGATCTGAATGTAGATGTAACACCCCGAATTCCAAAGTACAACTGAATTCAAAGTTCCACATAATCTTTACACTTCTTTTGTACAATTTTACAAGGAAATAAAGAACTTTTGTTACATCACAGTTTACAATTACATTCACTAGTAGAAAATGCTACAGTCGCAATAGAAATTTTCCTTGTAGAAGAGTACAATTCCATGGTTAATGTACATTTGCAAGGGATTTTTCTTCATTCCCTTGTAATTGTGCTATTGTGAAATCTCTCCTGGTTAATGTACACATTCGCAACGGAATTTTAACTATCTCTTGCGAATATTAGCCACAATAGAATATCTGCAATGGAAGTTGTACCTTGCTATCTCCATATACAAGAGAATATTTACAACAAATTCGTCTCTTGCAAGTGTGTTTTAAAAGGGATTTTTTCCGTTGCTAATAAACTATTGCTACAGAGATCTGCAAGATACTGATTCCCTTGCAATTGCTATATCGCGAATGCAATTGCACACATTTTTTCTTCATTACTGATTATATTTGAATGGCTTAACCAAATTTACAAATTAAAATAATGTATTTTGACAATGAAGAACATATAATTATTTCACATATTGATTCACACAATTATATAAAGAAAACACAATAATGCAAAATAAATTTGAATATTATATAATTCAGAACCTTCTCATTACAAAATTTTTTGTTTGTTTCATAGTGCCAAAACAACAATACATTCTAGAAGAAAAGATAAGTTGTGAAACTCCAAGAAACAAAATTAAATGTTTTCAAAATAACTTTTAACCCGCTACTGCTTCCATGTATCCCCAACTTCACTTTTCACGTAAGGTCTTCTACATGTTCCTCATTACCCACTGTCTCATAGTCATCGCCACTACATATAGACTACATGAAAAAGAAACAATACAAAATTAGAACTCGTTATTCAATATATATAGATAATAATATATTATCCAATTGAGGCAATTAAATATATAGCTACCTCTTGTCGTATTTGACTATTGGATGAGTCGACAGCAGTATATTCCAACCTTTGTTTCAAGGCTTCCATCTTATCAGGATGCAGCTCACAAAAGAAGTCCATAAGAACTTGATTTTGTATTGCCAACTTGTCACACTTTTTGAACAAAGATTTAACAGTTGATTCTTCTTGTATCCTTTTATCTATTCTTGATTCCGATGAGAGAGAACCAGCATCATCTTCCTTTCTATTTCTCAGAATTTTTGTTCCTTTAAGTCTACTGCGGTTCTTCTTTGGACTGCCAAACACACTGTAGACGCACCTATCTTGAACTTCTTGGGGCAGCTTTGATGGATCTGGATTTTCAAAACCTTGTAACTTGAGTGCAGCTTGTTTGACAGAAAAAGTCAAAGCATCCTAAAATAAGAAAAAGTCAGGGAGCAGAACTTGGGGTTTCCACTAGCCAAACCTCTTTTACACTAGAAAAACAGAAGCATAACTGTACCAAGGCCCAATCCACTAGCCAAACCTTATTTTACACTAGATCTGTATGCAGTTCTTAAAGACTTCCTATAGCCAAACCTCTTTTACACCAGAAAAACAGAAGCATAACTGTACCAAGGTCTAATCCACTAGCCAAACCTTCTTTTACACTAGATCTGTATGCAGTTCTTAAAGACTTCCTATATTTGTCGACAGATTGCTCCTCTCCAGTAAACGATGCAACCTGTGAGTTCCATGAGGGCAATAAGATATATGACTTAGGGAAAAGAGATTCTTTTAAAAAATAATACTTACTGTTCTTATTGCACTAATTGTCTGGTCTACAACAGAAGCAGCTTCTGTATAAGCAGTTTGTCCATGAGACACCATTTTAGTTATAAACGTTGACATGATTACTCCAGCACACACAAGAGGAGGAATTGTGCACATCATTACAAAGGTGAGAAGCCACCCTTTAGTCAATGCTACTATAAATCCTCCAAAGAACGTTGATGATAGTTGAATGAACTTTCCAACCTGTAAGTAATGTTTAAAAATTTTATACAAACCTTTTTAGTATATGAATAGATTCACTAATGCTTGTAGCTGTAGTCAAAAATCTTTCTTGTTGGGTTTTTCTTCATCCTATTTTAACATTTATGTCACTGTAATTATTATTATGATACCTTCTCACCCATGGCATCTTGAATGAGGAGTGTGTCGCCTGACATCCTTTTAACCACTTCACATGTATTAATTTGCTTATCAAAAGTACCTATTTACAAGTAAAACAATAAAAGATAATTCTAATTGGGAAAAGGAAAGACTGGATGACAGACTTACTTTGCACCCAAATGATTTCCAAAGCAAGTTAAGAACATCCTCTGAGTAGTTCTTGCTGCTGTTTACCCCTTGCATCTGAGTAGTTCTTGCTGATGTTTCTGGAATACCCTGTTACACCAAGATGAAAATAATGGGTAACATTGCAAAACATATATTTTAAATTACATCTAAGCAGAAATAGTTACTGCATACAGAGTATAAATACTCCACAGTGCACTCTGGATTATTGTAAGCTGCACGAAGTGCCCGTTGAACTGTATCCTTGTCCCAGTTACCACCGCCCATATCCATTAGCTGCTGAACTATTGGATTTTAAAGAACAGGATGATATGTCATAAATCCAATTTCCTTATTACAAAAAATCCATTGAGTCAAGCAAACCAAAACTACATTTAAGTACCTCTTGCTCTGTATTGAATGTGTTCGGAGTCTGGAAGGCCTTGCATTCATTATTCAGAGCAGCAAGCATCTACTAAATTGGAATAGACAGTAACAATTATTGTCAAGATATGGCATAAGTTAAATCTGGATTAATGTAGGAACTTTTTTACCATTGCCAGTCCTTCAGAAAGACAAATGTAGCACTATAGTAATGAGCAGGAAGATGAAAGCTGAGCATCTCTTGTTGAATCTTTGAAGGGATCCTTTTTCTTTTTTCCTTTCCTTCGAGCTGATTGATGAAAAAATCGATGAAATAAGAGATCATAATAGACACTACAGGCAAAGCGGTAAAATGAAGTATAATAGACCTCAACAGATTTTCTATTTTCATTGATACTTTCTGGAATTTTTTACAATATCAATTAAATAGTCCTAAGGTTCTCTTATTTTTTTTTTCTTCTTTTTTTGAGATAATTCTAAGGTTCTCTTTGTGGTGCCTAAAAACTATTATTCTTTTAGTCGACCAGCCCAGCTGAATATTTAATAAATTAGTCTAAAGCTTATATGACCCAGAAAGAAAAAAACCACTATTAGTGTTGTCAATCACAATGATAAAGCCTCACGCTATTGTACAAGATGTTCAAGGCTATCTTGCTCCCACTTACATATAACTATGATAGTACTGTATCTACTCTGGCACGAAGAAAAGATCGTCTACTACACATCACAGTGCACAGACCACAATATTTAGTGGGCCTTAATTAATTCTAAATGCTTCTATTGTCAAGGCCAGGTCTTAACTTTTCCAACATTTAAACCTTTCATTTTCCAACTATGAAAGTTCTCATCCACATTCATTCATTGTTCCAACATTTCCGCCGTCAAAATCTAACTTCATCCTTGACTACTATTCCGATCTAATTTGGTCGGCGATGTAAACTTCAAACAGTACTTTGACTCCATATATGCAGTTATGCACCTTCCTCTTCACTACCAGCTTGTTAATGTCTCACACTGATCATGTTAAAAATTGACTAAACTTCTTCACCAAACTAGAACTCATTTTAATACCTACTAGTTATCACATGTATGTGTTTTTTTATGTTTTTTACAGTAAGAGTGGTAATCCCATAATGGTTAATTTTCACATGTGGTGAGATTGAGAGTTTTATATTTATTATATCTAACACAAGACACGCCTTAATTTGATTATCGAAAGTCTTGTGTGGACATAGACCCGGGTTGTATATTGCGACAATATATATCTTTTTCTGATCCTTGTTTCACATAAGTTAGATGCAATTCGAATTTGATTTGCTTTGATCGCATGTAAAATATCTAAGATTACGGGTTAAAACCTTAAATAATTAATTTCCCCAAAAATTTAATGAGGGCTAAGGAATTTATATTGATACATTAACAAAATTGATCCTCTGAAAGCAAATTTTACTAGTGTCACTGGGATCTAGTAGAGGTCATGACTTCAAGTACTGTTTATCATGTTAAATAGTAAACGAATAACAAATCTAAACACCAATACAACTTCAGCATCAAAACTTTCTTCACCACTAATTTACTGAACATACATGTTGCCATTAGTTGGAAATCCATCCTCTCCAACTATTTCACAATCTCAACCCTAATAATTATTCTCACAAACCCAAATTCTAAAATTCTCAAATTCATACCTAGGGTTTGAAAGATGGAGGAAGATGATGATGATCGGAGTGACGACGCGATAACGACGACGGCGACTGCAATGGAGAGGATAGGAGACTTAACTTAGGGTCGACGGGCGACGGTGATAGGGCTAGGACTAGAGAAGGCGACAGTGGTTGGGCTAGAGACGGCGGTTGGCGTTGGGCTAGAGACGAAGACGGCGACGGAGCTAGGGTCGGCATCGGTTTGGATTTGGGATTTTGAGTCGAGTTAGGATTGGGGATTTGAGAAATGAGAAAAGGGGAAATGCCCAAGATTGGGGTATGGATGATATCATTTAGGGAGAGAGAGATCGATCTGTTCATGGTTAAAGAAGAAGACGAATGGTTTTATTTTAGAAAAATAATTTTACGTATCTAATACGTGTTTAATATTAAAGATTAAAAAATTATTTTAGTAACGGAATATATTATGTTACAACTGTTCTCTTGCAATTGTTGCAATTGCAACAGATTAATAGAATCTCTTGCGGATGTCAAAAACATTCACAACGAAGGGGTTTGTTGTAATTAATCCGTTGTAAATGGTAGCACTAACAAGAGAATTTTGGTACTTGTAAATGATTCGTTGTTATTGTAAGGTTTTCTACTAGTGATTACATATTTACAGCGGAAGCAAATTACAATAATTTACACAAATTGAAATGTATAACACTTGAATCATTCTTTAATCAGCATGCATTCTTTAGTCTTATTAACTACTTTATCCTGCATTGAAACTGTGGGCGCGTCAGTTGCTTACAACCGACGAAATATTATACACGGCTATCCTCTCTATGCTAAAAACAGTATAAAGATTCTCAAATACTTAAACAATCACAAACTTGATCACAAACAAAACTACAAGGGGCTATCCTATAGATGTCGTGTAGTGCGGTGCACTTAGTCCTTAATGCAGTTATGTATATTATATGACACTAATGCGCACTTGTTCAGATTCTATACATCCCATACTACATAGGTCTGAGGGCAAGCCCTTAACCGTTCTTCATCTTGTAGGGTTCAATCCCTCGTCATGACTTAAACTACTACTGTAACTACAATAAGTATCCTAAATGTTCTATGAGTTACGAGCTCATGTCCAGACAACCTGGAGGGAAATCCCACGTCATGTCACGACGCATCGTGAAGAACCTATGGACAATTCAGCCTCCGTCATGGGACATGACACCACCCGCAGTCACCAAACACCCCACGAGCGTCGCCTGCAGTACGGACTCCTAGAGACATATCCACGTCATGTCACGACGCATCGCGAAGACAGCTTGTGAATACTCTCACACCGTAGCTCCGAGGCCCTCATACTCGTGTTTTTCTCTTATTTTCATCACGTCTTCACTATGTATCTAGTCCTTAGTTATTTGAATCATGAACAAAATCAATTCCCTAGAGTTAGCCCTTCCACTATACCGATCTCAACCATTTATATCACATGACCCCAATCTTGGTCGTTTCATTTCAAATTTCATTTCAATATATTTTTTTCGTTGCCGGTATGAGGCTTAGCTACACTCAAGTTCTCAATTTCAATTCATAATCACAATATTTGAGTTCTCATACTCATATAGTTCTTTTTCACAATTAACATGATTTCTATTCTTTCCAATAATTCAATGTTCCAATTCAATTCATAACATTCTCATTCAACCAAAATAAGTCTCAGTTTCCGTACTAATATTTCTTTTTCTCCAAATTTCAAAAATCATATTTCTCATTTACTTTTCAAAAAGCACACATTACCCAAAATAATAATAAAATTCATAATGAAACACACTTCAAGTTCTTTTTTACACAAAATCTCCTTTTATAAATTTAGTATAACTCAAAAGTCACTTTTATACTTGTACTTGTGCAAAATATCGATTTTTATAAGGTTCTACTCAATTTTTCCTCTCACACTATTTAAATCACGTCGAAATAGTGTACAATTATTTTGCATGAAGTCTACATATTTTTATAACAATTATAGGATTTTTTCCCGAATTTTTAAAGTCACAAAATCACCAAAAACTCAAAAAAACAAAAGTTTTCAAATTGCTGAGTTCGGGAATCGAACAAGTGACCACAGACAAAGCCAGCGCACGCACTAACCAAAGGGACAGAGCGCAACCGCATCACAAAGATGGTTCAGATTCATATGAGTCCAATCTCGAGTTCGGATTTTTCAAAAGAATTTTAAAATGAAAAAGTCTTTTGGTCGGTTTTGAACCTGAGACCAAGGTTAGAACCCACGCTACAGTAAGCGCGCCCAACACACCCACTAACCAATTAGGCTAAGTGGCCAACTAATATTAATTGGGTTTTTAGGAGGTTTGATCTTAGATTCGGTTCATTGAACTTTTATAAAAAAATAACTAATTTTAATTTCGTTTTTTATCCATTTTCTTTCAAAAATTTCAGAACATAACTTTTATATCTTTCTAGCATATCAGTAAATTAAATCTTGATTTTTGACATAAAAACATCACTTTTTCTATTTGTCTACAATTTCAAATATATACAACCAAAATCGTTTCTTTTGTAAATTGGCATTCAAACTTCGTGTATTTCCTTCTTATTATGACTATTAATATTACTTAATTATTTCACACTCAATCAAGCATTCTAATTTGTCTTATTCTTATAATATATGGCTAGAATAACTATGGCTCTTTCAAATGCATCAACCATACTCTAGCATGAACCTAGTTAGAAGTGTAAGAGAATCACCCACCTTTGATGGAGAGAAAAACAAACAAACTCCTAATGATCTCCAACAACGATCGAGCGAAGCCGTCTTCTCCTAAATCAAGCCTCCAAAAAGCTTCTCCTCCTAATGATGCCACAACCCGAGCCTTGCCTCCTAGTGTAGTCCGGCCTCCTCCTTGGATGAAGAACAAAATAGCACACAATCTCACAACTCCTCAATCTTTTGTCTCACTCAAAATACTTCTCTTTCTTTTCTTTCTATTCTTTACTTTCAAAAATTCTAAGTGTGAGAATGAAGAATATAGGGAGGGATATTTATATAATTTTTTGGGGTGAATGTAGGGCTAGTTAGTGATCAAATGGTTAAAGATCAATGGTCTAGATAAAATAGGGAGTTATAAAAACTACCCATGATACACAACCTCCTCTCCACCACTTCCATCTCTCCCACATCCTTCCATCACAATCCAGCCTAGGTAAAGGTGTGCAATGCACACATTAGTGCTTGCACGTGCCAACTAGTACCCCCTCCTTACAAGTGTACATGTGCATAAAAATTTATTTGTTCATGAAAAGAGTCTACAATACAAGTTAAATTGTTTTAAAAGATAAATAAGTTAAATGGGCTCACTTAATGGGCCAATTTAACCATGGGTTTAAATAATTAAAATAATTAATTAATAAAGTGGGCTTAAAAGACAATTTGGGCTTTAGATTTTAATTAGGCTCTAAGAGAAAATAATTTTGGAAAAAATAAGGGAGAACAAATACTATAAAAATATTTTATACGAAAAATTATACAAATAAAATCATACGTGCAAAACACGTAAAATCATAAAAATCTCATAAATCAAATCTAGGGTGTTACAGTAGAAGAACAAGAACTACAAATTTTTTTTGGGGGGGGGGGGGGGGGGGGGGGGGGGGAAATAGCAACAACACACTAACCAGCACAAGATCGCACGTGCACAATACATGCAAAAGAGTACCCAAACAAAACAAAGAGACAACATCAACAGAGCAAGAGAGAGGGCAGCACTGGCAGCAATGGGCTGCAGCGTTGGTGGGGGGGGTCTGGCTCGACGACAGGGCTGACAGCGAGCAGGGGCGACATCGACGGGATCACGACGGTGCTCAGGGGAAGAGGGCGACTTGGTTTTTTCGCTGCCATTGAAACGAGGACAGGAAGGGGGAGGATCGAGATTTGGGTTCTGGCGCTCTGTCGAGCGAAATGAAAGAGGAGAAGGAGGACAGGGGGGTTGGTTGGCGGCGCTAGGAGGTGCGGCGCCGGGATAGAGTGGGGAAAGGGAGGAGGTCGCCGGAGGTGCGGCCGCCATTGATTTGGGTGTGAAGAAGAAGGTAGGGGACGGGGATTGGCGGCGGAGAGACACACCAAAATCGAATCTTGATTTTGGGGGATTTTAGGGATTTTAGGGTTTGGGAATTTTTGGTAGATTTGGAGGATTTGATTGGGAGAGGAAGAGGGATGACGGCTAGGATTTTGGTATTTGATCAGGAGCGGAAGAGAGATGTCGGGAGGTGGAGTGATTCTGATGAAGACGGGAACCACTCCACCTCGACGACGAGGATAAAATTAATATAGGCCTTATAGAACGATAGACTCTGATACCATGTTAGAATTAGGGATAGGAAAATATTCTTTATTATTGATTGAATAAACTGAATACAATTGGCTCTTATATATAGGAGATAATGGAAGACTAAACTGTTACATAACCAATACGGGACTAAACCAATATTTAATCTAATATAATATCTAACAGTTTAAAATATTAATATATTTAGTCCCACAATGGTGAGATGAGATAAGTGAAGGTGAAGTTGATTATAAATAGCTATGGTGGAGTGGGCTAATTGAGTAGTGGGTAGTGAACAATTAATTTTGTTCTTTACACCTATTTCATATAAAATTTAAAATATTAACCAACTTATTTAAAATAAAAAAAAACCAACTCGGGCCAATCAGCAACCCAACCCAACCGGAAACGGGTTCGACCCTAATGGGTTTGTCGATCAAATGGGTCGAACTTTGCACTTTCGAACTCAGCCTGACCCAGTCGAACCTGCCCTTACTTGGCTGCAACCCGCGCGGGTCCGACCCAACCCGGCCCGGTCAACCAGAATGCCAACACTAGGTAAGTAGATATAGGGTGGTTACAAACTATCTAATATGCACAAATCTAATTAGAGCATCTCCAGCAACGCTAGCCATTTTTGGCTCACTAAAATAGCCAAAATGGATAACAATTAGATAATTTGGCTAACAAAAAAAATTTCACATTCCAATCATTCTAGTTATTTTGGCTAGCTATAATATTTTAAAATCCAAAATAAAATAAAATAAAAATAGAGAAACAGTTAAAATTTGTATTTCACGAAAACGACTGGAAAAAGTGGACTATAGCCCACAAAATGAAGGACATAAAAAATCCCACGAAAGTGGCCGAAAACTATGGATTATAGCCCACAAATGAGGCTAAAACAGTCAAATACAAAATTTCATGAAAACGGCCGTAAGCTGTGGACTATAACCCACCAAATGAGGCCAAAAACAGTTAAATATGAAATCTCATAAAAGCCGATCGAAAATAGTGTACTATAGCCCACAAAATGAGGGAAATAAAAAAATCCACGAAAGTTGCCGAAAGCTGTGGACCATAGCCCACAAATGAGGCTAAAACAGTGAAATACAAAATTTCACGAAAACGGTCATCAGTTTTTGGCTACTTTCATGAGATTTCGTATTTTACTGTTTTGGCGTTATTTTGTGGGTTATAGTCCGCAGTTTCCGGCCGTTTTCGTGAAAATTTGTATTAGACTGTTTTAGCCTCATTTGTAGGCTATAGTCCACAGTTTTCGGCCACTTTCATGAGATTTTTTATTTCCCTCATATTGTGGGCTATATAGTCCGACAGTTTTGTGTCATTTTCATGAGATTTCTAATTTACTTTTTTGGTCTCATTTTGTGGGTTATAGTCCATAGTTTCTGTCAGGTTTTGTGAAATTTTGTATTTGACTGTTTTAGCCAAACCTAATCTGGGTGAACTTCATATCGCGACTTCAAATCGCCAGATCACGACTTCATGAGTCGCGAAACTTCAGATTTTTTTTTTTTTGGATCACAAACTTCATATTTATTTTTTTGGATCAACATCGCGACTTTAGTTTTTTAGTTTTTTTTTTTGTGTGTGTGTGTGTGTGTGTGTGTGTGGGGAGGGGGGGGGGAGTTGAGAGACGAAAAAGAGTGGAAGGAAGTTTAGCGAGCGATACAAACTCGCCGGATCTAGCGAATGTACTTGACAAATCTATTTTGACGAGTCCCGTTGGAGCATATTTTTATATCCAAATTAGCTATTTCGGATAAAATTGAGAGATGACTAGCATGGTTGGAGATGGTCTTAGTAGACTTCTAAAATAACTTAATTCAATTAGAAGAAAGAAATATAACTAAGAAAATCAACAGGATTATACAGGGTTCATCTCCTCTCTGCTTATCTTCTAATTATTAATAAACTAGTATATTGCACGTGCTTTGCACTTCCTAATAAATTTATATTTTTAAGTAAATACTGTTGGATATATTGGTATATTCTCTCTATATAAATATTGCATGTGCATATGAGTAACATGTGTATTGAACATACAATTGAATGGATATTGGAACGCGAGTTTGTGGGCTTATAACCCGATACCCAAACCAGTATTTAGAGATAAATACTAACTTGTGATAGCAGTCTAGGTATTCCAATCTTGATACCAAGGGTGAATATCTCAAGCAACTTAGATTTAGATATTAACCCTAATTCCCAATTGTTAATTTCTCACAAAACTTAACAATCTTGAGATATTATTAATCAATTTGTGAGATTAATTAAGAGGGAAAAGGAGCTCTGTTGGATCCCGTCTGTAGCCCCCCGAATTTCTAATATGATATCTTAGAAAATACGTGGCACAATTCCCAGCATCAACTTCAATGTAATATTAAACACAATTTAACACCAATAAAAATTTTCCAACTTTCATTACAATAATCAATTACATAGCACAGCGGAATACAATACATCTTAAATCAAAATTCTCTTTTCTTTACAACACTTTTCATCTTACATGTCACTATATAAATGGAACTCAAGCATCCAAATCCGAGCCTTAAGAAATCACCTGTAAAATATGAGGATAGAGATAACCCTAACCCCCAAAACTAAAGGGGTCAGCCATATAGGTGTGAGTGACATAAAACAAACAACATAAGTAAAGCATGGATTCATAAACAACATGTGATAAATAATAATACATAAAATATGACATAGCAAGGAAACATGTAAACCTCAAGTGAAGCTAAACTAAGTGTCAAGTGTAGAAAACAGGAAAACACATGCGTGAAACCAAATCAAGAAAACACAAATCTATATGCTGACTCTCTAATGCGTACTTGTCGAAGTCTATGCATCCCACTCTACATAGGTCCGGTGCAAGCCCTTAACGTCTCCACATTATAGGGTTCAATCCCCGCTATGCAACTAATCCTATCACGATGACTACTACGAGATAAAGATAAACTGTGAGTATTAGCCCATGCCCTGATAATTCCGGAGGTCAAACTCTATCCACAGATAATTCCGGAGACTATTTCTCTCACACCTGGGAATCTTCGAGAATACCCCACACTGGAAGCAATGACACCTCATCACATGAATACCACATGTGCATCGCCTCGCTCCGATAATTCCGGAGATCAGTCCCACACCACAGGTAATTCCGGAGACTATTTCACTCACACTGGATAATTCCGGGGATTATCTCACACCACAAGCCATACTGAGGTCCATAACCCATGTTCTCGTTCATCATATCACCACTAGTGCCTGCCTTATCATTTAGGTTATTTAATTACTGAACGAATCTTCTAGAGTTGGTGTACCCTACCGAACTTAACTCAAACATCTGAACAACTAAAATGCCTCAACAGGCCCAAACATAAATAACTCATCCGCCGGTATACTAGGGTCACACACACCCTCTAGAGACTCAAACTCAAATATCCAAACCAACCTTCCAACATAAATTGCTCAACTTAACATCTTGAAACATATGCGCAATAGAAGATAAAGTATAGAATAATACGTTATAGATCAAAACATTTAAAGAATAGATCGTTTGAAAGATCATTCAAAATTATAAGAATACATCAGTATCAGTCGACTAATAACAAGAGTAAGTCGACTATCCAGAAAGAGAATTTCATGGTCTTAAGAAAAATAAACTAAGTCTTATAAGTCGACTTGTAAAAGTCATAGGTCGACTGTCCAGAGAGAAAATTCAATAATCTTTAAGAAATTATTCCAAGTATAGCAGTCGACTGAAAAGGGAATAGGTCGACTGTCCAGAGAGAAATTTACAATGACTTTAAAAAATATAATTCTAAGTGTACCAGTCGACTGTAAAAGGTATAGGTCGACTGTCCAGAAAGAAATTTCGAGAAAACTAAAGAACATAGCAGCCGGATCGTATCAGTCGACTGAGAATTCACGACAGTCGCCTATCGGCCTTCAGTCTGCAGTATTTTGGTTGTGCACAATTCAACCGATACGTAGTTTTACTTTATGAAAATGATTTCGATAAAAACTTATTTCTTATATAACCAAATACAACTGGTAGGACATATAATAGTCCATAAAACTAAATCAAATTGCTTGAATTCATGAAAATAGAGATTTGTTGATTCTTTCAATTAATACATGGATTGTGCATATAATAAAAATTAGAGTTTCTTACAAAATTCATTGTTCACTGAAATAGTTCGTATTCAGATCCAAACCATACAAATATCAAAATATCAAAGAATCCCCAATTTGGGTATATCTCCTCAACTCAACTAATTTCTCAAATTTCAATTTTTTCATGAGATGATCTCTTGATTAATAACTCTTCCATTCAAATTTCTCAAAAACTGAATTTCTACAACTCATAACCATAATCAATTTTGTAATCACATACCACTAGGGTTTCTCAAGATCAAATCATTCATCCATCCAATCCATTATTTTCATAGTCATGCTCAAATCCTAATCATGCTTTCTAGCAATAAGGTTCAATATCCAAGATCCATTAAACATTCATAAATCAAACAACCAATTTTACCACTCACATAAATAAACAATCAACCAATCAATTACTCACATACAACATACACAAAATAAAAGAAAAACAAACATGTCACTCACATACGACATTCAAAGACCAAATAAAACAATTATATCACTCACATGCATAAAACAAACAACAAACAATTTACACCACTCACCTTAAATGAAGAAATCCCTTGATAAGAAGCCTTTCCTTCGCGAGATCCAAAATCTTCTCCCAAATCCTCCAAAAATAAGAAAACTCGATGTTGTGCAGCGAAAGATGGCTGCGTTTCTTTTAAATACCCGGAGAAAGAAGTTTTAGGGTTTCTAGACACTTTTGCAAAATAACCCCTTGAAAATACAACTTTACATAAATAGATTCCTATACTTGGAAACTTGATAAAATCATTTAAATTGAGATTTAAAAGCAAAATAGACTCCTTAACTCCAACCGGCACTGTTGAAAAGTCCAAAAAAATAGTTTTGCACTTTCACCTCTCAAAATGACAATTTTGCAAAAAGATCCTTCTTTTTCATAAAATTTGCAAATAGATCCAATAAATGTCAGAAAAATCTAGAAAAATTACAAATAAATCCCAAATAATAAATAATGATTTTCCATGAAGAAATTTTAGCTTTTGAACTTCTCAAGAAAATATTTGCATGTGTTTCGCACGTGTAAAAAGATAAATTTCCAGGAAAATATTTATTAAATCTCAAAAAATCATTTTAATTCATTATAAACATTTAAAAATAATATTTAAAAATAAGGGGTACTACATCACTCCCTCCTTAGAAGATTTCTGTCCTCAGAACTACTACTAATGGGTCCAAACAACATATCAACAAAGGAAAACAATATCTCATAAATGGAAACATAGTTCAAATAATTGCATATGAGAACATTTTTAAAATAGAAGGAATACAACTCAACTCAAAGGTACAATCATCCAAAAGAATTACAATCACATAAAAGAAAATACATTCATACAAAAAGCTCAGGGAAATCCTTCTGCATGCGATTCTCTGGCTCCCAAGTAGCCTCTTCGAACTGCTGATTCCTCCACAGCCCTTGACCATAGGTATCACTTTGCTCCTAAGAACTTTCTCCCTATGGTCAACGATCTCAACAGGCTGTTCCTTGTAACTCAAGTTCACCTGTAAACCTTCAGAAATCTCTACCAACTGATGATTCTGATTTGGCACATACTTCCCCAACAATGACACATGAAATACATCATGCACTTGTGCCAACTCCTCTGGAAGCTTCAACCTATATGCTGTCTTGTCAATCCGCTCCACGATCCTGTATGGCCCAATATACCTTGGCGCCAACTTGCCTCCCTTACCAAACCTGATCACTCCTTTGGTCGGAGACACCTTGAGGAAAACGGCATCCCCAACCTTAAACTCCAAGTCCCTTCGTCGAGTATCATCATAACTCTTCTGCCGACTCTGAGCCTCGACCAACCTCTTGCGAATCAGCTCAGTCTGCTCTGACGTCTGTTGCACGATCTCAGGACCAAACATCTGCTTCTCGCCAACCTCGTACCAACAAACTGGTGTCCTGCACCTCTACCCGTACAAAGCCTCATACGACGCCATCCCGATACTCACATGGTAACTATTGTTATAAGCAAACTTAACCAATGCCAAGTATCTCTCCCAACTACCACCGAAATCCATAACACAAGCCCTCAGCATATTTTCCAGCACTTGATTCACCCTCTCCGTCTGACCATCGGTCTGTAGATAAAAAGCGGTACTGAAATCAGTTCTGGTGCGTAAAGCTGCTTGTAGGCTCTTCCAAAACCTTGAAGTGAACCTTGCATCTCTGTCGGAAACAATCGACACTGGAACTCCATGAAGTCTCACAATTTCACCAATGTACAACTCGGCCAATTTCTCCAACGAACAAGTAATCTTCATGGCTAGAAAGTGAGCCGACTTAGTCAAACGGTCCACGATAACCCAAATCGAGTCATTGCCCTTGGAACTCCTTGGCAAACCCGTAATGAAATCCATACTGATATTCTCCCATTTCCACTCCGGAATGGGCAACGGCTGTAACAAACCTCCAGGTCTCTGATTTTCTGCTTTGTTCTGCTGACAAGTCAGACACCTTGCCACAAAATCTGCTACATCTCTCTTCATACCAGACCACCAAAAATGCTGTTTGATGCCCCTGTACATCTTCGTGCCTCCAGGATGCACTAACAACAAGGTACTGTGTGCTTCCTGCAAGATACTCTCTCTCAAATCTGCATTATTCGGAACACACAACCTCTCATCCATCCAAAGAACTCCATCTTGAACACGAAATTCTGATAGCTTGCCTTTTGAAACCTGTTGCAGCATCTTCTGAATCTCTGAATCTGACCTTTGACCTTCCACAATCCTCTCCCTCAAGGAAGACTGCAGCCTCAACTGAGCCAAAGACGCTCCTAAACCCTGCAGCACCACCTCGATACCTACCTGATCAATCTCTACTGCCAACTCGCTTCGAGTAGTGATCAAACTTGATAAACTACTCTTCCTGCTAAGTCCATCAGCTACCACGTTCGCCTTGCCCGGATGATACTTGATCTCAGGATGAATGTCTTCCAAAACTTTCAACCACCTTCTCTGCCGAAGATTTAGATCCTTCTGTTGGTAAATGTACTTCAGGCTCTTGTGGTCAGTGTACATATTGACCTTCTCACCATAGACATAATGCCTCCACTTCTTCAAGGCAAAGATAATAGCTACTAGCTCCAAATCATGCATCGGATAATTCTTCTCATGCGGACACAATTGCCTCGAACCATATGCAATAACCTTGCCTTCTTGCATCAAGACACAACCCAAACCTCTGAGAGACGCATCACTGAAGATATCATAATCCTTCCCAGCTTGTGGCAAAGCTAAGATAGGTGCAGTAGTCAACATCTCCTTTAATTCAAGGAAACTCTCCTCACACTTATCAGTCCATGAAAATGCCACATTCTTCCGGTTCAAACCTGTCAAAGGAACTGCAATCTGAGAAAAACCCTGGATGAATCTCTTGTAGTAACTAGCCAAGCCCAAGAAACTTCTGACTTCCTTCACAGATGTTGGCCTGGGCCAATCCTTCATTGCTTCAACTTTTTGATGATCAGTGGCCACTCCCTCCTTAGAAAGGATATGACCAAGGAAAGCTACCTCAAACTTCCAAAACTCACACTTCGACAACTTGGCATACAAGCTATGCTCCTGCAATTTCTGTAATACCGCTGTCAAGTGCATAGAATGCTCCTCCTCCGACTTCGAATATACCAAAATATCGTCGATGAAAACCACCACGAAGGAGTCAATAAATGGCCTCAAAACCCAATTCATCATATCCATGAACACTACTGGCGCATTCATCAACCTGAATGGCATCACCAAAAACTCATAGAGTCCATGACGAGTCCTGAAAGCTGTCTTACTCACATCTTCTTCCTTGACTCGAACCTGATGATACCCTGATCTCAAATCAATCTTCGAAAACACAGCTGCTCCCCGAAGCCTGTCGAACAAATCATCAATCCGCGGCAGTGGATACTTGTTCTGAATAGTCACCCTATTCAACTCCCTGTAGTCAATGCACATCCTCATTGACCCATCATTCTTCTTGAACAACAACACTGGCACACCCCACGGTGAGGAACTCGGCCTAACAAGCTCCTTGCTCAACAGCTCCTCAATCTACTTCTTCACTTCGTCTTGCTCTACAGGTGTCATCCTGTACGGAGCCTTAGAAATCGGAGCACTTTCCGGCTGAACATTAATGCAAAACTCCACATCTCTCTGCGACGGTAATCCTGAAAAATCTTCCAAGAACACCTTAGGAAAATCTCTGACAACCGGAATGTCATGGACTTCATCTGGAATCGCCATCTTGGATACCATTGCAGCCACCTTCGGAATCTTCTTCTTTCCTTGGAAAGTCACTGCGGGGCCACCTGGTGCTTTCACTAACACCTCTTTCTGCTTGCATTCAATTGTGGCATCATATATTGCCATCCAATCAATGCCCACGATCACATCCACTCCTAAGACTTGCAGCTCGATCAAATCAATGCCGAATAATCTTCCGCCAATCTCGATATCACAGCCCGTGTAATATCGATCAGCAATCAACTCTTCACCTGACGGCGTTGCCACCGACAAAACCTTGCCCGGAAACAACTTAGGCTCCACACCTAAGATCTTTGCAAAACTTGGCGACACAAAAGTATGCGAAGAACCAGTATCAAATAAAACATTTGCCTTAATTCCATTAATTAAAACAATCCCTGTTACATGAAGAATGATACTCAATCTCCAATTATTCTCAAATAAAGGTTTTACATATTACATTGATTAAAAATAAAATCAAAACTCTTGCATACCCTGGATTACATCTTCCGGGTTACCCGCGTCCTCCTCGGTTAATGCAAACACTCGTCCTTGCCTCTGGAATTTGCTTCCACCCTGACCATCCTTCCTCAACTGTGGACAATGAGACTTAGAATGTCCTGCTTGTCCACATTGGAAACAAGTCTGCTTTGCCAACTTAGGACACGCTGACCTGTAATGACTTGCCTCCTTGCAGTAATAACAAGTTACTTCCTGAGTTGCAGGTGCCTTCTGCACTAGACCACTGAACTTGACTTGCTTCGCCGGGAATCCCTTCCCACTCTGACCTGATGCTGGCCTCTTGTTCTTGTTCCAGGTTTCTTGCTTCTTCTGGAACTGGTCCATATCTTCCTCTGTCATAGCTGCTCTCCTAACCAGCTTGTCGAACCTCCTTATGCCTAACAGAATCATTCTCGACCTCAAGTTTGGCCTCAAGCCCTGCTCAAACTTCTTGGCCTTCTTCGCCTCGTCAACTATCAACTCTGGTGCATACCTCGACAGTTGAGCAAACTTGGTCTCATACTCTCGCACGGTCATGCTGCCCTGCTGAAGATTCAAGAATTCTATCGCCTTCTTCGCCTGAATATCGAGGGGAAAGAAGCGATCCCTGAATTCCTCCAGAAAAGCCTCCCAAGTCATCTGCTGGTCCTCCAACGTCCTCTTCACTGTTTGCCACCAAACACCAGCATCCTTTTCCAATTGCATAGTGGCCAACTTCACCGTATTGGCTGCCGGAGTTTCCGAGACCTCGAAGATTGTCTCCATCCGTCTAATCCAATCATCAGCTTCATTTGGATCAGATTGCCCCTAAAAAACTGGCGGCCTCATCCTCTTGAATGACTCGATCTGCTTGATGGGATCGGCGTTAACCAATCCTGGTCCAGTTCCATGATTCTGATGCTGGTTCTGATTCTGAGCCAAATTAGATGCCATCAGTGCCTCCAAAGTCTGATACACCCTGGCAAATTCGGCCTCGAGATCAATTCTAGTTCCTCGAGAACTTCTAGATCCATCACCATTGTTACCACCATTCCTGGGTCTGGGTGCAACCATACTGAATACTGCAAAACGAGAGAAAAGTTAGAGTACCACACACACAATTCATTCTCACATCAACACCCTTCGACAAAACCTCAACTGTACCCCAAAGGTAAAACATCATGTTTCAGTTCTATGTGATACTCACTCTCTAAAGTCCACACCTAGGTACTCACACTCTAGTGTCCACACCTAGGTTATTTTTATACCATGTTTAGTATTACTATTGAAGCATGCTCTGATACCAACCTCTGTAGCACCCCGAATTTCTAATATGATATCTTAGAAAATACGTGGCACAATTCCCAGTATCAACTTCAATGTAATATTAAACACAATTTAACACCAATAAAAAATTTTCAACTTTCATTACAATAATCAATTACATAGCACAGCGGAATACAATACATCTCAAATCAAAATTCTCTTTTCTTTACAACACTTTTCATTTTACATATGTCACTATATAAATGGAACTCAAGCATCCAAATCCGAGCCTTAAGAAATCACCTATAAAATATGAGGCTAGAGATAACCCTAACCCCCAAAACTAAAGGGATCAGCCATATAGGTGTGAGTGACATAAAACAAACAACATAAGCAAAGCATGAATTCATAAACAACATGTGATAAATAATAATACATAAAATATGACATAGCAAGGAAACATGTAAACCTCAAGTGAAGCTAAACTAAGTGTCAAGTGTAGAAAACAGGAAAACACATGCGTGAAACCAAATCAAGAAAACACAAATCTATATGCTGACTCTCTAATGCGTACTTGTCGAAGTCTATACATCCCACTCTACATAGGTCCGGTGCAAGCCCTTAACGTCTCCACATTATAGGGTTTAATCCCCGCTATGCAACTAATCCTATCACGATGACTACTACGAGATAAAGATAAACTGTGAGTATTAGCCCATGCCCGGATAATTCTGGAGGTCAAACTCTATCCACAGATAATTCTGGAGACTATTTCACTCACACCTGGGAATCTTCGAGAATACCCCACACCGCAAGCAATGACACGTCATCACACGAATACCACATGTGCATCGCCTCGACTTCGATAATTCCGGAGATCAATCCCACACCACAGGTAATTCCGGAGACTATTTCACTCACACCTGGATAATTTTGGGGATTATCTCACACTGCAAGCCATACTGAGGTCCATAACCCATGTTCTCGTTCATCATATCACCACTAGTGCCTGTCCTTATCATTTAGGTTATTTAATTGCTTAACGAATCTTCTAGAGTTGGTGTACCCTATCGGACTTAACTCAAACATCTGAACAACTAAAATGCCTCAACAGGCCCAAACATAAATAACTCATCCGCCGGTATACTAGGGTCACACACCCCCTCTAGAGACTCAAACTCAAATATCCAAACCAACCTTCCAACATAAATTGCTCAACTTAACATCTTGAAACATATGTGCAATAGAAGATAAAGTATAGAATAATACGTTATAGATCAAAACATTTAAAGAATAGATCGTTTGAAAGATCATTCAAAATTATAAGAATACATCAGTGTCAGTCGACTAATAACAAGAGTAAGTCGACTATCCAGAAAGAGAATTTCATGGTCTTAAGAAAAATAAACTAAGTCTTATAAGTCGACTTGTGAAAGTCATAGGTCGACTGTCCAGAGAGAAAATCCAATAATCTTTAAGAAATTATTCCAAGTATAGCAGTCGACTGAAAAGGGAATAGGCCGACTGTCCAGAGAGAAATTTACAATGACTTTAAAAAATATAATTCTAAGTGTACCAGTCGACTGTAAAAGGTATAAGTCGACTGTCCAGAAAGAAATTTCGAGAAAACTAAAGAACATAGCAGCCGGGTCGTATCAGTCGACTGAGAATTCACTACAGTCGGCTGTCGACCTCCAGTCTGCAGTATTTTGGTTGTGCACAATTCAACCGATACGTAGTTTTACTTTATAAAAATGATTTCGATAAAAACTTATTTCTTATATAACCAAATACAACTGGTAGGACATATAATAGTCCATAAAACTAAATCAAATTGCTTGAATTCATGAAAATAGAGATTTGTTGATTCTTTCAATTAATACATGGATTGTGCACATAATAAAAATTAGAGTTTCTTACAAAATTCATTGTTCACTGAAATAGTTCATATTCAGATCCAAACCATACAAATATCAAAATATCAAAGAATCCCCAATTTGGGTATATCTCCTCAACTCAACTAATTTCTCAAATTTCAATTTTTTCATGACATGATCTCTTGATTCATAACTATTCCATTCAAATTTCTCAAAAACTGAATTTCTACCACAACTCATAACCATAATCAATTTTGTAATCACATACCACTAGGGTTTCTCAAGATCAAATCGTTCATCCATCCAATCCATTATTTTCATAGTCATACTCAAACCCTAATCATGCTTTCTAGCAATAAGGTTAAATATCCAAGATCCATTAAACATTCATAGATCAAACAACCAATTTTACCACTCACATAAATAAACAATCAACCAATCAATTACTCACACTTTTGCAAAATAACCCCTTGAAAATACAACTTTACATAAATAGATTCATATACTTGGAAACTTGATAAAATCATTTAAATTGAGATTTAAAAGCAAAATAGACTCCTTAACTCCAACCGGCACTGTTGAAATGTCCAAAAAATAGTTTTGCAATTTCACCCCTCAAAATGACAATTTTGCAAAAAGATCATTCTTTTTCATAAAATTTGCAAATAGATCCAATAAATGTCAGAAAATTCTGGAAAAATTACAATTAAATCCCAAACAATAAATAATGATTTTCTATGACGAAATTTTAGATTTTGAACTTCTCAAGAAAATATTTGCACGTGTTTCGCACGTGTAAAAAGATAAATTTCCAGGAAAATATTTATTAAATCTCCAAAAATCATTTTAATTCATTATAAACATTTAAAAATACGGGGTACTACACCGTCTCTCCCGTCAGATCTTGTCGAAGCCCTCGAAGCTGCCGAAGCTGTCGTCGCCGACCATCGCTTACGTGGTCGGAGGTTCTCGCACAAGTCGTCGCTCCCACCGCCGTATCTCCGTGATTCTTCGTCTTCCTCGTTCGAAGCCGATAGAACATTGATCATCGGCACCGAAGCGGATCCGATCCCGATCTGTGTGATGTCGACTGCGGCAGTCTCGCCGTGGTCACTGATCGTCGACTGCGGTAGTCCCGATCAATCTGCTGTGTATTAGATACAGATCCGATCTCGAAGTTGAACCCGAATCCATTTTGGTTTTGATCTACAGTTGAGAGTTGCAAGATTTGTTCTTGTGATAGTCAGATCCAAACCCGATTCATTGAGAATCTGATTTATGGCTTTTGGATTGTGAAGTAGAAGACAGTTGGGTTCTCTCTCATTTGAGTGACAGGGGTTTGGGTTCGATTCAGAACTGCCCACAACCTGTTTGTTGAAATCCCCCCATCGAGTTCAATCCTTGAAATTGAGATTGTTTTGATTAGAAATGGGTGGGATTTGCTCAAATAGAGCAGCAGTGGATTTGTCCCTTATTGGGTTTGGCACAGATTGAGATACTCTGGAGAGTGCAATACGGGATAGATCAGATGTGTTTCGAAACAGATTTGACTATAATCAATTGAAGTGGAAGAGACAGTGAAAGATAAGTTCTTTACTTTCCTCGTATTAAAATTCTGTTAAATATTTTGCTATGTGCTGGAAGTTCAAAACATTCGTTTTGAGTTTATTTTGAATTATAGAATTAATATGATGCTAAGTGGTTAAGTTCAAGAGTGTATTAATCACTTGTTTAATTAAATACAAGTTGAACAGTTGTTTTGGCTATGTGCTAAAATCAAATATTTATTTTTGATAAGTTAAACTGTATGTTGACTATCAAATTCGGATCTCCAATTAAATTATTGCTAGAATTAGATAGTGCTAATAATTTGCTTAATTGGCTAATCTTTAACAATTTGATGAATGTAGGAACTTTAATGTTACCTAAAAATTGTGTGTGTTGGAGACGATGGATATGCATCGCGGTTGAATAAGTCTGCACCACACAGGCTTCTCCATCGAATTTGGAAATCACTTCTAACTTGAAGTGTCGGTATGATCTACCCTAATCTTGCTTAGAACTTTCATGTGAGGAATGTGTTAACGTTTTGTGCATTTGATTACATGATTGAGAGTTTTAGATCATAGTTATTCTCGCTTTGAAAACTAGCATGTTTAGAGTTGTTAAATGCTTTATCATACTATGTGTATAGATATTTTGATAAATCCATTGTTTGCAGTTTGTGTGAGATTACATATTTGCTTCTCTAAAAAATTTAAAATAAAATAAAAATTGTATAAGATGTATAACAAATGTCTGTAACTTAGGAGAGAGCATCTCTTAATGTAGGATATGACTCTATTAGTTACGCGTTGTTCTTTCTCATTCATTGTACTGTGTGTGCAAAGTTGAATTATAATATGTTAGTCATTATCTCATCTAGCGTTATGAAGATGATGAAGAAAGAATGAAGGAAAGAACTCTTCGCTCAATGTGTTTGAGCAAGTGGACATTGTTAGATACATTAGATAAAGCAAATAATTTTGTAAAATGTGATGGAGTAATTTTGTATTAACTCTTATAAAGTGCATATATTGTCAATCGTATGTATAAGTTGAGTTTAACAAATGAGACAATTAATAATAATAGTTCTAATTGTGTTCTTGAACATAGCATAATTGGCTAAGATTTGAGAACTATATATTCAATTGTTTGTGAGGAAATGTGATCTAATTATCAAAACTGTGGGGAAATGGAGTTAAAAGCTATTGAGTCAAAGCTTTAACATCCAAGTTGTTTTGAAATTTAGAATCACTATGAACTATATATTAAATTGTTTATTCTTGTTAAAACTCATAACTCTACTAAATGACACTCCATTAAAATATGACAAATATGAAAGTTGTGCTCAGATTATACTAACTAGAAAATCATTTAGTATGGTCTCTAGGAGCACACAACTTTTTGAGTCAATACATTCTGATATTTGTGATCTCAGTAGCTTTGTGACTAGATGAGACGATTGTTGGTCAGAAGTATTTAATCGCTTTTGTAGATGATTAATATAGGTCTATCATATGTATGAAGAATGAAGCACTTGTTATTCTTAATGAATTAAAAATTATAGTTAAATGTTAAAAATCAAGGGTTCAAATTTGATAGAGGTTGTGAATATGTTTTAACAACTTTAGAGAAGTTTGCATTAGACATCATCTCAAGTGCACTCTACTTACAACAGTCAAACAATATTGATAAAAGTTAGAATCAAACACTTAGTGAAATGTTGAATTCTATATTATTGACTGTTGTTTGTCTTCTATAATTATGAGTGATGTTGTATTGTTAATCATATCTCTAATCTATTACTACACTCTAAATTGAATACACCTTGTAAATCATGTTATGAAAACACAAATAATTTTGTTAAAGTGAAAATTTGTGTTGTGATACATTTGTTAGAGTACATGATCCCAAAAGGTCTAAAGTAGGACCTACAATAAATATTTGTATGTTTAGAAAGAGCAGAATGTAGCTCTGTAGACAGATGTTGGATCTATCTAATTTGTATTAGAAGAATCTAGACTTGCAAAGTTCTTTGAGGATATGTTCATCAAAGATAAATGTATGAAATAATCTAGTCCTACACACATGTTCAATGATTCACAGTTGGAATCAAGAACCAGCCTTATTGACACCTGAAAACTTGAATGACAAATGAGCTTAGAAGAGTCTTTAGTAGACAATGAGATGATTTTGTGTCATACAATAATACTTTAATTTAGTTGATATGCCGAAAGGGGCTAAAACTATAGTTAGTAAGTGGGGTTTTATAGAAGAAACTTAATTTTGATTGTTTAGTAGCAATTTTAATGCTTTTTAGTAGCTAACAGTTTGACTGAAAAAAATGGGGTAGATTTATTTGATGTCTACTCACATGTTTGTCATATTGCTACAATAAGTATTCTTCTTACCCTTATATATATTGAAAATTTTGTCATTCATAAGGGATATTTAAAAAGCTTTGTACTGAACAGTTTTGTACTGGAAAGTTTTGAACTAATATGTTAAGTGACCACGATTTACAATTTAGTAAAATCATTGTATATTCTTAAAACATGTATAGCCAACGAATAAATAATTTGACAAATTTTTGAAAGAGCCTAGTATATGAATCAAGTAATTCAGATCATTGCCTTCAACTTTGTGGTGTGTCAAATATAGTGGCTATTATTTACTTGTTCTGTTGATATGCATGTTCTTAGAAGTGACCTCTCTATTACAAATAAAGTTAAAATTGTGCTATCCAAAGAATTCAACATGAAAACCTAGGTACTGTGGACACCATAGGTATAAGGGTGAGTTTTCAGTTGGCAATGGATAACTCTTAGTCAAACTCATCAAATCAAAATGTGTTTCAAAAGTGGGAATATAGTAATTGAAAGTGTGTTTTGAAATATCTTATGATTATGATAAAAGGTTGACACCTAATGATGGTGCAACTATGAGACAGGCAGATCATTCTAAAGAAATTGACTGTCTCATGTATACAAAGATCTGTACTAGAATAGACATAGCCTTTGAGATAGGTATGATCTGCAAATTCATTAATAATCACATACACATTTCAGTGCCCTTAAGAGGCTAATGAGATACCTGAGTGGTATTCAAGAGTTTGCTTTGTGCTACTCTAGTCATTCTTCGAATGAGTGGCTGATCTGATGCATTATGATGCTCGGAATTTAGTGAAAGTCGATAACTAATAGATATGTGTTTACACTAGGAGGAAAAAAAATGTTATGGAAATAAAAGGCAAACAGGCACTATGCTATCATCCATGAAATCAGACCTCTATGTGTTATCCTCTGCAGGGGAAAAGGCTGAGTGGATTGAAGAAATAGTTGCTAGTTATCCATTAAGAAGTTTAAGTAACTCTCTAATTCTGTTATGCAACTATCAAGCTACAATGCACTGTAGCTCATAACTCACTCTATAATAGTAAGAGGACTACATTAAGGCTGAAAGAAGCCTAGTTGAACTTTCTCATAGATAAAGTGCAATTGCGGCAAGTGTGGCTGATGCTCTTGCTAAGAGACTTGAAAGTGATCTAATTATCAAAACTGTGGGGGAAATAGAGTTGAAAGCTATTGAGTCAAAGCTTTAACATCATAATTGTTTTGAAATTTAGAATCCAATTGGAGTCATAGAGAAGTTCAAACTTAAGCATCAATTTTAGACAGTTGACATGTTTGAGATAATTTTGATGATTCCACATAAATTCCACAAATATATAATGTCATTCCAATTTTGATGGTATTATATATCTAGAGAATTTACTTAGGTAGTGTTTGGCCCAGCTTAAAATTAGCTTAGCTTCTCCTTTAGAAGGAGAAGCTGGGCCAAACACACATTTTGAAAAGCTCTACAAAAAAAAAGTAGCTTTTTTTTTTTGAAGAAAAGGAGCTCTAAAAGAAGCTCCCAAAACCTACTTCTAGCTTCTAGCTTCTAGCTTCTAGCTTCTAGATCAAAACCAACAAAAAAAAAAACAAATCAAAACCCAAAAATCGTCTTCTTCGTTCGTTCAACTTGGTCTTCTTCTTCTTCGTCTTCTTCGATCTGTCGTTCTTCTTCGATCTTCTTCGATCTTCTTCTTCGTCTTCTTCGATCTGTCGATCTTCTTCCATTGATCCATCCATCCAACAGGCGCCCACTCTCACCCTCAAACCCATGTCCGTAACTAAAATTAAAATCCCACTGATTCATTTCCCACACAGACTTGACCTTCTGTTCACTACGATTCCATTTTCCAGATCAGAACCAGAGCAAATCTCAAAACCCTAATAATGGACCTCGACCTTCTATCCGACTTTCTACTTTCATTTCTTTAGCTTAATTTATTTTTTATTTTTTATTTTTGGGTGGGGGACATATCAGCCATGGTGACCGTACTCTAATCAAGATTAGGGATTAGGGATTTGGTGAAGATGATGTATAAAAGTAGCTTTTAATTGATATATGCCAAACAACTTCTAGCTTAAAAGTAGCTTTAAAGTTAAAAAAAAGCTGACTATCCAAACAGCTTCAGCTTTTAATTTCAAAGCTGTACTTTCTAGCTTCTCCTTTAGAAGTAGCTTTAAAGCTAAAAAAAGCTAGGCCAAATGCACCCTTAGAATAATCATATTATTCCAATACGAAACATGAAAACTTGTCGATGTGTTTCCGATGATTAAATTGTCCTAAATATCATTCCAATTTTGATGATATGTCTTTTATGGATACATGTTTCATTCCAATTTTGATGATTCAATGTTAAACCATGATTGAAACGGCAATCTTTTCATTCCAATATGAAACATAGTATGGTTCTTGTGTAGAAATTATAAAGTTCATGTACTTTACTTATTAAAGATACTTGATTGTGATGCTTGCGTTACATTTTTGCTAAGCTAATTATGAATTGTACTAAGTTCTTTTGTGGAACTAGATACTTTGTGAAATTCTTTGGAATTTTTAGAGACGTGTCTCTTGATATTCTTATTTTCTATAAGCTAGCAAAGATGGAGGAGTTGAATTTGTCAACATAGATTTCAAAATAATGATTTGCTCAAAATGGAGGAGTAAACATAAAGCAGTGTGCAAGGATAAAATTTCAGTTTATTTCTTTCGAGAATAAATTAGTCACTTGCATGGTAAAACTTCTGTTGAGTTTAAGACTCTTGTGTTCATGAGCTGAAAATTCATATTTTGTTCTTGAATTTTATTTGCTTTATTTGATTTTGAAACTATGACAGATTATTCCAGTTGGTTTAGTCTATGTGAACTATTCTGAATTGGATATGGTTTGGAACTATTTAATTATATTGGTTTAGTCTTGATTGAACTATTAAGTTTTATAATTATATTGGTTCTTATGAAACTATACCTTTATGATGCTTTTCTTTTATGGACTGCTATTAGCCAATCAGTTTTATACTGAACTGATGAGATAATCATGTACTTTATATATTGAGAATATAGGAGGAGATTGTTGGATATATTGGTATATTCTCTCTATATAAATATTGCATGTGCATATAAGTAACACGTATATTGAACGTACAATTGAATGGATATTGGAACGCGGGTTTACGGGCTTATAACCCGATACCCAAACCAGTATTTAGAGATAAATACTGGCTTGTGATAGCAGTCTAGGTATTCCAATCTTAGTATCTAGGGTGAATATCTCAAGCAACTTAGATCTAGATATTAACCCTAATTCCCAATTGTTAATTTCTCACAAAACTTAACAATTTGTGAGAACTTAACAATCGAAAATTAGGGTTAATATCTAGATCTAAGTTGCTTGAGATATTCACCCTAGGTATCAAGATTGGAATACCTAGACTGCTATCACAAGCCAGTATTTATCTCTAAATACTGGTTTGGGTATCGGGTTATAAGCCCACAAACCCGCGTTCCAATATCCATTCAATTGTACGTTCAATACACGTGTTACTCATATGCACATGCAATATTTATATAGAGAGAATATACCAGTATATCCAACAAATACTAAGATATAATCTTGCCTCGAACCCAAGACATTACTTTACGCACCACATACTCTTTACAAATTACTTATAGTGGCAAAAACTTGTATTTGATATGAGTGGCAGTTTTGTACATAATTATGTCGTAAATAAATTTAAACTTTGAAGGTATATGGTAACAAACAACAGTCGAGTAAATGAATAATTAATACAACTTTCACTTAAAAATAAATGGTTGAGATTAGATGGTTGATTATCCACAAATTACACAATCCCAACTTTCACATTATTCTTAGAGATATTTTACAATATATTATGCTAAGACCATTTTAAATTGGAATTTTTTTCATTTCGCTATTTTAAAAAAGATAAAGTAGAGGAAAAGTAGGAGGCCACCACCATCCATTTATCTGTCTTCACTTTAAAAATATAATAACAAAATAAAATATTTCAATAAAAAATATGTTGTATAGAAATTATATAATCATTTTAAAATTAAAAAAATTAGTCGCAGATTTTCTTGGGATGGGAAAATTTTAATCTGCGCCCTCTATTACCATTCTATTTACATATTTAAGAAATGCATAAATAACCCTACTTAAGAAATGGCAGTGAAATGCAGATTTTGAAGGCATGGGAAAATTTTAACCGGTACCCGCCATCACATTTCTATTTATATTTAAGAAATGCACATATAATTCGTTATTAAAAACAAAACAAAAACATCAATCGCAGAATTTCTCGGGAAAATTTTTAGTTGGCACCCCTTCATTCACTTAATTAACTTTTATTTGGAAGACTTGCTATTTAATTTAATTTATTAAAAATAAAAATTAACAAATCATGATCTCCTCATACGTCATTATTTGATCTCTCCTAATTTTTTTTTAATAATAAAAATGACTCGGTCATTGCTTCATTAATGAAAGCTTAACGAAACACAGTAGTACCAGGTCCAAAATATCATACAAAATATCCGGGAAAAAATCACAAACAAACTGAAGCATCTACTAAAGAAACGAAAATACAGAAAGGTCTACGACAAGCTTATGATCCAGCTCCTAAGTCCTCTCTCTGGCTGCCTGGTCCTCCTCCAACCGCATCCTTTTCCTTATTCCTGCCTGACCTGCCCATGCATGGATCTCTCCCACTTTCCGAACTTCCACCAACTTATCTATCTTCCTCTTTCTAATGTAGCAAGCAAAAAATAAGGCCTTTATTTTAATGCATGGGAGAAAAAACCCATAATATTGTATGGCCTTAATTATTTTCTTTGTTGGTTGGTACTAGCTAGATCAAAATTGATCATAAACGATAAGGTAATGAATATGAGTCTCCCTCCTCCTCAATAGTCTTGGTTTGACTCCGTCAATGAGATTAGTATATTATTATCAAGATTGCTTAATTTTACATGATTGCTTCATTGAGATGCACTTTTCAAATTTTTTTACTATGACTAAATATGTTGCATATATTTATGATTAACTGCAAGTGCGCTTTGGAATCTTCAATGAAACAATGTTTACATCAGTGAACTCATACACCCTTTTTTGTTTTTTTTTTTTTTGAAGTATATATTCATGTAAGAATTGATACATTGGTTGTTGGCCGGACCTGCCCAACCTAGATATCGTTATGTGAATACTCGTATAAAAAAAAGGCAATCTATTTTGTATAAGTTAACAACAAACTGATTTGTTCTTGCTTTTATGATAATGATTTTATTTTCTTTCAAAGTTTTTAATTTTAATAATTTTAAGGATTTTTATGTTCTCTTTTAGATCCAAAGTTCAATGGTTAGTAATTCTTATTCTTAAATTTTACTATTTGATAATTTTTCCTATTTGTTTACTTATATTTTTTTTCTTCTCATTTTGAAATGATATATATATATATATATATATATATATATATATATATATATTCAAAGATGTAATTTATCGAGAATATTTTAAATGATTCCTTCCAATAATATTTATTCTTGACTGCAGGGTTATTTACATCCTCCAAAATAGGGATGGCATTCCAGGCCGTTCGGGCCGGGCCGGGCCGGGTTTGACCGGGTTTTGACCGGTCCCGGGCTTACCCGGGCCGGGCTGGCGGTGAAGAACCCTGGCCCGGACCTGGCCCCTAACCCTTAGTGGGGGGGCCGGGCCGGGCCGGGCCGGTTCGCGGGCCGGGCCGGGCCGGGCCCTTGTAATTCTTTTTTTTTTTACCCATTATAGATTGAAGTGCATAAATTTGTAATTGTATAAGAAGTGTATGATTTTGCAATTGTATAACAATTTCAAAAAGTTAAATTTCATAAATAATTGAATTACATCTTCATCCAAAAAAAAATTAATTGAAGTACACGAATAAATAAAGTACATGGTTAAATAAATTTGAACTTCTACAATAAAACTAAGTACATGAATAAAATTCATACAAATTTGTCTAATAAAATTCATAGAAATCATAAAATTACAAATCAAGGGAATTACTTAAATTTAAAGATCGAGATGGCCTCTACTTAGATTGAAGAGAAGGCAGTGGACTACTGTCGTGCACTTCAACTTAACCTAAATATAGAATCTCATCACTATAAATTTTCTCATTAATTACAACTAATTGAACAACAATTTAAAGTAAATTAACTAAATTTAATAGTTCATTCATCGCTGCTTGTGGATCCACCTCCAGTTTGTGCTTCAAGTAAGTCTTGGGTCCTCTCTTCCGCTTTCATCCAATCTTCGGCGCACACTAGCATCTCCAAATTTTTTGCTGTCAATCGGTTCCTGCTCGGGCTCATTAGAAAAAGCACTTTCCGATGCAACAGTTGACACCGGTGTTGTTAGCAGGTCTTTAGCCATACGGGAAAGAATATTAAAAATTGCTTCATTAGTCTTCCAATATTGTAAGACATCTTCTACATCTTCAACTGCACTTTGTGCATTATACCAATTCAGCTCATTTGGAGAATTGGTCCTAGCCTTTTTCGATTTAATAAGATTTAAAATACCTAGACTAGCTTGACTCTTTCCCTTTGC
Source organism: Hemerocallis citrina (assembly GCA_017893485.1). Lineage (NCBI taxonomy): Eukaryota > Viridiplantae > Streptophyta > Magnoliopsida > Asparagales > Asphodelaceae > Hemerocallis > Hemerocallis citrina. The sequence continues at coordinate 244,747,197 of CM030365.1, forward strand.
TAATGTGGAGGAAGAAGAAGAAGAAGATTGAACACTTTGTGTTTGTGTTTGAGTAGTGTTAGCTGAATAAATCCTATCATAAGAATCATATAACCTAGTCAAAACATTCTCAAATTTATGAGTAAAAGCAATATGATCAAAATCTAGTATTGCATCGTGTGGGGCATAAGTGTAGAAAATATCTATTAAATTTTTTGTACCTTCTAATTTAATCATAGGATTCATTACACTAGCTAAACAATATAACATGGGAATTGGATGAAAATATTTCAAAAACTTAACATATGCCGCATTAACCATATCTCCAATAAAAGGGTCATTTTGTAAATCCTTAATTGTTGTCATCATAGTCACAATTTCAAGTAAAATACCACTAGATGTAGATGTATATGTTTTCGAAAATTACAAAGTTGCATCGTTAAAAGGTTGTAAAAATTTATATAAACTATCGGCAAAAAACCAAAAATCATCATCTAGCATACAATTTTGCATACCCATTGCGACACAAAAATCTCTAAGACTATAACGATAATGAAGAACAACACCTAATAATTCAAAGGTTGAATTCCAACGATGTCGTACATCTCTAGGAAAACGTCTACATACAATGCCCCTAAGTTTACACCAATCATGAAAAGCTTGATAAATTGGACCACTCAATGTAATATAATGGACACAATCTCTCATACCTTCTAGTTTATCGTTTCCATATTTTAGTGCATCTTGCACACAAAGATTTAAAATGTGGCAAGCACACCTAACATGAAAAATTTCGGGTTCCACAGGATCTAAAGTGATTTTTAAACTCTCAATTGCCTTAGTATTATTGGATGCATTATCAAAACCAATAGCCAACACTTTATCATAAATATAAAAATTATTGCATGCTTCCATAATGTGTTTGGCTATAATTTCACCCTTATGTGGGTACCTAACATATCCAAAAGAAATTATTCTCTTTTGAAGTAACCAATCCGAATCTATCCAATGACATGTTACACACATCATTGGAACCCCGTTTACTCCTACCCATCCATCCGATGTCAATGAAACTCGAGTGTTTAGTGATTTTAGTGTTGCTATCAAAAAATCCTTCATCTCGTTGTAAACTAATTTACAATCACCCTTAACAACATTCCTAGCAATTTTTTTAAAGTGGGGGGTGAAGGTGTCTTGTACAAAATCCTCTACATATTTTTGTTCACCAAACGAATATGACAATTCACCCCTAATTACCAATTTCGCGATTCCCTTACGAACGTGATCGTGATCATATGTACTACTATCTACTTGACCGGTTTTAGGATGCATTTTTAGTTGTGTGAGATGATCTTTCGAAAATTGTGGTTGACATTTGTTTAAGTGACGTTGTAGTGTACCCGTGCCCGATCCTACTTTAAACTTATACGGGGTTTGACACTTCTTACATATTTTAAGTCCTACACTCTTATCATTTTGTGAAGGGACAAAATTGAAAAAATTGTGTACTTCCGAAGTAGTCCCTCTAGTTTTCCTTGAGTTTAGAGAAGGACCTTGTTCCGATTGTTGTGGTTCTACATTATCTTCTATTTCTATAGGATTTGAATGTGTTTCATTCAAATCGGGAAAACTATCAAAATTAACAAATGTGTCTTCACTATCTATATATTGGTTAGGAATGGAAGGAAGGTGATGACTAGTAGATTCTTGACTACTATGCCTACCACCACCGCGTGATCGATTAGAGGCCATTTAACTTTGAATAAATAAAATTAAAGTAGTGAGTGAGTGGTGTATGTTTCTATTACCACTTTACCAAAATGAAAAATAAAATCTAAAAAAATTGAGAGAAAGAAGATCAAGAAAACACAAATTATATGACAATAAAGAAGTATTATGCTATGTTAGTTCTAAAATTTAAAATTATACTAAAATGAGTAGTGTATGTTTCTTATGCCACTTTACCAAAATTAAAAAGAAAATCTAAAAAAATTGAGAGAAAGAAGATCAAGAAAACACAAATTATATGACAATAAAGAACTAAAAGAAGTAGTATGATATGGTAATTCTACAAATTAAAATTACACTAAAATACCGTAAGAAAGTTGAGATTTGAGTTGTTGTTGTAGAGAAAGATGAGACTTGAGTTGTTGTTGTAGAGAAAAATGAGACTTGAGTTGTTGTTGTTGAATGAGTTGATCACTTTGATTGTTGTTGATGGCCCTCCTTCAAACTTGAACTTGATCCCTTGAAAGATTGTTGAAAGAATAGTAGAGAGAAAGATAGTTGAGTGAATTGGTGAAAAGAAATGAAAGGAATGGTGTTGTATTTATAGGAAATGTAATTTTTTTGATTTCCTAAAGTACCCCCCAAAACTAGCCGTTTTAAATCCGTTGGGGGGTATTTTGGTAATTTAATTTTTTTTAAAAAAAATTTTCTGGAAAAAAAAAAAAAATAAAAAAAAAATAAAAAAACCACAACGGTAGGCCCGGCCCGGCCCGGACCGCACGGGCCGGTTCAACCGGTCCCGGTTCACTAGCGGGCCGGGCTAGACCGGGCTGAACCCCCATTTTTTGGGACCGGACCTGGCCCACCAATAGGGGGGCCGATTCAGGGGCTGGACCGGATAATAGGGGGGCCGGGCCGGGCCGGTCCCGGGCCAGCCCGGCCCCGATGCCATCCCTACTCCAAAATTGTCATTGCCATCAAAAATAAAAGCTCTTGCACGATATGTTCATAAAAAGAGGCTTAAGCTTGGAATTTATTCAAATGCATATGGTATATCTAATATCCCTTTTTTATTATTAATTTCATTTACATTTTGTATGCATATATTAATTAGCGCTTAAGATCGATGATGTTGATTCATTAGCTTCATTTAGAGATAATTTGAGAAATATTTCCTTGGTTAAGAACATAAATACGTTAAGTGTGGTGCTAATTGTATTAATTTGTTCGTACTCTAATTTGGTGCTACTGTTAGTGATTTGATTTATTTATATATGCTTTTATCTTTTTTTGAACATGTTGTAGGAGGTTGTACGAACATGAAGAAGGCAATCTTTGATTAGCATCACAAAGATCAGTGGTTGTTTTACAACGGCACGTCATGTGCATAAACATTTTTCTGTTTATCTAATACTAGTATTATACACGTACTGTGCACGTGGGAAAAAATTGGGGGAATGAAAAGGGAAAAAAAATTTACCTGTACGTGCGTTGCACGGATTGAGTTATGGACAAAGGTCTTCTACCATTATAGTAGTAGAGATATGAATTAGTAAGTTATCCTCACATATTTAGTGCTTCTGTGCGATGTATATAATACAAGATATTTCTTTGTATAATAATTATGTGTACTTTTATAATTTGTTTGTATGTTTTGCATTTTCATTTGATTTCGGGTATTATGTATTATGAACACTTATTTCGTTATTTTCTCATTAAGGAGTCACGGTGTGTCAGCCAGCTTTTGAGTCAAAATATTAATATACAAAAAATACTTTGAATGAATTACATACATAAATATATCTAGAGAAATATTAATAATCGATTTTCTCATTAAGGAGTCACGGTGTGTCAGCCATCTTTTGAGTCAAAATATTAATATACAAAAAATACTTTGAATGAATTACATACATAAATATATCTAGAGAAATATTAATAATCGAGTCCTATAATTATTTTCCTTTAGCAATTTTGTTCATTTCTCATTTAATATAAGAATCAAAATATATATGAATCCTTCACCGTAAAAAGTATGCTAAGATGTATAGTTTCCTAATCAAATAGTCAAATTGTAGGATATTAAAGTACCGAGCTTATGATCTGGGGGGTATTGGATTATGATTTTAAAAGACTTTTTTCGCTTAAAAAAGTCTTGTGAATTTTAAAAGACTATGTAGGAATGTAATGACTTATAAGATTTTTTTTTTTTAAGATTGTTATAATCCAAATTGTCTTGTTGAGATTTTAAAAGATTTGTATCATAAGAATTTATAGAATTTGAAAGAATTATATGGATTTATAAGATTTGAAAGAAAAAAAAACATTGATTTTTAGCAAACATTCAATTATCAAATTTCAATATAATCAAAATTACACCAAAGTATAATAAAAACATTAGCATTTCTCCATAGTATAATCAAAATTAAACCAAAGTATAATTAAAACACTAAAAAATTAACCCAGCACAAAATTTTCAATCTTTTAATAGCCAATTTGATATAGCTTCATGTCCTCCTAAGTAGCATTTCTCCACATATCTGAAGCTATGTTAGCCCTCCATGCATTAGCATCGTCTCGTTCCTGCTCTTGGGTTTGAGCAATAGGTTCAAAATTATTGTCTTCATTAACTGTTAACGAAGAAGATGGAGATTCGTCTATTGGTTCAATTAGAAATTCATCAGAACGATATTCTTTGCGAAGAAAGTTATGTAGTGCTGCACATGCTAACATAAGTTCTGTTTGTGTCTTAAATAGAAAAAAGGATGTGCTGACTTAAAAATTGTGAATCGCGGTTTTAAAATACCAAATATCCTCTCAATCATGTTTCTCAAGGATGCGTGGCGAATATTGAATAATTCATTTCCATTTTGAGGGCCATTACCATGACCTGCAAAATATTGTAGATGATATCGCACACCTTGAAATGAAGATAAAAATTGGCGTCGATTAGAAAATCCACAATCCACTAGGAAATAGTTACCTAATTACAAATACAACACATATAAAATTAGTTCGAAAAGTACAAAAATAAAAAAACATGTTTATCATTTAAAAAATAAGTACTCACCTTGAGCCACTTTAAGTCCATTCCTCCTTGTCAAAGCATCACTTAGTAGCTAGGAATCATGAGCTGAACCCTCCCACCCGCTAAGAACGTACATGAATTCCAAATCAAAGTTACAAGCTGTTAATACATTTTGTGATATCTTTCCATGACGATTACGATAACTGCTTACATCACACCCTTTCACTATTGCCGGAATATGTGTCCCATCAATAGCTCCGATGCAATCCTAAAATTATTCATATGCAGGAATAACCATATTATGAAAAGTATATATTATAATGGTGACAATTATAATTACAATTGTATTTAAATACAATAATTATCACATGCCTTGAAATAAAAGTAAAACCTTGTGCTTTCTCTTATTTTAGCAGGCACAACCGGCCCTGATTTAGCCATGAAATCATATGCTATTGAATTCAAGGCCTTCAAAATATTGTGAAAATTTTCACTTGCAGCAAATTGTGATCGGTCAAATGTATTACGAATTACACAATATCGAATATTTTGGCCGACGATTTGTAGAAACGATGCAAGCATTTCTTCAACACAAATAAATCTTGTATCCTCCAAAGGTGTTTTTTTCTCTATGAATTGTGCATAACTTCTGGAATTCATCTGGATACATTCTATATACTTGTCGGAAGATTGCAGGATCATCGTTCAATGCTTGATGTATATAGTCATATCCCATGCTAGTAATTCAATGTCGGGTTAATGGACGTTCAATATGTTCACCACGCATCATAATCACAAACTGATTTAGCACATGCATTAAGGCATTGATTGCCATCACAGATATGTACATGGCTTCATAAATTCTTCTTCTATCTCTTCATCATCCATATCTTCGTCATCCATATCTTCATCAATTTCTTCTTCCTCTATGTCATTACCTTCATACATGCTCGACATGCTCGATTGTGACATTATTGTATATATAAAAAATATATACGAGACTGCAAACAATAAAAAGAAAAAAAATAGTAGATATTAATAGTTACTAAAATTAACGAAATATTGACTTTGCTTTTTCTTCTTCATCTGCTTTGACTGTACTTACTTTGTTTTGTAAATTAACAAAATATTGACATTGATTCAAGTAGGAATAGCCAAATGTATCTACCTCTGATTCTAATATTACTATATTCTATAATAATGACTTTGAAAAGAAAAAAGAAAAAGTGCATAAAGGAAAAGAAACTTTCCTAATCACAAGTTATGCAAAAAATAAAAGAAAAAGTGATCATGATCTTCGCAAGAATTGTACGTAAAAGTAAACAAGGCTATCACATTACTATAACCTTTGCTGATAAACTTCAACACAGTGCAGAACCAAAGTATAACCAGCAAAACCCAGATGAAACCATAAAAGTTCAACCAAAATATAATCCAAATACTGTAATTATAGTACAACCAAAATTACATAAAAAAAATTACAGTTCAACAAAATCCAACATGATTAAAATATTTTTTTAATAAGAGATGATCAAAATACTAATCATATTCCTAACTTAAATTTTATTCAAGATGAGCGTTCTTCGAGTGACATCTTCAAGAACAAATCTTTCTTTGATTTAAGTATTAATCAGTCACTATGTAACAAGTGTTATCATCCAAATTTGGGACCTCTTTTATACCATCCCAAATATTACTCTCTCTATCTCTTTCTCTTTTCTCCATTAGGTTAGATATTTTTTCAAAATGGACAGCAATAGTCTCAATGACAACATAAAAATTTTCTAAAACTTTGGCTTGATTGTTGGTCCCAACTGAGCTAGCACTCCCTTCATACTCGAATCTACTTTGCTTATGACGGCTTGGTTTTTCAGTGGGAGCCTCCGAACCTAAAGGGGAATGAGATGGTGGACTACAATGGCGAGGTGACGGAGGTTGGAATGGTGGTTTATAGTGACTTGGTGCTATAAATGCATCATTGTTAGGATCATATGAAAAACCTTCCATCCCAAAATCTCTATTTTCTTCCCCAAAAGTTGTTGCATCGGTATCATCAGCACCTAATGAAATGGAACAATTCCCATTAGCAATTCCACCCCCAACAACAATCTTTAAATCTTCATAATCAACTATACTCTTTCCCAAAGTTTACTATGACTTGGGTGGACTAGCAAAGAAAAAATTATTCATTGTTAATATATTGCAAATAACATAATGTACTAAACTTGTAAGCTATTAATATATTTAAAAGATGATGAACTAAGCTCACCTTCAAGTAATCTTTCCAGACTTCATCACTAGCAGTGAACGTCTTTGTGATTAGATCCCACCCAAAGCCAGAGTTGTTACGCATAAGAGTTGATATCTTGATATATTGATTCTTAAACCACTTCATTCGGCTCAAGTAGTGATTATAAGTTTTAGGGAACCTATTTTTCGCATTGAGATGAGGAAGTATCACTTTTTCTACATTCTGTTTGCTAAGCAACCCATTAGCATCACGAAATCCGCTATTTATAGCATCCACCAAGAGGTGCAACAGCTCATTGGTATCATCCATGGTCCAAGATTCATAGTTCTCTTTTTCTTTGCTCTTTCCTCTATTATTTCCTTGTTGTGAATCCCCCATTTGCACGAGCTTATCACCACTAGAAAAAAGGCAAAAAGTTTCAAATATACATAAGATGCTTAAACTTTTGCATTGATAAGTGAATAAATTACTTCAAAATAATATTATGCATACCCTTACTGATTATAGTAACATAATTTTAGCCATGGTCTGTACACCCACTTTAAATAACACTTGCAAATCAACTATAAAGTTTTTTTTCTTCATCACTATTCAAAAATTACTAACATCTCTTAAATGATATGAAAACAACAACAACAACAACAACAACAACTACTACTACTACTTGATTTTTAAATTTTACTCTAAATATATTTTTACAATAAAAAAATATGTGGCCTAAAATGCATTATCTTTTTCACAGTCAACAAAGGAAAGGGGCTTGAGATAATGCATTTTAGGATTGCATCGGATTTGCCTATAGTATATGATAATGAACAAACAAAGATTTATCACCTGTTGAGATAAATCAGAGAGAAATGAAGACAATACTGAATATTGAATTGAGTTTAACCAAATACAATACCACCTATATATAGGAGGTGAACAATACCAAAACAACTCTACCACCAATATAGGACTATAATATCTAACACTCCCTCTCAAACTCACGATGGGTCAGACAATGTGAGTTTGCCTACTAAGTATCGGAATCTCTGAACTGTATGGGATTTGGTGAAGAAGTCTACAGTCTACTGAGAAGAGGTAACAGAATGGAGAGAGATGGTCCCTGCCTCAAAACGCTCACGAACATAATGACAATCAATCTCAATATGCTTCGTTCGCTCATGGAAGACCGGGTTGCTTGCAATATGCAATGCACTCCGGTTATCATAATAAAGTGGAGTAGCTCCTGTAAGGGTAACACCCATATCTGATAACAGCCAACGAACATGAACAATCTCTCTAGTAGTAGCTGCCATTGCTCTGTACTCAGCCTCGGTGGAAGAACATACAACAACTGCATGTTTCTTGCTCCGCCATGAGATCAACGAATCACCAAGAAATAGACAGAAACCTGTAGTAGACCTTCTGGTAGTCGGATCTCCTGCCCAATCTGAATCGGAATATGCACTGATCTCTAGTTTGGATGTAGAAGGCATGAATAATGAGTGAGTGATAGTGCCCCGAAGATATCTGAGGATCCGAAGAAGAGCACCGTAGTGAACTGATGTAGGAGCGGAAACAAACTGACTGACAATACTAACTGCATGAGCAATGTCGAGTCTGGTCATGCATAAATAGACAAGCTGTCCAATAATCTGCCTGTATCTAGTGGGATCAGGAAGGAGCTCACCATCTGTGCGACGAAGCTTCACATGAAGCTCTAAGGGTGTATCAGCTGATCGACTGTCGGAGAGGCATGCAGCGGAAATAATATCTGATGTGTATTTTTGCTGAGAAATGTGTATCCCTTGAGATCCATGAGCAATCTCTAAATCCAGAAAGTAACGTAGCTTACCAAGATCTTTCATATGAAACTATTGGTGAAGGTATTTCTGGGTGGATGAAACACGATGTGTAATAAGAAGTGGTGAGCCATCTGCTGTGTGGAGAGATGGAGAGTGAGAGGAAAGTGTTGTGCAGGTGGTGAATAGTGTCTGATTACTAGTGAGATAATGTGATGCACCAGAATCTAAAATCCAGAACGAATTCATACCGGGAGTGGCAGAAAGGGCAGGAGCAGAGGAGCCAACATTGATAGACTGACCCATGAACTGTAGTTCCAGCTGAGTGAGGCGTTACTGAGTATTAGCCCAAGCAGAAGACGGCAAGGCCGGAGTGACAGGCATGGCCGAGGATGTGAGGGAAGAAGCACTGCTGTGACTGCTATGACTGAGAGCACAATGTGGAGGGAGATGCTGCTGGTGTCTAGATCGAGGTAAGGAGTAGGTGGTGCTACCGGTGGCGGAAGTAGAGGTGGGGTAGGGGAAGGTAGATAGCCGGAGGCAGACTGAAAGTGGCGCTAGTGCTTGTGGAATCTGGAGGAGGAACGAGAGGTAGTTGCATCGGGGAAGTCAGTGGAGGCAGATATATGTGGGAGAGACTGAGATGCCATCAAGTAGGAGTAGTAGGAGTACATGTATATAATAATAATAATAATAATAATAATATATATATATATATATATATATATATATATATATATATATATATATATATATATTTTGATTTCTTTTTTTTTTTGGATCTGACGATCAGAAACAGTAAAGAAAAAAGGGAAAAGAAAAGGAGTAAAAAAAACAGTAAACAAAAAGAAAAAAGAGTTTAGGGTTTGAAGAAAGGAGGGGGAAGAGATATGTGGTGCTGGCCGATTGGGAGCGGCGAGGGCTGGGAGCGGTGAGGTCGGCGATGTCTGGGAGCGGCGGCGGCGGCCAGAATATGACAATGCTGGGGTTGTGATCTGGACTGGAACGAAACCAACTTAACAATGGCGGCGGCGGCAAGGTTTGTAAGATGGCTGGATCGGTGCCAGGAGTTTGCCGATGGGTTGAAGATGCTGCTGAGTTGGGTTGGATCTGAAGATGACTTCGGATCTGAAGATGGGATCGGGAGTTGAGGACGACTTCTGTTGGTTGCTGAGTTGACTTTGGATCTGAAGATGGGTTGCTGATCTGAGGTTGAAGAAGACGATTTTTTTTTTCCGAAGAAGAAGAAGAACAGAAAATTTGTAATTTGAGAATTTTTTGTAGAAAAAATTTAAGAAGGGAAAATTTGGAAATTTGGCTCTGATACCATGTTAAGATAAATCAGAGAGAAATGAAGACAATACTGAATATTGAATTGAGTTTAACCAAATACAATACCACCTATATATAGGAGGTGAACAATACCAAAACAACTCTACCACCAATATGGGACTATAATATCTAACATCACCCATTGTCACCTATACTATAAACATCGAACTCAAATATCACCAATACTATGGACCAGAAGGCAAATAGATTTATCACCCATACTGTGAACCAAACAGAAGGCAACCATTCATAACTCAAAACCTCAAACTCAAGTATTTGAATTATTTTTTATTTTTTTATTTTTGCCAAATTCTTCAAACCCTAATAATAATCTACAATCTTAAAACCTAATAAAACATAATACAAAAAACCCCTAATAATAATCAAAACTTTGGATTACAAAAAAGGAAGACAAACAAATCTAATCTTTAAAACATAATACATGAGTGATTAGGGAAAGAAGAAAAAGGGTTTGAGAGAAAGAAAGAGGGTTTGAGAGAAAGAAGTTTCTAACCTGAAATGAAAGAGTAGGGAATAGTCTCATGGGTTTGGGTGGGATTTTGAGATTGATTTGGTATTTATACATCTCACAAAAAAATCTCATAGAATCCACTCTACAAACAAAATCCATGGAAATTAGTGACTTTTGAATACCAGAATACTTTTTTTAAGTTATAAGAAAGTCTTGATTGAATACCACTAGATTTGGACACACTCTTTAAAAAATCATGATAGTTTTGATTGAATACCAAAAGACTTTTTAGATTATTTAAAAGTGTTGATTGAATACCCCAAGACTTTTTGTCACAAAAAAGTCTTTTAAAATCTCATAAAATCCTAATCCAATACACCCCCCTAAGTTTCATATAATTAATTCAACATATATATGAAGATAGATATTCAGTTGTTTCATATGAATATAAATTTAATACAGATTTATCGCATTCTCTTACGTGCAAAATTGTTGTTGAACCAATTCCAAATTCTATTGTGTCGTTTACTTATCTATACAATGTTATGCTAAACCCACTTTTGATTGAAATTTTTTTGTCTTTTTTCTTTTTAAAAGAAAAAAGTAGAGGAAACGAAAGAGACAACCCCCACAGTTTCTCCATCCAAATTTTGAACACGAATCCTATCCCTTAATAAAGCATTAAAATCGTACAATATTGTGTACTCATTTTTTGAAAACTCTGTGCAATATTGCACAGGGTTATACTATATTTCTGTAAAGACTCCGACATAGTCTGGCCTCGAACCTGAAACATCCTTCATATTAGTTATATACACATTATACACGTAAATTAGTAAGTTTACAAAAGACAACTCCAACTATTTCATTATAATATTAGAGATGTATTTTATTTTACTGGACTAACTTGTTAGCATGTTCATTGCACTTACTTTTTTGTCTTCCAGAGAACTCACGGGTTATTTGCACTTGTCTTGTAGTATAAAAAAGATTCGCATCCGATAGTTATCACTACAAACCGCATAGGCTTGTCCGGCATTTTTTGGGGCTATCCTGGCGTTTATGATAGACTGTAGCGGCATTTCTAAAAACGCGCCAAAAACACGGCTATAGCGAGCATCAGGACAGATATAGGGTCTATCGCGACGGTTTTTAGTACCGCCGCTATAGCCTATATCTATCCCGGCGTTTTATTGAAAAAACGCCGATATAGAACTTTTGTCAGGAAAAAAGGAAAAGGTAATCTATCCCGGTATTTTTGACCAAAAACACCGGGATAGGTTATTAATTTAATTTTTTTAAAACACCCTATCCCAGCGTTTATGTCTAATTATGTCTAAAAACGCCGGGATAGGTAGGTATTTTTTATAATTTTTTCTTTGAATTTTAAAATATTTTTTAATAAAAAATACCCTACATGAAATAAATTTTCATATATATATTATAAAACAATATAGAACTCCTCAATCCCATTCAATACAACCAATTGAACCAACATGAATATTTACCAACATGTAGTAAGTTACGTTAGTAGGTTTGCGATGTTTGTTCCCACTATCTCTATTTTCATTGGTTTCCCATCAAGTTGCACAATGTTATATCTCTTCACAGCTGCTAAACCATCATGTTTCCTTGAGAAGACGACCTTCTCCAAAATGTTAAAATCAAATGAGAAATTAAAAATTGATGGAAAGCAAGACTAATAAGACAGATACCTTTGATCTTCCAATTCTGTCATAATGAATTGAGAAGTGCTTCAAATCACCAACCTCTGAAAACAGTTCCTGTAATGAATTGAATGAACATCAGATGGGGAAAACTGTATAATACCTTAATCCTTCCCTACTGAAAAAAATGGGGAGAAACATAAGCAGCTCGTAGAATTATTGAAAACAACAAGCTAAGCATCTGATACATTCGTGTAATATGTGTACATAATCATAGCGCCATTGCGGAGAGAATTTCATATTCATGCACATGAAAAATGGGGATGGGCCTCACAAGGAAGATTGTTTTCATAATAAATACTACTATACTAAATCCAGATTATTAAAATTACATGACACCAAAAAGACCATAGAAAGTCACATATAGATGTGAAGGTTCTAACTTCTTCTAGCTTAATCAAAGATGAGCTTCATCATGCTAATATATTTTGTATTCTACAATGCCCAAGTAGACTAAGATTTATATTGACAAGGGAAGTCATTATCTTCCATCTAAATCCTATGCATCCATTTTCCAAACTAGTTATATGATAGTGAATATATATGATTAGCAATCAACCAGTACTCATAATAGAAAGAAAGTCCTACAACTAAGCAAAAAATTCAAATTTGACATGCACCTATAAGAAGACTATCCTCTACTTACAGAAATGATCAAATTCATTAAGGGGGTGTTTCATTCGTTGAATCTAAGTATCTGGAGGGAAATCAAATTTCCAATTGCACTGGCAACTACATGAAACGGACCAAACACCGACCAAAAATCTTTCGCTAATCCAATATATCTTTTGTAAATCTAGCAAACTCAAACAAACTATAGCAACCTTTACATATATACATAAGAGCATCTGACCATCACTCTAAAGCTTCTAAGTTTTTCGAGCCTACAATTTTCAATTATGACATAACAAAAAACTTAATGTATGTAACTCTACAACACATGCATACAAAAGTAAACAAATGAATCATAAGGCTCACAGAGCCAAATAATTAACAAAAGATTCATATTAAGTTATTAACAAGAGAACATATCCCCTAACTGCATCCACTGCACCATCACATACCACTCAAAACGCAATCCAATTAATTCAACATACTAACAAACAAGTTAACAAAACATGCACAATTATGAATCAAAATTTTCATAAACAATAAATAATAAAAATAAATTAATTTTTTTAAAAAAAAGATTTAACAGAACGGTATCGATTATCGACCTTAATATCCTCATTCGAGACGCTGTAATCCAAATTCGATACATAAAGCTTAGTCCCTGTCTCTATCCCCATCGCCCTTCCACCCCCCGCCCTGCCTAACAGCGCCGCTGCCTGCATCTGATCTGAATACATGTCATGCTTCCACGTCGAATCAGGCGCCTAAATCCTGTTAGGATTGTGTCTTGTATACTCGTGGTTCAGATTAGAAGAAGGTAAGATGAAGCACGGAGGTCGAAGTGAGTAGAAGAAGAAAACAACAGCACAAGGTGCAGGCATAGTTGCGGTCGACTACACCCCCCGACCGCAACACCCCCCCCCCCCCCCCCCCCCCCCCCCCCCGCGACAGCTCGTAGTACAAGGATTGTCCGAGAGAGGGACGGTTAACCGGTATTGTGGGATGGTCGATCGACCGCGGCGCTGTGTTCGTTTTGGACCTCGATTTGTTAGGTCGTTTCAGCCCAATCTTCTACTCCAAGTTAGATTGTACGGCTCCTGTTCAGTTACTTCTTTTCCAGGTTATATCAGACGACTGAGAATCAAGATTAGACCTAGGTTTATCTCTATTCTTCTATATTTATTGTAAACTCCTCCAATATGAGATGTAGTACTTCATAGATTATTTTTTTTCCATTGCAAAGAGAGGCTCGAGAGAGATAGTTCTTGGTGGGTGAGTTTAATTCCTTGTATTAAGTGAATCAGTAACTCCTTGTAATCTCTTCTAGTTGAATATCAGATCTTCCTATATTTCTCCCTGGATTAAGATAAAGCTAACCGGGATAAATCCTGGTTGTGTTTGTGTTTGGATTGGTGGATCTACTTGCTTGCTCAATTGAATCGTCTCATCTCTTCGATTTCCTCATTGCTCTAATTAGTTTCGCTGCAACCAACGGGCGGTTGTTTATGCTCCAATCCCAACAATTGGTATCAGAGCTTCAAGTTGCCGAGTGCCTTGGTTAAGATGACAGGTCAGAGTCTCTTGAAGATCAAGCAGTTCGATGGAAAGATCAATGAAAGTCCATCCGATGTGAAGGAGGATGTTTGGGAAGATATTCGTGAAAGAGCCATAAGTCTGATCCAACTATCCTTGGCGGACGAGGTCAAGTACAGATTTCTGGAAGAAATTGATGCAACGAGTTTGTGGGAAAAACTCATAGCTGACTACTCTGGTTCGTCGTTATTAGATCGGATGCATTGGAAGAGGAAATTGTTCTATTTATCTATGAAGGAAGGTACCGATCTCCAAGACCACATTACTGAATTCAATAAGATATTATTTGAACTTAAGGCGATTAACGCGGTTGTGTGTAAGGAAGATAAAGCTTTCAACCTGATATATTCACTGCCGGATTCGTACGAGCTTTTGATAACTACCATGCTACACGGTAGATCTGCCAAGGAGAGTATTTCGGTAGATGGTGAAATCAAAGCATTGAAGAAAGATCAACTTAGGAAGGAGACCCATAAATCATCATTGTCTATTCCTACAAGTTGTCTAGCAGTGGATGATCCTTCATGGTGAAGACAAAGTGTTTTGCAAAAGGATTCGATCAGTTGCCGTTATTGCAAGAGGCCAGGACATATCAAGAAAGATTGTTGGAAATCGCTGAATCAGGAAAGCGCAAAGAACGGGAGTTCAGCCGCTAATGTGGTTAGTGCCTTTGATTCAGGTGATTCATGTCTTCTTATTTCAAATTCTTTAGAAGTAGATTCTAATTGGCTTCTTGACTCAGGGAGTTTTTCTTATGTTTGCTCCGAGAGGAAGTTGTTTTCTACTTATAAGTCTACTACAGGGAGTTGTGTGACAACGACAACTGGGGAGATTTGTGAAATAGTAGGTGAAGGGACAGTTGAGTTGAAGATGCCAGGTCTAAATTTGTTCACTTTAAGGGATGTTTTGCACGTTCCTCTGTTGAAACGAAATCTATTTCTTGGGAACTTTGGATGCACGGGGTTGTAGGTACAGAACTAGAGGTAGAGTTCTGTCTGTTTTTCAAGGTCGTAGTGATGTGATTAGAAGTATGAGAGTGGTTGGGCCAAGTCAACACAATATCTACAAGCTTTGGGGAATTCAAAAATCCTGCGTAGGGATTGCTAGTTCTTTTCCAGTTATTCCCGCAAGCTCAGTTAGTTTGCCGCAACTAGATTCATCGAGACGAGACCACGACGTTCGAATATCGTCGAGAGGTGAAGAAAGCCTAAGGGTAGGTGGAGTTCGTGAGTACATCTACGGAGGTGTACCCTTGAAGGGGTATACTGGAATCGGTGAGATTGGGTAGAGATCAGTTCAACTAGAAGAAGAAGCCATTGTTCTAAGTTTTCTTTGCAAGTAGAATTTATTAGAGTTTGGAGATAATACATCATGTGATAGCACTCATATGCAATCCAAGTGGAGTTTGTTAGGATTGTGTCTTGTATACTCGTGGTTCAGATTAGAAGAAGGTAAATGAAGCACGGAGGTCGAAGCGTCGAAGTGATTAGAAGAAGAAAACAATAGCAGCAAGGTGCAAGCATAGTTGCGGTCGACCGCACCCCTCGACCGCTCGTAGTACAGGGATTTTTCGAGAGAGGGACGACCGACCAGTCTTGTTGGACGGTCGACCGACCGGTCTTGTTGGACGGTCGAACGACCGCGGTACTGTGTTCGTTTTAGGCCTCGATTTGTTAGGTAGTTTCAGCCCAATCTTCAACTCCAAGTTAGATCGTACGGCTCCTGTTTAGTTACTTCTTTTCCAGGTTACATCGGACGACTGAGAATCAATATTACACCTAGGTTTCTCTCTATTCTTCTATATATATTATAAAATCCTCCAATATAAAAGGTAGTACTTCAGCAAATAGAGGCTCGAAAGAGATAGTTCTTGGTGGGTGAGTTTAATTCCTTGTATTAAGTGAATCAGTAACTCCTTGTAATCTCTTCTAGTTGAATATCAGATCTCCCTATATTTTTCCCCGGATTAAGCAAAAGCTAACTGATATAAATCCTCGTTGTGTTTGTGTTTGGATTGGTGGATCTACTTGCTTGCTCAATTAATTTGTCTCATCTCTTCGACTTCCTCATTGCTCTAATTAGTTCCGCTGCAACCAATGAGCGGTTGTTGACGCCCTAATCCCAAATGTTAAGATTATTGGATGAGAATAATTCTTTATTGATTGAATAAACTGAATACAATTGACACGTATATATAGGAGAGAATGGAAGACTAAATTGATACATAACCATTATGGGACTAAACCAATATCTTATCTAATATAATATCTAACACCCCCTCTCAAACTCAAGTTGGTTCAAACAACAAGAGTTTGGAATACTGACGATGTTCATGTAGAAGGAACGACAAATTGTGATACAGAAACGGCGCTTGATGGTGCATGTGACGAAAACTGAGAACTAGAGTGTTGCAGAAGGAAGTAGTGGTGGCGCACTGTTGAGATCTCACCCCAAACAGTGGCGAGAACTTCATATCCTGATTTTTAATGGGATCTCACCCCTGACTTGAGACATAGTCGATGATGGGATCTCACCCCTGAACTGAGAAATTGATTGATGGGATCTCACCCCTGACTTGAGACATAGTCGATGATAGGATCTCACCCCAGACTTGAGAATTGTCGATAATGGAATCTCATCCCTGAACTGAGAACTGGATGCTGATAACACCCCCTCTCAAACTCATGATCGATCAACCGGAGTGAGTTGGCGATCTGGATGTAGAAGCACAAGAAACGATTGATAAACCGGAGTGAGTTGATGATCACGATCGATCAACCGGAGTGAGTTGACGATCTGAATGTAGAAGCACAAGAACTTGCATTTTTATTTTATTTTTTAAAACTCAGATCCAAAGATACATGGGCCCGTTCACAGCCCTCAACAATCTTGCTGCATCCAGCGTCTGGGCTGCTCACGAGCACAGACTCACGGGTCTCATGCTCATGTTCATCTGTGACCAAGATCTTGTAGGTTCCAGTCTCATCAGTCACACCATCAAACTTGCAGGTCTCTGCGCCTGTGGCCCTTGATCTGCATTCAACCCTAACCTTTGCACCGGAGATGTAGGTGGTGATGGGGGTCTCGAAGCTAGCCTGACACATGTCGCAGAATACGCAACCTTGCACCCTGAACTTGCTCCGAATTTCGTGGGCATCGCTCGCCAAGAAACAGGCGGCCACAAACGCAAGCACCAAAAACACACAGGACCTCGCCATTGTTGAAGAAAAGTAAAAGAAGATGGAATCAAGAAATTAAGAGGAAGATAAAAGGAGAGTAACATACAGTGAATGAATGGGGCTTTTGATTGAGGGAGATGGAGATTAGGGTTTTGGTATTTGATCGGGAGAGGAAAAAGAGATGGCGGCTAGGGTTTTGGAGATTTAGGGTTTTGGGGAAGATTAGGGTTTTGAACAGGATCGGGAGAGGAATGTCGGGAGGTGGAGAGATTCTGATGAAGACGAGAACCACCCCACCTCGACGATGAGGATCAAATTAGTATTGGCCTTATATGACGATAGGCTCTGAACCCATGTTAAGATTATTGGATGAGAATAATTCTTTATTGATTGAATAAACTGAATACAATTGACTCCTATATATAGGAGGAAATGGAAGATTAAACTGATACATAACCAATATGGTACTAAACCAATATCTTATCTAATATAATATCTAACACGAACAAATCCAACAACCAAACCATCAACACAGATCTAAATCTCAGATCGAGAATAAAAAAAACCCTTAATTTCAATTTACCTTGGCGGTGGGGGCGGCGTAGGGGTTGGAGCAGCGGCCAGGAGAGAGGGAGTTGGCGACAAGGGAGGGAATGCGGTGAAGGAAGAGTATGGCGAAGGGGAGAGAGAGTCAGCGGCGGTAGTGAGGAGAGAGAGAGAGAGAGAGAGAGAGAGAGAATTGGGGGAAATGAAAAAAGGGAGTGGGGATTTTTTTAAGTTCATGAGCTATGATGGCGTTTTTTGAAAGAAACATTGTGATAGAGAGGCCTTATCCCGGTGTTTCTTCGTTTTCGAAGAAACGCCGGGATATGTCTAATCTACACCGGCGTTCAATCCAAATGCCGGCATAGCTATGAGAAATTACATATTAAAAAAAATGCTCTCTATCCCGGCATTTGGGCCAAACGCCGAGATAGAATCGTCGTTATTGCCCTTGCGCTTTGTACTGTATGTAACTTATGTACATCTTTAAACTTGAATGTTATTCATTGGTCAACTTTCTTAAGGAATAAACATCAAATCCAACGTCAAGCCCTTCATTTGAAATACAACTCTATGCCCAAAATTCAAAACATATTATGCACGCAAGGCTATTATGCTTATCTTTAACTATTATTAAAAAATTTTGGGAAATGTGTGCTTTACTGCTTTAAAATAACTATAAATTTATGGATCTTACTCAGACATATTAGGTGAGGGTTTTAATAACAATCCACTTAAAATGAAACATCCAATTTAAATCTTATCTATGCGTACCCACTCACTTGCAACACATGTACTGGTAAATTATAAATAAAAATTTACCATAGTTGTCGCTGCTAAAATTTATGATAGCCTTGCCAATTCTGGTCCCTGCTGCATTGTGCCCTCAACAAGTAAGAATCACAATCTTCGTTAGCCCAATTACTTTGCAAATAATCCTCCAAATCCTTATGTATTTGGTGTTGGGGAATAAAGCCAAAAACTTCACCCTTGATGTGTAGCAGAACAAGCGGAGATCCAGCAACTATGGTTTCCCAAGTAACAAACAAAGATAATAAATTAACTAATCAAAGGAATGAAAATTCACTATCGAGGACAAGAGTACAAGATGAATAATAATAAATAACAATTCTCTTAAGCCAAAACTCACTGAATTGATCTCCTTGTTTACAATAGCTTTCCGAATCAAAACCCTAATTAAGAAACCCTCAAGCAATCTAACTATTTTCATAACTGTAGAAAAGGACTAACATCTCCTTATATAACCTCCAAACTGACCTATATCAAATAGAATCCGACTATTGAGTTGTATACCCAAAACCCAAATTCTTTCAAATCTAGATTTGTCAAGACAATCGTCCATTGCTCGGGGTTTGAATGTATAAGGCACACAAACTCAACATTATGATTTTAAGAAGAAAATACACTATTTTGTTTCCACATGCCAAACTTTGTAATGGATAATACAAAATTGCACACCGACAATCTGTAAGTTCCATTTCTTAACGCTCAATAAACAATAATTCATATATAATAAACATTCACATCAAATTTTAACAGTACAGTAATATCCAACTTGGTTATATATACGAATCTCCAAATTGAGATGTAAGTTGATCGAGTCAATGTTAATAAGTCTTCCTATCTACAGAGGAGCACATTTTATTTTATTATACGTCTAGTTCATCACGAGTTTAATTACATGCATATATATATGCATTTTCTTAGTTATATACACAATAGTTTAATTATTTTCAAGATGACAAATATGTAAATAACCCTTAGAGGGGTGAATAGGGTGATCGTGTGGAATTAAAATTTAAAAGAATAAAGTAAAGTAAAGTAAAGTAATGCAAGAGAGACAAGAATAGCAAACTCAGATGACGAAGCGATATAACGTGGTTCGATCCCCAGGTCTACGTCCACACCACCTACTTGTAGCAATTCTCCGCTACAAGCGTTCCACTATACTCAAAATCCTTAGTACTGTGATTCTCGGATTCAGGCCGAGAGACCTATTACACCCACAGGGCTTCTAATCCAAGTCCCGTCAATCTCACCGAAGTGGAAAATAAAATAAAATAAAACTCAAGATCGTTTGAGATCTTGACTAAAGAATATAACAAATTCAACGCTCACACTCGGATTGATTATCAAGAAATTAGTGCAAAGTATTTTTCTCAGAAGGAATAGGTGAAGAAGATATAGTGGATTCGTTCGATTAAATAGAAGAGGAAGTATATCGATCAAAAGAATAAACGATACATTCCAAAAAAGATATACAGCCAAGTTACGGTTGACCGATCAAAGTGTGCGGTCGACCGTTCAGCTCTCTGGCGTAGCTAGAGAGTTGAAAGGTCGACCGCTATCTTAACTCATATAGGTTGCGGTCGACTGTGACGGTCGACCGACATAAGGTACGGTCGACCGGTCGTTGGCTGTGTAAATCGAATCCACTTTGTTTTCTTACCATAAACTCATCTCTCTTTAATCAATAAATTACAATAAATATCTCACGAAAATATTGCTAAAAATTCAGACTAGATAGATTGCTTGGAGGTCAATTAATTGAGAGCTCTTTCCTCTTTAGCTTGTAGATGCAGTATCTCTTTATTTAATTGAGAGCTCTTTCCTCTTTAGCTTGTAGATGCAATCTCCCTTTATTACTTTCCTTGTTTGTATGTTTGTGAATCTCTCTTGCATCTCTTTTTGATATTAATTAATCCTGAAAATCTGATATACTAAATTCAAACTTATTAGTACAATTGAGCACGTTTTCTGCACACCAAACCAAGAGTCAACAAAATATGTCACATTTTCAAACAATTTAAGATCAAAGAATACTCATGCATATGAATTTATAGTAGAAGGATCACATATATAGGTGATTTCAATTTATTTTTTCCTTTCAATATTTATAAAGCACATCAATGAAATAAGTACAAGCTCTAAACATAATGGCTATACAAATTGGTAACCAAAAATTAACAAATTTAATATGCTAAGCACGTGTTGGGCAATTGGCTTCTCCCTCTTAAGTTAGAAGTGGCATATTTGTTTTAGGCTATCTCGATCTCGAATACGGCTAAATGTCAAAAAAACAAAAACAAAAACAAACAAACAAACAAAAAAAACTTGTGATCTTCCAAATCCTCATTTTAATTAGAACATGTATACTTCACCGGTTTACAACAAATACTTCACAAGTTCTAATTCTAATAATTAACAATGAATTTTGCAACCGTATATACCAATTTTCTCTTTCTTTTTCTTTATATAAATAAACTTTATGAATATCTTTTTTTAAAGTAAAACTTTATGAATATCTTCCAACTAAAATTAAAGACATTAGTGGCCGGGTTATTACATATTATAGCAATTAATTACAAATGGTAAAAGTAAATTTATATATATTATTCTTATTAAATGCTCTTTTGATCCTCTTGAACCTCTATATATAGGCAACGTTGGACTCTGAACCACTTCACTACTTCCTTAGAAAGACCAAACAGAAGCTATCTAAAATTACACGTTAGAGAAAATAACCAAATAATTAAGAGAAGAATCCAACCATGAGCGAGGTGAGCATGCTTTAAGGGCTTTTTGTATTAGCTCAATATATGCTATTCATATGGTTGATTGATTAGTGATTTAATCAATCAATTTCATTTTTGTTACTGCAGAAAGGAGAAACGTCAGGTAAGAGGAATGAAGACAACGAGACAGATCCTTGTAACCAAGGAGGGAAGAAATCTATCAAGAGTGATGTTAGTATTGATGCATGGCACTTTTGTATTAGCTGAATCTCTTGTGATCTAATCAAGCTCGTACTTGTTATTGCAGAAGAAAAAGGATCATTCAACGGACAACAAGGAGGAGAAAGGAGAAAATATAAATACTGTTAATTTAAAGGTTGACCTGCAGTGTGAATGTCAAGGACACTTTGATACAATCGAGAATTGTCTCAAAAAACTGAAAGCCAAAGGTAACATATATATAGTGTATGCATGTAGCTAGGGGCCGGTAAGCATACTATTTTTAGTGCACTACTTTCACGTTACCAGAGGGAAAGGGTGGTGGTTGTTGGTTGCGCACAGATGAAAGGGCAAAATTATTTTAGATGAGATCTACATTCTCAATTCTAGAGTACTGTGAAGTATATGTAGTATGCTTAAAATTATCAGTATCTAATTAATCCGCCTTTTAGCACACAATTTTTCAAATATAGCAAGCAAAAAGTAACAAATTTGGCTTAAATTTTTCAACAGGGGTGATTTCGTGGACGGTAGGCATGACCAATGGAGTGGCGAAGGTGACAGTTAATTATGAAAGCATCACTAAGGAGGAGATCCACAAGAAGCTTCAAAAAGCTCTAGGGAAAAAGAAAGTGGAACTCATGTAGACCGCTAACTGACACCCAAAACCCCAGTCTCAGTTTGTTTCCAATAGTTATTACATGTTTGGTGCATCTAGAATATTCTTGAATCCCGTTGCTCTTGTGTGTTTGTTTTTCCTATTTTAGATTTTTTTTTTGGGTGATAATTGATAATGGTATTCCAATTACATTTTCTTTTTACTTTTTTTTTGTAATTGCATGTGTTGGTGCATGCAAACTTTAGATTTGAGCATTCAAGAAGCAAACATTTTAATCTCGATCGATATAGCTTGCAACAACGAATATTATGAGAAAGATTCATGTATCCCCTATATTCAAGAAGTGATTAGAATGGAAGATAGATTAATAAAATGAAACCAATCACCAGAGATTGCATATTGCTAAACTTAATAGAAATCAGGAAACCAAAACACTATATATTAATCCCTCTTCGATATATACCGGTCACTCGAAGAAAATTAGTACCTAATGACGACGAGCTTCTTATATCCCAAGTAATATATATAAAAAAACCCAACTCCAAAGAAGCGCAAAGTAATCGCGCACTGACAACGTAAGAAGACCGATAGGTACACGCCGGGTTAGATTGTTGTAGCTTTTGGTGAAGTTTTTCGGGTTTTGGAATATGTAACAGGAATGTTGTACTCATAAAATATGTAAACCTATTGTATGGCTTGTTAAGTTGTGATGTTGGGTTAATTTTTTTTCTTCTTCCACTTCCTCTTCTGATGTTGAAGGTCTGATCATTATATGTTCGAGCTTCTTTTTGTTGACTTTTGTTGATTTTAGTATTCAACTCTTGTTGTTTGGAGTGGGTTATTATGGAATTGTGCTATGTACTAGATTATTAGAGATTTTGGGGCAATAGTTTTTAAATATCTTTGTAAATAGAGACAATACATGATTGAATCTGAAATTATACACTTTATACTGGACTCGCTGTTGGGAAAAACCTAGATATTCTACTAAGCTTGATGTTCCCAAGAGCGAGTTTAGTTCAAATACTATCGCTATTGGGAAGACCATTCTCAGTTTTGGAAATTTTTTCGAGAAATCACCAAGTCCAACTATTTCACTATTAGTAGACTCGCCGTTCCCAACAGCGAGTTTAGTTCATTTCCTCTCGTTGTTGGGAAGATCGAGTTCTTCTTTGGAGTGTTTTTTTTCTTCTGAAATTTCTCCAAGTCCAACAGAGAGTTTTCACTCTCTTTAAAATGTGAAAAAGTTCACATCTCCATTCCAAACAACGAGTATAGTACAAAGAACCTTATCATTGGGAACAGTGAGTCTTGTTTCAAAAACTCTCAGTGAAATGTAAAAAAGTGTAACAAAAGTGTCTCATGCTTTCTTTGGTGTTTTGGCATCCCGAACGTGCTCCAACGTTTCTTCTTCAATTGTGGTCTTTGAAGCAAACATTGCTTTTCCTGCTTTAATCTTCCACTTTCGCAAGATGCCATTGGCATCTTTTACCGCCGATTGTGTAGCTTCACCACCACCGACAACCTCCCAAAGTTTTTGACCTTGTAGATAAAACTCCGTTCATGTTGCCCACGTGTTGTAGTTTTTGTTGTCGAGCTTCTTGATTCCTCCAACTACTTGATGGTCACCCATTGTGCCGGTAATACTTCGACTATACCGAACAAGCTTGACTAACAAACTTGCAGAGTACCAAACTCCTCACGACTCAAGATAGCTCCAACAAGAACGATCCCTGACCGTCCCGCTCTGATACCAATTGTTGAGTAAAATTTAGAGTATACAACTCTAAACTTAGTAATATTGGACCCAAACAAGTAAAAAAATTACCTGTATTATACCCACAATAAAAGACACTACAACACTTTCCAAAGACCACTCACAATTTGAAGAAAAATACAAACACTTAAAAGAAAGCTCACAACTCACACTCAAGACTCCACACTTAAACTAAGAATACAAAGACCTATTTTTTGGAGGGTACCTAAACTAAATGCAAGGGAGGGTACTGATAGTCCACTCCATGGAATCTACACCATACAAATATAAAATTAAAAAATAATTCTAACCATACATTATTATCACATTCTACACACTTCTCATAAAAAACCTTATTTCTACATCCTTCTACAATTTTCTCTTAAAATATCTTTCTTTCACATTTGTTGAGAAGCTTCCATTGTCTTGGGTTTAGATAAATGGATTGGGCTTGTATTTTCCTTAGGCTGAAATAAAAACGAATACATTGGGCTTTATAATGGGCTGAGGTTGATTTTCAACAAAGTACTATAAAAAAGATTCGCATCTGATAGTTATGTTACTTATGTACATCTTTAAACTTGAATGTTATTCATTGGTCAATTTTCTTAAGGAATTGTTAGAATTAGGGATAGGAAAATATTCTTTTATTATTGATTGAATAAACTGAGTACAATATGTCTCTTATATATAGGAGAGAAGAGAATACTAAACCAATACATTATTCAATATAGGACTAAACTAATCTATCATCTAACACCCCCCTCTCAAACTCAAGTTGGTTCAAGCAACAAGAGTTTGGAATACTGACGATGTTGTTGTGGAAGGAACGGCAAACTGTGATGCAGAAACGACGCTTGATGGCGCATGTGACGGAACTGAGAAGTAGACTGATGGAATCTCACCCCTGACTTGTGACATAGTCGAGCTGGGATCTCACCCCTGAACTGAGAAGTAGACTGATGGGATCTAACCCCTGACTTGAGACATAGTCGATGCTGGGATCTCACCCCTGAACTGAAAAATAGACTGATGGGATCTCACCCCTGACTTGAGACATAGTCGATGCTGGAATCTCACCCGGTCGATGATAGGATCTCACCTCAGACTTGAGAATTATCGATAACTGAGAACTGGATGCTGATAACACCCCATCTCAAACTTACGATCGATCAACCAGAGTAAGTTGACGATCTGGATGTAGAAGCAAAAGGGTTTTTTTTTATTTTTATAATTTTTATAAAGAAAAATAGCAACACTTAGAGCAGCGGATCCCCACACCGGATCTGATCCAAACAGCGGACAACAAACCAGATCTAATGCGGCGGAACACGAAATAGCCAAAGCGACCAATAGGGTCTCTCCACGCAGCGGATCGGGGGCAAAACACAGAACAGCAATTGCAGATCCATTCTCCCCGTACACCAAACAGCAACCTCGACCACCCACAATTTGTCTTCAACCTTGGTGTGAGACTTCGGCGACGCGACGCGGTGGCGACTGTCGGCAAGGAGCTCGGGACTACTGGAGGCGACGACGAGCTGTGGCACTGGTCGGAAAGCGACGCAACGACGGTGACCTCGACGAAACTCCGGCGAGCAATCCCTGTTTTCGCTCGAAACAGGGGAAGACGACGTCGCGACTTCGATGGCGGCAATGGTGAAGTCGACGGGGATGAGATGATGAAGACGATTATGGAGGGCGACAGAATGGGGGTGATGGCGAGAGGATGGTGGTTAATGGCGATAGGCAGATTGATGGGTTGCGGTGGAGGGGCGACGAGCGATGGGTTCAGAGTTGACAAGGACAGGGACGATGAGAGATGGAGACGGGGATGGTGGTGGCAGCGGAGGTCGAAGGTGATCGGAGGGTGATGGGTTCGGGTTGGAGGAGGAAACAGAGAGAGCGGGTGTCGGAGAGGTGAACAGTAATGGGAGAGATTAAAAAAAAGGGATTAAGGTTAAGCGGCTAGGTTTGGGATTAATAATTAGGGTTTGGGATTTTTTTTTGTAGATTTGGAGGATTTGATTGGGAGAGGAAGAGGGTTGATGGCTAGGATTTTGGAGACTTGATCGGGAGAGAGATGTTAGGAGGTGGAGTGATTCCGATGAAGACGAGAATCACTCCACCTCGATGTCGAGGATAAAATTAGTATAGGCCTTATAGGACGATAGGCTCTGATACCACGTCAAGCCCTTCATTTGCAATACAACCCATCTATGCCCAAAATTCGAAACATATTATGCACACAAGGCTATTATACTTATCTTTAATTATTATTAAAAAAAGTTGGGAAATGTGTGCTTTACTATTAAACATATTATTAAACATATTATACTTATCTTTAATTATTATTATTAAACATATTATGCACACTCCGTATACAGGGCCGGCCCTGAGTTCCCGGGGGCCCTAGGAGAACATCCGAAATGGGGCCCCTAATAATTAACATATATATTTTTTTACGCGCAAAATACGCACCTATATTTACAAGAGAAGTTCAAATTTGGGGACCCCTAAAATCGCGAAATCTCTGGGGGCCCAAGGCGGCCACCTTACCCGCCTCTAGGGTAGGGCTGGCCCTGTCCTTATATAACCTCCAAACTGACCTATATCAAATAGAATCTGACTATTGAGTTTTATACCCAAAACCCGAATTCTTTCAAATCTAGATCTGTCAAAACAATCGTCCATTGCTCAGTGTTTGAATGTATAAGGCATACAAACTCAACATTATGATTTTAAGAAGAAAATACACCACTTTGTTTCCACATGCCAAACTTTGTAATGGATAATACAAAATTGCACATCGACTATATGTAAGTTCCATTTCTTGACGCTCAATAAACAATAATTCAGAATAAACATTCACATCAAATTTCAACATTACTGTAATATCCAACTTGGTTATATATACGAATCTCCAAATTGAGATGTATGTCAGTTGATCGAGTCAATGTTAATAAGTTTTCCTATCTACTGGAGGAGCTCATTTCATTTTATTATAGGTACGTCTAGTTCATCACGAGTTTAATTACATGCAAATATATGCATTTTCTTTGTTAGTTATATACGCAATAGTTTAATTATTTTCAAGATGACAAATATCTCACATTGTCAAACAATTTTAGGTCAAAGAATACTCATGCGTATGAATTTATAGTAGAAGGATTGCATAGGTGATTTAAATTTATTTTTTCTTTTCATTTTATAAAGAAAATCAATGAAATAAGTACAAGCTCTAAACATAATGGCTATACAAATTGGTAACCAAGAATTAACAAATTTAATATGCCAAGTACTTGTTGGGCAATTGGCTTCTCCCTCTTAAGTGAGAAGTGGCATATTTGGTTTAGGCTATCTCGATCTCCAAAAATGGCTAAATGTCCAAAAAAACAACAAACAAACAAACAAAAAAACTTGTGATCTTCCAAAGCCACATTTTATTATAACATGTATACTTCACTGGTTTACATCAAATACTTCACAAGTTCTAATTCTAGTAATTAACAATGAATTTTGCAACCATATATACCATTTTTCTCTTTCTTTTTCTCTATATAAATAAACTTTATGAATATTTTTTTTGAAAGTAAAACTTTTTGAATATCTTCCAAATAAAATTAAAGACATTAGTGGTCGGGTTATTACATATTATATCAATTAATTACAAATGGTAAAAGTAAATTTAAATATATTATTCATATTAAATGCTCTTTCGATCCTCTTGAATTTCTATATATAGGCAACGTTGGACTCTGAACCTCTTCACTACTAGTTTTGAAAGACCAAACAGAAGCTATATAAAATTACAAGTTAGAGAAAATAACCAAATAATTAAGAGAAGAATCCAACCATGAGCGAGGTGAGCATGTTTTAAGGGCTTTTTGTATTGCTCAATATATGCTATTCATATGGTTGACTGATTAGTGATTTAATCAATCAATTTCATTTTTGTTACTGCAGAAAGGAGAAACATCATGTAAGAGGAATGAAGACAACGAGGTATCCTTGTAACCAAGGAGGGAAGAAATCTATCAAGAGTGATGTTAGTATTGATGCATGGCACTTTCGTATTAGCTAAATCTCTTGTGATCTAATCAAGCTCGTACTTTTTATTGCAGAAGAAAAAGGATCAATCAATGGCCAACAAGGAGGAGAAAGGAGAAAATATAAATACTGTTAATTTAAAGGCTGACATGCAGTGTGAATGTCTAGGAGACTTTGATACAATCGAGAATTGTCTAAAAAAATTTGAAAGCCAAAGGTAACATATAGTGTATGCATGTAGTTAGGGGCCGGTAAGCATACTATTTTTAGTGCACTACTTTCACGTTACCGGAGGGAAAGGGTGGTGGTTGTCGGTTGCGCACAGATGAAAGTGAAAAAATATTTTAGATGAGATCTACCTTAATTCTAGAGTACTGTGAAGTATGTAGTATGCTTAAAATCATTAGTATATATCTAATTAATCTGCCTTTTAGCGCACAATTTTTCAAAATTGAAGCATACTATAGCAAGCAAAAAGTAACACATTTAGCTTAATTTTTTCAACAGGGGTGATTTCGTGGACGGTAGGCATGACCAATGGGGTGGCGAAGGTGACAGTTAATTATGAATGCACAGTTAATTATGAATGCATCACTAATGAGAAGATCCACAAGAAGCTTCAAAAAGACCTAGGTAAAAAGAAAGTGGAACTCATGTAGACCGCTAACTGACACCCAAAACCCCAATCTCAATTTGTTTCCAACAGTTATTACATGTTCGGTGCATCTAGAATATTCTAGAATCGTGTTGCTCTTGTGTGTATGTTTTTCCTACTTTAGATTTTTTTTGTGATAATTGATAATGGTATTCCAATTATATTTTCTTTTTACTTTTTTTTTTAATTTTGTAATTGCATGTGTTGGTGCATGCAAACTTTAGATTTGAGAATTCAAGAAGCAAACATTTAAAGCTCGATCGATATAGCCGGCAACAACGAATATTACCAGAAAGATTCATGTATCCCCTATATTCAAGAAGACCGCCGGGTTAGATTATTGTAGCTTTTGGTTAAGTTTTCAGGGTTTTGGAATATGTAACAGAAATGTTGTATTTATAAAATATGTAAACCTATTGTATGACTTGTTAAGTTGTGATGTTGGGTTAAATTTCTTCTTCTTCTTCTTGTTCTTCTTCTTCTTCTTCTTCTTCTTCTTCTTCTCCTCATGTTGGAGGTGTTTTCGAAGAAATCTATTCCCAACTCGTAGTGCTAATAGTGGAAGTGCACCACAAGCAATAGAAACTCCCAAGAAATAGATGAACTAAGAACAAGCCACCACAATATATGGATCTCACAAGAACACAACCAATATGCAGAGATAACCAATACTTCTTATTCCCAAACAAATACAAAGATCATAAAAGAGATTACAACTCTCAATCCCTCTCTCTCACCTTTGAAACACTCGGCACAATCTCACTTGAAGTTGAATAATGATCAGATCTATTCAGATTGATTAGATGACTAAACCCTAGAGTTTACGGCCATATATATAGCCCCCAAGCAAACCCTAAAAGATGTACACAAATCTAGCAAATTGGGCCTTTATTCCGTAAGCCCAAAAGAATAACTCAGCCTCGGTGTCGGTTGACCGCACACCAAGCCGGTCGACCGCATCGTGAAGATCCAGATCCGAGGGCTGACCAGTCGATCGCATCGCCCAGACCGGTCGACTGTCCCCTCCTCTGTTGGATGCCTACACTCGAAGAACTCCCAGTCGACTGGGTCGGTCGACCGCACCCCTAGCCGGTCGACTGCAACCCTCCAGACTTCTCTTCTTCTACTTGCTGCTTGTCTTCCCTTGCTTCTTTGTCTTCTCCTCTTCTTCTCCTCTTCTTCTCCAACTTCAAGTACTTCGTGCCTACGTGTATTTGAGGCCACAATTCCTAACAGTCTCCCACTTGAACCAAATACACCATGCTTCAAAGTTATTGCAATCTTTCCTCGCATTATCTCTGCCATGTCCCACTTTCATGGAAGACCCTAAGTACTCCCCACTCTCATGAAGAGCACTTTCGCCACTCCACCACGTGGAGTGCACCAACTACCCCTCATCGCCTCATGAAGGATGTGCTCCACTAATCGCATAGAGCACGAATACCAGAGAAACAACCTCCCATGTCAGATTCTGTATTATAAGACTCTCCACCTTGCAAGATCTCCATCAACACCAGACATGGTTCGAAGCCTCTCAATGCACCCTCTGCACTAGAAACCTCCGTGGACGACACCTCCACAAACTCCGCAGACTGTTCAACCCCTACAGTCCTAATTCGGTTACCCTCATCGACATCACTCCGCATATCGATACCAGTGATCTCTATCACACAAGAGCGACTTAAAGCTTCAACTGCCAATTCGCAAAGTACCCTCTCTGCAGCAACGTCTTGTCCACTAGGATCACTTCCATGGCCAGCAGCTCTCACTAAATTAGTAACCTCCCCTCCACAACTGAAAGAACTCAGTTGCTCCCCACACAACCTACTACTCGATTCTGGATGAGAGTCAACTACAGGAGAAACGCTCTTCACGTCTCTAAGCAAATACAGCGTTCCCTCACACTTCCCTTTTGCAATCACCCTTGAACCTGAAGCTATACACCACTCCTCACTACCAACTATAGTAGACAACCCCTCATTGTCTAGCCTTTCAATCGAGATAAGATTTTCCTTCAAGTCTGAAACATGCATTGTCTCCCACAAGATAACACTTTGATCATTAATGGTGTTCACGCGAACAGTACCAACCCTACATACAAGACACTGGTGACCATTCTCCATGATCACATCTTCAAAAGAACCCTCTTCGTAGTCATCAAATATCTCTCTCCTCGGAGTGTGTAACACCCCGCAAAATTGGAAATTACAATTTTACCCTCGTGTGTTATGCACGTGTATTTTGTAATGTATTTTTACTGCATATTTGATCACCGACTATTTATGCGCTTCCCGTATGGATTTTTATACTATTTTGAGTCAACAAAAATATAATATTTCAATCTCTGTAGTTTTACGTGCTTTTTATGTGTTTTCAATGCACGTATTAGTTGCGTATTTTTCCATCGCTACGTGTGATATTTTTATGAGTATTGATTATTTATTTTATTTTTTCGTGTTCGAACTCGTTTTATAAATGGAAATTCATTTTCCCTGTTTTTTATTAAGATAATTTTGTACGTATAATGCACGTGTTTTCTACATGTAGTGATTTCATCATGAAATATATAAAATTAGTAAATAAAATTTTTCTTATGTTTTTTTCGATTATATTTTAATAATTTTCTGTTGATAAAATCGATTTCGCATTTTTTATATTTTACGTGCGACGCACGTGTTTTCGGTGTTCGTATATAAATGCATTTGTTTTCAAAAGAAATTTTGGAATGCCTGTGACACCCCAAAATTTCTAAAAATAATATAAACATATATACATATTGAAATGAGTTGGCTTGATGGCATTATGTTTAAAGTAAATGGTATTAGTATGCATATATAGTATATATATATAAATAATGAATTTGGAAAGTGGGCTGTTTGTGTATAAAGTTGAATGCATGGATGTATAATAGTAATATGTGAAGAAGTTTAGGGGCCCACGTTGGTTTAGTATAGCAAAGCTTTGGCTTTGTAAATGGCTGCATGATTTTGGTCAACAGGGGCTTGTGGTATTGGGAATAAGAGTAATACTACATCCACTACCAATTTCACTACCATTTTGTTCATTACCTTAGGTGGCAAACTTCAATAGGTAGAGAAGATAGAGTAGGTGGGAGAACTCTCCAATAGGAATATGTCACCTAAGGTAGTGAACAAAATGGTAGTGAAATCACTACATGGAATTTGATATATAGTGACAGAAAAATCCGTGGGTAAAAGGTGAAAAACCGTTGGTATAGCCCGTAAAACCTATACCAACGGACATATTTTTCCATCGTTTTTAATTAGCTATACCCACGGAAAAAATGCCGTCACTATAGCATATAGCGACGGTTTTTTCACCCGTTGGACAAACCTCGGTGTTATACCTACGGTTTCATATTCGTTGGTATAGGTTTTAAAGACACCTTTTGCTTTCCTATACCCACGGTTGAAACTCCATTGCTATAGGTTTTAGCGATGGTTTTCGCATCCAATTATTTGAATATATACCCACCATGTTTATTCCGTTGGTATAGTTCTTTTTGTGTATTTTAGGCTGATTGAGATGTTCCAACCTCATTATTGTGTTTGTTTTGTTCTTCATCATCACATATAATCATTACAAGAGATCAACATCGATCATGTTAATCACATATTCATAACCATTACAGTAATCAACTCAGAATTGGAAATATTGGGATATTGTTTCATACAAGTAATCAGATTTACAACTTGTTACATTCTTTGTTACATTCTGATACTAATCGATCAACTAAAACTTTGACACAACCAAAGAATGCCAAATTTACACCTTATTACATCTTCTCATCCCTTCCTATCAGGACAGTAGTGTATTTAGCCACACACAAAAAAAATAAATCAACCAGACTCTAATTTCAAAGCAGAGTAGTGCATCCTTGATTATCATTGTTCATTGTCCTGCAAATTAAAGACATCACATTACTAATCAAGAAAACTTCGTAATGTGAGCTGGAAGAACCTATTGAAAAGCCTTAAAGCCTTACTGTCAAACAATAATATGCATTAGTTATGAAGTAAAACAAAAAAAAGTTTTTATGACAAGCAAGGATCAAAGAAAACAAAACTTGATCGTGGTTGTAAAGAAATAGGGAAAGAACTAGTAAATTTAAGTGAGAACAAGGACCCCGATAGCATTGAATAGCGAAAAGATAAACACAATGAGACATTCGGATTTTTGTATACCACATTATTTCAAATTTGATCCATCATATTTGGTTCACTATGGACAACAGTACCAGTCAAAAGGTTCTGCAGAAAGATTTACTAAGTTTCCTTACAAATAATTGAACTCTTCGCCATTGTAGCTAGCAAGCCACAAAGAACTGTAGGCTAAACAGGCCTACCATAAGTGATATGACAATGGGACATTAATGGACAAGTGAACTATATGTATTATGTATAAAAGTAATGCAAAACACTTTTGTAAGCTGTTTGGGAAATGCCATAAAATGTAGATTAGGAAATCCCGCCTCTATATGCACAATATTAGGAAGATTAAATCTACTTACTTGCATAAAATATCAGAATATAGGGGGAGATGTTTAGCATGTAACAGAAGGTTAAGCAGCTAACCTGGAATAAGATATTTCACATTTAGAATTTGAAATTTCAGGCATGGAATCAGAGAGACCCTGGACATTTCCTACAGGGTACATTCTTGAAGCCAATACTGAGTTAGGGAGAATACTCTCCCCACCGTTGGTATCAGGCGTATTACCTTCACAAAGAATGTTGCCATCTGACAATGATCTTTTGATAAATGACCTAAACAGAAGAAAGGGAGCATCTTTAAAGTCAAATCCAGGTGATAAAAAAGGGGCATGTGAGATAACCAATAGAACCACTCTACTGCCAAAGAATGCCGGACAACAGTGAGTAATTTGAAGTGTATAAGAATGCCGGACAACAGTGAGTAATTTTAATTGTATATCACTGACCATAACTTATTGCATGATCACCGGAGATGTAATTAAATCTAGTGACCTTGGACAGAACCAAAGACTACCATATAACAAATTGAATTCTATAAAAAAAAATCATTCACTTACAAGGAACTGGTCTGATAGAGAAGAAAATTATGTTCAATATCTTGCTCTTTCCCTTTTTGGAGAGTAGGCGGTAAAAAACTATAATGTTATAAATCAAGCTCACTGACAATTTGCATAGAAAACTGTAATGCTATAAATCAAGCTCACTGCTAATTTGCATAGTTAAAAATAATATATATAGATTCAAACAGGCAACATGGATTTAGGTTAAAATCCTAGCAGAAGCAACCAATCTAATCCAAAATTTGGTGAACAAAGACCTTGCAATCCAAAATTTGTTTTACTTCGTAATCACATCGGTTATTGAGCTGACATTGATGAGGAAATAAGAGCATAACCAAGACCCTGAAAACTTAGTTTCCAACTGAAAATAAAGCTTCAGATAATAATAAAAGATAAACAGAATTTATTTTTGTAATTACTGGACTGCATATGTATTTGCAGGAAACAGAATGTATTTGCAGGAAACAGATGCACAAAGTATGCAGGAGTAAATTATTGATATCTTACTACTCCTGATCTCAATGCAGATATTTGTGGCTCCTATTTAGTCCCACCATATCAAACACTGACTTTAATCCACAAGGAATCCCAGCATCACATAAAACATCAGCAATCTGCAATTAATTATGCATTCTACTATCAGAAAAATGTCTTAGACTGAATTGCACCGGAAACTAATTATTACACTTCCACCGAAAAAGAGGAAGAAGGTGCATTCTCAAACATGTTGTTATATTGTCAGGTGAAATCAAAAGAGAAACTAAAACAATATTGAGAGAGAGAGAGAGAGAGAGAGAGAAACAAATGTAAAAATGTGGGAACTGTAGGGTACTTTCACCACTATATGTACCTCAATTAAAGACATGTCCCCCCTGTTATCACAAATGATGAACTACACTCATAACCGCTAATACGAGTGGGTTTTTACTCTAATGCCTTTTCTTATTCTAATCTAAATTTTAGAGTTAAAACAAAGAATTATAGCATAGCTACGGAGAAATTTCCAACTCTTCCACAAAATCTTGCTAAAAATTACTCAGGTTTTCAGTTAGTTTATCTAGGAGAGAATAAACACCATTTAACAGTTAAAGCATGGCAACAGTCTGATATTAAAGTTTTTAGGAACAAATTCACGGCTATGATGAAAATTTGATTGGACCCAATCTCATTTTATGCAACATGTCTTATGTGTCATTAAATGCTCAAATTTAATGCTCTCTTTTAGAGGATCAAAGTTTGCTAAAATGAAGTTTTTCTTTGCTTTTGCTTACATGCATGCCAAAAGACTTGCATTTGTTCAAAGAAAATACAGATCACTAAATCAAATTATAAAGTGCAGGATAATTTACTTAAACAAATGATTGCAAACACTTTTAAAATCGGCACCTCTTCACTATATATAATAATACCTTTGGAACGGCGGCTTGAAAAATAAAATCTGTGTAGGCATTTGGTGACATATTTAAAAATGTAGCCTGGATTACTGTAACTTGTGGCTTTCCTGGTGGTTTTGTAAAGCTGAACATAATCTTCAATGCACTATTCTCGAAAGCAGTGACGGATGGAAGAACTAGATTTTCCATTCCTGATAACAAGAAATTCACAACATCAATAATTTGTAAATAGTCTCCACAAAATTATCATCAAAAAATCGTAAGATTCACCTGGAGTAGACAGAGCCGATGAAAGACCATCCAGTAAATCCAATACAGGAGCAGCAGCTTGTGGAGATTGGTTTTTCTGTAGAATCCCTTTCATAGGATCTGGAATTGATAGTTGAGAAGCCAATGAAGAAGAAGCTGAAGAAGACAATCTATCCAAGGGAACAACTAATGCAATACCACCCTAGTTACCATTTGTAGTTATAGGTAAACATGCATTATTATGTACAGGTGAAGTTTCAATTGATAGAAGATCCATTAGAATATCTGATCCCCCAGGCAGAGCAGCACCTTAAGAAATGCCAGGGTGACAGAAAGATCACAATTGCCATTATATTCCTTGCTAATTCTAATTACATTCCCTTATCTACTTGTAATCGTGCTAGGGTGAGAGAAAGAGAGTTGACACTTGACAACGACAAAAAAAAGTCTAGTGAAATTATAATAAAATCATATACTAAAATAATGAATAAAGATCGAAACAAACTTTTTTTTAATCATTAAGTGTGTAAGCATAGTTAATAGAGAAACACTCTTAGTACATTAATCTAATACCCAACACTACAAATCCATTAGATAACCTTCCTATCTAATCATCAAAATTCCACATGAATTACATAATGAATCATAGCCTAGTTGATTTACTGTAAAAAAGAAGGCATTTCTTAACCCCTTTTATATTTTTCTTATACAAATTGACACACACTTCCCGATAGATACCCCATTGCCCTAAACTACTTCACCTTCTAATCACATAGACAGTAGAACACTCAAGAAACAACATATAAAATCAATTCTGAAATAAAATCGGCAATGAAATAGTTAACCAGACTTACATACCACGATCTTCTTCAAAACTCCCCTTGAGATCCTCAGCCATCACCATCGATCACAACCGCATCGCCAATCGACAACGGTTCAGCGAATACCTAATCAAGAAAAAAAATGTCGAGATCAAATTTCAGATCCAAAACAGAATTCCAAACCCTAGTTTTTTATGTACAGCGAAATCCGAGATCTAATTTCAAATTCGTAGTATAATGAAACCAAAATTTCGATAGAATAATGAAGATGATGAGTTGATGACACTTACGTACATAATCTTCTTCAAAAAATCTCCTGAGATCCTTCACCGTGATCATCGATTTCGACCACGAAAACATAATTTAAAACCCTAATCGGATCAAGAACAGAATCCAACTCGGGAGGAAGAGGATTTGGAGATTGGGTTTGGGATTTAGGAGTTTTAGAGGGATAAATGAAATATTTTGAAGGGGGGAGAGGGAAAATGAAAAAGTTAGGGGGAAAATAAATTATGTACTATACCCACAATGTTTAATCCGTCAGTAAAACTTATAGGTACGGATTAAAAACTCTAAAGCTATAGGATATCTATACCCACGATTTACTACACGTCTATAGGTATATGATTCATATACCCACGGTTTTAATGATCCGTCACTACAGGTGTTCGTTGATATATGGCAAATTCCTTGTAGTGAATTGGTAGTGGATGAACCATTACTTTTGGAATAATGTGTTATAAAATGTGTAATAGAAATTGATTGATGGGGGCCCACTTGAGTGAAGCACAGCACAATACACTTGTGTGCTGTGTGATGAATATGTAGTGACCGAATTTTGATGGAGTGGGGAAGGGGAAAAGTTGTAGGTTATGGAAGTTGCAAATGTGAAGAGGTGGACAAATGAAAAGGTGGGAGTTTGAGAAGTTATGGAATATGAAGAGATTGAAATTTAATTTTGAGAGTTATTAGGGGTGGAGTTTATGCATAAAAGACCCTCCCAAAAACCTATAAATAGAACCCAAATTCCTACATTCTCTTACACCAAAACTTAAGAAAAAGAAAGAGAGAAAAGAAACAGAGAAGAGAGTTTGTGCTTGCTTGGAACTTTGCTAGGAGAAGAAGGTTGCTAGGAGCAAGGGGGTACTGGTGAAACTAGGAGCAAGAAGGAGCCCACTCTTTGTAGTTCTCAATCTCCAAATTAAGGTAGGTGATTTCTTACTTTCTAATTGTAGAAATACCATGCTAGGAATTATAAATTAGTCTTGTGAGATGATATTGATATGTAGGTAATTTTCATGCTAATATACATGCTATGAATAATATGGGTGTGGTTAAATAATAGAAGATTTTGATGTAAGAATTAATACCATGATTCATGTTAAAACTTTGTCTTGGGAGAATGTATATTTTGAATGAGATATGAAAAGTAGATTTAATTTACACTTTTGTATGTGATGAAAAATGAGTAGTAAAACATAAAAGTGGGTATTTCTATACTTTCTAATTGTAGGGATTTGCATGCTTAATTAATAATTATAATTTCAATATCATTATTAGAAGATAAATTCATGTTTTTATGCTTGATAAGTTGTAGAAATATTAATATTGATTAAGGAACAAAGTATTGTCATGATTGGAAATTTAGAACAAAAAGGAAAGAGTAAATGTCATTTGCATGTTAACTAGTAATTGTGAAAATAATTGATGAGATTTTTCTTATGTTTAAAGTGAAATTTTTGTAAGTAAAATGGGTATTCATAACTTATTTTAAACTTGTTGTAAGGTAATACAAATTTTCTAGTTGATTAAAATGAAGTACTACATTCTTGTAATAAAAGAGAAGAAAGAGAGATTTGAAATTTAGATATTATTAGATATAAGTTTTAAACCCATGAGTTTCTGTAGTAAATAAATTTCAGTCTAAATAAACTATTTGGAGACTAGTGGAAAAGATTTGATCAAATGAAAAATCTAGTTTTATGGAAAATAATAAAATAACATAAAATTTGGGACAAAAACCCACAAAATGAGCTTAGGGTGTTGGGCGCCTTTGGCCTGTTGGCTTGGCCTTGCGCTGCTTCCTTGTTGGGTCTGGGTTCCATACTCAGTATGGCCGAAAAATTTCTTTTGTTTGACTTTTTTTATGAACACTAGATTAAGGAAGATATGAAAAGGGTTTTGGTCGGTAGTTGAGACAACAAGTCCATATGGACTGTGGTTGGCGTGGGCTACTTTGGTCGCTGCCTGGGCATTATTCACGGTTTCGAATCCTATGATTATCACATTTTTGTGAAAGGTTTTGTTTAATATATTTTAGGGAATTCTAATGCATTTGAAAATTGGGAAAAATCCTAGTTCTTAATAAAATGTAATGTAGAATTTATCAAAAATAAATTATAGAATATTTGAGTAGTAAAAAGAGACTTTTGAGATGAAATGAAATTGTTCTCAAGATTAATTATTTTTAAAACTTGATTTTTTTTTTATAAGTAGAAGTAAAGTAAAGATTTTGAGGAGATAAAAATGAACTATAAGTTGTCTAATGAGTTCAAAAAATTATTATTAATCTTTTGAAGGAAAAATGGGTAACAATTATAGATCTCCCTTTTTAACACTCGTGTTGAGATGTTGATTTGTTTAGTTTGCTTATAGAAGTTTATAATGTTGAATCTTTTGAGATAGAGATCATTTATTCTATGTTTGAAAATGCATGAATAAATACTAAGTTGAAACATGAATATCTGTTTAAGAATAAGTTGGAGACATATGCATGATTATTAAAGGGTATGAATACCCATGATTCTTGTACATGAGAAATTTTTATTTAGAGTTAGTAAGACCTCGTATACCGGCAATTTTAAATAAAATGATTATTATATTTTGAGATTTGCCATTGAGCCATCTCGGTGGATGTTGATTAAGTCCGGTAATAGATAATACTAATTCTAGGCTGGAAAGTTTATTCATGTCTTGAACAAATAATTATGCACATAAGTGAAGATGTAATAGACTTGGGCAAACGTAAATGGGTGCTTCTATATAGTCGGCGGTGGATCTCCGTGGCTATAGACCCAGTTGGTGGACTGTGGTTGCTTCGTAGGAGATGGACTGTATTTTATCCGGGACTTAGTGTAACACCCCGCAAAATTGAAAATTACAAATTTACCCCTGTGTGTCACGCACGTGTATTTTTTAATGTGTTTTCATTACGTATTTTGATTGACGACTATTTATGTATTTTCCGCATTGATTTTACCCTATTTTGAGTCAACAAAAATATCAAATTTCAATATCTGCATTCTACGGGCATTTTACGTGTTTTGATGCACGTGTCTCCACCGCTACGTACAATATTTTCTAGGTGTTTAAATTATTTATTTTATGTATTTAAATCTATTTTTTAAAACGGAAATTCATTTTTGCATTTTGATCTAAATCATTTTATACGTATAATGCACATGTTTTCTACGTACGTGACAATTACGTCGTAAAATATATAAATTTAATGAATATATTTTCTTATATTTTATTCTTATTATCTTTAACATTTTTCCGTTGATAAAGTCAGTTTTCGTATTTCGGCATTTTACGTGCAACGCACGTGTTTTCGGCAAACATATTTAAGTGTATTTGTTTTTAAAATAATTTTTCGAAGTGTGTGTGACATTCCATAATTTAAATAATATAGTATATATGATAAGGTGGTAGCAGATGTGAAATAATGTGGAGTGTATAAATGGTATGGTGGTTGAACATATATGTGTTTACTAGGTTTGCCCGTTGACACGTGCCTGCGGCACGTTTTTGGAACGGTGCACCTGTTTTGATTATATAAAATAGTTTTGGAGGTCCAGCAAATTAATTGAAGTAGTAAACATATTATATG
Source organism: Hemerocallis citrina (assembly GCA_017893485.1). NCBI lineage: Eukaryota > Viridiplantae > Streptophyta > Magnoliopsida > Asparagales > Asphodelaceae > Hemerocallis > Hemerocallis citrina. The sequence goes on from CM030365.1 coordinate 244,787,687, forward strand.
AGGAAGCAATATATCTACATTTAAGCTCAATTATCGTCTTCCTGATCATTAGCTTGAACTTATCTGAAATGCATATAATTTGTTAGAAACACTGCATAGAGTTTTTTTTAACTTCAACATCAATTTTAGATGCTTGTAATAGTTATGCAAGGACATTATCATATAGGTTTTATAGAGCTTACTCTAATCCCATAACAACTATGAGCATATCTAAATACAATGGTAACGCAAGTGCATGTGTGAAGGTATTTACAATACTAATAATCTAAACATTTATTTTTTAAATTTTAAAGTTTTATTTCTAAAATTTCAAAAAAATTAAAGATTTTATTTATTTTTTAAATTTTAAATTAATATTTTTAAATTTTTAAAAAATTAATATTTTTTAAATTTTTTTATAAGTTTTTTATTTTTTTAATTTTTTGGAATTATTTTTAAAGTTTTTAAATTTTAAAATTTTTTTGAAAAAAAATTAAAATTTTTATTTTCTATATTTTTTGAATAGAAGAGAGATAGAGAGGGAGAAATAATTAAATAAATAAAGAAGTTATTTTGGTTTGGGGATTTAAATTTGAATTTTGGGGGGGAACTTTTGGAATAAATAAAGAAGTTGTTTTGGGTGGGGATTTAAATTTGAATTTTGGGGAAAAACCTTTGGGAGGAAAATATGTTTTTCGAGATTAGATCTGGGTCTTTGATTTTGGGGGGATTGAAGGAGAGCCACTTGATAGATTTCTTTGTGTTTTATTATATAGATATTGAAAGTGGTGGGGCCACGAGATTTGAATGCATGCTGTATATATTTGAAATGGTAAAAAAATGTTATTTTGTGAATGGAGGCCCATATAAATAGATGTAGTATATAAGAATAGAGTAATGTTACATCCACTACCAATTTCACTACATTTCTCTTCACTACCTTAAGTGGCACACTCAAATAGGTAGGAGAAGATAGAGTAGGTGGGGGAACTCTCCAATAGGAGTATGCCACCTAAGGTAGTGAAGAAAATGGTAGTGAAATTGGTAGTGGCTAAAGCATTACTCATATGAATAATAGTAAATAGGTGTGATAAGGTGGGGGCCCACGATGGAGATCAAAACGGCACACGATTGTGCTGGATTGATATTTTTTTGTAAAGATGGCCGGAATTAAATTGAGAGAGAGGTGGGGGAGAGAAAGAGTTGGGAGTTGCATATATGAAGAGTTGGAAAGGTGAAAGGGTGTAGGTTTTAGGAGTTTAGGAGGTGAAGAGGTGAGAATTAAAATGAGAAATTATTAGGGTGGAGAATTTTGCAAAAGAGACCCTAGACTAAACCTATAAATAACATCCATCCTCTTCTCATTCTTCACACCAAAAACAAAAGAAAAATAAGAGAAAGAAAAGAAAGAAAAAGAAAGAAAGAGAGAAGAGAGTTTGTGCTTGCTTGGAACTTTGCTAGGAGAAGAAGGTTGCTAGGGGCAAGGAGGTACTAGTGAAACTAGGAGCAAGAAGGAGCCCACTCTTTGTAGTTCTCAATGTCCAAATTAAGGTGGGTGTTCTCATGCTTTCTAATTTTTAGAACTATGCATGCTAGGGATAACAAATGAGGAATTTTGATTTGTGTGTAGTATGAATGATAGTGAGGTATGATATGCTAAGTAAATTGATTCATATCATGCAAATTAATTGATTAGTTTTTGTTGTGAATCGATATGGACGAAGGAATAATAGGTTGTATGAAAATATTGGAAACACTTTGCTTGATAAGTAAATAAAGTTTTATAAAATAAAGTTTAGGTTATGGAACCCATTAGATTGTTATAAAAGTATAATATGCTATGTTTGACTAGAAAGAATGAATGTAAAAATTGTGATGTTAATAATAAGAAACAACTTTGAAAGTTTATTTTATTTTTCTCTAAAATATGATATATAAAGCAGTGGGTTACTGTTATAAAGAAATTTCAGTTAAATTAAAGATTTGATCAAGTTAGAGGAATCGAGTTTTGTAAAAATGATGAAATAACATAATGTTGAAATAAAAAGTTATCGGGATGTTTCCACATCAGTGGGCGCACTTGGCCTGTTGGCTTGGCACTGCGCTGGCTCTTGGGTCAGGTTGGGTTCGAAACTTGTTAAGCACCAAACTTTTTTTTTGTGTGTGTGCTTTCAAAACTATTTCAAACTGAGATGTATTTAATGGGTTTCGGTTGAATTCTAGACACCTAGCCCACTTGGGCTGGTGGCTGTCGGTGAAAGCTTAGGTCACTGCCGGGGGTGGCTTTATTTATCTTTTTGAGTTCAAAGCCCGGGGGTGGGTTCGAAACTTGTTAAGCACCAAACTTTTTTTTTGTGTGTGTGCTTTCAAAACTATTTCAAACTGAGATGTATTTAATGGGTTTCGGTTGAATTCTAGACACCTAGCCCACTTGGGCTGGTGGCTGTCGGTGAAAGCTTAGGTCACTGCCGGGGGTGGCTTTATTTATCTTTTTGAGTTCAAAGGGTTTTTGAATGAGTTTAAAGCTTTTAAAAAAAAATCCTAGTGTTTATAAAAAGATGATGGAGAATTTATAAAAAAAGTTTTAGAGAATTTTTATGCATATTTGAGATATAAAAGAGGCATTGAGATAGAATGAGATTTTGTTCTCAAGTTAATTATTTTAAAAACATGATTTTTATTCATATAAGAAAATAATAATAATAAAGTTTTGATATGAGAAATAAATTGTCTTGATGACTTTATGCATTCATGTTGAAAGCCCGGGGGTTCAAAAGCCCGGGGGGCTTCACGGGTTCAAAGCCCAGGGGTGGCTTTTATTTATCTTTTTGAGTTCAAAGGGTTTTTGAATGAGTTTAAAGTTTTTTTTTTTTTTAAAAATAGTGTTTATAAAAAGATGATGGAGAATTTATAAAAAAAGTTTTAGAGAATTTTTATGCGTATTTGAGATATAAAAGAGACATTGAGATTGAATGAGATTTTGTTCTCAAGTTAATTATTTTAAAAACATGATTTTTATTCATAGAAGAAAAATAATAATAATAAAGTTTTGATATGAGAAATAAATTGTCTTGATGACTTTATGCATTCATGTTGAATATTTGATTTCTATATGAGCTTAAATTAAGTAAGGTTAGATGAATCTATGAGAAGAATTATTGTTGTTGATTTGTGAATGAAATGTATGATTGGATAAGAGATTCATATATGATGCTAAATGAGACATTGGTCAAATCATGGAGACATGAATATAATAGGTTTAAGACATGTTTATTGAAGGGTATGAATACCCATGATTCTTGTACATGAAAAATTATGATTTAAGGGTTAGTAAGACCTCGGGTACCGGCACTATTAAAAGAAAAGATTTGAGATATGATTTTGAGATTTGCCATGGAGTCCGGTAGGAGGCAAAACTAATTCTAGGAATGATAATCCATTCATGTCTTGAACTAAATAAATTCTAGGCACATAAGTGAAGATGTAGTAAGACCTAGGCAAACGTAAGTGGGGCACTCTATATAGTCGAGCGGTGGGCTTGTTGTGGCAGTTCACCGGGGCTATAGACCCAGTTGGTAGACTGTGGTTGCCTCGTGGGAGACGAGCTTTTATTTTAAATTCGGGACTATGCATAGTCGGGCGGATAGTTTGCCGTACTCCATGTATATGCGTATACCGGGGCTAGAGGGGCACTTGTGGGAGGTTCGCACGACGAGGAGTCTGTATAACAGTCGGGCAGGGGATTTGTTGCGGCGGTTCCTCGGGACTGCGATCCGTACTCGTGGAACGTCTTAACTTTGTCTTTACTGGGTAGTTGTCATGGCGAGGGATCGAACCCTTTAATGTGGAGTATGTAGGCGCTTGCCCTCGGACCTATGTAGTATGAGATGTATAGAATCCGAACAAGTGGGCATTAGTGTTATCCTAGTATAGAATTGTGTGTGCATTAGGCATTGAGGCATAACATACATTTACATGTTTAGCGTAGTCACATTAACACTTTATTATTCATTCAACTTGTAACACCCCAAAATTTATTTATTTTTTTGACTCCAAAATCAATTCTTTCAATTTCTATATCTCTTTAAATATAAACTAAGAAAATTATATTTCAAGGAAAATTTCGGCAGAGTTTCCCCTGTAAATTTTGCCCCGAAACACAAATAGCTTATGGAATTCTGCTCAAAATTCCGTAGCTCACAATACATGCAATCATTTCACGGGCTCCCCATGCCAAAATGAGCAGAAACTCACAAGCAATATAATATAATAACTCCTTTAATAAAATATCTCCGCATATTCATTTATAATATATCTCCTTTATAATATACTCCATATATTAATATATCTCCTGTATAACATAACTCCTTTATAATATATCACTGTATATCTCCTTTACCGTATAACTCCTTTATAGAATAACTCATTCAATATAACTCCTTTATACTCTAATTTCACCGTAATAACATAACATGAAAGCATCTACTCCATTAAATTCATAAGCATACGCATACCATTAATCTCATCGATTATCGTATAAATTTTCAGTTATCACCCACACGGCACACACACATCACGCAAATTTTCACATCACTTTATCACACCAAACTTTCAATTTATCGCACACCTATTACACACACACCACATCATTCACTTCGTCCTATCATCGCATCACAATATCATATCGTACACACCATACTTTCCATCTTATCACATCAGTCATGAGATCACACATCACATATACAGATACATAACTCTGATCTTTACAACTCCAAAGCATATAAATATTTATCTACAAGCATCAACACACTCCCATACATATATATAATAATTTCTTATACCCCATAATTTACTCCATATCATACTTATGAATTTTCTATATTCAACATACTTTACATTTCTCACACACAAACCATATTTTGAAAATATCATATCTTATTATGCACATGAAATAAAAGGTCATACTCACATAGCCTCCCACGAAGACTCGAAACACCCTGCCACGCATCCGAAATCGCTAACATCACCTATTATCAAATTTTCAAATCAATTAAAACTCAATTCATCCAAACCAATCACGGAAAAATAATAATACTAACCTCAATTAATTACTAGAACCACTCCTAAATTTTCTAGTGGCCCAACTATACTCTCCACTACTATGTGAGAAATAATTCATACATATATAATTCCTTTTTACAAACCCAAAATCCTAATTTACTCATAACTTGCAATCTCTCTAACAATCTACTAATTCCTCACATCTACCACTTCCAACATCTCTAAATCTCTCTACCATAATATTCCTACTCAACAAAAATTAACCCAACTCAATTTTATACAATAAAATGGTTTAAGGTTTACCTTTTCGAAATCCTTTTGAAAATCTGACACTTCCACGATGTAGAGAGCCCTTCAATTAGCCTATCCCCCAATTTAATTCAAAAATCATGAACTACAGGGGGGTGGATTTGAGCGGGGAGGAGCCGGCCGATGGGTTCAGCAGCTTCGGTCGGGAAAAAGCAGAGAAAGGAAAAAAAAAGGAAATAGGAGGAAGGAGGAAGGGGGGGTGTTTTTGGTAAAATAATATATATATATTATTAATATGGTGTATTAACGTATAAGCCCCCAATCTCCTGCTAATTTCAAATAAACCCATAACTTTTACACTTTAAAAATACTAACAATGCAAAATTCATAAAATTGTCTCATAATAATCTTTCAAAAGTAGAAAATAGAGTAAACAATATTTCTTCATATACAACTCGACTCATAACTCCAATGTATCATTAATACTGGTCCAACTCAAATATCAACCCCAATAAAATAAATAAAATAAAATAAATCATACTTTAAAATTAATTCTCACCACTACAAAATGTAAAAAGGGTACTTTCGGTATTTTACAAATTCGAGGTGTTACATTCTACACACCTTAAAAGAAGCTCGTCCTCGAGCTATCGAGATAAAGAAAACTATTCAAACAACCCTGGATACTTACTCTTCACCAACTTCCCAGATTCCTAATTATAGTCATTACTATAATGCACCACTGAACTTTCAACAACTGAGCAACTTGAAGTCTTGATCACCGCTAGTCTACATAACTCTCTTGTCAACTACACACCTCAAAAGAGGCTTATCCATTAATCTCATCCAGAATGAGGTCATGCACCATCTACAACTAGCAAAAATTTCGAATTCTAATTCGACTGATCTGCTGTGGAATAAACGGTTGTACTAATAAACCGTCCACATATAAGGTCATGTCGTCCTCTGCTACTAAAGAAATATCAAATTGACCAAATAATTCTGGTACCGTCCACTCTTGGGACAAATAAAAGTCAATATCCTGCTTATACTTAAAACATCTGTCACCCTAGGGTTTTTCGGGTGATATTTCATATCCACATCAACATTACTAAAGAACTCGAACCACCTTTATTGCCTCATGCTAAAATCTTTTGCGAGAACAAGTGCTTCAAACTCTAACAATCACGGAAAAGTTAAAACTATTCTCCGATATATATCAGGGAACTTACAAACCACACCTTCAATCTTCATCTTGGGTATTACCTCCGAATCCAACAGACATACTTACATCATTCAATGCATTACGTTCATTTAGAAACTGGGTTTCATCGGGCTTTCTCATCTGAATCCTCCCATTTTAAAATAACAACCACAACAACACATCACCCCACTTGGCACACAGCAAGCAATACAACAAAAATCTCTAACGGTGTAAATTTCTCACCAGGGCTTCTAAAGAGGGCAATAAAAGTGCCATAAAGTAGAACATATACATGGACTATAAAAGATCTCACTGACCCAAAGTCAGATAAAAATAATAGGGATCACTTTACTCAATAGCTAAATCCGTACTTAGCAAAATGCTATCAAAGCATAAAACAAATTTCACACAAACATCACCTTCTCTACTTAGCGAAATGAAACCCATACACACAAGTCAAGATCACTAGAAACAAGTATAACGTTCCTAGTTAACCTAGGCTCTGATACCAAACTGTAACGCCCCAAAATTTATTTATTTTTTGACTCCAAAATCAATTCTTTCAATTTCTATATCACTTTAAACATAAACTAAGAAAATTATATTTCAAGGAAAATTTCGGCAGAGTTTCCCCTGTAAATTTTGCCCCGAAACACAAATAGCTTACGGAATTCTGCTCAAAATTCCGTAGCTCACAATACATGCAATCATTTCACGGGCTCCCCAGGCCAAAACGAGCAGAAACACACAGGCAATATAATATAATGCTCTGGGGGCCAAACTCATAACGGATTATCAAATATCAAATAAAAACTATAAATTTCTTTGAAAAACGAGGTAAAAATTTAGAAAAATCTTTGTAAAACCTACCACAGAGCCCGGTACTCTACAACGAGATGGGTACGGGTCACAAACATACCATGTCACCCCACACTATACTCATCATCATCATATACATGCATATACATCCATAATACAATTCAAATCATAAATTTACCCCTCATCATATTAACTTAAACAGAAAATTTAAAAAAGAAAGAAAAGCTTCACTTCATCCAATCTATCTCTCACCTCTGCCCTGCTGAGGACCTGCAACAGTAGGGGATCTAGGGTAGTCTAGGGACTCCCTAACCCCCCAAACACTAAGGGGTTAACCATTTTTGGTGTGAGTATGATTTACTAATCTAATAAATAAATTAAACTATATAAAGAAAATAAATTAAGCTTACAATATCAGGGTAAGAAGATTAAATCTGAATCTGAACATTAAAGCATCAAAATACAACTTTATATCAAGTTCTTGGCAATTCTGCATCCGTCTACATATAATTCCATAACTTCCCACCCTTCACTAAACACATCATATTAATATATAACTGTGTATATATATAAATACATATATATATAAATACCACTCCTTCAATTCACACTCAATTACAACGCTACATATTAATTCACATTCCATTACCTATCATTTTAAATTCTCCAACACAAATACTCATCTTTTCACAATTACCATCACCTCATCATTTCTTTATTGTCACAATTAAGCACAAAATGTCACTACCACTTTTCTTCATACCTATTTAGCCACACACTTCATTTGCCATGCATTAGCATCTACGAACTCATAACTCGTATTCTTTCATACTCATTTTCATATTACACCACACTGCGTTCATTTATTTCTTATAACACCTGTCATCACATCTCACAATACCTCACCTTTACTCTCATCATACATTACAACTACCTTCCTTTCACTCTCAATACATCATCATGCTCATCATTACCTCCACTCTCATCGAACTCATCATTGTTATACTTACTTTCATTTTCTCATATAACACATATTTCAATTTACCTCTCTTTTATTTCCAACCTGAAATATCGGCATCATATCAATAACTCACCTATTCATCCTGAAAATTATGCCTAGGCAGATAGTTCCCACTATTTCCTCCGAAATAGTAGGCGGGTAGTTCCTAGTCACAATTCCCAGGGCACACAATCTTATAACATAGCATACTTTCTTTAATAACCATTTCATAACCAAACTCATAATACAGCTATTTATCTTATGGTATTATATCACGTATCACATCATTAACATATCACTTATAGCACAAAATGCCATTCACTTCACTTTCATTCTTATCACAATATACTCCATATCCCAAACATAATTTGAGCAATCACATATCACACTCCAAAGCCGATAGCTTGGGTAATACTCACTGCACCCCAAACACATAGTCTGGGTAATATCACATCACATCTGAAACCAAATGCCAATATATACATATATATCTCCTGTAGTATATTCACATCTCCCATAATATAAATAATCTCCGTAATATATATCATATCATCAATATCTTTATATATACACACATTCTTTCAATACACATATACACCTTTATATTTTCTCCTTTTCAGTGCCCACACAACTGACCTCCTCGTACAACACAGGGATCTCTGTGCCTTCCATACCATACATTTCAATCCCGTTAACCCACCACATCACCCAGATCCAGGTGTCCTAAGCATCTACCATTTGTGGGCTGGATTGAAAGTACGGTTGCGCGCTTGTCCAACCAAGACTAAAGCCAAAAGGCTAGTCAAAAGTAAAATATAACACGCAGATCGATGCTCACACAGAGTCTTACACGTCCGAGGCTACGTCTTCCTCCTGGCCCTATACCAGCGAGGGAAACTCCTGATCCCCAAATATAATTTGGGGCAATATATAACTCCTGATTACCAAATATAAAATTTGGGGCAATATAAATATAACACCTGTTCTCGGGTGTGTCCCGGGCCTATGGGGTCTAGCCCAAACCCCGAGAAATTGTGCAGCACTGCAATATTTAATTCTCCTTTATATACATATACATATCTCCTTTATTATATACTCCTTCACAATATAACTCCTGTTCCCCAAATATAAAATTTGGGGAAATATAAATATATATATATAACTCCTGTTCCCCAAATATAATTTGGGGCAATATATAACTACTTTATAATAACTCCTTTAATGTAATAACTCCTTTAATAAAATATCTCCGCATATTCATTTATAATATATCTCCTTTATAATATACTCCATATATAAATATATCTCCTGTATAACATAACTCCTTTATAACATATCACTGTATATCTCCTTTACCGTATAACTCCTTTATAGAATAACTCATTCAATATAACTCCTTTATACTCTAATTTCACCGTAATAACATAACATGAAAGCATCTACTCCATTAAATTCATAAGCATACGCATACCATTAATCTCATCGATTATCGTAAAAATTTTCAGTTATCACCCACACAGCACACACACATCACGCAAATTTTCACATCACTTTATCACACCAAACTTTCAATTTATCGCACACCTATTACACACACACCACATCATTCACTTCGTCCTATCATCGCATCACAATATCATATCGTACACACCATACTTTCCATCTTATCACATCAGTCATGAGATCACACATCACATATACAGATACATAACTCTGATATTTACAACCCCAAAGCATATAAATATTTATCTACAAGCATCAACACACTCCCATACATATATATAATAATTTCTTATACCCCATAATTTACTCCATATCATACTTATGAATTTTCTATATTCAACATACTTTACATTTCTCACACACAAACCATATTTTGAAATTATCATATCTCATTATGCACATGAAATAAAAGGTCATACTCACATAGCCTCCCGCGAAGACTCGAAGCACCCTGCCACGCATCCGAAATCGCTAACATCACCTATTATCAAATTTTCAAATCAATTAAAACTCAATTCATCCAAACCAATCACGGGAAAATAATAATACTAACCCCAATTAATTACTAGAACCACTCCTAAATTTTCTAGTGGCCCAACTATACTCTCCACTACTATGTGAGAAATAATTCATACATATATAATTCCTTTTTACAAACCCAAAATCCTAATTTACTCATAACTTGCAATCTCTCTAACAATCTACTAATTCCTCACATCTACCACTTCCAACATCTCTAAATCTCTCTACCATAATATTCCTACTCAACAAAAATTAACCCAACTCAATTTTATACAATAAAATGGTTTAGGGTTTACCTTTTCGAAATCCTTTCGAAAATCTGACACTTCCACGATGTAGAGAGCCCTTCAATTAGCCTATCCCCCAATTTAATTCAAAAATCATGAACTACGGGGGGTGGATTTGAGCGGGGAGGAGCCGGCCGATGGGTTCGGCAGCTTCGGTTGGGAAAAAGCAGAGAAAGGAAAAAAAAGGAAATAGGAGGAAGGAGGAAGGGGGGGGGGGGGGGGAGTTGGTAAAATAATATATATATATATATATATATATATATATATATATATATATATATATATATATATATATATATATATATATATATATATATTATTAATATGGAGTATTAACGTATAAGCCCCCAATCTCCCGCTAATTTCAAATAAACCCATAACTTTTACACTTTAAAAATACTAACAATGCAAAATTCATAAAATTGTCTCATAATAATCTTTCAAAAGTAGAAAATAGAGTAAACAATATTTCTTCATATACAACTCGACTCATAACTCCAATATATCATTAATACTGGTCCAACTCAAATATCAACCCCAATAAAATAAAATAAAATAAATCATACTTTAAAATTAATTCTCACCACTACAAAATGTAAAAAGGGTACTTTCGGTATTTTACAAATTCGAGGTGTTACACAACTGTTGTGTTTTTATTAAAGTATTACGATCGTTATACTGTTTCCGGCATAGAGAGGATAGCCGTGTATAACATTTCGTCAGTTGTAAGTAACTGACGTGCCCACAGTTTTACTTGCAGGTAATGGATGTTCATGAAGCTATAAAGTGGATATGCTGATGCTATATTACTTTAAAGATGTTGTAAATGTTTCATTGTAAATTCTATTATTCCGCTGTGTAAAAACCAATTTGTATATGAACTCTGATGTATTGTTGATGAAAAGTTTTAATTTCCTTGCAAAATTGTACAAAGTGAAGTAAAGATCCTGTGAAATCTCGAATTTATTCATATTTGAAATTTGGGGTGTTACACTTAGGGTAGTCAGCGGATGTTTACCATACTCCAATGAATATATGTATACCGGGGGCTAGAGGAGCATTTATGGGGTTATTCTCACGATATAACAGCCAGGGAGGCTGTGATATGTTAATATAGCCAGGGAGGCTGAGATTCGTACCTGTGAAATAATCTAAATCATGTTTTATTATCGGGTAGTTTCATGGCGAGGGATCGAACCCTTCAATGTGGAGTGCGTAGGCGCTTGCCCTCGGACCTATGTAGTATGGGATGCAAAGAATCCGAACAAGCGTGTATTAGTGTCATCCTGGTATAGAATTGTGTGCATTAGGCATTAAGGCATGACATACACTTACATATTTAGCGTAGTCACAATTTTACACTTTATTATTCATTCAACTATTGTATTTTTATTAAAGTAATAAGATCGTTATACTATTCCCGGCGTAGAGAGGATAGCCGAGTATAACATTTTCGTCAGCGGTAAGTAACTGACGTGCCCACAGATTAACATGCAGGTAATGTGCTATTCATGAAGAAGTAAAGATATTGTGATGCAAATGATGTTAAAGTTATACAAGACGTATTTTATTTCAATGTTGCAATCTTTTACTTTCCGCCATGTAAACAAAGTGTATTGTAACTCTGATGTATTGTTGTTGAAAAAGTTTTAAAAATTCCTTGTAAAATTGTACGAAGTGAAGTAAAGATCCTGTGGAATCTCGAATTTATTCTTATTTGGAATTCGGGGTGTTACAGAGTGCAATGAAAAGAAGCTCCCGAATCAATACACCAATCTTGAGTGCCCAACTCCTCCCGAGCTGATAAGCATAACTCCTCAACAAGCCCTCCTTGGACTTCCTTTGGGTTATCTCTCTTCGGTTTCTCCTACTTCTTCTTTATATAAGCCTTGCAGCCGCGCATCATGTGACCATTCTTGTGACAATACCAACACTCAGGCCCATGTCCCCCATCACTATCATCAGACCCACTCTTAGATGAAATATTCTGATTCTTTCTTCTTCGACTGCTCTTAGCTAGATCTCCAACGTCTCTTCTCAACGTACATGGCAGAATCTCTAAAAGATGATGATGGATATCCCCTATTTCTCACCCTTCTCACCTCCTCATTCGGAATGCTACACCACATCCTGTAGAGTCGTCGAATCTTTCATAGTGTCTGTAATAGTCTGTTCCACCGTACCACAACTATCGGGTAAAGTAGATAGAAGTAACAATGACTGCCCCCTCTCTGAAAACTTCAAACCTGTACCTTCTATCTAGTTGTAAACCATACAGTAATTGTTCACATGCTCTACTACTGAACCCCCTTCATTCAACTTGATATTAACCAATTTCTTCATATGAAGAATTTGATTAGATGCCGACGGTTTCTCATACATATCCATGAAAATATCTATAGCCTCATTTGTGGTTTTTGCCTTCGAGATATGAAATAACATCTTCCTACTCAGCCCCAACTGAATCTGCCCCAGCACCTTCTGATCTAAACGATTCCACTCCGCCAAGACTTTCGCATCCTTGTCTGTACCTACCGGCTTCTCATCAAACAATGGACCATCAAGATCTTTCTAACGAAGATACGCTATTATCTGAATCTTCCACATCGCGAAGTCACTCCCATCGAATCTCTCGATCTTCATCTTGTTATCGGCCATCTCGAACCAACTGCTTTGATACCACTTGTCGGAGAAATCTACTCCCAACTCGTAGTGCTAATAGCAGAAGTGCACCACAAGCAATAGAAACTCCCAAGAAATAGATGAACCAAGAACAAGCCACCACAATATATGGATCTCACAAGAACACAACCAATATGCAGAGATAACCAATACTTCTTATTCCCAAAGAAATACAAAGATTACAAAAGAGATTACAACTCTCAATCTCTCTTTCACCTTTGAAACACTCGGCACAATCTTACTTGAAGTTGAATAATGATCAAATCTATTCAGATTTTTTAGATGATTAAACCCTAGAGTTTACGGCCATATATATAGCCCCCAAGCAAACCCTAAAAGATATACACAAATCTAGCAAATTGGGCCTTTATCCCGTAAGCCCAAAAGAACAACTCAGCATTGGTGTCGGTCGACTGCACCCCAAGCCGGTCGACCGCATCGTGCAGATCTAGACCCGAGGGCTGACCGGTCGACCGCATCGCCTAGACCGGTCGACTATCCCCTCCTTTGTAGAAAAGGTCTAACATCTACTAATATAACCTCCAAACTGACTTATATCCAATAGAATCTGACTATTGAGTTGTATACCCAAAACCCAAATTCTTTCAAATATAGATCTGTCAACACAATCGTCCATGGCTTAGGGTTTGAATGTATAAGGCACACAAACTCAACATTATGATTTTAAGAAGAAAATACACTACTTTGTTTCCACATGCCAAACTTTGTAAAGGATAATACAAAATTGCACATCGACTAAGTGTAAGTTCCATTTCTTGACGCTCAATAAACAATAATTCAGAATAAACATTCACATCAAATTTCAATAGTACTGTAATATCCAACTTGGTTATATATACGAATCTCCAAATTGAGATGTATGTGAGTTGATCGAGTCAATGTTAATAAGTCTTCCTATCTACAGAGGAGCACATTTTATTTTATTATACGTACGTCTAGTTCATTATGAGTTTAATTACATGCATATATATGCATTTTCTTTTTTAGTTATATACGCAATAGTTTAATTATTTTCAAGATCGATGAAAAATATCTCACATTTTCAAACAATTTTGGGTCAAAGAATACTCATGCATATGAATTTATAGTAGAAGGATCGCATAGGTGATTTTAATTTATTTTTTCCTTTCATTTTATAAAGAACATCAATGAAATAAGTACAAGCTCTAAACATAGTGGCTATACAAATTGGTAACCAAGAATTAACAAATTTAATATGCTAAGCACTTGTTGGGCAATTGGCTTCTCCCTCTTAAGGGAGAAGTGGCATATTTGGTGTAGGCGATCTCGTTCTCCAATACGGCTAAATGTCCAAAAAAACAACAAACAAACAAACAAACAAACAAACAAACAAACAAAAACTTGTGATCTTCCAAAGCCTCTTTTTAATTAGAACATGTATACTTCACCGGTTTACATCAAATACTTCACAAGTTCTAATTCTAGTAATTAACAATGAATTTTTCAACCATATATACCATTTTTCTCTCTCTTTTTCTTTATATAAATAAACTTTATGAATATCTTTTTTAAAAGTAAAACTTTATGTATATCTTCCAACTAAAATTAAAGACATTAGTGGCCGGGTTATTACATATTATATCAATTAATTGCAAATAGTAAAAGTGAATTTAAATATATTATTCATATTAAATGCTCTTTCGATCCTCTTGAATTTCTATATATAGGCAACGTTGGACTCTGAACCTCTTCACTACTAGTTTTGAAGGACCAAACAGAAGCTATCTAAAATTACAAGTTAGAGAAAATAACCAAATAATTAAGCGAAGAATCCAACCATGAGCGAGGTGAGCATGCATAAGGGCTTTTTGTATTAGCTCAATATATGCTATTCATATGGTTGATTGATTAGTGGTTTAATCAATCAATTTCATTTTTGTTACTGCAGAAAGGAGAAACGTCAAGTAAGAGGAATGAAGACGACAGGCAGTTCCTTGTAACCAAGGAGGGAAGAAATCTACCAAGAGTGATGTTAGTTTTGGTGCATGGCACTTTCGTATTAATTAGCTAAATCTCTTGTGATCTAATCAAGCTCGTACTTGTTATTGCAGAAGAAAAAGGATCAGTCAATGGACAACAAGGAGGAGAATGGAGAAAATATAAATACTGTTAATTTAAAGGTTGACCTGCAGTGTGAATGTCAAGGACACTTTGATACAATCGAGAACTGTCTCAAAAAACTGAAAGCCAAAGGTAACATATAGTGTATGCATGTAGCTAGGGGCCGATAAGCATACTATTTTAAGTGCACTACTTTCACGTTACCGGAGGGAATGGGTGTTGGTTGTTGGTTGCGCACAGATGACAGTGCAAAAATGTTTTAGATGAGATCTACATTCTTAATTCTAGAGTACTGTGAAGTATGTAGTATGCTTAAAATTTTCAGTATCTAATTAATCTGCCTTTTAGCGCACAATTTTTCAAAATTGAAGCATACTATAGCAAGAAAAATGTAACACATTTGTCTTAAATTTTTCAACAGGGGTGATTTCGTGGACGGTAGGCATGACAAATGGGGTGGCGAAGATGACAGTTAATTATCAAAGCATCACTAAGGAGGAGATCCACAAGAAGCTTCAAAAAGCTCTAGGGAAAAAGAAAGTGGAACTCATGTAGACCGCTAACTGACACCCAAAACCCCAGTCACAGTTTGTTTCCAACAGTTATTACATGTTAATTTGGTGCATCTAGAATATTCTCGAATCGTGTTGCTCTTGTGTGTTTGTTTTTCCAATTTTAGTTTTTTTTTTTTTGGTGATAATTGATAATGGTATTCCAATTATATTTTCTTTTTTACTTTTTTTTTGTAATTGCATGTGTTGGTGCATGCAGACTTGAGATTTGAGAATTTAAGAAGCATACATTTTAATCTCGATCGATATAGCCTGCAGCAATGAATATTATGAGAAAGATTCATGTATCCCCTATATTCAAGAAGTGATTAGAATGGAAGATAGATTAATAATATGAAACTAATCACCCGAGATTGCATATTGCTAAACTTAATAGAAATCAGGAAACCGAAAACACTATATATTAATCCCTCTTGGATATATACAGGTCACTCGAAGAAAATTAGTACCTAATGACGACGAGCTTCTTATATCCCAAGTAATATAAAATACCCAACTCCAAAGAAGTGCAAAGTAATCGCGCACTGACAACATAAGAAGACCGATAGGTACACGCCGTGTTAGATTATTGTAGCTTTTGGTTAAGTTTTTAGGGTTTTGGAATATGTAATAGGAATGTTGTACTTATAAAATATGTAAACCTATTGTATGGCTTGTTAAGTTGTGATGTTGGGTTAATTTTTCTTCCTCTTCTTCTTCTCATGTTGAAGGTGTGATCATTATATGTTTTGAGTTTCTTTTTGTTGACTTTTGGTTATTTTAGTATTCAACTCTTGTTGTCTGGAGTGAGTTATTGTGGAATTGTGCTTGTTAGATGATAGATTAGTTTAGTCCCACATTGAATAATGAATTGGTTTAGTATTCTATTCTCTCCTATATATAGGAACCTATTGTATTCAGTTTAATCAATCAATAAAGAATATTTTCCTATCCCTAATTCTTAACATGGTATCAGAGCCAATAATCCTATAAGGCCTATACTAATTTTATCCTCGTCGTCGAGGTGGAGTGGTTCTCGTCTTCATCGGAATCACTCCACCTCTGGCGCCATTCGCGCGCTCCGGAGACCCCCACCTCGTCGCCATCCCCCTCCAGTCGCGACCTCCAACCTCCGGTGATCCTCCCCCCTTTCCCTTCCGATGACAGTTAGAACTAACCCAAAGCCATCGTCTTCGTCCTCTGTCTCTTCTAATCGGATCCCCACAATGGGTACCCTGAACCGGATCCGAAACCCGTTATCCACCACCTCCACCTTCAGTCGTGCTCACCAGATTGGAGCCCTAGACCTAATCATCGCCACCTTCATGATTACCCGATCCTTCGACCGCCTCTCTTGCTCCCCTTCTTTTTTTTTCGAAAACCAATTGGGCTAGTAGCGGATTCGGTCGAACCCAACTTGGAGTGGAAGTGGGTTCGGGTCGGATCATGATCTGAAGATCTATGTTTATGAGGAGAGCGAGATTGATGGGTTGAGGGAGCTGATGAGGGGACGGGACGAGAAGATTAAGGCGGAGGCTTGCGTGAAAGGACAGTGGGGAACTCAGAACGTTGCTGCCTGCACAGATCCACTGCACTCACCCTTTCTATTGGAAGCTGAATTGTTGTTTTGTGTTTGGGTTATTGGATCAGATCCAGATCCAATCCAAACATTAGATGCAGATCTAGTTAAGCGGAACAATCTCATTGGCTGTTGCTTGGTGTTTGGTGTTGGATCCCAGGATGGGACCAGTTGTTCGTTGTTTGTGTGGTAAATGAGCTGCATCAGATCCGCACCTAACCCGCTTCCAAAGTCGACCCGTTTTCTCTGATTTTTTTTAAGAAAAAAAAGTTAAAATTTCTTGCAGTTCCTTCATGTTCTATAGTCTTCGTTAGCAAACTCACACTGAGTTTGAGAGGGGGAAATATCGATATCATCCCAGTTCCAGTCTCCCTCATCTCATCTTCTGTCGACGTCCACTATTTTCTGCATCCAGTTCTCATTTCAGGGATAATATCCCATCATCGACTATGTCTCAAGTCAGGGGTGAGATCCCATCATCGACTATGTCTCAAGTCAGGGGTGAGATCCCATCAGTCTATTTCTCTATTTCTCAGTTCAGGGGTGAGATCCCAGCATCGACTATGTCTCAAGTCAGGGGTGAGATCCCATCAGTCTACTTCTCAGTTTCTGTTACATGCGCCACCAAGCGCCATTTTTGCATCACAGTTTGTCGTTCCTTCATATCAATATCGTCAGTATTCCAAACACTTGTTGTTTGAACCAACTTGAGTTTGAGAGGGGGTGTTAGATGATAGATTAGTTTAGTCCCACATTGAATAATGTATTGGTTTAGTATTCTATTCTCTCCTATATATAGGAGCCTATTGTATTCAGTTTAATCAATCAATAAAGAATATTTTCCTATCCATAATTCTAACAGTTCTATGTATTGGATTTTTACAGATTTTGGGGCTATAATTTTTAGATATCGTTGTAAATAGGGACAATACACAATTAAATCTGAAATTATACAATTTATACTGGACTCGCTATTAGGAACAACGCGGATATTCTACTAAGCTTGATGTTCTCAAGAGCGAGTTTAGTTCAAATACTATCGCTGTTGGGAAGAGCGGGCTCGGCTTTGGAGTTTTTTTTCGAGAAATCACCTAGTCAAAGTATTTCACTATTAGTAGACTCGTCGTTCCCAACAACGAGTTTAGTTGATTTCCTCTCGTTGTTGGGAACATCGAGTTCTTCTTTGGAGTTTTTTTTTGTTGAAATTTCACGAAGTCCAACAGAGAGTTTTCACTCTCTGTGAAATGTGAAAAAGTTCAGATCAACATTCCCAACAGCGAGTCTTGTACAAAGAACCTTGTCATTGGGAATGGCGAGTCTTGTTTCAAAAACTCTTTATGAAATGTGAAAAAGTGTAACAAAAGTGTCTCATGCTTCCTTTGGTGTTTTGGCATCCCGAATGTGCTCCAACATTTCTTCTTCAATTGTTGTCTTTGAAGCAAACATTGCTTTTCCTGCTTTAATCTTCCACTTTCGCAAGATGCCATCGGCATCTTTTGCCGCCGGTTGTGTAGCTTCACCACCACCGACAACCTCCCAAAGTTTTTGACCTTGTAGATAAAACTCCATTCATGTTGCCCACATGTTGTAGTTTTTGTTGTCGAGCTTCTTGATTCCTCCAACTACTCGAAGGTCATCCATTATGCCGGTAAGACTTCGACTATACCAAACAAGCTTGACTAAAAAACCTGCAGAGTGCCAAACTCCTCACGACTCAAGATAGCTCCAACAAAAACCATCCCTGACCGTCCCGCTCTGATACCAATTGTGTAGGATAATGGCTCGATTCTAGTTCATCTTGTTGATATCCGTTGTATCGGGGGGTGGCAGGGGGGCAGCGCCCCCTGCAGCGATCGGAGCCCGATAGTGCGGAGATCACCCCAGTTTGTGGGCTTGACCCACAAACTGGCCCAAAAATTCTATTTGTAAACTAGAATAGGCTCATTTCGCATAGCCCAGTAATTTTTCTTTAAATACACCCTTTAGGGTTTTGTAAGAGGTGAACACCTCTATTCGGAATTTTGCAGCCGTCATCTTTGTAAGGGTTTTCGCCCATTGTTGATTATAGTGGAAGAAACCCCAACCGCCCCGTGGACGTAGGCTTTTGCCGAACCACGTAAATCGTTGTGTTCTTGTGTTTGCTTGTTTCTGTTTTTCGCTATTTCTCCTTTTGATTGGTGGTTAATTCGTATTTGGCATTACAAGTGGTATCAGAGCTCCGGGTTCGACCTAGAGGGAGATGGCGAATGAAGCAGATGCAACCAAGGATTTTGCAGGATCAAGTTCGTCCAGAACAACGATTCACAACGCAAAATTTGAAGTTGAAAAATTTGATGGAACAAATAATTTCGGGATGTGGCAGTGTGAGGTGTTGGATGTTCTGGTTCAACAAGAACAGGACGTTGCTTTGGAGGAAGAAAAACCAAAGAATATGTCCGAAGCAGATTGGAAGAAGTTGAACCGAGTTGCGTGTGGGACTATTCGGCTCTTTATCTCGAAGGCTCAGAAGTACGATTTGATGAGGGATACCATTGCTGCGGTGTTGTAGAAGAAACTCGAAGACAAATACATGAGGAAAAGTTTGGAGAATCGGCTGTATTTGAAGAAGAGACTTTTTCGCTTCACCTATACTGAAGGTACGTCCATGAACGCTCATGTTGAATCATTTAATAAATTATTGGCTGATTTGTTAAATTTGGATGAGCAAATTAAAGATGAAGGCAAAGCCCTAATTCTGTTGAATTCATTACCCGAATGTTATGATCATTTAGCAACAACTTTAATATATGGAAAAGATACTGTTAAATATGAAGATGTTGCAAATGCTCTGTTGAATAATGAAACTAGGAGAAGGGATAAAATGGGTGATAGAAAAACTTCTGAAGCATTGATTGTAAGGGGCAGAACTGAGACCAGATCTGAGACCAAATCTGGGAATAAAGGAAACAAATCTCGTTTCAAATCGAGAGGAGTTTCAAAGGACAGAAAAATACCGGCCAGAGATGAATGTGCTTTCTGTCATGAAAAGGGGCATTGGAAAAAGGATTGTCCGAAGCTACGAAATAAGGGAAATTCGACTGCAAATGTGACTGTTGACAATTTAGATAGTGACGATGATTTTTCCTTTGCACTTGCTGTTAGTCCCTCACTTTATCAAGAAGTATGGTTTCTTGATACAGCAGCCTCTTATCATATGTCTTGGAAAAAGGAGTGGTTTACTTCCTTAGAGTATATGGATGGTGGGGTAGTTTTGATGGGAAATGATGCGCCTTGTAAGAAGGTAGGAATCGGGAAGATTGAATTGCTAATGCACGATGGTCTTATTAGGGAGCTTTCAGATGTATGGTATGTTCCAGATTTGAAAAAGAATTTGATTTCACTTGGTGTTTTGGAGGCCAGTGGAATGAAATTTGCTAGTGAAGGTGGCATTCTGAAGGTGACTAACGGATCACTCGTGGTGATGAAAGGGCAAAGAAAAAGGAACTTGTTTTTCTTGCAGGGAAAAACGTATTTGGGTCAGGCTGCCAGTGTAACTGAAAAGCCTAAACAGGTAGTTCCCGACTCTACAAGGTTGTGGCATATGCGACTCGGGCATGCAGGAGAAAAGGCCTTGCAGGGACTTGTGAACCAAGGGTTGCTTATAGATGCTAAAGGTTGCAAGCTGGAATTTTGTGAACATTGTGTTTTAGGTAAGCAAACCAGGGTGAAATTTGGTACAGCTGTACATCAGACAAAGGGTATCCTCGATTATGTGCACACAGATGTTTGGGGCCCTACTCAGACACCTTCTATGAGTGGTAGACACTGGTTTGTTACATTCGTTGATGACTACTCCAGACGAGTTTGGGTATATACCATGAAACACAAAGATGAAGTTTTGACCTTGTTCACAAGCTGGAAGAAGAAAGTTGAAAACCAGACTGGAAGGAAGATTAAGGTTCTGAGGTCAGATAATGGAGGGGAATACAAGAACGATCCGTTTCTGAAATTGTGTGAAGATGAAGGGATCCAGAGGCACTTCACAGTTAGGAAGACTCCACAGCAAAATGGGGTTGCAGAAAGGATGAACAGAACCTTACTTGAGAAGGTGAGATGTATGCTAGCACAGTCTGGATTGAAGAAGATATTTTGGGCAGAAGCTGTTATATATGCAAGCCACATTGTCAACCGTTTACCATCTGCAGCACTTGAAGGCAAAACGCCTATTGAGGTATGGAGTGGTAAACCTGCATCTGATTAAAGTTTTTTGCATATATTTGCTTGTCCTGCTTATTTTCATGTAACTGAAACTAAACTTGATGCAAGAGCCAAAAAGGCTATATTTGTTGGTTTTAGTACTGGTGTCAAAGGTTACAGGTTATGGTGTCCAGAACAGAAAAAATTAGTAATCAGCAGGGATGTTACCTTTGATGAGACCAGCATGTTGAAAGAGAAGAACCAACAAACTTGTGATCAATAGCAGCAGAAGAGTGGAAGAGTTCTCCAACAGGTGGAGTTAGAAAAGCTTTCAGTTGAAAATCCTACTCCTGCCCAAAATGAAGATGATGTGGTTGATACTGAGGATGAGGAAGAAGTTCCTATCCAAGACCCTCCCCAGCAGGAAGAATCAATTGCAGCAAGAAGGCAAAGAAGAGATATCAAACGACCATCTCGCTTTACAGAAACAGTTGCATTTGCTCTTCCCATTGTTGATGATGAAGTTCCCTCCAACTTCAAAGAAGCCACTAGAAGTTCTGAAAATGCAGATTGGAAAGTTGCTATGGATGAAGAGATGAACTCTCTTCATAAGAACAAGACTTGGGATCTAGTGCAATTACCAAAGGGGAAGAAAGTCATCGGTTGCAAGTGGGTGTATACGAAGAAAGAAGGTCCAAAAGACAGTATTCGGTTCAAGGCTAGACTAGTTGCAAAGGGGTATGTTCAACAGGAAGGAATTGACTATAATGAAGTGTTCTCTCCGGTTGTGAAGCATCCTTCTATTCGGATTTTGTTGACATTGGTAGCACAGTTTGATCTTGAATTGACACAGATAGATGTGAAGACTGCATTCTTACATGGGGACCTAGATGAAGAAATTTATATGTTGCAGCCAGATGGGTTTAAGACTGCTGGGAAGGAAAGTTCTGTTTGCAGGTTGAAGAAGTCTCTCTATGGGTTGAAGCAATCTCCAAGGCAGTGGTATTTGAGGTTTGATCAGTTTATGAAAGTGCAGAGATATTCCAGAAGTGAGTATGATCATTGTGTCTACTTCAGAAAATTGCAGGATAGCTCTTTCATATATCTGTTATTATATGTGGATGACATGTTGATTGCCTCTAAAAATGCTAAGGAGATTCAAAACTTGAAGAATCAGCTGAGTTCTGAATTCGAGATGAAGGATCTTGGTGAAGCCAAGAAGATACTTGGGATGGAGATAGCTAGAGACAGAGCAAAGGGCATAGTGAGTTTGACACAGAAGCAATATCTCTTGAAGGTGCTGAAACGGTTTGGTATAGATGAGAAAACTAAACCAGTCAGTACTCCCTTAGCCACTCATTTCAGAATTAGTGCTTCTCAGTCTCCAAGTACAGATGAAGAGAGACAGTATATGGCTAATGTACCTTACACTAGTGTGGTTGGCAGTTTGATGTATGCCATGGTTTGTACTCGACCAGACATCTCTCAGGCGGTGAGTATGGTTAGTCGATATATGCATGATCCAGGCAGAGAGCATTGGCAAGCGGCTAAGTGGATTTTGAGGTACATTAGTGGCACCACAGATGTGGGTTTGAAGTTTGAGAGGGATGACAATATTAGCAGGTTATTGGTGGGTTATGTTGATTCTGACTATGCAGGTGATCTAGATAAGAGGCGGTCTACTACAGGCTATTTGTTTACTATGGCTAGAGCACCTATAAGTTGGAGGTCCAATTTGCAGTCCACTGTAGCATTGTCTACTACTGAGGCTGAATACATGGCAGTTGCTGAGGCCATGAAGGAAGCCATTTGGGTTCATGGATTTTTGAAGAGCTTGGGAATTCATCTGGAGAAGGTGGAGGTACACTTTGACAGTCAGAGTGCTATCCATTTAGCGAAGAACCAAGTTCATCATTCGAGGACCAAACATATTGATGTCCGTTATCATTTTGTGCGTGATTTGATAAAGGATGGTGATATTCTTCTGGTGAAGATTGGGACAGCTGATAATCCTGCTGATATGTTGACCAAAATTGTTGTGGCAGCCAAGTTCAAGCATTGCATGAACTTGGCTAATATTTTGCATGTTTGATGATTTGGAATGGGCGGTTGGGATGTTGCTTTGCTATTTGTTTGCTTAGTATGTGATATCATACTAAGGTGGAGTTTGGGTTTTTTGAAGTTTCCGTTGCGTTTGGTGATGAGCATTTGTTTTGGAGTATTTTTGGAGATTGCTTGGGCTACTTGGAAGATCTCGCCAAGGTGGAGATTGTAGGATAATGGCTCGATTCTGGTTCAGCTTGTTGATATCCGTCGTATCGGGGGGTGGCAGGGGGGCAGCGCCCCCTGCAGCGATCGGAGCCCGATAGGGCGGAGATCGCCCCAGTTTGTGGGCTTGGCCCGAAAATTCTATTTGTAAACTAGAATAGGCCCATTTCGCATAGCCCAGTAATTTTTTTTTAAATACACCCTTTAGGGTTTTGTAAGAGGTGAACACCTCTATTCGGAATTTTGCAGCCGTCATCTTTGTAAGGGTTTTCGCCCATTGTTGATTATAGTGGAAGAAACCCCAACCGCCCCGTGGACGTAAGCTTTTGCCGAACCACGTAAATCGTTGTGTTCTTGTGTTTGCTTGTTTCTGTTTTTCGCTATTTCTCCTTTTGATTGGTGGTTAATTCATATTTGGCATTACAAATTGTTGAGTAAAATTTAGAGTATACAACTCTAAACTTACTAATATTTGACCCAAACAAGTAAACAAATTGTATTATATCCATAATAAAAGACACTACAACACTTTTCAAAGACCACTCACAATTTGAATAAATATTCAAACACTTAAAAGAAAGCTCACAACTCACACTCAAGGCTCCACACTTAAACTAAGGTACTGTTTTTTTTTTGCATCTTATAAGAGGTTATCTCTTATAAGAGATTTACAGTAAGAGCCTCTTGTAAGAATCTCTTTTTGAGGTGTTCTTATTATATAAAAATAACCTCTTATAAGATATTTATGTTCATTTTTCACCTCTTACAAGAGCCTATATTACCCCAAAGTCTATATTACCCCAAATTATAAAAATAGTGAGATGGAGGACAAGAAAAGATAAGTTCAAATTACTAATATATAAACTAGTTTAATGACAAGTTAAATTCACAAATCAGTGTAAATCATCAATTATAATTCCGGAACCGAGATAGAGAAGTAGAAACACAGGAAAACAAAACTTTAAAAAAATAAAAGGAAATTTACAAGTAGCGAAGTTGCTTAAGAATATACATCTGTCACTAAAGATGGAGGGAAAAATTATAATATGATTTTTTATAGATTTAAAAAAAGTATTAATGTACTCCTAATAGCATTATCCTACATGTACTCCAATCTAGTAGAGGTCTTCATGCTATGCTGCATGCTAGAGCAAATATTAATTGCAGAAAGAGTCGATAATTTAGTTCAAAAAAGAAATAAACACCCCAAATTTTCAATTTTTGAGTTCACAGGCTCAGAGGCCAAAAATTGATCTTTCTTAAATATGATTGTTTTAAATAATTTTGACAGAAAATTAAGTTCTATGTAGTTCACAAATATGGTCTTTCCGCATGTACTTGCTAACATGCATTTTAAAATTATAAGTATTAACATATTTCACGTGCGCAAAAATACAATTATGCAAAAATCTAACAAAGAAAATAAATTCAAACTTATCTTTCACCACCAATCTTCTTCTGTCTTTTCATTGAAACTTTCTAACCCTACTGTTACCGCTGATTTCGGTGTGGGGGTAAACAGATAGAATTTGTGAGTCCGGGAAACACCTGAACGATTGACTCGATCTCCTTGCTCCTGGCACACCCTGCAAGGAAGTGCGAAACACCGGGGTTGATTCCGGCGACGCACCCTCCGACGCTCTTGTCAGTAATCAGGAAAAGATCAAAGAAGAGCTTAAGTGGTGAAAAAGTGATTAACCTGGTCTCGGTGGTAGAAGGGTTGTATTTATAGTCGCCTTTGGAATCATTTGGGGCCTAATTTCCTGCCTAACAAATAGGAGAAAAATCCTCCTATTCTGTTTTGGGAAGTTAAGCCTTGATTCCCTGGTGAGAGCTAATCAGGCTTATTGATTTGACCAAATCAGTGGCCTGATTCTCTTCTTGGTGGATTGGGCTTGTATCGGGTCGGGACCCGTACCCAATTGAAGTGGATCTATTCGCGGGTGGTTGGTTCTGTGAGAAGGAGGCCCAATACCCGTTTTGGATTCATCTGTATGTGAAATTACCTTTTTACCCCCGCGCTTCAGGATTCGTGATCGATCTGGACGGTCTCGATTTAACCCCAATTTTAGCCATATCACGAGCCCCCCACTCCTAAAGACTGAGTGTGATCAGACTTTGAGGAGTAGTTTAGCTGCTTTTAGTGGCTGATGGAGTTGTATCGGAGTCCAGACGTGGGATTTTGAATCTGGAAAGGGGGTAGTGAGGCAACTTTTGACGCCGCTGGCGGTTTTCTGGTGACATCGGGTATTCAAGAGTTTTTATCTATTTTTTTTTTTTGGGCCATTTGTTTAACTTTGCGATGCGTCTGCTAATCATACGGGGGCCTTAGCCGTACATTCTGGGCGATAATTGTTCGTTCAAGGGTTCGAAAATGTGCCCCCTAAATCTCAATTACTCTCCAGAATTTTTGGCTAATTTTCCCGGATTTTTAACAATTTTCTCGCAATTTTTAAACAAATAAAACAAATTAAATAGATAAAAAATGATTTAAATACCGATTTATGACGTGGCTCGATCTGGGCCGTTGATCGCGGAAGGGCGCGAATTTCGGAAAGATCTGACGGTTGCTGCTGCTCGGCAGCGTTTTTCTCCGTTTACCAGTTCGGGAAGACCTCTGCTCGGCAGCCGACCGAAGGGATGGGGGTTCGGCAGCCGACCGAGGGCTTGAGCGACGTGGCGTAATCTGGGCTGTTGGATGTGGGCGCGCATCTCGAGACGGGAACGGTTCCCAAGAAAACGCTATCTTGTCTTCTAGCGCACGTGGCGCAATCTGAGCCGTTCGCCATTGGGAGCGCGAATTTCTGAGAGATCCGGCGGCTGAGGTAGCTCGGTGCCTTTTTTTCTCCATTTACCAGTTCGGGAAGGCCTCTGCTCGGCAGCCGACCGAAGGCGATCTCGTGGCGCTATCTGCTCGGAGGCGATCTCGCTTCCGAGGGTATTAATGGCGCTCGGGGTTTGTGCTGCATTCCTCTTTCCCAGGCCATTAAGAATAACTCCTTTGATTAATGCGTGGCGTTCCGACTTTCGGGGATCAATAATTCCCTCAATTAAAACGCGGCGCTTCAATTTCCGAGGGTAGTAATGGCTGGTTATAGGGGGCAGGCTATAAGTACCCCATCTCTTTTGTCATTTTCGTCACAACCAAATTGGGTTCCAGACCTCGGAGGCATCTGCCTTGGGTAGCTTCTCTCTTGGAGTTCGGAGTGGTGGTTGCTCTTCTGCCTGGTTTTCCCTTTGTTCCTGACGGCCCCAAAGTGGATGTCAGGAGCGAGGGGGAACGAGGCAGTAGTGGTGACGACCGTAGTCCGCGCTCGGGGGATGAGTTATCTCCGAAGGACGGGTGGTCGCTCTCTTACCTTATTCTTCTCCCGTTCCGGACGGTCCCTAAGTGGGTGTCGGGAGCGGAGGAGAATAAGGCAAGAGTGGTGACGACCGTAGTCCGGACCCGAGGGATGGGCCTTCCCGGAAGGACGGGCGGTCGCCCCGCTGTCTTGTTGTTTCCCCATCCCTCCCTGCTCCGAAGGGGTGTGAGGGGTGGGGGCAACAAGACAGTGGCGTCGACGGCCGTGGTCCGGACCCGGGGTGCGGACCTCTTCCAAGGACGGGTCGTCGTTCTCTCACCAAGATCTTCGGCCTTCTTCGGTTGCTCCGAAGTGAGTGTTGAAGTAGGCAGAGATCTTGGTGGGAGAGTGACGACCCCCGTCTGATGTCGATCTCCGGGCCATCTGAGTCCGTTTGTTGCAACTGTGAAGGCGCCGCTGTTAGAGTCTTTCGACAAGCCGAGCCTTCCAGTTGCAACCAACTAGCTCGGGATGGTGCGTCTCTTCCGACCTCCGAGTGTTGGTGGGTTCCCCCCCATCTCTGTCTTCCTTCTCGGGCTGATGGCTTTTGACGGAGGTCAGCCCGGGGGAGTTAGAGATGGGGGGAGTGCCGATCTGCTTCTGATCTGCTTCTGACCGGGGCCTGTTGTCGGGGTGATGGCAACCGAGGCACGGGACCCGGGGGGCGCCTGCCGAGGGCGGCGCCTTAAAACATAATCAAAAATTTTCCAGGTTCTTTCATGCATAGGCGAGGTGTCCGAGGTCCCGATCGTCCGAGCGACGTGGCGCTATCTGAGCCGCCGGATGCTGACACGCATCTCGAGATGGGGCGCGTTCTCCAAGAAAACACTATCTTGTCGTTTAGTGCTCTCGGCGAGATCTGGACCGTCTGATGAAGATCAGGCGCGGAAGTTGAGGGGGAAAGGAGTTTCCCCCATTTACCAGCTCGGGAAGGCACTTGCACGGATACCGAGCGGACTCTATTGCAGCCACGTTCGGTTTTGCTCGCAGCTCGGATTCTCGTCCCATCTTGCCGAGCTGGTTGACTTTGTGGTGGGCCTTCGAGATGCTTCGAGAGTAGCCCAAAAGTCGCTCTGGAAGTCCAAGAGGCGCCTCATTTTCACTATAAATCTTTACCCCCCCTTTGACCAAGTCTTCACTTTTCACTTTTACTCTCTCTCTTTCGTATTTATTTTGCTTCGAGGTCTTTAGCTCCCTGGTGGTGTCGCTAGCTGTCGCGGTAGCGTTCCTAGTTCCGGCGAAGTTTCCGACCGTAGCTGTCAATTCAAGGTCAGTCTCTTTCCCTTCTCTCTTTAGGAAAATATGGTTAAGATTTCGGTTGAGACCCCCGCCTCGGAGCAAGCCGTTGGCCGAGGGGAGAAAGAGAAAGGAGTAGTGGAGCCGAGCGAGCTGGACGTTGTTCGCCCGGACGCGGAGGGTGGAGTGGCCGAGGTGCCCCAGGAAGTCACGGCGGAGTCCCGAAAGGGCAAAGCCGTAATTACTATAGTGGAGACGCCGAAGAGAGCGGGGGAGTTCGGTCGGCAGCCCATCGCCGTGTCGAGCGTGGGAGGAGTCCGGGATTATACTGAGGACATCTTGGAGAAGGTCACCCAAGGCACGGCTAAACTGGTGGAGGAGAACGAGCCTAGGGAGCTATCCGAGGTCGATCGCAAGATCTCGACTCTTACCGAAGGGGACCTTCGTCTGGTCCGAGAGGGCTTCCGGATCCCTCTTGAGTACACATTGCTCCTCCCTGGGCCGGGGTTCCGAGCCAACACTGGGTCCTCTCCGGACATGTGCGTCTTCCCGGTAGACTCCCTCATTGCCGGTCTTCGCTTTCCCCTCCACCCGTTCGTGGTTGAGGTCCTGGTTTGGTATGGTCTGAGTCCCGCTCAACTGATGCCGAACACCTGGAGGCAAGTTGTGGCGTTCCTCCTCCGATGCCAAGAGATCGGCGCCAAGCCGACCATGTACCTCTTTCGGAGTCTCTTCCGACCCGTCCAGCCGAGGAAAGACGAGAAGAGGTTTTATCTTTCGCCCCGGCCGGGCGTGAAACTGATCGAGAATCCAGACTCGATCAAACACTGGAAGGACAAATACTTCCTCGTTCGGAATCTGACGCCATGGGTGATACCGACAGTTTGGGCGGACGGACTACCCAAGCGTACAAAGAAGGACGCTCCGCTGAACGCTGCAGAGACCGAGGTCCAGAAGAAGATCCTTGCTCTGCCGACGCTTAGCTGGAAGGATATCACCGAAGAGCATCTGTTCCGTGGGGGTCTCAGTCCGATCGACCCTCGTACGCTTCTGGTATTTATACTTCTCTCCGTAAAGTTTGCATTCAATTTTTCTAAGTTTTTTCGTTCGACTCTTGCAGAGACCATGAAGCTCGATTACAAGGCTCTGGTGGCGAAGGGCAGGTCCGAGCAGGAGAAGAAGAAGAGGCCGTCGGCAGCGCCTCAGGATAGCCGAGCTTCGAAGAAGGCCTCGGTAGTGAAGGCAGCCGATCAACCGAAGGTTGCGGTCCTGAAGGAGGGAGAGGTTGAGGTTCTTGTCCCTTCGGCAAAGGTGGCGGTCCCCGAGCAGGGTGGTGTCGTGGACCTCGATCCTTCGGCCCCGGGTGCTACTGCTCCTACCCCGGAGGCGGACGCTCCTGGTCCGTCGAGCAATGAGTTCGGAGTGGCCGATGCGCTGTCCCTCCAGGTTCCCCCACTCACCCCCGGCGCGGAGAAGATCTTGACCGAGCGTCATAAACAGATCTTCGTCCCTGATTGGCAGGTGATGAACGTCGACGGCTTTTTGGGCGACGGGAACATCTGCATGGAGGCAGTGAGGCACCTGCCGACCCCGAAGGACCGAGCGACCCTGAGGGCCGGGATGGCAGGGGACAACGTGATGCAGATGGCTCGGAGCACTATGTCGGTGAGTGTGTCGAACCCTTCTTCATTCATATTTTTCATGGAGTTTTTTTTTTTCTAAGTTCTTGGGCTCGGATTTTAACGCGTTGTTCTCTTCCAGACCCTCTGCCACTTCAGTTGGCTGGTCGAGGAGATGGCGAGGAAGGATCAGGAGAAGGAGAAGGAGAGGACGGAGCGCGTTCGGGTGGCGAAGCAGCTTGAGTCCGAGCTGCTTCTTTCGACGAAGAGAGTAGCCGAAGCGGAGGACCTGGAGAAGAAGCTGGCCGATGCTATCCAATCGTCGAAGGATACGTCAGCCAAGTTTGAGAAGGAGGTGGCCGAGCTGAAGGAGGAGCTGGCCAGCGCTCGGTCGGGAGCCGAGAAGGAGGTCACCGGGCTGAAGGATGAGCTGACCAAGGCTCGGTCGGAAGGGGAGGCTGCTCGGAAGAGAGCCGAGAGGATCAAGGCCAACCATCTGAGGAAGCTGAAGGAGGTGAAGAAGGCCGTGCAAGAGGAGGCCGCGCAGCACATGATCCAGAATATGCTGGACGCCTATGGCCGCGCCCTGACCCATGTAGCCGCGAAGAACCCCGGCTTCGACTCGTCCTCCTATGACTTTTACGAACCCGTGGAGGGGGAAGAAGGGATCACCGAGGGTTTACTCGGACCCGATGGTGAAACAGAACCCGCCGAAGGTGATGGTGAGACCGAAGCCGAGGGCGAGGGGGAGGAACCTTCCGAGGAGGAGAGCTGGAGCGAAGGCGGGGATGAGGGTGACGGCGACGGCAAGGCCGAGGGGTCGACGAATCCGAGCGGCAAAAAGGTCGACCCCTGACTCGGTTGTCTTCCTACTTTCAGTCTTTTTGGTTTTGTTTTCTTTTTGTAAGCCTTATCGCGGACTGGCCACCGCCCTTGTTTTGAATGAAAAAGTATTTTGTTTGGCCAAAAATTTGTCCAAGTGTTGAGCCTCGGACTTAGTGTGCGTTTCGGGTGTTTTGGGCGTAAATTTCTCCAACTGTTGGGCCTCGGATTTATTTCCACTTTTCAGGTGGTGTTTGGTCCGGTCACGGAGCTGGTCTTCCTTCGGAAGGAATTGGCCAACTTGAAGCGTGAACTCTCAGACAGCCGGCAGAGGCGGTTTCTCCTGCTCGGCCAGGCGGAGGAGGTCAGGGCAGTCCTGAGGAGGAACTGTCGCGAGCTGCATCAACTCCGGAAGCGCTCCTTGGGTCCTGGTTCCGAAGGGGAAGTTGAGCGGCTTCGCGGGGAGCTTAAAGCCGCCGAGCGGAAGAACGACGACCTTTTGGACGAGGTACAACACTTGGAGCTATCGGAGAGAGAGCGCTCTGCGGAAAGGGAGAAGATGGCCTCCGAGCTGGAGGGGGCTTTGGCGGAGCGTAAGAGACTATTGGCTGAAGTCGACATGCTCAGGAGGATCACGGTAGATAGGGGGATCGAGGTCACCCACTATCGGCGGCTTGCAACTGATAGTCCCAATGCCTCCGGGTCGTTGAAGGCCCCTCGATCAAAGAAATTGGCGAAGGACGTCGTCCTGAGGGATCGGATTATCGAACTGGAGGAGGAGATCGCGTCGCTTAAACCTGCGCCGGAGAGGGCTAATGTTCGTAGCACGTCGTGCACTCGCGAGGAAAGTGCGAGGGGGATCACGTTTTATGAGCTCGCGACGCGCCCGCTAACGACCAGGCGGAGTCCGACTGACGCTCAGAGCAGCGCGGCTGTCTCGTCGAGCGGGGCATCGGTCGGCGCGGCTGTTAGGACTAGCAGCGAAGGGGGGTCGCGCTTCGTTGGTTTGGGGTCGAGCTCAGAGGGTCGGCCTCGTCGTCCTCGCGTTTCCCTAAACCGAAGCATTCCCCTTCCGAAGAGGACTTGATTGCGTCGCTTTTCCTTTCTGTTGGCCGTTGTAATAACTTAGTTGTAGGGTCGGTCGACCGTCTGTAACACTATTATGTCTGAATGTAGAACTTTCTGAAAAACTTTCTAAGTGTTTGTCTTCGCCACTGTATTGAAAACGCTTTGTTCGTTTTTTCTATTTTTCAGCTTGTCGCGGCGATCCATGGGTCGGACTCAGGGCGTCCGAATGATGACACCGCATCCGAGGCGACTTCTGGGACGGTGGTTCTGAGCCCCAGGAGTGTCGATCTGAAGCTACGCCGATCCGAGGGCGAGTGGAATCATCTTTCGTCGGTTCTCAGTCTCCGGGAGGCCGAAACACAACGCTTGGAGAGCAAGATCGTCGAGCTGAGCCCCGTAGGCGAGGACGAGGACTCGCAGACCGTATTCAGCAATGCTCTTCGGGTCAAAAGTATTCGGCACATTCAGTCGAAGCTCATCGCCGAACGGGACGACTTGCTCTCGGAGATGGGACAGCTGCGGGCGGAAATGGCGAAGCTTCGAGGTGAGGCGGAGGAACCGTCTGCCGAGGAGAGCGAACAAGATGGAGAGGATGCATTTTTATGAAAGACAAGTGTAGTGGGTCGGGGGGTGTATGTTTTGCTTGCCGACACTTTTGTAATGGTCTATTTTGTACTGTACGCCGATATTTAATAAAATCTCCTTTCGGTGTTCTTTTGAACGTCTGTCTTTGTTTATGACTGTGTTGGCCGTGCCGAACTATCTGAACTGAGTGTGTCTATTTAGTCGAATGGATCCCCGGGGGTACGGCGATTTGTCGCTTAGTGGGTCTGACACGGCGATGTTCTCGAGAGTGCTATTTCGCCGTGGCGAGATCTGAGCCGTTGAATGTAGGCGCGGATCTCGAGGTGGCTCGTTTTCCAAGAAAACGTTATCTTGTCGTTTTGCGCGAGTGGCACGATCTGAGCCGTCTGATGAAGATCAGGCACGAAAGTTGAGGAGGAAGTGTGTTTTCCCCGTTTACCAGCTCGGGAAGGCACTTGCTCGGATGCCGGCCGGATATGTTCGCCTTCGACCTTCGGGTGTCGGTCAGGAGTGGTCTGGATGCGTGTTCCGGACCTTAGGCATAGTTCAACGGCTGTGGGAGCAATTCCGAACGGCGATCTACCCCTGGTTCGTCCGGAGACGAACCGAGGAGGTAAAGTCGAGCCGAGTGTTGGACTCCGAACCATCGGTGTAGTTCAACGGCTGTGGGAGCAATTCCGAACGGCGATCTACCCCTGGTTCGTCCGGAGACGAACCGAGGAGGTAAAGTCGAGCCGAGTGTTGGACTCCGAACCATCGGTGTAGTTCAACGGCTGTGGGAGCAATTCCGAACGGCGATCTACCCCTGGTTCGTCCGGAGACGAACCGAGGAGGTAAAGTCGAGCCGAGTGTTGGACTCCGAACCATCGGTGTAGTTCAACGGCTGTGGGAGCAATTCCGAACGGCGATCTACCCCTGGTTCGTCCGGAGACGAACCGAGGAGGTAAAGTCGAGCCGAGTGTTGGACTCCGAACCATCGGTGTAGTTCAACGGCTGTGGGAGCAATTCCGAACGGCGATCTACCCCTGGTTCGTCCGGAGACGAACCGAGGAGGTAAAGTCGAGCCGAGTGTTGGACTCCGAACCATCGGTGTAGTTCAACGGCTGTGGGAGCAATTCCGAACGGCGATCTACCCCTGGTTCGTCCGGAGACGAACCGAGGAGGTAAAGTCGAGCCGAGTGTTGGACTCCGAACCATCGGTGTAGTTCAACGGCTGTGGGAGCAATTCCGAACGGCGATCTACCCCTGGTTCGTCCGGAGACGAACCGAGGAGGTAAAGTCGAGCCGAGTGTTGGACTCCGAACCATCGGTGTAGTTCAACGGCTGTGGGAGCAATTCCGAACGGCGATCTACCCCTGGTTCGTCCGGAGACGAACCGAGGAGGTAAAGTCGAGCCGAGTGTTGGACTCCGAACCATCGGTGTAGTTCAACGGCTGTGGGAGCAATTCCGAACGGCGATCTACCCCTGGTTCGTCCGGAGACGAACCGAGGAGGTAAAGTCGAGCCGAGTGTTGGACTCCGAACCATCGGTGTAGTAAAGAGGGGAGGAAAAAACAGGCAAACTCAAAAACAAAATGGAACTTTCTTTATTTGATATTTGACGGCGAACCGTTTTACATAGTAGGATTCATAGAACAGGTTACAAGTTAAAGGAGAGGAATGGCGCGACACCTCGGATTACTTAGAGAGGCGCCGGGGCGCTCTCTTGGTATTTCAGGAGGTGGTCGGCGTTCCAGGTCCTCGGGAGCTCTCTACCATCCATGTCCTCAAGTCGATATGCTCCAGGCCGAACAACTTTTGCGACCCGGTACGGCCCTTCCCAATTCGGAGCTAGCTTGCCCTTCTGACTGGGGAGGGATATGGCTAGCTTTCTCAACACCAGGTCTCCTTGTTCAAGGTTGGCGGGTCGGACTTTCTTGTTGTAGGCTAGTTCGACTCGCCTTCTGTAATTCTGCTGCCGAATCGATGCCCTTTCCCTCAGTTCATCTATCAGGTCCAAGTTTCCTCTGAGTTCCCTGGCATTCTGTGCTTCGTCATAGGCGATGAGCCGAGGGGAAGGAATTCCGACCTCGAGGGGTATTACGGCTTCGGCCCCATAAGTAAGGCTGAAAGGGGACTCTCCAGTGGGCGTCCGCTTGCTTGTGCGGTAGTTCCACAACACATTAGGGAGTTGGTCGACCCACTGCCCTTTGGAGCACTTGTCCAACCTCTTCTTGATCCCCGCAAGGACCTGCTTGTTAGCGTTCTCGGCCTGTCCGTTCGACTGGGGGTGCGAGACGGACGAGAAACGCTGTTGAATGACGAGGTCGTCGCACAGGGTTCGGAATGCTGAGCCAGTGAACTGGGTCCCATTATCTGTCACGAGGACGCGCGGGACGCCGAATCTGCATATAATGTTCTTCCAGAAGAACTGCACTACTTTGTTCTCGGTTATCGTGGCGAGGGGCTCGGCCTCGACCCACTTCGAGAAGTAGTCGATTGCGACGACTAAAAACTTGAGCTGACCCGGAACTGGAGGGAAAGGCCCTACCAAGTCCATTCCCCACATCGCGAAGGGGATAGGGCTCGATAGGGAGGTGAGGTTGGCTTGAGGGAGGCGTCGGATGCTGGAGTGTCTCTGGCAGGAGCCGCACTGCCGAACGTGTCGCTCGGCGTCTTGGAGAAGTGTCGGCCAGAAGTACCCATAATTCAGAGCTTTTCGGGCCAGGGACCTAAATCCCGAGTGTGCCCCGCCGATCCCTTCATGAAGCTCCTGTAGGGCATATTCGGCCTGTTCCGGAGAGAGGCATCGTAGATATGGTCGGCCGTCAATTTGGGAGAAGGAGCGCTTGTATAGGATGCCTTCGATTAAGACATAGCGCTCGGCTCGGGTTCTAACTCGGCGAGCTTCTTTGGGATCTGAGGGCAGAACTCCGTCCCTTAGAAATTCTACCAGTGGCTTCATCCAGTTGTCTTGCAGCATGACTGGCAATGACTCCGCCGAGCCTAGTGCCTCGTCTTCGATGCTCGGCTTAGTGAGGACTTCAATTAGTACGGTCTGCTCGAGTCCTTGTAACGAGGACGAGGCCAACTTGGAAAGTGCATCGGCCTGTGCGTTTTCTTCCCGAGGGACCCGCTGGATGATGGCTTCTTCGAACCGACCCATGAGATCCCGGACCTTGGCGAGGTACTTCGCCATCCGCTCGTCCCGGGCTTCATACTCGCCCAAGACCTGGTTCACGACTAGCTGGGAATCACTGTGAATCCGGAGACGATGCGCCCCAGCGCTTCGCGCGAGTCCGAGACCGGCTATGAGTGCCTCGTACTCCGCCTCGTTGTTCGAGGCCTTGAAGCTCATGCGGATCGCGTACTGTAGGACAAAGCTATCGGGGCCGTTCAGGATGATGCCGGTGCCGCTTCCCTCACTGCAAGAGGATCCGTCCACAAAGACTGTCCAAATGGGGGGTCCGCTCGGGACGTGGCCGACCTCGGGGATGGTGGATTCTACAATGAAGTCGGCGAGGGCCTGCGCCTTAATCGCCGTCCGAGGTTGATAGGAGATGTCGTGCTGACTCAGCTCTATCGACCACTTCATCAGCCGGCCCGAGGTTTCGGGTCTATGGAGGACTTGCTTGAGCGGTTGGTCGGTGAGGACGATGACTGAATGAGATTGGAAGTAGGGCCGAAGCTTTCTTGCTGCCATGACGAGGGCGTAGGCTATCTTTTCTATCCCCGGATAACGGAGCTCGGCATCCCGAAGCACCTTGCTCACGTAGTAAATCGGCCTCTGGGTCCGGTCCTCTTCTCTGACTAGGACAGCGCTCAGGGACTGCTCGGAGGCTGCCAAGTAGAGAAAGAGAGGCTCGCCTGGGACCGGCTTACTGAGCAGAGGGGGGTTCACCAGATAGGCTTTTAGCTGGTCGAACGACGCTTGCTGTGCCTCGCCCCATTCAAATCCCTTAGCGCCTCGGAGTGCCTTGAAGAAGGGAAGGCACTTTTCCCCTGACTTGGAGAGGAACCGACCGATGGCAGCGAGCCGACCGGTGAGCTTCTGCACTTCTCTGACGTTCCGAGGCGGGGCCATATCTAATATGGCTTTGATCTTTTCGGGGTTAGCTTCAATCCCCCGCTGGCTCACCATGAAACCGAGGAACTTGCCAGAGGAGACTCCGAACGCACACTTGTTCGGGTTCAGCCGCATGTTGTACTTCCTCAACACGCCGAACGCCTCTTGGAGGTCGGCTACATGGTCGGTGCCGTGGATGCTCTTGACGAGCATGTCATCGACGTACACCTCCATGTTTCGGCCAATCTGATGCTGAAAGACCTTGTTAACGAGGCGCTGGTAGGTGGCTCCCGCGTTCTTCAAACCGAACGGCATTACTCGGTAGCAGTAAAGGCCTTGGTCGGTGACGAAGGAGGTCTTCGGGATGTCCGGAGGGAACATCCGGATTTGGTTGTAGCCCGAGAAGGCATCCATGAAGCTGAGGAGCTCATGGCCCGAGGTGGCGTCGATTAGGGTGTCGATGTTCGGGAGAGGGAAGGGATCCTTCGGACACGCTTTGTTGAGGTCGGTGAAGTCGATGCATATTCTCCACGAGCCGTTGGACTTCTTGACCATCACAACATTCGACAACCATTCGGGATAATTCACCTCTTGGATGAACTTGGCCTTCAACAGCTTATTTACTTCCTCCTTGATTGCCTGCTGTCGTTCGGGAGCGAACTTTCGCCTCTTCTGCTGAACCGGTCTGCACCCCGGCTCGACACTTAGGCGGTGGACGAGCAAGTCTTCGGAGATACCGGGCATATCCGCGGCCGACCAAGCAAATAGGTCGCGGTTACCCCGGATGCATCTCACAAGGTCGGAGAATAGCACGGTCGGCAAGGACTTGCTGACGAGGAATTTTCGGCTCGGATCCTCGTCGGAGAAGAGTACTTCTTCTAACTCGTCCGCTGGTTCGGACGTTGGGCGAGCCTTCGGCTCGGGGATCTCGAGAGTCTCGAGCGAGAGCACTGGTCCCCCGGTGGAAGTCATGTAGCACTTCCGAGCTGTTTCCTGGCTCCCCTTGACTTCCCCTACTCCCGACCGAGTGGGGAACTTCATCTTCAAATGGTACGCTGATGGGACGGCCTCAAGGGCGGCTAGGCCGGGGCGACCGAGGATGACATTGTATGCTGCCGGGACGTCAACGACCATGAAGTCCATAGGCTCAGTCCGGGTAGTAGGGGTGCTTCCCGCAGTAACGTCGAGGGTTATCACCCCTTCGATGGTTACCGGGACCCCCGTGAACCCGTGGAGAGTGTATCCGGCCGGTTTGAGACGGTCTCGGGACAGCTGGAGGCCCTGGAAGGCCGAGAGGAATAGAATGTTGACCGAACTCCCGTTGTCAACCAAAATCCTCTGCACCTTGTAGTTGGCCATGCGGAGGTCGATGACGAGGGCATCACAGTGAGGGACTCGGACTCCTTCGAGATCAGCGTCGGAGAAAGACACGGGCACACCGAGGCCCTTGGGAGGAGGAGCACTGTGGACCGAGTTCACCTCTCGGACGAAGGCTTTCCTCGTCGTATTAGAGGGGCCGCCCATGGGGCCCCCGTGGATCATATTTGATATTTGACGGCGAACCGTTTTACATAGTAGGATTCATAGAACAGGTTACAAGTTAAAGGAGAGGAATGGCGCGACACCTCGGATTACTTAGAGAGGCGCCGGGGCGCTCTCTTGGTATTTCAGGAGGTGGTCGGCGTTCCAGGTCCTCGGGAGCTCTCTACCATCCATGTCCTCAAGTCGATATGCTCCAGGCCGAACAACTTTTGCGACCCGGTACGGCCCTTCCCAATTCGGAGCTAGCTTGCCCTTCTGACTGGGGAGGGATATGGCTAGCTTTCTCAACACCAGGTCTCCTTGTTCAAGGTTGGCGGGTCGGACTTTCTTGTTGTAGGCTAGTTCGACTCGCCTTCTGTAATTCTGCTGCCGAATCGATGCCCTTTCCCTCAGTTCATCTATCAGGTCCAAGTTTCCTCTGAGTTCCCTGGCATTCTGTGCTTCGTCATAGGCGATGAGCCGAGGGGAAGGAATTCCGACCTCGAGGGGTATTACGGCTTCGGCCCCATAAGTAAGGCTGAAAGGGGACTCTCCAGTGGGCGTCCGCTTGCTTGTGCGGTAGTTCCACAACACATTAGGGAGTTGGTCGACCCACTGCCCTTTGGAGCACTTGTCCAACCTCTTCTTGATCCCCGCAAGGACCTGCTTGTTAGCGTTCTCGGCCTGTCCGTTCGACTGGGGGTGCGAGACGGACGAGAAACGCTGTTGAATGACGAGGTCGTCGCACAGGGTTCGGAATGCTGAGCCAGTGAACTGGGTCCCATTATCTGTCACGAGGACGCGCGGGACGCCGAATCTGCATATAATGTTCTTCCAGAAGAACTGCACTACTTTGTTCTCGGTTATCGTGGCGAGGGGCTCGGCCTCGACCCACTTCGAGAAGTAGTCGATTGCGACGACTAAAAACTTGAGCTGACCCGGAGCTGGAGGGAAAGGCCCTACCAAGTCCATTCCCCACATCGCGAAGGGGATAGGGCTCGATAGGGAGGTGAGGTTGGCTTGAGGGAGGCGTCGGATGCTGGAGTGTCTCTGGCAGGAGCCGCACTGCCGAACGTGTCGCTCGGCGTCTTGGAGAAGTGTCGGCCAGAAGTACCCATAATTCAGAGCTTTTCGGGCCAGGGACCTAAATCCCGAGTGTGCCCCGCCGATCCCTTCATGAAGCTCCTGTAGGGCATATTCGGCCTGTTCCGGAGAGAGGCATCGTAGATATGGTCGGCCGTCAATTTGGGAGAAGGAGCGCTTGTATAGGATGCCTTCGATTAAGACATAGCGCTCGGCTCGGGTTCTAACTCGGCGAGCTTCTTTGGGATCTGAGGGCAGAACTCCGTCCCTTAGAAATTCTACCAGTGGCTTCATCCAGTTGTCTTGCAGCATGACTGGCAATGACTCCGCCGAGCCTAGTGCCTCGTCTTCGATGCTCGGCTTAGTGAGGACTTCAATTAGTACGGTCTGCTCGAGTCCTTGTAACGAGGACGAGGCCAACTTGGAAAGTGCATCGGCCTGTGCGTTTTCTTCCCGAGGGACCCGCTGGATGATGGCTTCTTCGAACCGACCCATGAGATCCCGGACCTTGGCGAGGTACTTCGCCATCCGCTCGTCCCGGGCTTCATACTCGCCCAAGACCTGGTTCACGACTAGCTGGGAATCACTGTGAATCCGGAGACGATGCGCCCCAGCGCTTCGCGCGAGTCCGAGACCGGCTATGAGTGCCTCGTACTCCGCCTCGTTGTTCGAGGCCTTGAAGCTCATGCGGATCGCGTACTGTAGGACAAAGCTATCGGGGCCGTTCAGGATGATGCCGGCGCCGCTTCCCTCACTGCAAGAGGATCCGTCCACAAAGACTGTCCAAATGGGGGGTCCGCTCGGGACGTGGCCGACCTCGGGGATGGTGGATTCTACAATGAAGTCGGCGAGGGCCTGCGCCTTAATCGCCGTCCGAGGTTGATAGGAGATGTCGTGCTGACTCAGCTCTATCGACCACTTCATCAGCCGGCCCGAGGTTTCGGGTCTATGGAGGACTTGCTTGAGCGGTTGGTCGGTGAGGACGATGACTGAATGAGATTGGAAGTAGGGCCGAAGCTTTCTTGCTGCCATGACGAGGGCGTAGGCTATCTTTTCTATCCCCGGATAACGGAGCTCGGCATCCCGAAGCACCTTGCTCACGTAGTAAATCGGCCTCTGGGTCCGGTCCTCTTCTCTGACTAGGACAGCGCTCAGGGACTGCTCGGAGGCTGCCAAGTAGAGAAAGAGAGGCTCGCCTGGGACCGGCTTACTGAGCAGAGGGGGGTTCACCAGATAGGCTTTTAGCTGGTCGAACGACGCTTGCTGTGCCTCGCCCCATTCAAATCCCTTAGCGCCTCGGAGTGCCTTGAAGAAGGGAAGGCACTTTTCCCCTGACTTGGAGAGGAACCGACCGATGGCAGCGAGCCGACCGGTGAGCTTCTGCACTTCTCTGACGTTCCGAGGCGGGGCCATATCTAATATGGCTTTGATCTTTTCGGGGTTAGCTTCAATCCCCCGCTGGCTCACCATGAAACCGAGGAACTTGCCAGAGGAGACTCCGAACGCACACTTGTTCGGGTTCAGCCGCATGTTGTACTTCCTCAACACGCCGAACGCCTCTTGGAGGTCGGCTACATGGTCGGTGCCGTGGATGCTCTTGACGAGCATGTCATCGACGTACACCTCCATGTTTCGGCCAATCTGATGCTGAAAGACCTTGTTAACGAGGCGCTGGTAGGTGGCTCCCGCGTTCTTCAAACCGAACGGCATTACTCGGTAGCAGTAGAGGCCTTGGTCGGTGACGAAGGAGGTCTTCGGGATGTCCGGAGGGAACATCCGGATTTGGTTGTAGCCCGAGAAGGCATCCATGAAGCTGAGGAGCTCATGGCCCGAGGTGGCGTCGATTAGGGTGTCGATGTTCGGGAGAGGGAAGGGATCCTTCGGACACGCTTTGTTGAGGTCGGTGAAGTCGATGCATATTCTCCACGAGCCGTTGGACTTCTTGACCATCACAACATTCGACAACCATTCGGGATAATTCACCTCTTGGATGAACTTGGCCTTCAACAGCTTATTTACTTCCTCCTTGATTGCCTGCTGTCGTTCGGGAGCGAACTTTCGCCTCTTCTGCTGAACCGGTCTGCACCCCGGCTCGACACTTAGGCGGTGGACGAGCAAGTCTTCGGAGATACCGGGCATATCCGCGGCCGACCAAGCAAATAGGTCGCGGTTACCCCGGATGCATCTCACAAGGTCGGAGAATAGCACGGTCGGCAAGGACTTGCTGACGAGGAATTTTCGGCTCGGATCCTCGTCGGAGAAGAGTACTTCTTCTAACTCGTCCGCTGGTTCGGACGTTGGGCGAGCCTTCGGCTCGGGGATCTCGAGAGTCTCGAGCGAGAGCACTGGTCCCCCGGTGGAAGTCATGTAGCACTTCCGAGCTGTTTCCTGGCTCCCCTTGACTTCCCCTACTCCCGACCGAGTGGGGAACTTCATCTTCAAATGGTACGCTGATGGGACGGCCTCAAGGGCGGCTAGGCCGGGGCGACCGAGGATGACATTGTATGCTGCCGGGACGTCAACGACCATGAAGTCCATAGGCTCAGTCCGGGTAGTAGGGGTGCTTCCCGCAGTAACGTCGAGGGTTATCACCCCTTCGATGGTTACCGGGACCCCCGTGAACCCGTGGAGAGTGTATCCGGCCGGTTTGAGACGGTCTCGGGACAGCTGGAGGCCCTGGAAGGCCGAGAGGAATAGAATGTTGACCGAACTCCCGTTGTCAACCAAAATCCTCTGCACCTTGTAGTTGGCCATGCGGAGGTCGATGACGAGGGCATCACAGTGAGGGACTCGGACTCCTTCGAGATCAGCGTCGGAGAAAGACACGGGCACACCGAGGCCCTTGGGAGGAGGAGCACTGTGGACCGAGTTCACCTCTCGGACGAAGGCTTTCCTCGTCGTATTAGAGGGGCCGCCCATGGGGCCCCCGTGGATCATATGCAGAACCCTTTCTTCTTCGAACTCAGGCGTTACTTCGCGCCGCTTGTTAGCCCCCCGAGGGGGAGGAGAGTTCCGATCTGTCCGATCATTAGCCTTCACGAACTTCGCCAACTGCCCCCTTCGGATGAGGGCTTCGATCTCATCTCTCAAAGCCCGACAGTCATTCGTCTCGTGCCCGTGGTCCCGGTGATACCGACACCACTTGTCTTTGTCCCTCCTCTTCGCCGGTTTGTGCATCCTCGGGGCTGGAGGGAGGACCCCCTCCTTCTCTACTTCCATGAGGATGGTGGAGACATTAGTTGTGAGGGGCGTGAATTTCTCGAACCTGGGGGGAGGACGACGCTGGCCGCCTCCGTCCTTCATAGTCTTCTTGGCCCCCTCTTCCTCCGTTGCCTTCCTTTTCGAGCCGGAGGAGGGTCCTCCGAAGTTCGGGAGGGACTCGGCCTCCTCGGCTCGGATGTATTTCTCGCACCTCAGTAGGAGGTCGGCGAAGTTGGTAGGCGGCTTCTTTGCTAGGGACGAGCGGAGGTTGGAGTTGAGGACGTTCGACTGGAACGCCACTGTTGCCACGGATTGGTCTAAGGAGGCGATCGACCTGACTTCTGCGGTGAACCTCTTCACATAGTCACGCAGCTTCTCTCTCCTTTCCTGTCGGAGGTTCAGAAGGGAGAGGCTCGTCTTCTCGGCACGTCGGCTGCTCACAAAGTGAGTTATGAACAGTGTCTCAAACTGCTCAAATGAAAAGATGGAGGCGGGGGCAAGCCTGGAATACCATTCCCGAGCCGAACCCCGAAGGGTGGCCGGGAAGGTCCTGCAGAGTATGGCATCGGAGACTTGGTGGATCAGCATCAGAGTCTTAAAACTCTCGACGTGGTCTACTGGGTCGGACTCGCCTGAGTACGTTTCAAACTGCGGAGGTTTGAAACCCCTCGGTATGCGAGCTTCCATGATTGTCCGAGAGAAGGGCGGTCGGTTTGGGCGAATAGTCCCCGCTCTGGACTCCTCTTCTCGGTCCATACGGACAATGCGCCTCTCCACCTCATGGAGGCGGCGGTCAAAGGCATCGTCCCCTCGCCGGTAACCGTATGACCCTTCGGACTCTTCATCATAAGAGGGAGAGCGTGGACTTCGGCGCCGGTATCCCTCGGATCGGCGGGGACTGTAATGTTGCTGACGACTGGGAGCCTGGAAAGGACTTCGTGACCGGCGGTGAGGACTGGGAATCCGAGGGGGCGTTGGGACCCTCGGGGGGTTTTGGTTGTTGGCACGGGCGTTCAGGGCCTGCAGCACAGTCTCCTGAAATTGGAGGAACTCGGCACGGCTGATAGGTACCTCACGGCCCCTCGCATGATGCCGATCCTCGGGGGAACGCGGCCTCCTCCTTCGGTGTTCGGGAGATGCCGCCCGGCCTCTCCGGTACGGAGATCTCTGTCTGTCCCGGTGACGAGGTGACCGCTCGCCCGGACGCTGTCGGGAGGCCTCCGCTCGGGCCCGCCTCTCTTCAAGGTGCGTGCGGAGATCATTCTCCTTCTGGCGGCTCCGTTCGGGGTGATGGGAGGCCATCGAGTCCGAGGACCCGTTACGGACCGAGACATGGTCCTGGATGGGCTGCTTCAGCTTCTGGCCGTTGAGACCGGCGGGACCATGGTTCGGTTGCTGCTGAGGATGAGGAGGCTGGACCGGTTGGGTCGGCGGAGGAAGCCCAGATTGGGGAATTTGGTTGACGGGGGTATCCTCCGTAGGGTCGGCGGGGTTGGCCACCCGGTTGGATCCTTTGGATCTGTTCTTCTTCGGAGGCATGGCGATGGGAGGCGATGAAGGAGAAGCTGAGGTCGTTCGTGTGGTGGTTTCCCACAGACGGCGCCGAT
Organism: Hemerocallis citrina; assembly: GCA_017893485.1. Classification (NCBI taxonomy): domain Eukaryota; kingdom Viridiplantae; phylum Streptophyta; class Magnoliopsida; order Asparagales; family Asphodelaceae; genus Hemerocallis; species Hemerocallis citrina. The sequence continues at coordinate 244,831,801 of CM030365.1, forward strand.
CTGTTACCGCTGATTTCGGTGTGGGGGTAAACAGATAGAATTTGTGAGTCCGGGAAACACCTGAACGATTGACTCGATCTCCTTGCTCCTGGCACACCCTGCAAGGAAGTGCGAAACACCGGGGTTGATTCCGGCGACGCACCCTCCGACGCTCTTGTCAGTAATCAGGAAAAGATCAAAGAAGAGCTTAAGTGGTGAAAAAGTGATTAACCTGGTCTCGGTGGTAGAAGGGTTGTATTTACAGTCGCCTTTGGAATCATTTGGGGCCTAATTTCCTGCCTAACAAATAGGAGAAAAATCCTCCTATTCTGTTTTGGGAAGTTAAGCCTTGATTCCCTGGTGAGAGCTAATCAGGCTTATTGATTTGACCAAATCAGTGGCCTGATTCTCTTCTTGGTGGATTGGGCTTGTATCGGGTCGGGACCCGTACCCAATTGAAGTGGATCTATTCGCGGGTGGTTGGTTCTGTGAGAAGGAGGCCCAATACCCGTTTTGGATTCATCTGTATGTGAAATTACCTTTTTACCCCCGCGCTTCAGGATTCGTGATCGATCTGGACGGTCTCGATTTAACCCCAATTTTAGCCATATCACCTACCACACACCAAACTTAATCTGGATTATCATATGAATTTCCTCTTTAGTAACAATTATAATATAGACTTTGGAGTAATATAGGCTTTTTAATTGATAGAAGGCTTATAAGTCACCGATGCTATTCATCTTGGCTGTGGATGTACTTGCACAGATGCTGCGAATTGGCAGATCAAATGGCACCTTCTCTCAGCTTAGCCTTAGAGGTTCGCTGGCCAACCTTTCCATACTACAATTTGCCAACGACACCTTGCTTTTCTGCAAGGGAGACGAGCAGGAGGTGCTGCACTTGAAAGTGCTCCTACACCTATTTGCTAATGTATCGGGGCTTCACATTAATCTTTCAAAATCAGCCATCACTTACTTTGGACACTCTCAAGCAAAGCTCCACGCTTTCTCTCAAATCCTAGGATGTACCCAAGATACCTTGCCAACCAAGTATCTCGGCATGCCACTAGCTAGAGGAAGGCATAAAAGAAGAGATCGGTAACCCTTACTCCTCAAGATTGAGAGAAGGTTATCGACATGGAAAGGTAGACTTCTATCTCGTGGGGGAAGACTCATTCTGATCAACTCAGTACTCAGTGCGCTTCCTACCTACTTCGCCTCTTTCTTCATGTTGCCTCGTTGGGTGATGGCCAAAATCGACCAAATGAGAAGTAGATTCTTCTGGGTTGGAAGCGACACAAAGGCAACAGGGGCTTCTTGCACTAGCTGGCAGCGTATCTGCCAGCCTAAGAAACAAGGAGGACTAGGGGTACTAGATCTCCAACAATTCAATCATGCCCTTATGATGATGTGGTGGTGGAAACTCTACACCGACAACTTCCTATGTTCCCAAACCCTTAAATCTCTTTACTTCCATAGCGTCAGCGGTGACTTCGTCTGCAAAGCTCAATCATCAGACTTTTGGAAGAATCTGTTTAAACTCAAAGAACAGTTTGATCAGGGGATCATCTGGGAACTAGGCGATGGAAGTTTGCTCAAATTCTGGACATCTAAATGGGTTGAAAAGAACAGCATTGCCGCTCTTTACCCCTCCCTCTTCAAAGCTGCTTGGAACAAAGAGGCCTCTTTAAGATCCCAAGGCTTCATGAGCCAAGGCCATTGGACATGGCAACCGAGCCTACACACATCCTCTACTAGTAATATCCTGTTGGAAAAGAGACTCCTTATTCAAACCATCTCCTCCATTCAGCCTTCAACACAGCTACCTGATCGAGCAATCTGGAACCACTTTGTCTCGGAAAACTACTCAGTTAAATCAGCGTACACTTTCTATAGTGACTTCGGCCTCCTCTCTCCCTTCTGTCGCGCTTGTTGGAAGAACTGCACGCCCTTAAAATGTAAAATCTTCACTTGGATGCTGTGCGGCGAAAAGCTTAACTCAAGGGAAAGGCTCCATTCTAAAGGATGGATTGGAGATATGGCATGCACTGACTGTGCATGTCATATTGAAACCACCTACCACATCTTTTTTGAGTGTCCGAAGGCTACTCAAAGTTGGCTTCATTTCACACGGGCATTTAGTATCCCCAGCCTACCGGAGTCCATTCTGGAATGCTTCACCACTTGGTGTTTTGATCACACCAAGCGTAAATTCACACACTCTTGGCATCTAGTTACTATAGCTATCTGTTGGACTATTTGGAATGCTAGAAATGATAGACTTTTTTCAAGCAAACACTCATCTGTGGATAAGCTCATTTCTAACACTAAATTCTGGTTTTCATACTGGCTAGATTCAAGTGGTGAGTCAAAGAAAAAGACCAAGATTCTAGAGGAAATCAGAAGGACGGGAGACAGTGGCCTTATGCGACCTGCTCGGGGGGGCACTGCTGATGGAAATGCACCTTAATCGCCACTGCTTGCTATAGACCCTTCTTTTTGTTGCTGTAACTGTTCTTTTGGGACTGTGCCTAGTCCGTGTTCTGCTACTTTTGTTTAAACTGCGTCTTCTATTTTCTGTTTTTGCTGTAACTGATAGGTGGTTTTAGTATCTCGAATTGTTTATGGAAGGAGAAGAGGGATGAGATCATGTCAGTGGGTCTAGTAGAGGTGTAAGATAAATGTCCGCTACCCTCTCTACGATTCAACGGCATGCCATCTCGAACTTGACTACTTCCAAGATTCGAGGAACTGCCTACAGTATCTTTTGTAATGACTCTTGTACTGCTTTTATTTGGTATTATATATATATATATATTAACTGTGAGGTAGGACTCTCCTACCTTTTGCCGGTCAAAAAAAATAGAAGGCTTATAAGAATTTGAAAGAGGCTACTAGAAGCCTTTTAGGCTTAATAAAAGGTAAAAAAAGAACGCTAAAAAAATTCTTGTGAGAGGTGGACCACCTCTTATAAGAGGTAAATCACTTATAAGAGGAGAAAAAGAACACTACCTAAGAATATAAAGACTTATTTTTTGGAGGGTACCTAAACTAAATGCAAGGGAGGGTATTGATAGTCCACTCCATGCAATCTACACAATGCAAATATAAAATTAAGAAATAATTCTACCCATACATTATTATCACATTCTACCCACTTCTCATAAAAAATCTTATTTCTATATCCTTCGACAATTTTTCCTTAAAATATATTTCTTCCACATTTGTTGAGAACCTTCCACTGTCTTGGGTTTAGATAAATAGATTGGACTTTTATTTTCCTTGGGCTGAAATAAAAACAAATACATTGGACTTTATAATGGACTGAGGTTGATTTTCAACAAAGTAGTACAAAAAAGATTTGCATCCAATAGTTATGTTACTTATGTACATCTTTGAACTTGAATGTTATTCATTGGTCAACTTTCTTAATACAATCCATCTATGCCCAAAATTCGAAACATATTATGAACACAAGGCTATTAGGCTTATCTTTAATTATTATTAAAAAAAGTTAGGAAATGTGTGCTTTACTGCTTTAAAATAACCATAAATTTATGAATCTCACTCACACATTTTAGGTTAGGGTTTTAATAACTATCCACTTCAAATGAATCATCCAGTTGTTAAATCTTATCTATGCGTACCCTCTGACTTGCAGCGCATGTACTGGCAAATATTAAATAAAATTTTACGATAGCCTTGCCAATTCTGGACCCCGCTGCATTGTGCTCTCAACAAGTAAGAATTACAACCTTCGTGAGCCCAATTACTTTGCAAATAATACTCCAAATCCTTATGTATTTGGTGTTGGGGAATAAAGCCAAAAACATCACCATTGATGTGCAACAGAAACGAGCGAAGATCTAGCAACTATGGTTTCCCAAGTAACAAACAAAGATAAGAAATTAACTAATCAAAGGAATGAAAATCCACTGTCAAGGATAAGAGTACAAGATGAAGAACAATAAATAACATTTCTCTTAAGCCAAAACTCACTGAATTGATCTCCTTGTTTACCATAGCTATCCGAATCAAAACCCTAATTAAAAAACCCTCAAGCAATCTAACTCTTTTCATAACTGTAGAAAAGGTCTAACATCTCCTAATAGAACCTCCAAACTGACTTATATCAAATAGAATCCGACTATTGAGTTGTATACCCAAAACCCAAATTCTTTCAAATCTAGATCTGTCAAGACAATCGTCCATGGCTCAGGGTTTGAATGTATAAGGCACACAAACTCAACATTATGATTTTAAGAAGAAAATACACTATTTTGTTTCCACATGCCAAACTTTGTAAAGGATAATACAAAATTGCACATCGACTATATGTAAGTTCCATTTCTTGACGCTCAATAAACAATAATTCAGAATAAACATTCACATCAAATTTCAGTAGTACTGTAATATCCTACTTGGTTATATATACGAATCTCCAAATTGAGATGTATGTGAGTTGATCGAGTCAATGTTAATAAGTCTTCCTATCTACAGAGGAGCACATTTTATTTTATTATACGTACGTCTAGTTCATTACGAGTTTAATTACATGCATATATAAGCATTTTCTTTTTTAGTTATATACGCAATAGTTTAGTTATTTTCAAGATCGATGAAAAATATCTCACATTTTCAAACAATTTTAGGTCAAAGAATACTCATGCATATGAATTTATAGTAGAAGGATCGCATAGGTGATTTTAATTTTTTTTTCCTTTCATTTTATAAAGAACATCAATGAAATAAGTACAAGCTCTAAACATAATGGCTATACAAATTGGTAACCAAGAATTAACAAATTTAATATGCTAAGCACTTGTTGGCCAATTGGCTTCTCCCTCTTAAGTGAGAAGTGGCATATTTGGTTTAGGCGATCTCGTTCTCCAATACGGCTAAATGTCCAAAAAAACAACAAACAAACAAACAAACAAAAACTTGTGATCTTCCAAAGCCTCATTTTAATTAGAACATGTATACTTCACCGGTTTACATCAAATACTTCACAAGTTCTAATTCTAGTAATTAACAATGAATTTTGCAACCATATATACCATTTTTCTCTCTCTTTTTCTTTATATAAATAAACTTTATGAATATCTTTTTTAAAAGTAAAACTTCATGTATATCTTCCAACTAAAGTTAAAGACATTAGTGGCCGGGTTATTACATATTATATCAATTAATTGCAAATAGTAAAAGTGAATTTAAATATATTATTCATATTAAATGCTCTTTCGATCCTCTTGAATTTCTATATATAGGCAACGTTGGACTCTGAACCTCTTCACTACTAGTTTTGAAAGACCAAACAGAAGCTATCTAAAATTACAAGTTAGAGAAAATAACCAAATAATTAAGCGAAGAATCCAACCATGAGCGAGGTGAGCATGCATAAGGGCTTTTTGTATTAGCTCAATATATGCTATTCATATGGTTGATTGATTAGTGGTTTAATCAATCAATTTCATTTTTGTTACTGCAGAAAGGAGAAACGTCAAGTAAGAGGAATGAAGACGACGCAGTTCCTTGTAACCAAGGAGGGAAGAAATCTATCAAGAGTGATGTTAGTTTTGGTGCATGCCACTTTCGTATTAATTAGCTAAATCTCTTGTGATCTAATCAAGCTCGTACTTGTTATTGCAGAAGAAAAAGGATCAGCCAATGACCAACAAGGAGGAGAATGGAGAAAATATAAATACTGTTAATTTAAAGGTTGACCTGCAGTGTGAATGTCAAGGACACTTAGATACAATCGAGAACTGTCTCAAAAAACTAAAAGCCGAAGGTAACATATGATGTATGCATGTAGCTAGGGGCCGATAAGCATACTATTTTTAGTGCACTACTTTCACGTTACCGGAGGGAATGGGTGTTGGTTGTTGGTTGCGCACAGATGACAGTGCAAAAATGTTTTAGATGAGATCTACATTCTTAATTCTAGAGTACTGTGAAGTATGTAGTATGCTTAAAATTTTCAGTATCTAATTAATCTGCCTTTTAGCGCACAATTTTTCAAAATTGAAGCATACTATAGCAAGAAAAATGTAACACATTTGTCTTAAATTTTTCAACAGGGGTGATTTCGTGGACGGTAGGCATGACAAATGGGGTGGCGAAGATGACAGTTAATTATCAAAGCATCACTAAGGAGGAGATCCACAAGAAGCTTCAAAAAGCTCTAGGGAAAAAGAAAGTGGAACTCATGTAGACCGCTAACTGACACCCAAAACCCCAGTCACAGTTTGTTTCCAACAGTTATTACATGTTAATTTGGTGCATCTAGAATATTCTCGAATCGTGTTGCTCTTGTGTGTTTGTTTTTCCTATTTTAGTTTTTTTTTTTTTGGTGATAATTGATAATGGTATTCCAATTATATTTTCTTTTTTACTTTTTTGTTTTTTGTAATTGCATGTGTTGGTGCATGCAGACTTGAGATTTGAGAATTTAAGAAGCATACATTTTAATCTCGATCGATATAGCCTGCAACAATGAATATTATGAGAAAGATTCATGTATCCCCTATATTCAAGAAGTGATTAGAATGGAAGATAGATTAATAATATGAAACTAATCACCCGAGATTGCATATTGCTAAACTTAATAGAAATCAGGAAACCGAAAACACTATATATTAATCCCTCTTGGATATATACAGGTCACTCGAAGAAAATTAGTACCTAATGACGACGAGCTTCTTATATCCCAAGTAATATAAAATACCCAACTCCAAAGAAGTGCAAAGTAATCGCGCACTGACAACATAAGAAGACCGATAGGTACACGCCGTGTTAGATTATTGTAGCTTTTGGTTAAGTTTTTAGGGTTTTGGAATATGTAATAGGAATGTTGTACTTATAAAATATGTAAACCTATTGTATGGCTTGTTAAGTTGTGATGTTGGGTTAATTTTTCTTCCTCTTCTTCTTCTCATGTTGAAGGTGTGATCATTATATGTTTTGAGTTTCTTTTTGTTGACTTTTGGTTATTTTAGTATTCAACTCTTGTTGTCTGGAGTGAGTTATTGTGGAATTGTGCTTGTTAGATGATAGATTAGTTTAGTCCCACATTGAATAATGAATTGGTTTAGTATTCTATTCTCTCCTATATATAGGAACCTATTGTATTCAGTTTAATCAATCAATAAAGAATATTTTCCTATCCCTAATTCTTAACATGGTATCAGAGCCAATAATCCTATAAGGCCTATACTAATTTTATCCTCGTCGTCGAGGTGGAGTGGTTCTCGTCTTCATCGGAATCACTCCACCTCTGGCGCCATTCGCGCGCTCCGGAGACCCCCACCTCGTCGCCATCCCCCTCCAGTCGCGACCTCCAACCTCCGGTGATCCTCCCCCCTTTCCCTTCCGATGACAGTTAGAACTAACCCAAACCCATCGTCTTCGTCCTCTGTCTCTTCTAATCGGATCCCCACAATGGGTACCCTGAACCGGATCCGAAACCCGTTATCCACCACCTCCACCTTCAGCCGTGCTCACCAGATCGGAGCCCTAGATCTAATCATCGCCACCTTCACGATTACCCGATCCTTCGACTGCCTCTCTTTCTCCCCTTCTTTTTTTTTTTCGAAAACCAATTGGGCTAGTAGCGGATTCGGTCGAACCCAACTTGGAGTGGAAGTGGGTTCTGGTCGGATCTTGATCTGAAGATCTTTGTTTATGAGGAGAGCGAGATTGATGGGTTGAGGGAGCTGATGAGGGGACGGGACGAGAAGATTAAGGCGGAGGCTTGCGTGAAAGGACAGTGGGGAACTCAGAACGTTGCTGCCTGCACAGATCCACTGCACTCACCCTTTCTATTGGAAGCTGAATTGTTGTTTTTTGTTTGGGTTATTGGATCAGATCCATATCCAATCCAAACATTAGATGCAGATCTAGATCTAGTTAAGCGGAACAATCTCATTGGCTTTTGCTTGGTGTTTGGTGTTGGATCCCAGGATGGGCAGGATGGGACCAGTTGTTCGCTGTTTGTGTGGTAATGAGCTGCATCAGATCCGCACCTGACCCGCTTCCAAACTCGACCCGTTTTCTCTGATTTTTTTTAAGAAAAAAAAGTTAAAATTTCTTGCAGTTCCTTCATGTTCTATAGTCTTCGTTAGCAAACTCACACTGAGTTTGAGAGGGGAAAATATCGATATCATCCTAGTTCCAGTCTCCCTCATCTCATCTTCTGTCGACGTCCACTATTTTCTGCATCCAGTTCTCAATTCAGGGATAATATCCCATCATCGACTATGTCTCAAGTCAGGGGTGAGATCCCATCATCGACTATGTCTCAAGTCAGGGATGAGATCCCATCAGTCTATTTCTCTATTTCTCAGTTCAGGGGTGAGATCCCAGCATCGACTATGTCTCAAGTTAGGGGTGAGATCCCATCAGTCTACTTCTCAGTTTCTGTTACATGCGCCACCAAGCGCCATTTTTGCATCACAGTTTGTCGTTCCTTCCATATCAATATCGTCAGTATTCCAAACTCTTGTTGCTTGAACCAACTTGAGTTTGAGAGGGGGTGTTAGATGATAGATTAGTTTAGTCCCACATTGAATAATGTATTGGTTTAGTATTCTATTCTCTCCTATATATTGGAGCCTATTGTATTCAGTTTAATCAATCAATAAAGAATATTTTCCTATCCCTAATTCTAACAGTTCTATGTATTGAATTTTTACAAATTTTGGGGCTATAATTTTTAGATATCTTTGTAAATAGGGACAATACACAATTAAATCTGAAATTATACAATTTATACTGGACTCGCTATTAGGAACAACGCAAATATTCTACTAAGCTTGATGTTCCCAAGAGCGAGTTTAGTTCAAATACTATCGCTGTTGGGAAGAGCGGGCTCGGCTTTGGAGTTTTTTTTCGAGAAATCACCTAGTCTAAGTATTTCACTATTAGTAGACTCGCCGTTCCCAACAACGAGTTTAGTTGATTTCCTCTCGCTGTTGGGAACATCGAGTTCTTCTTTGGAGTTTTTTTTTTGTTGAAATTTCACGAAGTCCAACAGAGAGTTTTCACTCTCTGTGAAATGTGAAAAAGTTCAGATCAACATTCCCAACAGCGAGTCTTGTACAAAGAACCTTGTCATTGGGAATGGCGAGTCTTGTTTCAAAAACTCTTTATGAAATGTGAAAAAGTGTAACAAAAGTGTCTCATGCTTCCTTTGGTGTTTTGGCATCCCGAATGTGCTCCAACATTTCTTCTTCAATTGTTGTCTTTAAAGCAAACATTGCTTTGCCTGCTTTAATCTTCCACTTTCGCAAGATGCCATTGGCATCTTTTGCTGCCGGTTGTGTAGCTTCACCACCACCGACAACCTCCCAAAGTTTCTGACCTTGTAGATAAAACTCCATTCATGTTGCCCACGTGTTGTAGTTTTTGTTGTCGAGCTTATTGATTCCTCCAACTACTCGAAGGTCATCCATTGTGCCGGTAAGACTTCGACTATACCAAACAAGCTTGACTAAAAAACCTACAGAGTGCCAAACTCCTCACGACTCAAGATAGCTCCAACAAGAACCATCCCTAACCGTCCCGCTCTGATACCAATTGTTGAGTAAAATTTAGAGTATACAACTCTAAACTTATTAATATTTGACCCAAACAAGTAAACAAATTACTTGTATTATATCCATAATAAAAGACACTACAACACTTTTCAAAGACCACTCACAATTTGAATAAATATTCAAACACTTAAAAGAAAGCTCACAACTCACACTCAAGGCTCCACACTTAAACTAAGGTACTGTTTTTTGTTTTTTTTTTGCATCTTATAAGAGGTTATCTCTTATAAGAGATTTACAGTAAGAGCCTCTTGTAAGAATCTATTTTTGAGGTGTTCTTTTTATATAAAAATAACCTCTTATAAGATATTTATGTTCATTTTTCACCTCTTACAAGAGCCTATATTACCCCAAATTATAAAAATAGTGAGATGGAGGACAAGAAAAGATAAGTTCAAATTACTAATATATAAACTAGTTTAATGGCAAGTTAAATTCACAAATCAGTGTAAATCATCAATTATAATTCCGGAACCGAGATAGAGAAGTAGAAATACAGGAAAACAAAACTTTAAAAAAATAAAAGGAAATTTACAAGTAGCGAAGTTGCTTAAGAATATACATCTGTCACTAATGATGGAGGGGAAAATTATAATATGATTTTTTATAGATTTAAAAAAAGTGTTAATGTACTCCTAATAGCATTATCCTACATGTACTCCAATCTAGTAGAGGTCTTCATGCTATGCTGCATGCTAGAGCAAATATTAATTGCAGAAAGAGTCGATAATTTAGTTCAAAAAAGAAATAAACACCCCAAATTTTCAATTTTTGAGTTCACAGGCTCAGAGGCCAAAAAATTGATCTTTCTTAAATATGATTGTTTTAAATAATTTTGACAGAAAATTAAGTTCTATGTAGTTCACAAATATGGTCTTTCCGCATGTACTTGCTAGCATGCATTTTAAAATTATAAGTATTAACATATTTCACGTGCGCAAAAATACAATTATGCAGAAATTTAACAAAGAAAATAAATTCAAACTTATCTTTCACCACCAATCTTCTTCTTTCTTTTCATTGAAACTTTCTAACCCTACCACACACCAAACTTAATCTGGATTATCATATGAATTTCCTCTTTAGTAACAATTATAATATAGACTTTGGAGTAATATAGACTTTTTAATTGATAGAAGGCTTATAAGTCACCGATGCTATTCATCTTGGCTGTGGATGTACTTGCACAGATGCTGCGAATTGGCAGATCAAATGGCACCTTCTCTCAGCTTAGCCTTAGAGGTTCGCTGGCCAACCTTTCCATACTACAATTTGCCGACGACACCTTGCTTTTCTGCAAGGGAGACGAGCAGGAGGTGCTGCACCTGAAAGTGCTCCTACACCTGTTTGCTAATGTATCGGGGCTTCACATTAATCTTTCAAAATCAGCCATCACTTACTTTGGACACTCTCAAGCAAAGCTCCACGCTTTCTCTCAAATCCTAGGATGTACCCAAGATACCTTGCCAACCAAGTATCTCGGCATGCCACTAGCTAGAGGAAGGCTTAAAAGAAGAGACCGGCAACCCTTACTCCTCAAGATTGAGAGAAGGTTATCGACATGGAAAGGTAGACTTCTATCTCGTGGGGGAAGACTCATTCTGATCAACTCAGTACTCAGTGCGCTTCCTACCTACTTCGCCTCTTTCTTCATGTTGCCTCTTTTTTAAAGGAAAAAAAGTTTTAAAAATAAAATCAACATACCACGGAGTTTTGGAAACGCCGGTATATACCCCGGCGTTTGAAAACGCCGGGAAAAGTGTTCCTCAACCCTGGCGGGGGAAAGCACGGTGCTTGCGGCGGCGCTTTTCGAAGTGCCAGGGGGACCAACCCCGGCGTTTCTAAACGCCGGGAATGGGCAAAACAAACGCCAGGGTTTGCCCTCTTAGTAGTGTAGAAAAGGCCTAACAATCCTTAGATAACCACCAAACTGACCTATATCAAATAGAATCCGACTCTTGAGTTTTATACCCAAAACCCGAATTCTTTCAAATCTATATCTGTCAAGACAATCGTACATTGCACAGGGTTTGAATGTATAAGGCACACAAACTCAACATTATGATTTTAAGAAGAAAATACACCACTTTGTTTCCACATGCCAAACTTTGTAATGGATAATACAAAATTGCACATCGACAATATGTAATTTCCATTTCTTGATGCTCAATAAACGATAATTCAGAATAAACATTCACATCAAATTTCATCAGTACTGTAATATCCAACTTGGTTATATATACAAATCTCCAAATTTGAGATGTATGTTAGTTGATCGAGTCAATGTTAATAAGTCTTCCTATCTACAGAGGAGCTCATTTTATTTTATTATACGTACATCTAGTTCATCACGAGTTTAATTACATGCATATATATGCATTTTCTTAGTTAGTTATATATGCAATAGTTTAATTATTTTCAAGATCGATGAAAAATATCTCACATTTTCAAACAATTTTGGGTCAAAGAATACTCATGCATATGAATTTATAGTAGAAGGATCGCATAGGTGATTTTAATTTATTTTTTCCTTTCGTTTTATAAAGAACATCAATGAAATAAGTACAAGCTCTAAACATAATGGCTATACATATTGGTAACCAAGAATTAACAAATTTAATATGCTAAGCACTTGTTGGGCAATTGGCTTCTCCCTCTTAAGTGAGAAGTGGCATATTTGGTTTAGGCTATCTCGTTCTCCAATACGGCTAAATGTCCTAAAAAACAACAAACAAACAAACAAACAAACAAAAACTTGTGATCTTCCAAAGCCTTATTTTAATTAGAACATGTATACTTCACCGGTTTACATCAAATACTTCACAAGTTCTAATTCTAGTAATTAACAATGAATTTTTCAACCATATATACCATTTTTCTCTTTCTTTTTCTTTATATAAATAAACTTTATGAATATCTTTTTTAAAAGTAAAACTTTATGTATATCTTCCAACTAAAATTAAAGACATTAGTGGCCGGGTTATTACATATTATATCAATTAATTGCAAATAGTAAAAGTGAATTTAAATATATTATTCATATTAAATGCTCTTTCGATCATCTTGAATTTCTATATATAGGCAATGTTGGACTCTGAACCTCTTCACTACTAGTTTTGAAAGACCAAACAAAAGCGATCTAAAATTACAAGTTAGAGAAAATAACCAAATAATTAAGCGAAGAATCCAACCATGAGCGAGGTGAGCATGCATAAGGGCTTTTTGTATTAGCTCAATATATGCTATTCATATGGTTGATTGATTAGTGGTTTAATCAATCAATTTCATTTTTGTTACTGCAGAAAGGAGAAACGTCAAGTAAGAGGAATGAAGACGACGCAGTTCCTTGTAACCAAGGAGGGAAGAAATCTATCAAGAGTGATGTTAGTTTTGGTGCATATATGGCACTTTCGTATTAATTAGCTAAATCTCTTGTGATCTAATCAAGCTCGTACTTGTTATTGCAGAAGAAAAAGGATCAGCCAATGACCAACAAGGAGGAGAATGGAGAAAATATAAATACTGTTAATTTAAAGGTTGACCTGCAGTGTGAATGTCAAGGACACTTAGATACAATCGAGAACTGTCTCAAAAAACTAAAAGCCGAAGGTAACATATGATGTATGCATGTAGCTAGGGGCCGATAAGCATACTATTTTTAGTGCACTACTTTCACGTTACCGGAGGGAATGGCTATTAGTTGTTGGTTGCGCACAGATGACAGTGCAAAAATGTTTTAGATGAGATCTACATTCTTAATTCTAGAGTACTGTGAAGTATGTAGTATGCTTAAAATTTTCAGTATCTAATTATTAATCCGCCTTTTAGCGTACAATTTTTCAAAATTGAAGCATACTATAGCAAGCAAAAAGTAACACATTTGTCTTAAATTTTTCAATAGGGGTGATTTCGTGGACGGTAGGCATGACAAATGGGGTGGCGAAGATGACAGTTAATTATCAAAGCATCACTAAGGAGGAGATCCACAAGAAGCTTCAAAAAGCTCTAGGGAAAAAGAAAGTGGAACTCATGTAGACCGCTAACTGACGCCCAAAATCCCAGTCACAGTTTGTTTCCAACAGTTATTACATGTTAATTTGGTGCATCTAGAATATTCTCGAATCGTGTTGCTCTTGTGTGTTTGTTTTTCCTATTTTAGTTTTTTTACGTGATAATTGATAATGGTATTCCAATTATATTTTCTTTTTTTACCTTTTTTTTGTAATTGCATGTGTTGGTGCATGCAGACTTGAGATTTGAGAATTCAAGAAGCATACATTTTAATCTCGATCGATATAGCCTGCAGCAACGAATATTATGAGAAAGATTCATGTATCCCCTATATTCAAGAAGTGATTAGAATGGAAGATAGATTAATAAAATAAAACTAATCACCAGAGATTGCATATTGCTAAACATAGTAGAAATCAGGAAACCGAAAACACTATATATTAATCCCTCTTGGATATATGCAGGTCACTGGAAGAAAATTAATACCTAATAACGACGAGCTTCTTATATCCCAAGTAATATAAAAATACCCAACTCCAAAGAAGCGCAAAGTAATCGCGCACTAACAACATAAGAGGAACGCTAGGTACACGCTGGGTTAGATTATTGTAGCTTTTGGTGAAGTTTTTAGGGTTTTGGAATATGTAACAGGAATGTTGTACTTTTAAAATATGTAAACCTATTGCATGGCTTGTTAAGTTGTGATGTTGGGTTAATTTTTTTTTCTTCTTCTTCTTATGTTGAAGGTGTGATCATTATATGTTTTGAGCTTCTTTTTGCTGACTTTTGTTGATTTTAGGAGACAACACTAGTTGTCTGGAGTGGGTTATTGTGGAATTGTGCTATGTATTGGATTTTTTGAGATTTTGGGGCTAGAATTTTTAGATATCTTTGTAAACAGGGACAATACACAATTGAATCTGAAATTATACCATTTATACTGCAGTTGCTGTTAGGAACAGGGCAGATATTCTACTAAGCTTGATGTTCCCAAGAGCGAGTTTAGTTCAAATACTATCACTGTTGGGAAGAGCAGGCTCAGTTTTGGAGTTTTTTTTCGAGAATCACCAAGTCCAACTATTTCACTTTTATAACACTCGCTGTTCCCAACAGCGAGTTTAGTTCATTTCCTCTCGTTGATGGGAACATCGAGTTCTTCTTTGGAGTTTTTTTTTTGAAATTTCACCAAGTCCAACAGAGAGTTTTCACTCTCTGTGAAATGTGAAAAAGTTCACAATCTCCATTCCTAACAGCGAGTCTAGCACAAAGAACCTCGTCATTGGGAATGACGAGTCTTGTTTCAAAAACTCTTTGTACAATGTGAAAAAGTGTAACAAAAGTGTCTCATGCTTCCTTTGGTGTTTTGGCATCCCGAATGTGGTCCAACATTTCTTCTTCAATTGTGTTCTTTGAAGCAAACATTGCTTTGCCTGCTTTAATCTTCCACTTTTGCAAGATGCCATTAGCATCTTTTGCCGCCAGTTGTGTAGCTTCACCACCACCGAAAACCTCCCATAGTTTCTGACCTTGTAGATAAGACTCTATACATGTTGCCCACGTGTTGTAGTTTTTGTTGATGAGCTTCTTGATTCCTCCAACTACTTGAAGGTCACCCATTGTGCCGGTAAGACTTCGACTAAACCGAACAAGCTTGACTAACAAACCTGTAGAGTGCCAAACTCCTCACGACTCAAGATAGCTCCAACAAGAACGATCCCTGACCGTCCCGCTCTGATACCAATTGTTGAGTAAAATTTAGAGTATACAACTCTAAACTTACTAATATTGGACTCAAACAAGTAAACAAATTACTTGTATTATACCCACAATAAAAGACACTACAACACTTTCCAAAGTCCACTTACAATTTGAAGCAAAAGAAGCACACAACTCACACTCAAGACTCCACACTTAAACTACGAATACAAAGACTTATTTTTTGGAGGATACCTAAACTAAATGCAAGGGTGGGTATTTATAGTCCACTCCATGCAATCTACAATATCCAAATATAAAACTAAGAAATAAATCTAACCATACATTATTATTGTTGGAAAATAATCTATGTGGACTCACATATGCGACTAAATATATAATTTCTATTCTAAAGTCTAAACCAAATTAAAGTGATCAAACAAGGATTAAGTGATGGGTTATAAGCATATAATACAAAGTGTGATATATTACGTGTAGAAAACGTAAAGTTAATTTTTAGTTTTGTGATGGGCAAAATTGGAAATCACTAATTATCCATTAGGGTTGTGGTCCCCTATATATACGTATCCATTCTATTCTATCTGTCATCCCATTAACAGAAAAGAAAAGAGAGACGATCTCTCATAGAAGTACGTATATATCATATAGGAAGATTCAAATCCTCGCCGCAATCTTCATCAATGGAATCAATGGTTTCCGGTTAGTGCTTCTGCTTTTATGTTCTTCTTCTATTGATTTAGCTAAGGATCTATAGAAACATGATTTAGGATGACATCAATGTTTTATGCATGTTTCTTAAGTGTTATATCTATATAAAATTCCATCAATTATCACATTCTACACACTTCTCATAAATAAATCTTATTTCTACATCCTTCCACAATTTTCTTTTAAAATATCTTTCTTCCGCATTTGTTGAGAAGCTTCCATTATCTTGGGTTTAGATAAATGAATTGGGCTTTTATTTTCACTCGGATAAAATAAAAACAAATACATTGGGCTTTGTAATGGGCTGATGTTGAAGTTGTACAAAAAAAGATTCGCATTCTATAGTTATGTTACTTATTGTAATACCCCGCAAATTAGCATATAGCTTTTTTTTGCATAGTAATCTGTGCACGTCTGTGTATTGCACATGATTACATATCTTTCTAATAATTATCAGTTTAATTAAGAAATTTCAGACATATGAACTGTTCTGAACCCGATGAGACAAACTCGGGATATCTTCTCAATTAAACTGTAGATTGTCCCGATTGTTTTAAGCAGACAATTTTCGGGAGAAAAATATAATTTCTGTAAAACCTGGAATTTTGTAGATTTTAAATTATATATATTGGTCATTTTAATTTAAGCTAAGTGCTTGAATTGAATATGGATTGGAATTGTGAATTAGGGGATGGTAACCTAGGGTATGGTGACCTAGGGTTCCTTGACCTAACCTAGGGTTAGGAACCCTAGCATCATATGATCATAGCTTGATCTTGATGTGATCCAATGGTGGAAACAAATCACCATGTGGATATTGACTTGGGGGAAAGAGAAGTATCCAAGGTGTTTCCATGAAGCTTCCAAGAACTTTCCCATGAGTTTCTAGAAGATGAGTTGGCTCCACATCTCACCATTCACTTCACTCCCTCCCATCTCCTCCCTACACTTGGCTGGCCATTCTCCAAGAAACCCTAACTCTCCATCTCCTATAAACACCCCATTCCATCCTTCTCATTCATTCTTCTTGTTCTATTTTGCTTCCAAAAAAAAAGAGGAGAATAGAAGGAGAGGAAGAAAGGTGGAGTCTTGAAATAGAGAAGGAGGAGAAGAAGTGTAGGAGAAGTGTTGGCCAAGCAATACAAGTGCAAGGAGCAAAGGAAAATAAACAAGCAAGCAAGGCTAGGAGCAAGGAGGTTCTTTTATAAACTTCATGTGGGTGATCTCTTAACTCTACAACTTAGTGTTTATTTTTTGGTATGAAATGGATAAGTAGTAGTAGCTATGAATATTTTTTACCATTTTTGAGTATGTGAAGTGCTAGGAAAAGATAAGTTGTTTGGTAAAAATAACTCTTTTATGAGTTTTGTTAAGTAGCATGATTGTGAGGGTATGTTTGAGAATTTCTTGCTCCCATATGGCTCGGAATTATGAGCTAAAATTTTGGAAAGTTGTTCTTCTATTTATTTAGAGTATCCATGATTTTTTTCATAATATTTGGATGCAATTTGATAGCCCAAACATAGCACCAAAGTCAGGACACAGAGCAGCCGAAATTGCTGCTGCTGTGCAGAATTTGGCTGTCTTTCCGACCTTGTAACTCAGTGTAGGGTGGTAATGTTGGGCTAAATTATTCTTTGGAGACTCTTGTATGTTTCTACAACTATATTCTTAAGTTTCGTAATTTTCCGAGGTCGTTTGATGCCTCGAAAAATTTGTAGAATGCGACTGGTCTGAAGGTGTTGGCTGAAGCTGACTGTGTTTTGGACTGAGGTTTAAAAGGCCATAACTCCTTGTTTGTTTATAATTTTGCTATGAAATTTTGGGAATAGCATTTGGTATGGATCTACTTGATTAATCTCAAATTTTAGAATTTTAAGAGGTCGTTTGATGAGGTTTCAAGAATAAACCGTACACATTGGCAAAAAACCCCTGCTGAAAGAGCAGCTAAAAATTATGCAATGTTTGAGGAGTCATAACTCATTGTGTGATGTGAATAGGAATGCAAATTTTTGACACAATGAAATGGTATATGTGTAGATTGAGATTCTTAAATTTTATGAGCATCGGACTTAAGGTGGAATTGTTGTTGAATTCTGAAGTAGGCTATGTTCAGCCTAGTACAAATTGACTAGTCTGTAGAGATAAATAATCGTGGACTTATTTGTTAAGAATTTGGACGACTGGCCAATTAGAGATTTATAGTAGGGAGTCATAGCTTTCTAACTCATCTGAAATTTTGTAACACCAGTTGTAGGTTGAGAGTTATGATTTTCCCAAGATGGAACCGATTTGGTCTTAGTCAAGGCAGTATTCGCTAGAAAAACCAAATCTGCCCTGTTTGTGCACCTGATCGATTTTGGTATTTTTGAGGGTTTAAATGATTGAACCTGAAGAGTTGTTCAGCTAGGAAGTTGAAGTAGACACTCCCACCTTTCCATAGAACCCAGAATTGAGTAATTCTGATAGGTGAGCAAACTTTTATGATATTGGGAAGGTGCAGCGAGTGCAAGAAGGAACATACTGCTTAAGGTATATAAGAGTTATTGGGTGTCAAGATGATTGAATTTGAGGAAATGGTCAACTGGAGAGTTGTAGACTAGGGTCTTATCTTTTCAAAATGGGGGATATCAAAAACTTCTGAATTGTGTGTCGAAAGTTATGGACGTTGCAAGTTAGCAACCTGTTGTTCAGACTAAACTTCAAGCTTAAGTTGACTTGGAGACTTAAGCTCCTTAAAGAATGTGAGGCCGTCGTCCACTGGGGGATTGCAGTGGATCTCCCTACCCTTCTAGAAATTCTGAATGTGTTGGTTTCCGATGAGCGTAGCTTGGATTACAGCTACTGCTATTTCTTGAACTGTTTCATCGGACAATTGATGAGGAACCATCTGCATACCACAGTGTGGTGATCATGAGCTATCAGGTTTTTAATGATGTTTTAGCATCTCATTTGGAACTTAGATAAGTTCATGTGCTTAGTACTCATGGTGGACATGTGTGAGTCGGGATATAGCTCTGGTCGGTTTGTGTTTAGTGCTCGATGCCTGAGTCTGTCAATGGTCAAGAATTGATGGTTATGTGTGTGCTTACCTTCATTTGAATTGTGTTGCATCCTTGGGGCACCGTTGGACCACTCGCTGAAGGTAACGGGCCGGGATTATTTGGTCCTTGACCTGTGAAGGTATTGAAAATCAGTGGATGTGATTCCCATGATTATGGTTGTTTTAACAGACCGGACAGGCCTGACATTGTCGATCGACACTGAGTGTGACTTGGGTAATGACTTGTTTTCAGTAACTTCATTAATTAGGTTTTCCTTTATTGTTTCGCTCGAAGACCGAATTGGTGTTAGGGGTGATTCCCTATAATCCAACTCGTTCTGAGAGTTAGCACTAGGTGGTAATACTATAGGGTTGTCTCTTCCTCTCATTAGGGATATGTGCTGCTGTGCGTATCTTCCACTGTTGATTCCTGAAGTACCATGGTAAGAATGGGATGTCGATTTCCTGGCAAATAGGGATTTTTAGACCTTCGAGACCGTCATGTTCTAACTTGGTGGACACGAACGGATCATAATGGATCTTCTGCGCAATGGATATGCTGCGGGTATATCCGTAAGTTCGTCACAGCTTTCGAGGAGGGTCCGATGCAACAATTATTGGTGACAATGGGGTAGCGCCCCAGATTATTTCTTTTATTTATACCTCCTCAACCATGTCATACTATCAGGAACAGGAAGTGGACCAAATTAGAATGTATTGCATAGCGAGGGTTCAAATCCCTGAAATTGGAGAAACGGCTTGATCTGGGGCACATTTAGTATGGGATGCATGTGTGTCCAGAGTCTTGCTAACATTAGATTAAGTGCGTCTGTTTTGTACTCTGTGTTTTGTAATAGACATCAAGTCATGGCATACACGAACACTAGGAAATCAGGACACGCATATCTTTTCCAGTCAGGTTGAATTGTGGGTATGATAGTCGGAGATCGTTGTTTTCTTATCAGCATTGCGTTAGTAGAATAACTGACGTACCCCACCTTTTAGGTATATGGATATCAGGTCACGAGTGCAGGAGAGCCCAAGATCAACAGGGCATCCAAGGGGAATGGCAGTATACATGCCTACCATTCGAACGGGGGCAGAAATATCAAAGTTGCGCAACAGAAGGCTCAAGCTGAGGGGCAAGTCCCAGGGAGGCAGATAGACCACTCAGCGGAGTTTCAGCAATGACCAATCAATTGCCGATCTAGAAGACAGCTGACAGCTTCACAAGAAGAGTTTGAATATTCTTGTAATCAGTCGTAATAAGTTATGTAAATTGTATTTCTTGGTCAAGGACAAGTTGATATTTGTAATTATTGATATAATAACTATGATGACAATAAAAGTGAATAAATTTTCGTGTTATTTACTGTGTTGAGATGCATTTGTAGGGAAAGATTCAGGTGATGACATGGATGTCCTGTAATGGGGATCCGGGGCGTTACACTTATGTACATCTTTAAACTTGAATGTTATTCATTGGTCAACTTTCGTAAGGAATAAACATCAAATCCAACGTGAAGCCCTTCATTTGCAATACAACCCCTCTATGCCCAAAATTCGAAACATATTATGCACACAAGGCTATTATGCTTATCTTTAATTATTATTAAAAACAGTTAGGAAATGTGTGCTTTACTGCTTTAAAATAACCATAAATTTATGAATCTCACTCACACATTTTAGGTCAGGGTTTTAATAACTATCCACTTAAAATGAATCATCCAGTTGTAAAATCTTATCTATGCGTACCCTCTCACTTGCAACACATATACTAGTAAATAATAAATAATAATTTACCATAGTTGTCGCTGCTAAAATATACGATAGCCTTGCCAATTCTGGACCCCGCTGCATTGTGCTCTCAACAAGTAAGAATTACAACCTTCGTGAGCCCAATTACTTTGCAAATAATACTCCAAATCCTTATGTATTTGGTGTTGGGGAATAAAGCCAAAAACTTCACCATTGATGTGCAGCAGAAACGAGCGAAGATCTAGCAACTATGGTTTCCCAAGTAACAAACAAAGATAAGAAATTAACTAATCAAAGGAATGAAAATCCACTATCAAGGATAAGAGTACAAGATGAAGAACAATAAATAACATTTCTCTTAAGCCAAAACTCACTGAATTGATCTCCTTGTTTACCATAGCTATCCGAATCAAAACCCTAATTAAAAAACCCTCAAGCAATCTAACTCTTTTCATAACTGTAGAAAAGGTCTAACATCTCCTAATAGAACCTCCAAACTGACTTATATCAAATAGAATCCGACTATTGAGTTGTATACCCAAAACCCAAATTCTTTCAAATCTAGATCTGTCAGGACAATCATCCATGGCTCAGGGTTTGAATGTATAAGGCACACAAACTCAACATTATGATTTTAAGAAGAAAATACACTATTTTGTTTCCACATGCCAAACTTTGTAAAGGATAATACAAAATTGCACATCGACTATATGTAAGTTCCATTTCTTGACGCTCAATAAACAATAATTCAGAATAAACATTCACATCAAATTTCAGTAGTACTGTAATATCCAACTTGGTTATATATACGAATCTCCAAATTGAGATGTATGTGAGTTGATCGAGTCAATGCTAATAAATCTTCCTATCTACAGAGGAGCACATTTTATTTTATTATACGTACGTCTAGTTTATTACGAGTTTAATTACATGCATATATATGCATTTTCTTTTTTAGTTATATACGCAATAGTTTAATTATTTTCAAGATCGATGAAAAATATCTCACATTTTCAAACAATTTTAGGTCAAAGAATACTCATGCATATGAATTTATAGTAGAAGGATCGCATAGGTGATTTTAATTTATTTTTTCCTTTCATTTTATAAAGAACATCAATGAAATAAGTACAAGCTCTAAACATAATGGCTATACAAATTGGTAACCAAGAATTAACAAATTTAATATGCTAAGCACTTGTTGGGCAATTGGCTTCTCCCTCTTAAGTGAGAAGTGGCATATTTGGTTTAGGCGATCTCGTTCTCCAATACGGCTAAATGTCCAAAAAAACAACAAACAAACAAACAAACAAACAAAAACTTGTGATCTTCCAAAGCCTCATTTCAATTAGAACATGTATACTTCACCGGTTTACATCAAATACTTCACAAGTTCTAATTCTAGTAATTAACAATGAATTTTGCAACCATATATACCATTTTTCTCTTTCTTTTTCTTTATATAAATAAACTTTATGAATATCTTTTTTAAAAGTAAAACTTTATGTATATCTTCCAACTAAAATTAAAGACATTAGTGGCCGGGTTATTACATATTATATCAATTAATTGCAAATAGTAAAAGTGAATTTAAATATATTATTCATATTAAATGCTCTTTCGATCCTCTTGAATTTCTATATATAGGCAATGTTGGACTCTGAACCTCTTCACTACTAGTTTTGAAGGACCAAACAGAAGCTATCTAAAATTACAAGTTAGAGAAAATAACCAAATAATTAAGCGAAGAATTCAACCATGAGCGAGGTGAGCATGCATAAGGGCTTTTTGTATTAGCTCAATATATGCTATTCATATGGTTGATTGATTAGTGGTTTAATCAATCAATTTCATTTTTGTTACTGCAGAAAGGAGAAACGTCAAGTAAGAGGAATGAAGACAAACAAGGCAGATCCTTGTAACCAAGGAGGAAAGAAATCTACCAAGAGTGATGTTAGTTTTGGTGCATGGCACTTTCGTATTAATTAGCTAAATCTCTTGTGATCTAATCAAGCTCGTACTTGTTATTGCAGAAGAAAAAGGATCAGCCAATGACCAACAAGGAGGAGAATGGAGAAAATATAAATACTGTTAATTTAAAGGTTGACCTGCAGTGTGAATGTCAAGGACACTTTGATACAATCGAGAATTGTCTCAAAAAACTGAAAGCCAAAGGTAACATATAGTGTATGCATGTAGCTAAGGGCCGATAAGCATACTATTTTTAGTGCACTACTTTCACGTTACCGAAGGGAAAGGGTATTGTTTGTTGGTTGCGCACAGATGAAAGTGCAAAAATATTTTAGATGAGATCTACATTCTTAATTCTAGAGTACTGTGAAGTATGTAGTATGCTTAAAATTTTCAGTATCTAATTAATCCGCCTGCGCACAATTTTTCAAAATTGAAGCATACTATAGCAAGAAAAATATAACACATTTGGCTTAAATTTTTCAACAGGGGTGATTTCGTGGACGGTAGGCATGACAAATGGGGTGGCGAAGATGACAGTTAATTATGAAAGCATAACTAAGGAGGAGATCCACAAGAAGCTTCAAAAAGCTCTAGGGAAAAAGAAAGTGGAACTCATGTAGACCGCTAACTGACACCGAAAACCCCAGTCACAGTTTGTTTCCAACAGTTATTACATGTTAATTTGGTGCATCTAGAATATTCTCGAATCGTGTTGCTCTTGTGTGTTTGTTTTTCCTATTTTAGTTTTTTTTTTTTTTTTTGGTGATAATTGATAACGGTATTCCAATTATATTTTCTTTTTTACCTTTTTTTTTTTTGTAATTGCATGTGTTGGTGCATGCAGACTTGAGATTTGAGAATTTAAGAAGCATACATTTTAATCTCGATCGATATAGCCTGCAGCAACGAATATTATGAGAAAGATTCATTATATTCAAGAAGTGATTAGAATGGAAGATAGATTAATAATATGAAACTAATCACCAGAGATTGCATATTGCTAAACTTAATAGAAATCAGGAAACCGAAAACACTATATATTAATCCCTCTTGGATATATACAGGTCACTCGAAGAAAATTAGTACCTAATGACGACGAGCTTCTTATATCCCAAGTAATATAAAAATACCCAATTCCAAAGAAGTGCAAGGTAGTCGCGCATTGACAACATAAGAAGACCGATAGGTACACGCCGTGTTAGATTATTGTAGCTTTTGGTTAAGTTTTTAGGGTTTTGGAATATGTAATAGGAATGTTGTACTTATAAAATATGTAAACCTATTGGATGGCTTGTTAAGTTGTGATGTTGGGTTAATTTTTTTTCTTCTTCTTCTCATGTTGAAGGTGTGATCATTATATGTTTTGTGCTTCTTTTTCTTGACTTTTGTTTATTTTAGTATACAACTCTTGTTGTCTAGAGTGGGTTATTGTGGCATTGTGCTATGTATTGGATTTTTAGAGATTTTGGGGCTAGAATTTTTAGATATCTTTAGATATCTTTGTAAACAGGGACAATACTCAATTGAATCTGAAATTATACAATTTATACTGGACTTGCTGTTGGAAAGAACGCAGATATTCTACTAAGCTTGATGTTCTCAAGAGCGTGTTTAGTTCAAATACTATTGCTATTGGGAAGAGCGGGCTCAGTTTTGGAGTTTTTTTCGAGAAATCACCAAGTCCAACTATTTCACTATTAGTAGACTCGCCGTTCCCAACAGCGAGTTTAGTTCATTTCCTCTCGATGTTGGGAACATCGAGTTCTTTGGAGTTTTTTTTTTTTTTTTTTGAAATTTCATCAAGTTCACAGTCTCCATTCCCAACAGCGAGTCCAGTACAAAGAACCTCGTCATTGGGAATAGTGAGTCTTGTTTCTAAAACTCTCTATGAAATGTGAAAAAGTTCACAGTCTCCATTCCCAACAACGAGTCCAGTACAAAGAACCTCATCACTGGAAACGGCGAGCCTTGTTTCAAATTTTTTAACTGAACTCACCGTTGGGAAAGAGTTTATTAAAATAATTAGAACTAAACTCACTATGCCCCAACAGCAAAAATGAAACAACTAAACTCGCCGTTGAGTTTCCAAGCACAATTAGTTTGGCAACTATTCTCTTATTGCAAATAGTTTTGAAAATATGCATAAAATAAAATTAAAAAATTCCAGCTAATACAACCCCATGCTCTCATTTACGAAACTAATAATTTTCACCTGACAATATCGAGCTCGTAGTATCTCATTTCGTCTCTTTGATCAAATCTCGTGCACGTCACCAATCTAGACGTGATTCTGTCCCGTACTCTGGGTCTCCCACGACAAATTCAACCACCGACGTCCAATTTCTGTGTTTAGAAAATCTGATTGCCCCAAAAAGTGGCGGCATTCATATTAATTAGCCGAACCTGTAGTGGGGCCCACAAGTCCTGCATGAATGCTTACCACAGAAGCCTAATGCCCATGTACAATTCCTACGTGCATGCTTATCATGAAAAATTACAGTGGCATCTTGTATTTTGATTTATTTTTTACCAATCAAAATACAAGATACTACATGAACTTCATTCAAATTGAATGAGTGAAATTGCTCAAGGATTCATTACCTTTTTAAATCAATATTTTTAGTTTGTCACAGTTATTTGATCATTCATGAATATTTCTTTTTACATATACAAGATTTTGGAGCCTTTACAGAGACATTCCTATGAATCTCACCACTAAGAACGGTGTCAACAAACAACAAGGTACTCAGCGAAAATGACCAAATGAAAGATGGTCTACATATACACTCGTCGACAGCTTAATTTCCATGGCGTCTTCAAAAATTTGAATAGAAAAGGGAAGATCATAACAGGCAATAAGATGGCGTGACCATGAGCTTGACTCCACCATCCACTAATCCAAAAACAAACTACCGATCAGTCGAACGAAAGAGAGCGCTCAGCTATATATTGGTCGACAGCCGTTTTTGGATGCTGATCACTGTTGCCCTGCACATGCGTGAAGAATTGCCCAAATACTCGAACCAGAGGGCAAAAGAAAAACACCTGCAAAAAAGTAAACTGCTAAGTTGTCGAACACCATTTGCAATGAAATGTTTCGTCATTCTTCAGAATTGAAAGGCCATATATTAACATCACCAACTTATATTTTTTGAGAACTTCTTAAGATTCTTCTTTTTATTATTAAGACACAAGGCAATGTTATTTGCATATTATTTTGATGTGCTTGTGTTACAATAAATTCAATGGAGTTCTGTTCACATGACTTGACAAAATGAATATCTAAGAGTACATTGTCAATGAACGCAAACAAAAGATGCTACAGTTGAAACATAATAATAAACCTAAATATAATGAGCTATAGAGCAAATATGTACAGTATGAGTAACTAAACAACAGCTACGGGCAACTAAAAGGTCAAACAAATTTATCTCAAAGAAAAGTTTTGGGTTTTGGTAGGTTACCTGAGCTCAATTGTACAGTGAAATCCGAATGTATAAATAAGGTGTGTTCTAAAGATCCCTCGTGACAGTTCTCCAGAAATTCCATTAGTTTGTACTCCATAGTCATTGACCTTCAGATCCAAATTTCTCTGCCATAAACTCATCAAGCAGACCATAATTTGGGACACCATCTTTATCTGGGATGTCAGAAGGCAACTTGCGTACGCATCCAAGAATATGTTGAACATCACGCTGTAGTCTGAATTGGATACACATCGAAATCATTATATTAATTGCTCACAAATATTAATTTCAGCTTAAATGGACAATAAAATGAACCAATTTACCTATTCCGAGCTTGGGGAGTATTCACATCCAACTTTGAGAATGCATCTGAAATGTGCGAATGGAAAATTTGAACCACTTGCCTGCATAGCAAATATGCTTGCAGTTCAGTTCTCAATGTAAAGTTGCAATAACATGATACACATTGATCTAAACTTACATATGAAAGAAAAACATTCATGCATGAAGACATACAGATCAATTATTAGGTAGAAAACAATTAAAGCTTCCACTTTGATGTTGAGAAGGATACATTTGTAGGGTTAAAACCCATGTCTACATAAATTTTGATTAATACATCGCTTCACATCTGAACTGGTTGTACATGGTAAATACTTCAATCTAGCTTGTTGGATGGTTTTTGGTTTATCTTTTTCTCTTTTACTGAGACTTAACACACTCATGAGTCATGACTGGATCCTTCACCTATGCCTTTCGGTTTCCTAACAGAACATCAAAAACAAAACCCAATGAACTAATTCAAAAGGGAAATTTCTAGAAATAGATAAGATGTGAAGCTTCACATATGCTAAATACATCGATTTACAGAAACTCCTACCATTCATACCCCTATCTCCACAATAAATGCCTTCAGCTCCACGCCAATTTGATCCAGCATTTTTTTGCCCAATTTGAAATCCTCATAACGCAACCAAAACAATCATCACTCCTAGTAAAACAAGGGTACCAAGGCTCGGGCTAAAAAAGGGAGTAACAGGAGGGGGGGTAGGGGTAGAAGAGGTGGAGATTGAGGTCTGGCCAAGGAAGGAGGGCAAGGATTGGCATCTAACTAAAGGGATGATGTGTGCTAAGGTGATGTGGAGAAGATGGGAAAGAAAACAGATGAGAATTTCTTTAATTGTGGGCAAAGTGTTTTAGACGTCGAGTAGATGATCAGTGGTGTGAGTCTGCTCTGCTGGAGACGAACAAGTGTCAGAGGGGAATCACGACATTGTTTCGGGATTATAACTGAAAGGGTTCTTTTTGTTTTCAAGCAAAAAAACTGCTCTATGGAAATAAAGGGAAGCTGCAACCAGTGTGAGTTGGACAGCTCAACTCCATAGCACAGGTATGCATGCTCTTGTGTCAGCTCAACTCCATGGCTCCCAAGTTTATCTTTATGGTGTGGAGTTAAAATTCCATCTTGTGTCCTTGTAACCATGTCATTTTAATTTTAAAGTTGGCCAAATCTACATTCCTTGCTAAATGAAATCACAAAAATATCATTGTGAAAACCCCAAAGTCGATTAAATAATTGTTGTAAATGATACAAGTTAAGGTCCACATTTCAACTCGATTCCTATGTTCCACCATTACTGGAAAAACCATCATGGTGGTAGACATAAGTGTATGTCCCCTAACTCTACTCCCACTTCCTCCTTTATTTTTCTTTTTTATTTTCGCTCTCCCGTTATCTTCTTTTCAGCCATCTCACAGCATGCGAGTGGCATATATGTGGTGAATAGCGCAGCGCGCATAACACCTTTTGTCATATCAGCCTTGTTTAGGTTCTCCGGTTGAACGACGTATAAACATTCAACAAGTATTCATCAATTTTGCATTATAGTTAACCCTTCATACATCTTTTCGTAAAGATGCACTAATGTAACCAAAAAAATGGCCCAAATGGAAAAATAACAACATCAATAGGTTATAGAAAACTTGCATTCTATATATTTACATTACATGATACAGGGTATTTAAGAAATAATATAACACAATATTACTGCATTTAACTAAGCTGAAAATTGAGGAAAAAGGAGCTCGAGAGAAAGATATGAAGCAGGAGAGTTGCATGGCCATGCTACCACTCACAACAAATAAGGATTCAGCGAAAACTCCAGAATGGTTTTGTGCATTCGGAAAGGCATCCTTGAAGCTGATAACTTAAAATTAATGAAATTTCAAAGTTCTCACCTGAAAATTGCTTGGATATCAAGCTCTAGAAGAATCTGAGATAATATTCGGTGAAGAAATGTGACTTCCTGGCAACAAAGCAAGAATGTCAAAAGAACACTTAATTGTTTTTGTTTTTAGGGAAGAACACTTAATTGTTGAAGAGCCCATTCAAGAAAAACTAAACTTTTCAATAAATATGAGGAGGGAGACAGGGTTGGGGGGAATAAACAGGAGAAAACATAATAAGTAAAGACATCATATTAATTACCTAATACCTAGTGCCTCGCCCAACAACACTGAAGTAATTAATACAGAAGAGATTACAGTATTTTCTAATAAGTACCTAGTGCCTAGTGCATAGCCCCAACACTTGTTCGATAAAGGGTTATACATATAAGTACCTAACACCAACTTATTTCATAGATTGTTTTGCAAAATGCTACACATACATGATTTTTTACCCAAAACATACATTATAAATGTACGATTGTATTTAGTAGCACTAATTGAAATACGTCACTGTTTCTTCAACAGAATGTTCAGATATCTCAACTATTACGAATAGGGGGTTGCTTGTTTTCTAAAAAACCATCGACTATGAATCTCAACCACTCATTTTTAAAGTAAAAGTTATATGGGTTTTGTAATTTAGTCCCTCAATTAATGGGTATTTGCAATTTAGTCCCCCAAATCATAGCAATTATGATTTAATCCCCCAATTAGAACACATTCATCAATTTAGTATTCAATATTAGCTAAATCTAGAAAATTTAACTCAATTTAGTCCACAATTAGAGTAAGTCATATCCATAAATTTTCAATTCATTACATTCCACTGCATCTACTACAACCATAATCAAATAACTTTTCTTTAATTCGGGACTAAATTGAGATGACTTTTATACATTTAGTTAAAATTGGTAACTAAATTGATGAATGGGTCTAACTGGGGGACTAAGCTGCAATTCCTATGATTTTGGGGGCTAAATCACAAATACCCATCAATTAAGGAACTAAATTGCAAACAAGCCAAGTTATATTAACTATCCAATTAAATCAATCTCCCGAATTGTAAAATCTCAACCATACTATCAAGATTTAAATATACATCAACCATTGCTAAAACTTGAAGAATACAAAACCAACAGATGTGTAGCCTCCCAAGGGCTTTGCAAGTGTTTACTAACAAGTAACTAGTACATAAATATAACTTGCGAGTTTGTGAAGTTGTGATATAAAAGCACAAAGTAGTAAGCAGGAACAAACCTTGGTGATGTGCCGAGCAAACTGACTAGGCTGCAAATCATTATCTTCTGGTCCATTCCAGGTTTCAACAATTTGAGGCAGTTTACGAAGATTTGCTAACAATCTTTCCCTCATTATTTGGACAAGTTTAGTATGAATCTCATCTCGATGAACCTTGTAATCCTGTCTTACCAAACACAGGTTAACAAATAGTGTAGAAGGAATCAACATTTATAATTTACCAACTAAATTATACAAAAATTAGATCATAATGAAATATCCATAAGCTTGAAAGCAATTAGCGTCCGAGTACAAAACAAGTCGACAAAGTTGAGAATATGGTATCCATCATATGACATGACAATAATAAAAAACACAGGCACTTCAATTGGAGGTGCCATGTTGCATTAGACAAACAAAAACCTCATATTTGATTAAGTGCTTTAGAATTCATAGTTTGTCGTGTCACATTGGTTCCATACATCTTAGGAAATAATTGATCAACAACATGGTCATAAAGTTCATCAAAAAAATTTAAAAAGTTCATCAAAAAAACAACATGGTCATAAATACAAGCACCACTGTCATTCAATAATGCAATGCAGAAAGTTAACAAAGTCCCAAAATCTAACACGATATTTATACCTGAGCTACTCTATCAATCTCCGACAGCAACAATCCTTTGCGAGCATCAGGTATCTTCAGAAAAAGAACTCTCCGAATTTCTTTAGTCTCATGCAAAGAGAAATAATGTACACAAGATCAGAATGGAACACAAAACATAACCTATTTTTTATCAGGAGTACGCAGAGATTAGTAACCAATTATTGGTGATTTAAAAGGAAATATCAAAGTGAAGAAACAGATAACCCATAACCCTGCAAATCAACAATTGCATTTTTATAATGATGTAAGAATGGAGATTTCACTGCAGTGCACTGATGAATTATATACCACAAAAGTGATGACTGACCAACTAAATGTATCAGTATGTCAGTAACTATTATGGTTCTCCATATTTATAGAAATAACTAGTCAGGCCATAAATTAATTCCATGGAATTGGTTTTTCCATGTCTTAGGAAACATGTCAACATTATTTGGTGGGTTTCTGTAAAACCATTGTTTTCCTCTTATAATCCAAAAGGATAAGTGAAGCCAACATCTTCCACACTACATGTATAGGGCGTGGATGTGCGTGCTCCTCTGTTTCCTAAGAACACAACGAAAATTTATCAAAAACATGTGTAATCCAAATTATTCTAGCTTCATAAGACTAAGGCTTCACCTAACCTAGGCAAGAAAAGAAAGAAGGAAGAAGATAAGAATACTCCAAAACCCTGCTTTCTGAAACATAATGGATAACTAGAAAGAGGATAAGTGACAGTGACAGATAACATCACAACAAAATCATAATTAATTCAAAATTTAGTAATCATCTTATTCTTACACAAGTATAAGTAATCATAAATGGTTATACCTCTATGTAAGCCACTATGTGAATGCTACTATATAGTCTACTGGTAAGGCTCTTTGGTAGTGAGCAAGAGCTTGGGAGTTTGAGTGCCGCTTGCACCTTTAATCCTGACTGAATATATACTTCGGGTCAGACCGAGTGGGTGTGGCAAGAGCCTTGTTCAGAAAAGATTAAAATAAAAGTTATACCACAAAAAGTTATAGATTGGTCTATCTCATGCACCATGCTTATCGTATAATCTGATGACATAACAAATAATTGACAACAGAATGGGCATCATTTTCTAGCAGGTACACTAGGCACATCAAAAGCAAGCAGATAACATATGCATGATCTTCCTAACAATAAATACAGAAAACATGGATGGACCACAGCTGAAGCGTACATTGATAAGGCTAATAAGATCAATCAAGGTTTACCTGGAATAATGACATATATAAAACTGATTATCTGGCTGGCCAAAGCTAAGTGTTTTGCTGTTATAGACTTCAAACCAGATACCTGAAATTTCAAAGCAAACAATCACAAATAAGCTCAATGTATATGTTTCAAGGGTTCCCTACAAAGTTCTAATCAGCTCCGAATCTCATCATTATGCCCCTTGCATAGAATATTTTGTAGTTAAACAAGTGTCTTCTATCAAAAATAATAATAATAATTAACAAGTGTCAAACAGTTTCAATACATCTCCTTTATATAAAGCAACAATTACTTAACTATACACCGAGAAATACAAATTTGTTCTGTTCAAAATTTTCAAAAATTGTCACCAAAGTCAAAAGGGAAATGAACAAATAAACAACCCATTAGCGCGGGCGCGCGCGAGAGAGAGAGAGAGAGTGTGTGTGTGTGTGTGTGAGAGAGAGAGAGAGATGCAAACGCAAAAATGCAAAAGTCATCTACTCAAAACCCCAATTATGACATCTCTTCTCTCCCATTTCACACCCTCGAATGCACTCGTCTTATAGAGAAATGCTCTTTGCCATCTTAACCCAAAACAATGGCTCAGGAAGAGATGAAAGGAAATATTCTTGGCTTTCCATTATCACTCGTATACTTTATTTTCCATTTATAAATTCTAATAATGCATGGCATACACTATCTCTCTTTAAAGCGAATATTCAAAATAATGCACTAGTCTTATAGAGAAATGCTCTTTGCCATCTTTAACCCAAAACAATGGATCAGGAAGAGCAGAAAGGAAAAATTCTTGGCTTTCCATTATCACTCGCAGACTTTATTTCCCATTTATAAATTCTAATGATGCTTGGCATACACTATCTCTCTTTAAAGCGAATATTCAAACACAACACGCTGACATCAAAATAGTCTTCTAAAACTCAAAACATTTTCTAAGGCAAAATATGACCTCGCAGGCTAGCACTCAACTTCTTATTCAAGAGTTCTAAAAGTGCTATGAGAGTTCTAAAAGTGCTACACAACAGCGCCCTAAGTGCAGAGGAGGGGCAACAATGGGAAGACCTAGGCACTGCCTAACACTCTAGAAGATAGTGTCGAGGAAGCGAACACCTCAAGCTCTCAAGGTGCCAAGGTGAATACCTGAGGTGCCACAGCGCCTTGGTGAATTCCCAAAAGATATCCCTCACTGAAGCAAAAGTAGTCCAACTGACTTAATGATTTGCATTTAATGCCCATAATTTGTAGTTTTTTCTCAATTATTTACCCATTTGGGTAAAATTGTAGAATATAAATTAAATTTTGAGGCTGAAAATACGTGTGGAAAATTAGAGATTTTTACTCCTACTTTGACCTAACCAGGAGAACCAAACACTCTCTTCTTAGCTTTATCTTCTCCTCGTTGACTTCTGCTAATCTACACATCCTTAATAAACACCAGAGACGTGAAAATGACAGGTAGAGAGAAACAGGCAGTTTCTACTTGCAACAAATTTTACAATCCAGAAGGATTAAGAGAAAGCCCGCTTAATTATAGTGGATTGTTGGGCGCATTGGTGTTTGTTGAGCATCACCGGTGATAGTGAGGGTCACCTTTATTCATTGGTTCATTGGTTTTTTTTTAGGGAAAATATGGTTTAGGCCTGGCCTTACAGTGAATTTCTGTAGCCCCTCGACTTTTTCAACTCTGTCGTAGACCCCTCCAACAGTACATACCCCACAAAAACAGTATGTGTTGCTGAATACTATTGTTGTTGGTTATGTACTGTTGATAGGGTCTACAATAAAGCTGAAAAGTAAAGGGCCCAACAGAAATTCAGAACCCAGACAGGGGCCTACCATATTTACCTTTTTTCCCAAATTTTATTCTGTTATATTTTGTTTCTTTTGCTGATATTAATAACTATCTTGCTACCCATTGGGGCCTACACCAGACTAATTGTCCATGAGTGGTATTCATCACGAACATATACAGGGATACCCACCAGTCCATTCGGGGTCATGCAGCCTGCTCAAGTATTAGCCTTCTGATATTTTCGAATTGAGAATAATAGTTTGGTTGATTCTTGTGCAGCGATATCTTGGCTTTCAACTGTGTCGCGGAGACTACAACACTTAACTGTATTAATATATATCCTGCTATACCCATTGGGGCCTACACCAGACTAAATGTCCATGAGTGGTATTAATCACCAACTTATATAGGGATATCCAGTCCATTTGGGCCCATGCAGCTATTTTCTTTCTCTTGCTCAAATATTAGCCGTTTGTATTTTCAAATTGAGAATAATAGTTCTAGTTCGGTTGATTCTTGTGCAGTGATATCTTGGCTTCCAAGCTGTGTTGCAGAGACTACAACGTTTAACTGGGAAAGCACGGACGATGGCTGAAATCACTTTGATCCTGAAATTCGAGGTTATGATAACATGAATGCTAAATTGCTAATGCCTCCCAACACCCCCTAACTCACTAGTTTCTACTCATTATAAACATTTACAAACAGTAATGCGAGCACACCCTGTAGTAAATCCCACAAGGATATAAAATCTAATGTATATCCTGAATCCTGAAGTAATACATTCAGTCTCCTTATATAACAGGATTGTTCCTTAATCCGTACTTTATATTATAGAAGGATTTCCCTCCCACATGCCACACAAGCAGTACTCACTTTATACAGAATTAAACTCAGTACCTGATAATTCAACACACAGCTTAATTACTAGTTCAACAGGTATTGGCCTATAGGTGACTCACAGATGAGTAGTTCTGTATTAGATGTATAGGGTTCACCCAACTCAAAAGATAGAAATATACTTCG
This sequence comes from Hemerocallis citrina, assembly GCA_017893485.1. Taxonomy (NCBI): domain Eukaryota; kingdom Viridiplantae; phylum Streptophyta; class Magnoliopsida; order Asparagales; family Asphodelaceae; genus Hemerocallis; species Hemerocallis citrina. Next base: position 244,866,231 of record CM030365.1, read on the forward strand.
GTCATGCATGGACTCAAGCAAACCGTCTGATGCCCTAAAAATGGGACCAACTTGGACTTGCAATTTAAACCTACGTTGCATGGATACTGACGAGATACAACACACCAAGTACACAGTGACGTTTACAATTTTCAAAAGTATAGGATAAGCGGACATCACTATTATGCGTGTGTGCACACTTACATGTACATGTATTTCTACCGGGGTCAATTATTACTTGCGTATAATTTGATAACAACAAATGTAATCACAAAATCACATACACTAGAAGAATGTTGATTTGAAAGTAAATTGATTTGTTGGATTTACAAACAAATGACCCAATTGCTAAATTAAATCATTAAAGTTATTACTCATTAAACTATAACATAATGCTATATAAAACTTTGGAGGTTGAGAAAAACCATTAAGCGCTCAACCTATCAAATTTAAGTTAGCTCTCTCATTTCCCAAGAGCCTCCCATTACTCTCTGTTAACAATGAAGTTTACAAAGTCACATCGCCAATGCATGCCGGACATGCCACTTTGAGTTATTTGGAAACTGGAAAGACGATACGGATTTGCAAGTCAGCTAGTGCTGGTGTATGATACATGACTAACATAGGCACATTCACTTTGATGTGTCCATGCAACCTAGTTTTAAACAACTCAACTCGACTGCTCTCACTATTAAAACAGGACTAATACGAAAGAAAAAGGAAAAAAAAATCAAATTTCAAAGGGATACATAGTTTATGATATTCATTTAACTACAATTATGAATCAGAAAGATACTGCTTTGATGAGACAACTCTTATAGGCTGGATTTCATCCTAATTACCTACTTCTATGTAACAGATACGACTTTGTCATGACACCAAAACAAAAAATTATGGCGCAGTTAGAATACATTATAAAATCTAGCACAGTTAATAACGGCATTTTTAGAAAACCTTATAAAGTCTAGTGCAGTTAGTAAGGTTAAAGCATACTTAGATAATTTTGGCAACCATTTAAATTTTGATCCACAAGGTCATGTCAAATAAAAAAGGTGGACCTGTACAGCCTATAAATGTTATCATCTGTATTCTAGCTTTGCTCAAAAGACCTTTTTTCCATATGAAATACTATGGTAGGTCTCATCAACCTGGAAAGCAACTATGGCAGCTTTATTCCAAGTATTCATTGATCCTCCAGTTAATCAATGAATACTTGGCATAAAACTGAATACTTAAAATAATGTTAGAAGTAGAGAAGCCAACATTAGCCAAAGAACTTCTGTAATGATTTTATTTCCATAAAAGAAATCAATACAAAGAGAAAGAAGAAGAAAAAAGTGTCGCAAGAAGAGCCTCCTCTCGGAAACTAATATGTTTGTGTTGTTGATTTTGTTCTAGGCTAATTATAGAAAAACTGCAACAAACTTACTACTCTCCCACTCAACCATGGATCTTAAACAAACTAAACTAGAACTGCCCACCATACAATAACTCTCGCACGACAAAAATTAATGGTAAAAAGATGAGTGTTTTGTTATTTCATCTACTGTGCCATCAGTTAAAATAAGGAATACTGATGTACATGCAGAGACATTAAAAGCAGTTTGGTCCATATTTGATAAGTTGTAGGAATAAGGGGCATTTTCCCAACCCGGTCACACAAGTCGTTCACAAACACAAACAGCAAGTGGTTTTCTGAAAATAATTGTGGCAACGTTCATGCCAGATGTACAAAGTCTACGAATGTAATGATAATTTAGCAGGAGCATACATGACCTTAGGAAATCTCATCTAGTACTGCCAGTCGTATGCGCTCCAGTCAATAAGCAAAACCAATTTTAGAAAATTCATTAAGGAAACAGGATGCATGCAAAATCTTCAGAAATATATGGATGTTATTAGTAGTTAATAACAGTACCTGCATGGCACCAGCACCAAGAACAAGAAAACAAGTTCTTGTGTTGAAATATTTCAGTATTTCAACCACACGGTGTACTACTTCAGCTGATAATGCTGGCAAAGATTTACTAATATCAACATACTCCGACAACATCTTCAACAATATCAAGCCACTGAAAATGAATCAGGACAAATAGGTCAGTTGCAAGATAAATGCAAAAATAATAATAATAATAATAATAAGTATAACCTACACAATGACAGGCCAGACCACAATTTCACAGTACTAAAAATAAATAGAAGGTGACCACTGCCAGTGGAACATATTAAGATAGAATATTTGAACTTAACGAGAAGTCGAGAACTGAGACTTCCTACAGCACCTAATGTTTTTTATATGCAAAAGCTAAATAAATTATATCAAATGCATCAATGTAAGTTCATCTTTTCTTCTAATGTGGAGGACCCTAACCTGTTTACCATGTGATAACCGACACCTCCATACACAAGAGTTTGAGAAGTAGGTCGCACTTGCTCGTTCATATTTCCATCAGCATTACAAACAGAACCAACTTTGTTTTCTTGATTTGATTCAGCTACTGGCATAGATGGGATTTCTTTATCATTATCTGCAGTTCTGTCAATTTCATTCATACTAACAGGTTGAACAGCAGAAGCTTCAGAAGCCACCATTTCACTCATACTAAATGGTGCTTCACCAACAGAAAGTGAAGCAAGTATCGCTTGAAATTCATCTGGTACATCAACTGATACCCAAGTTTCTTGATCCAGAACAGCCTTAATTTTCGCCATCTGTAAGAGTACAATGATCGGTGAGACTTGACAACCAAAGAAAAAAGAATTAAAGATTGTTACATGCTAAATAAAAGAACAGCAGAATGTTCAGAGAGTTAATCTTCACTTTTACATTAAAAAATTTTACTATGTGGATCCAGTTGGTTCTTCGGTTTATATTAGGACTCAAGGATAGCGGCGAGTACTATATTATTTATTTATGCACTTTTTGAGTCTGGGTCCCTGAGGGCCGGAATTAGAAGACTGATATAAAAAAATTAGTTATGTATCAACTGATTATCAAGGTTTTTTCATATTACCTTTATTGCCATCTGTAATTTCACCAAGAATTTGGCACTATTTTGTGAAGCCTAAATGCTAGAGCTAGCAAAAAACCGTCAAGCCCTGTAAATTCTTTTGTGGATATATCATGAATTTTCTTTCTATTCTAATCACACAATTTTAATGGCAAGTTTCCGAGATGATTTTGAATTGTATATGGAAAGGTGGAATGATGTTATAGAAGGGAAAAGACACATCAGCACACATCTGACTTACTCGAGATTCATGCTGAAAATCAACGAAGGCCTTAGATTGTGATTGTAATGTCCCTCGAATGCTATAGCCCAGCCTCCCCCCAATCTGTTCAAAATAATTTTGTTAAGCATAAGATTTCATATTGGAAAAGCAATATATATCACAGAAATCACTGAAATCCTCAGTTATACTAGGAATAAATATACCTTTTCTGTAGCTGCTATGAAGTCCTGGGTTATATTATAGATACTTAAAAATTCCTGAAGTCTTAACTTCGGATGAAGAAGAGCACGAACACCAAGGAGCTTAGCCCATCGTCCAGTGAGCAGCATCACATGCAGCAAACACAGCTTCTGTGTTTTCCCGCAATACATCAGCACTGAAATTATTTCCATCAATAGAATATTAAAGAGCTGTCTAAAAGGAAAAGGAGAGGATTACTTGGGAAATATGTTAGAGAAATGGACAAATTCAAATTTCAAAGTAAGCTACCTAGAGTTTCAAGAGCTATACTTAAATAGAATTTACAGAAAAATCACTAATGCGAGATAACACAACATTAAAAGCATTCAATAATAAACCACAGAATAGTTCCAAAAAATATATATAATCATGGGAGAAAAAATTATTATTATTACTTAAATTTAAATTTACAGTTTCCCATCAAGAGACAAATGGCAAGAAAGAAATTTTAATATGATTTTGTCAGACAAGCTTTATGTGAGATTACTAGCTTGTTAACTTCTGAGAATTTATTCAAGTGTGCTGCCATAAATTTTAAGTCTCTGATAGCTGCTCTTTAAACAGAAAAGATGTAAAATAATACAAAATGCACATTGCATCTTGCAGCATTCTGAGTACGCTTCGTGTTACAGACCAAGGAACACAGTTCAAAGTTTTAAAAAGAAACATGATATGGGTAAAAATATAACCAAATCGGGACTGTTCAAATTGGACACAAATCTTAAAGCTCTCCGGGGTAAAACAGTAAATTCCACCAGAAGGTCCGTAAAAGGATGTTGGGCCTCTTTCAAATCCAGCGACCCAAAACAATTTTTTCATACTCGGTTGCCATAGCGGCCCAATATAAAGAAGTTCATGATTATCTAAAATATCATTTAAACTCATAATTATCATCAGAGACGGTTTAGTTTAAAAATCAGATCTCTTCACAAGAGAAGCGTCCTAACTCTATGGCCACAACTACTTCTATCTCTTCATAAAGAAGAAAGTTAACTAACTATATCTCTTTATCAAGAGAAGGGCAACCGACCCTATCTCTTCATGAAGAAGAGAATAACCAACTCTATCAAAACACCAGAAAGTAGAGATAAATCATTAAACTGGCCCCAAAGCGACTATAAATACCACATGACCTCCACAGGAACAAGATAATCATTATTTGACCACAAAAAAAAACTCTCATGATTCTGAGTTCTGACTTGAGCATCAAAAGGTGTGTCGCTGGGCCCACTCCGGTGTTTCAGACTTTTGCAGGTTATATCCAAGCGTTCAAACGAGTCAAATTTGGGAATCGAGATCAGCTTGCAATAGTCAATATCGACGAAAACTAAAAGGCCGGTTCTTTTATTGTTGCTAAAAAAAAATTCACAACATCTGTTTGCTCCCACCCACCCAGAAAATAGCAGCAATAACACACAAACAAAGGCACCCTCACCTACAAATAACCCCTCTAGGTTAGAAACCTGAAGTACACCATGTACGGGATATGGTAGACCCAAGCGAAGGAGATGATGAACACTAAAATTCCAAACATGAAAAAGAAACAACTAAAAAATCGAAACAAAATAAGAAATATGGTAGGTAATCGATGTATGCTATGTTAGGTTCGTAAATAATTGATAACAAATGACAGAAAGTATGCAACATACTTATGGTAAAGTGCATAATATATAGGGACACAGACTATACAATAAAGATATGCTGATATGGTTAATCTTTAAACCACTAGGGCATTGGCATGCCATGAAACAATCTGCAAAACCCATCAGTGTAAGTTCTCTCGATCTCATTTTCTCAATACATTTAAGTAGGCCCGTATGAGCGACATACAGAGTACAATTCACTAAAAAGGATCGTCTTCCCATTCCCCAACCATGTATAGTCCATGCCAACCTGTCTAACCACATTTTGGCCTTGTTATGAATTCAGAGATAATGGAAATTTGCCTGATATGAACATCAGCACATATTGAGGAGTAACGTGCCTGATACAGCTCTCTAATGTGACACCCAATGCACAAGAAGGTAAACGTGACCAGCCATTTTCAAGCTCTACTGGCTACTATATTGAGCCTAAATCAGCGATGGAGATCTACTTTGCAAAATTGGGTTTCTACAAACGGATGCGACATTTCTACAGCAAGAAAAAAAAATTATTACTGCTATCACCTGTTAAAATACATACATAGACTAACAATTCACATATAGGAAACTGAAATAGATTATGATTATTTTTGGAAGAAATCTAGACTGTAAGCAAATGGGATACAACCCTTTGATGCATTAGGACTCACCGAAAATTCTTCGATGTAATAGGACTAGAAGATTCATTTATCCTCCCTGGAAACAACAAATTTTTGGAAGCATTCTTTGGAAAAGAATACGGTTTTTGTGAGATAACTTGATTATCACTGTCATCTGCTGCCCCAGGTAATGCTGAACCTTGTGATCCAGTAACAGCAACAGAATCAGCAACAGAATCAGCTGCATAGCCCTCAATGTTTCCCATAATCCATTCAATAACCCCTTTTGCTTCGGCAGCTCGCAATAAATGTGCCTGTATTCACTAAAAGATGATAAATATTATTACAGCACATGTAGGTAGGATGCGTGATATGTAAAATTGTATACATGCAAGCGCACATGTCGTGTGTCTGCAGATACACACTCACAGAATAGCATCATTTGGACGGACTTGCAAAAAATGCCTCACCATGCAAACTCAACTAAGAAGCATAGATATGGAATAACGCATGCTGACATGGATACAATGAAACAAAACACGATACATAGAAGTGTTTGTTCTACATAGGAACTCAACAGTGAGAGGCGCTTTAAAGCACAATATTTTGATTCAGATACTCAAGGTTACAGAAGCATAGCAAGAGCAATAGGTTGGATCAAAAGCTTTTAGTGCTTTAGCGAGGATATATTGGGACATCAGTTAAAGCTTTTAGTGCTTTAGCGAGGATATATTGGGAAAAAGTGACATCAGTTAAAAAATAATGAAGATAATAGTTAAAATGGGGGAAATTACAGGGGACAAAAAGAATCAGGAACCAAAATTTTGGAAAATATATCGGCGAGGAAATTACTTATGGTGGGTTGTATATCTATTACATTACAGTAACACTTAACATGATTTATTTCTGGACAAGTTTGGCAGTAGTAAAAAGAGCAATATTTTATAATGCATATACGATATATGCTCTGACTCTATATGCCTCTTAAACCTGCTGAGGACCCAATTCAACCATTGCTTTCACACTCTCATTTTTTATTTATATTTTTAAAACTGTCAAACATTGATATGCACGAAGAAGTCTTGCAACAGTAGCATCAAACCCATTCACCATCGAGATAGATAAATCACAGTGATACGCAAAATTGAATTTAAATCGGGTTATATATATAAACTTAAGCAGCGTGTTGCAATAATCTCAACAGATCACGCCAATCACTAGAGCGTTTTATGTCAAACGTCGGGAGGATGACATATCTGTTCATGACATTGTCTCTAGTACTTATTTCCGAAACGACTAGTAAGGATATTGTACAGAATCGCATCCTTACCTGTACAACACTGAAAATAGCATTTAAAAGTAGAACAAAGCCTTCTGATGAGAGGTTCCTCAGCTTGCTCGCCAATGACAAACCTCCACCTGAAACATTACCATCACATTTGGAAGTTCTGAGAATGAAAACTTTAACATAAAGCTTCAAAGATCATCAGCTGCAGGTAATAAATAGAATAAAGTATAGCCACACCATCTGAATCCTGCAGTCCTTTCTCCAGTCGTTAAATCAGTCTCTAATGACCGAGAAAGTAAAATTGGGAGCAACTCAGCAACTGTACTCTTGATTGAAGCTTTCATTTCAGTAATAAGTGTATCACGATAAATCCTCAACACAGCAGGAAGCCTTGCCTGAAAAAACAGGACAATTTTTTTTTAAAACGAGAAATAACAACTAAAATAGAAACCAGTACTCTAAACATCAGAAGTAAAACTGCAGATAAGAAGGCATATTAGCTTTTTGTACTTTTCCAAAGAAAAATTCATCTCCATGATTTGGTTTTTTTTTTCTCCCTTTTTCTTTGTTCCCAGTGTGGTGAAAGGAAGGGTACACAACTGGGCTTATAAAAGAAAAGAAGAAAAAAAAAACTAAAGTCCATTATAAGAAAGATTGTAGAGTAGATAGCATATAATTGTGAAACCACATTTAAGAAAATATGGAAAACTCATATATTGGAAATTATACAGATGAGAGAGAGTTGGGAGATAGAAACCATATATCAACTATAAAGCTATAATAGCTTTTACATACACGCACATACGGAAAAAAGACAATATTGAAGTAGATAGAATTACAGCTATGCAATTTTATAAAGTTGATGATGGAAATTTTGGGCGAGGCGAATCAGTTCAGGATTTTGCTAATCATCCGATGTCTGAGATTCCAAATAAATTACAAACTGATATCCGACACTATACATAGTTTTCAAACCATACTATCAACCATTATGCACCTAGTCAGTCAACCTTCTAAGGCTCGACAGAATAAATAAATTAATTAATGTAAACAAAAATAGAGCAGTTTATTTTGGGTAGGCATTCATCCGCCAATTCACTAGTTGGAAGAATGGGACAACTATAGAAATATAAAAATGGATCAGCAAAATGGAAAAAGGAAAATTAGTTCTTCCAGATATCACAGAACACCAATATGATATAGCTTAGAAACAAATTTAACAAATTTAATCAGGTAGGAGGACTAACTGTTCTCAACAGACCAACAATGAGAGGGAGAAGGCGGTCCCGTAAAATAGAGCTTTCATCATCATTTAACTCCACCTGCAACAAGTGAACAACACTTACTAATATGATAAAAGTGCAGGATAAAAATTGTTGTACAATCTTTATTTGAACATGACTTCAACGATATGCAGATGAGGGTCATACATAATATAACCACTAGTCTACTAGATTCTTGGTTCCCCAAATACAGGATTATGGCAAAAGAAGAAAAGAAGCCCCCGACCCCCCCCCCCCCCACCCCACCCACCCACACCCACAATTCATCAACTTTTTCAGGGAATCTAGAATAATAGTTGTCCAGAAGTTTTCAAAACTACACTGTTTTGACTGTTTACATCATCATTACATGAAAACAATCTGAGCGCGAGTTGCAAACGGGATGACGTAGATTAGGTATTACTATCATCAAATCAAATAAAGATGCACGAGAAGCAACAGTCATACTATCATCATTATCATATAAACCTTATCCATCAAAATGGAGCCTACTATGGAGCACAAGGATCCATCAAAGACATTATAATTTTAGTATTGGTGTTCAGTACTAATATCTTGGTCAAGGGAACTATGAATAAGAGAGGAGCTTGCCATTATCCAAAAGGATAGTATGTGTCCTCTGAATTTTCCTAGGCAGCAATAAGATATGTCCTATGTCAAATCTCATCAAAATGTACTCTTCCGAATTTTCCCTAGGCAGCAATAAATTGTGTCAATGTCAAATCTCAATGAGATGTACTCTGTTACTGCATAAAATATGAATTAAAATAAAATAGAACGAACATCCAGATCTGTTAACCCCTAATTAAATCAACAAGAAGATACCGATTAAAGAATACAAATATTTTAATACTCAGTAAGAGAAAGGACATACTTCTTCTAAGCCGTTGATGATGTTGGGGGAACTTGTTTTTATCTTTGACAAAATCAAAGAATCCACAGCCCTTGCATCGTGTATAGCTGCACGCACAAATTCTGCTGAAAGAATGCTACAAGAATGAATATAATTAAGATAGTTGTTAGACATCATAGATTCAAATTTTAATCTATGATCTATTACACAATCTGGACATGTTAGCATACAAATCCGAACATTTTCGTATCATGCTTAATATTGCATGGGAATATAAAGTTTAAACTCTACAACACTATAGCCATTTTCCCCCTAATTTGCAGGGAAGCACATTCTAAAAGACGAGTCTACACAATGAACACAGCTTCGTCTGGTAAAGGTAAATGTTACACGTGTTTGAGAACTGAGAGACTACTGCGAAAAATAGAATCAATAAAAATTAAGAGATTTTGCACAAGCCTTGTTAAAAAATATGGTTCGTGAAAGAGGAGGTGGTGGTGGTGATGGAGGTATAGTAACAGTAGTTCATATTGGAGGATGTGGTGGTGACACTAGATTGGGTGGTGAAGGTAGAGTGATGGTGATATGATGCTAGTTGTGGAGTAGGAGGTACTAGCATATAAGAATTATAAAATTATGTAATCATGCACACATACACAATACGGACTAAACTACCAAGCCAAAGCAAATATTTAAAGAAAAAATAACTATTACTCAAACCCACCTGTTTATTGAATCTAACGATGTCGCTAACTGATCACGAAGGTGACGAAAACAATGAAGACCAGCAAGCTCATCAGTATCCTATCATCAATGCGAAATAAGAAAATTTCTCAACAAAAAGGGAAAGAGAAAAGGAAATTCTCTACAGAGGGTGTGACATGAATCACGAAGGAGCTTATATATCTCAAAACAAATTAAAACAAGTTCATATGCAACTATTTTGATGTCACATCAACCACATTTGATAGTAAAGTAATAGTGCTCAGGTTACGAACAAATTCAAGATTTTGAGGCTCACTGACTAAATTGCAGATATCTCAATCATTTTCAGTTTATCGATTGGAAAATTGGCGAGAAGCTCAGCCTCAGTAGAGATTAATTGAAAATGGAATGTTCTGATTCTTCTGCCAATTTCAAGAATTCAAGTTCTGAAATTGAAGGCTAGTTGGTTTGAGGTCATAGTTAAATATGATTTTAGATACAACAACTTCAAGAATTCAAGTACTGAATAAAAGCTTATTAAGGAGTTAAAACAAGAATAAAGTTGAATACGGGTTATCTAGGAGGTAAAGCTTGAATATCTGTACAGAGAAAATACTGTATCATGCACCGTAGCTCAAATACTTGGGCAGTGTCATTATCTACATAACGCAAGGTGTATCTGTTTTCATTAATCAGTAGCAACTAACAAACTTCATACGAATCCCACATCTTTAACAACTTTATATCAAATTTTCCTAGAGCAGTATGCTAGGACTAACGAGAGGCGTATCGAGCAAGCAAAGTAAAATTATTCAAAAAGTGAATGGACCTTAACTGCTAACCTTTTCGGTAAGCAATTAATACTTTTGATTTTTAAATAAACCATAGGTTTAAGTCAACATATTCAGTAAATGGAAAATCTAAATCTTCTATCAACTAATTTGAATATATAACCTTGTATTTACATCTGCATTGCACATACACATTAAATTTACTCATGGTTTTAAATCTTGAATTTCGGACTCGTCTCGGCAAGGGGTGTTTCATCTCGGATCGGAGATATCGGAGGAGATCTCGGGGAAATGTGATCATATCGGATGTAAATTTCCTATACTCAATAAATATTTTTTTTGTTACTAAATAGGATATTATGTCCTACATGTCATTTATTATATAAAATACTGTATAATGTAACTAATGACAAGAATCAATAAGGTAAATCTTTGCATAAATTAACAATAATATAGAAGAGAATGTAATATAAGTATATAACTAAATTGAATTTGCATTGATAAAAAAAATGTATTAGTTAATACACTTACTTGACTTTGCATATATACAAACAATAGCGATACGAAATCCTCACATTATTTTAGCTTAAGGTCCGATATTGAAAGACATGCAAAAAGTAAAACAATTTTTTTAATATATTCACAATAATATTTATGTCTATTTCGGCTGAATTTTGCCAATTTCAGCAATATTTTGGCCGATATTTCGGTAATTTCCGCTGAAATCTACACATTTCAGTCCAAAAAGATAAGTATAAAATATGTGATTTCGTATCGACAAGCTCGCCGAAACGAATTTATGACCGAAATTTCGGCCGTATCGGAGGAAATTTAAAACAGTGAATTTACTTGTATATAGTTGAAGTTGGGTTACTGAGAACAAAATTGGTTATCTTCCTCTAACTGGGAATTTGTCATGTGCGTTGTCATGGATGTGATATCCAATAGCCAAAAATATGTATCCAGCTGTCTACTATATTGTATCCAAACTTTTTTCTCATTCACTCCATCAAATCCAAACAAAACCACCACCATGGGGAAAAAAAGGATTTGGCGATTTGCCCTGTTGTGTTCCATCAAATATTCATGGAGGAGGGTATGTTGCTTTTCGGATACATGTATACCAGAAGGAAAAAAAACTAGAGAAGGGATTAACAAACTAGATTTGCAATGAAAAACTTCAGAATCTAAAGAATCAGAGTTAGCATGATGAATACCAAAGTTGTCAAATAGTGAAATATATCGTATATCGTTTTCCTAAAATATCGTATCATGTATCGTATGGCAAGGTAAATCAACAAATGTTCAAAAGTGAAGCTATTAATGATGCATCAAATTATATGATGATAATTTATCAAATATAGGTAAATCTGTAACGTTAAATGGAGATACGAATATGCTTGTCGACTATCGAGTCACAAAAAATTCTTAATACATTATATATATAAAAATGAGCATGTCCTTCATATTACATTCTTCGTGATCCTTAATTCATGACAACATAAACTAGACGAAAAGACCTTACTAATGTATTATTTACCGTGCACTAGTACTTTGTACTACTATTGTACTACTATAGGAGTTGCATATAAGTGAATGACACTATTACTAAATAAACATGTTACGTCTAGTCATCTATCCTATATCTAAAGACCTTACAATTATTGATGACAAAAAACTAGCACAAAATATGAGAATAAGATGTTTTATGAACTGAACTAAAATTATTAACAATGGATCATTTATTCAAAAAAACTAATATTGATTTATTAAAAAATGTATGATCTAACCAACAACGCAAATCTATTTTTAAAGCTTAACTTTTTAAAAGAGAAAACTTACATTTCTCTTACATATACGCAAAAAAAATTGAACTCAAAATAGCACGAGAAAATAGCTCGAGAAAACATATAATTAACGGGGGGAAGCAGCTAGAAAAAAGGGAGAAAAGAGAGTAACAACATTGCAGGAGGAATACCCAAGAGGAAGAAGCAACCAACATGCTCCAGTAAAACCTATCTATAGTGATACTCTATATAGGAAATTAAGAATAACCTCTATCTATGTAGTCATTAAAAAAATCTGGTCCCAACTTGGGCCAGTTATAAATAAGAATAAACTCCACATTGAAATAAGTTATAATTTTCTAGGTCTTGTCTTAAGGAACTTGCCTCTATATAGTAATAATTATCTGTATATTGCAAAATATATATGCTATGTTACATTAAAGATTTAAGATGAAATAAACTATTTATACAAAATTTTAGACTTTGAAGATGACTTTACATATTCCCAACACTACATAGATACATGTACTAATTTTTTGAAACTATGTCTCTCTTTTACCAATGTCTATACTTTGGATTTGACATGTTCCAAGGATAACTAAGTCAAAACAATAATTTTTGTAACTACACCTTTAATAAGTTATAACATTCTCATTGTAATAAAATTAGTTTGGTCACAACATTATCATTATAGAGAGGTTGTCCTGTAATTGTGATAAACCTAGAGAACAAGATGAAGAAACAAATAAAAAATCGATAAAGCGGAATAAACAAAAACGAAACCTTATCGCGTCGGCATAAAAACCTTAAGATCTAGGTTTGGGCTTTAAAATGGACTTTCAGATGAATTGTGAAACAAACTTGAACCTAGAAACACATATAAGCTATTATTTTTCGTATCGAATCGTATCGTATATCGGTGTGAAACGTTGTATCGCAAGATACAATACGATAAAATGAGATATCTAAACCTATAGATAAATTGCATGAGATACGTATCGAATTCATTAACTATTGTATCGTATCGGGATACATATCATAAGATATGCAAGATATCGACAACTATGATGAATACAATTAATATGTAAGTCCAGTAAGTATGAGGAACAAGGTTATACCGTTATAGTACATTGTGTACATATATATGGCAAAGAAGTATGGAAAATTGAAATTAGCTTCCTTAAATCAAGTTATAATATGTCGGGTGGCAACTATCGGGGCTTGTGGTAAAAATTAGGGGTGTCGGATGAATGAATCTAAACAACCTTTACATAAATAAAACTAGTTAGTTAGCACGTAAAATCCACATGATAGAGTAAATAAGGTTGAGATTTAACTATTCGGCGATTAATTTTAAGAGGATGATTAACACAACTCCAACTTTAAAATGTGGCATTGGAATTCATAAGCCGGTTGTTTAATACGAAACACACAACCCCCAATTCTGGTAATAAAAGTAGAGCAATCACAAATATGATTTGCCTATTCAACTTATACTATTTATAAGTCAAAAGAAGGCATCCATAAATTTTCATGAATATAGAAACAGAACTCAGATAACATAACTAAATCATAATCACAATTTGCAGTCCACATGTATTGAATTGATGTACAACATAATAAAAATAATAATAACAACAACAATTACAAATTTAAAAAGAAGTAGTTTAAAATAAAAACTTGTAACATATATTACTTAGCCAAACTAATTTAAATATTTAATAATACAAAAGGAGAACACTTGAAGAGTGGGTAAGCTATCATAGGGCAGAATAACAAATAATTGGACATGCAGAGAGAATGGGACTCATCTATTACGTTCCCCGTTTCGGTCTCTTTTTCTTTGTCATTAGAAAGACAGAAATAGAAGAGAAGTAAATGAAGACCGAAGAATACAACAATGTGACCAGGTGTAGTTTGCAGAGCTAGGGATTAATTTGACCCCAGTTTTCCACCTAAAAGATTTGTAGTGCATATGTTGTTGACAAAGAGAAAAAATATGCAGCGCCATCAATGGTACACCATACTAATGGGTTCTGGTACTAATTATGCTTAGCAACTAATACAATTTACATCTCAATATATTGGGTAACATTAGTCTCAATATATTGGGTAACATTAGACTGAACTCACAATGCCGTGGTCCTAGTGGAAATTCCCCCAAAAACGTTACATAATTTAAATAGCATATTTGTGGCAGAGATCTTGCAAAACTATCACACCTGCTAAAGTGTTAGTGACATTAAAATTGGGTGAGCAAAACTACAGTAGACACTACTCTAACATAGGAAGTGCTAGGTAGCACAAACACAAAAAATTAGGAAGGGTGTTAATGTCAAGACATATTGCACATGGATACATGCCCATCACACGCCAACACGAGTCTGACACTCAATGGTCATGCCAAGGTTTAAAATTTAACCTGAAATGGTCAGGAACATCGAAACGTGGGTTACAAACAAGGATGCAATAAAAATAAAAAAAATCCTGCTTTATGTTTGATTTATTGTTCTTTTCATCTAGATCACCATATCTAAACTTCACCATATTCAATACAGCATAAACGGAAATGAGCTTAGTTCAAGCAGGAGTCTACAACCACTCACCCCTTCCTTCTGCATATGGACTTCGTTCTTACAATTGCAGCAACAACAACAACAACAACAAATTGAAGTAGCATATTATTGCAGACTCATTACATAACGATTTGAGATCATAACCCCTGGAGGGTAACTGTGATTCATGGAAGCACATTGCAATTCATGTGCCAGCACAAAGACTGATTAGGATTAGCAAAACTAAAAATTTCTCCAACTCATGGGAGTTTACTTCTCCACTTATTGAGCTTTCTTCCCTCAGGATGTCTCCCAATGCATTCTAGCCATTCCACTTAACTTGTGATGTAATCCTACAAGCCATTCTTTTCAAGAAATAAACTAAGAATCAACAGTTAAAATCATTTTTCAACTCCTTGTAGATTTTCCTCTTCATGTTATCTTCCTTGCCAATGCATTGTTAAAGGGGGAAAAGAGAAGAAATGGGAGACAGTTTACAAGAGATCTACTGTTTTGGGAGATCTGAGAAATATGGAAAAAGAGAGGAGAGAAAGAAGAACACGGCTAGGAAGATGAGTTAGCAGGATTAGGATTTTAAAGTATAGGTATTGGTGTATATATGGGGTCATTGGATCTGCAACCAATCATCAATATTATCTGACATAAATTATAAGATGACAATTACATCTACATTCAATGGTCGCGATCTTCTAACAATCAAAATCAGTAATGAGATTGCGTCCCTTGGATGTAAGCAATCTTCTGACGTGAGTTACAAGATTATGACCATTTTATGTAGATCTAACAATGACAATCTTTCTAGTGAAGTCATAATATTCATGACCATTGAATCGACATCCACTGATCATAATTTATCATTATCTTATAATAGTGTGTGTTTGTATGCAAAGATAGATGAGGAAAGGGAACCTCAAACTTATAGGAGGAATTTTCCATCATACAGCGTAGTTGTACTATCACGGTGGGACTACAATCAACACCATTCATCATGTTTCTTATATCAAAAGACGTATTACGGCATGTTTTCATAAAATCAATTTGTTTGAAGGCAGTGTCTTTCAATAAGTTTCTATTGTATGAGAATAACCAGTTACAATACCTAAAACTATTTTTGAGCAGACTCTCTTCTTCAATGAACTGAAACCACTTCCAAAAAGACTAAAAATAGAGGGAAATCCGAGTTTTTTTTTCTTCCCTTCTTTGTCTTAGTGAGGGGATGAAACGAAATTTGAGTTGTAATTATGAATGTTCTATAGCGTCTTAATAGGGAACAAACTATACAAATAGTATCGATACCCCCTTTAAGACCGGGAAGTATAAGTTTTTTGCAAAATATAAAGCTACTCAAACACTTTTTTATATAAACAAGAAATGGACAAATATAAATTATTTATTAAAAGAAAAACTTACCAGTAAATGTTGCAAGTCATCAATGACATCCAAAGCACCAGCACAATCTGCTGCTGCTACAAGCTGAAAAGGAAGGAACACATTCGTTCATGTAAGCATGCATACACAGCTCTAGAAACAAAGGTTATGACTTCAAATAAGTGTAAAGGATAATAAACAAGAATTATCATTACAACCTTTTTAGGCAATAAAACTAGTTGGTACACAGCACCTAACACTAGTAGATCTATCAAAATCAAGCACCCATTTGTCTTTAATAGCAGCAAGCTGCACTTGTTAGGTTGTGCGTTTGGGAACAAAGTTAAAGTTTCTTCAAGTGGTGGTAGAGGTTGTTATAACTTATGTAGACAAAATTAATTTTTAATGTAAAATTAATTATAACGAATTAAATTCCTACTCAAATTTAATAATACTTATACTGTTACGCAAACAGTATAACTCACTATCAACAAAGAACAAAAGGAAGATACTGAATCTTCAATTCGAACCTTGATAATCGTGAATTAAAGGGACTGTTTCGCAAACAGGGTATATCACTATACACAAAGCACAGAAAGAAGATATGTAATCTTCAATTCCGACCTTGAGTATGGTGAAGAAAGAAAAATACAGACTGAGGCTTGTTGAAACAATGTCCTTAAAACGTTTAATTCTGCCACTGCAACGGTGTACACAGGTTTTAACGGCAGTCGTCTCCCAAGATACAACAGTCAGAACTCCATTAACTTACACTCGAATAATGGAGGCTCGGTCGAGAAAGGATATGATGACAATGTTTTGTGATACTACTATGTTTATACAGGATGATAGGGACGATATAAATGGGCACCGGATTTGATCAGAATCCTGTCCTATTTATAGCCCTAATCCCGTGGCAGTTGTTGCAACTGTTCAGACATAACTGTCATGACAGTTGCAACTGCCCGTGTCAAATCAGAACTGACGGCAGTTGTTGTAACTGTTCCGACAAAAACTGTCATGACAATTGCAACTGCCCGTATCCAGCTCGTATCAAAACAGAGCTGAATTCTTGCAATAAATAAATAAATTACCGAAAGCCCGGGCCGGGGCCGGACCGGGTGGGCGCGCGTGTGTTCCACACCGACGCCCAAGTTGGGTGTGTTCTCCCTCCAGAGAAAATATTCGTACCCCTAAGGGCACAACCCTTTGGCTCAGTTTTTAACTTATAACTTCATTTGCTTTTTGCTCCTTACCGATATGGGACTAAGTGTAAATGTCACATATCAAGCAAAAGTTCAATTCTTCATTTTAACTAGCTAACTTTGGAGGCGAATATTTCATTCATTTGAAATCGGTTTTGGGCATATGAGTACATCATTTTGTACGTCTTGATGAGTACAATATGATGGAATCGATTTCCAACAATCCCCCACATGAATAAAAATTTCCGTCTCTCACCTTACAACAGGTGCATATCACAGCGTGCAATTTGAAACAATGTCGCATCGTGGATAGGTAGATATTTCACTTTGAACCTTCCCTAGTTAAAGTTTATCTGACATACTTGGCTAATCGGTAAAATATTTCATCTTGAACCGCCAGCCGTTAGTGTATGCCCAAGCAATAAACTCTACACAACATTGTGTTCTTCACATCCAATCTCTCGGTTGTGTTCATTTTGGCCCTGAACAAATCTCAGTTTTGCGAGTGTTTTTAGAGAACTCCAGCCTTTCAAAGTTCTCATAGAGCCGACCCAGCTCACACTTACATAGGTGACCGCATCCATAAAGAGTACCCTACAATACTCCACTTGTGATTTTCAAGATATGAACGTCATTAAAAGCATAGCTTATCCTTTTAATACTTCTGTAGGCATGCATTTATTTCGCACCCTAGGAATGAGATGGACCTGAGTCCAAATGCATTACTGTTTGAGTTACTCATAACTGGTTGTCCTATTGAACCTGGTCCATGGGATCTCCAGTCGCCAGGTTAGGTTTCCATATAAGGTAACTCGTATTGTTTTAGGCTTTTAACCCCATTCCCCTCGATGCACTGTTAATTTTTCCTCTGGATAATTCCTTAGTAAATGGATTCGCTAAGTTATCCTGTGACCTCACAAAGTCAATGGAAATAATGCCATTGGAGAGTAACTGTCGAACAGTATTATGGCGTCTACGAATATGTCGTGATTTGCCATTTTATACAGAATTGTGCGCTCTACTTAGCGCTGCTTGATTATCGCAATGGATACAAATGGCTGTCATTGGTTTAGGCCAAAAAGTAATATCTTCTAAAAAGTGGCGAAGTCATTCAGCTTCTTCACCTGCTTTATTTAAAGCAATGAACTCGGATTCCATTGTGGATCGTGCAATACATGTTTGTTTGGAAGATTTCCATGACACAATAGCTCCTGCTAGGGTAAAGATATAACCACTTGTGGATTTTGATTCTTCCGAATCCGATATCCAATTTGCATCACTGTATCCTTCAAGAACGGCAGGATATCTACCATAATGCAGTGAAAAGTTTGTAGTATTCTTTAAATACCCAAGTACTCTTAGTAATGATGTCCAGTGACCTTTTCCTGGGTTACTGGTGTATCTGCTTAGTTTACTCACTGCATAAGCAATGTCTGGTCTCGTGCAGTTCATGAGGTACATTAAACTGCCTATTACACGAGAATACTCCAGTTGCATTATACTTTTACCAGTATTTTGTGCAAAACTATAGATGGTGAATAAGGGTTTGATACTCCTTTAATCCCATGTTCCTTGAATCTGTCAAGCACTTTTTCCACATAATGTGATTGAGATAATTCAATGCCACTGTGTGTTCTTATTATTTTGATACCCAAAATAACATCTGCCACACCTAAGTCTTTCATGTCAAAGTGGTTAATTAGCATTTTCTTTGCAGTCTTGATGACTTCCAGGTTATGACCAAAAATTAGCATATCATCCACATATAGGCAAACAATCACACAAGATTGTCCCATTTGTTTGTAATAAACACATTTATCACATTCATTAATTCAAAAACCATTTTTCATCATGACATTGTCGAATTTTTCATGCCATTGTTTCGGAGCTTGTTTAAATCCATATAGGGATTTAACAAGTCTGCACACTTTATTTTCAGCTCCCTTTGAAACAAACCCTTCCGGTTGCTCCATGTAGATCTCTTCTTCGAGATCCCCATTTAAAAATGCCGTTTTGACATCCATTTGATGAATTTCAAGATTATAGATAGATGCTATTGCTATCAGCATTCTTATAAAGGTTATCCGTGTAACCGGTGAATAGGTATCAAAGAAGTCTAAGCCCTCCTTCTGGCGATACCCTTTAGCTACTAATCTAGCTTTGTATTTGTCAATGGAACCATCTGGTTTCATCTTCTGTTTGAAGATCCATTTACATCCAATTGGTTTATGACCTGGTGGAAGGTCAACCAATTTCCAGGTGTGATTACTTAGAACTGATTCAATCTCACTATTGATAGCTTCTTTCCAATAGGGAGACTCCGAGGATGAGACTGCCTCTTTGTAAGTCTGAGATTCAGCCTCTAACATGTATGTTAGATAATCTGGACCAAAAGAATTTTTAGGTCTTACACTTCTTGGTTCGGATTCACCATTTTCACGATGAGTTTCATCATGTTTCTCAGTTAACACTTCACTTGTTCTTTTGAGATCAGGGTTTCCATTATTTCTTTTGTGTGGAAACACATCTTCAAAGAATATGGCATCTCTTGACTCAATGATAGTGTTTACACTGATGTCACGTACTTCAGACTTGAAAACTAAGAATCGGTATGCACTACTATTTTCGGCATGGCCTAGAAAATAGTAATCTACAGTTTTTTGTCCAAGTTTGGTTCTCTTAGGAAGAGGAACCGAGACCTTAGCCAAACACCCCCACACTTTGAGGTATTTGTAATTAGGCATATGTCCTTTCCATAATTCGTATGGAATGGAATCAGTTTTCTTATGTGGAACTTTATTTAATATGTGATTTGACATATATAAAGCTTCCCCCCACAAGTTTGTAGGTAGTCCAGAACAGGAGCGGATCCAGGATTGAAATGTGAGGGGGGCTGGAAATTTTTTTTGCACAAGGTAACATGCAAAATATATATAAAGTTGTTATAGATACTAGAGAAGTAAAGTTGTTATAGATACTAGATAGAATAGAGTTGAGCTTGGGCCCAAAAAAATAAATAGAAGGCTCAAATATATATGGGGTGGGCTTTAAAATATATTTGGGGTGGGCTTTAAAAAAAATTTTGGGGGGGCTGAAACATAAATTCACACTACTATACCAAAAAAAAAAAAAAAAAAAAAAAAACACAACCAAATGTTAAATGTTGGGGGGGGGCTGTAGCATACCCTAGCCCCCCTGGATCCGCCCCTGGTCCAGAAGTTATAAGCAAGACATTAATCATATCTTTTAACGTTCTGTTCTTTCTTTCAGCAATTCCATTTTGCTGAGGTGAGTATGGGGCAGTTGTTTGGTGGATAATTCCATACTCTTCACACAATTGTACAAATGGAGACTCATATTCTCCACCTCGATCAGACCTCAGTATTTTGATCTTTTTGTTAAGCTGATTCTCTACTTCAACCTTGTATTTTGTGAATGATGCAATTGCTTCGTCTTTACTATTTAGTAAATAGGCATAGCAATACCGAGTGCAATCATCGATAAATGTGATAAAATATTTTTTCCCACCTCTCGTGGGTAAGGATTTGAAATCACATAAATCAGTATGGATTAAGCATAATGGCTCAATACTCCTGTCCACTGTGTCGAATGGTTTCTTGACCATTTTTCCTTCTACACAAGTCTCACACTTGTGATTTTTGTCAAATTTAAAGTTTGGAATCAAACCTAAATTTGCAAGTTTTTTCATCTTTCGAAAATTTATGTGCCCTAATCTATCATGCCATAAAATTGTTTCAGACTCAAGCAAATAAGAAACAGAATTTTTATTAATCATAGATTTAGAGTACATTGGGTTATTGCCAATTACGGCCACATTAGCTTTGAATAATCCATCACACAGATATCCCCTCCCAACATAAACCCCAGTCTTGGTCAGCACCAACTTGTCTGACTCAATTACAATCTTGAAGCCTTTTTTGGAGAGCACGGATCCAGAAATAAGGTTCTTGCGGATGTCTGGCACATGAAGCACGTCGTTCAGCGTGACGTTCTTTCCAGACGTGAACTTCAAGATGACTTGTCCACAGCCTTCGACCATCGACACAGCAGAGTTGCCCATATAGAGTTTTTCTTCGTGGTCGAGTTTCTGATAAGTCAAGAACAGTGACTTATCAAAACATGTGCCGAGTAGCACCTGTGTCTACCCACCATTGTCTGGGATGTTGGACAAGGTTACATTCAGAAACAACAGCAGACAAGTTCAGGTCATCGATGCTTGAAATGATGTTCTCAGTGACATTTACTTCTGAAGTGCCGTCAGATTTCTTGAAGCGGCAGTCTCTGGCAGAGTGACCAGGCTTCCCACAAATCCAACAATTTCCATTGAACTTCTTGTTGGGCTTCTTGTCTTTGAATCCTTGATCTGAAGCTTTCCCCTTCTGGGAATGTTTCTTGAGTTGCTCTTCCGCTTGTTGGAACTTTCCACAACATGTACTTTAGCCTCATCGCTTCCAAACCTTATTGTGCCACGGTTGTCTGCTTCAATCTTCACCCTGACAACAAGATCTTCTAAGGATATTTCCTTCTTTTTGTGCTTGAGGTAATACCTGAAGTCTTTCCATGATGGTGGCAACTTTCCAATGATTGCTTCCACTAGAAAGGATTCGCCAACCTTATGGCCTTCGGCTTCCATCTCGTAAATAATGATTTGAAGCTCCTGCATCTGGACAGTGACGGACTTAGAGTCCACCATTTTGTAGTCCATAAATTTATCCACGATAAATTTCTTCAAGTTGGCATTCTCAGTCTTGTATTTGTAGGCCAGAGCGGTCCACAAGGTTTTTGCAGTAGTGATTGGACAATATATCTTGTACAGAATTTCATCCAAATAGTTAAGGATGTAGTTCCGGCAAAGAAAGTCCGAATGCCTCCACGCATCCACTGCTGCAAATGTCTCTTTGTGAGTTTCTGGAGTCTGCCCCTCAGCGGGCTTAGGTTCTTCCTCCTCGAGGAACCTATCCAACCCGAGAGTTGTGAGATAGAAGAACATTTTGCTCTGCCAAGTCTTGAAGTCAGCCCCTTTGAAATTCTCGGGCTTGTTGTGCATACTATTAACCATTTTCAGGGGTTATGGTTTGGTAGTCATATTGTTGTCTACAAAAGAAAAAGGAAAATAAACGTCTTAAGTTGTTATAACTTATATAGACAAAATTAATTTTTAATGTAAAATTAATTATAACGAATTAAATTCCTACTTAAATTTAATAATACTTATACTGTTACGCAAACAGTATAACTCACTATCAACAAAGAACAAAAGGAAGATACTGAATCTTCCATTCGAACCTTGATAATCGTGAATTAAAGGGACTGTTTCGCAAACAGTGTATATCACTGTACACAAAGCACAGAAAGAAGATATGTTATCTTCAATTCCGACCTTGAGTATGGTGAAGAAAGAAAAATACAGATTGGGGCTTGTTGAAACAATGTCCTTAAGACGTTTAATTCTACCACTGCAACGGTGTACACAGATTTTAACGGCAGTCGTCTCTCAAGATACAACAGTCAGAACTCCATTAACTTACACTCGAATAATGGAGGCTCGGTCGAGAAAGGATATGATAACAGCGTTTTGTGATACTGCTATGTTGATACAGGATGATAGAAAAGATATAAATGGGCACCGGATTTGATCAGAATTCTGTCTTATTTATAGCCCTAATCCCGTGGCAGTTGTTGCAACTGTTCAGACATAACTGTCATGACAGTTGCAACTGCCCGTGTCAAATCAGAACTGACGGCAGTTGTTGTAACTGTTCCGACAAAAACTGTCATGACAATTGCAACTGCCCGTATCCAGCTCGTATCAAAACAGAGCTGAATTCTTGCAAAAAAAATAAGTTTACTGAAAGCCCAGGCCCAGGCCTGGGCCCGGCCCAGCCGGGCGGGGCGGGCGGGCACGTGTGTTCCACACCGACGCCCAAGTTGGATGTGTTTCCCTCCGGAGAAAATATTCATACCCCTAAGGGCACAACCCTTTGGCTCAGTTTTTAACTTATAACTTCATTTGCTTTTTTTTCCTTACCGATATGGGACTAAGTGTAAATGTCACATATCAAGCAAAAATTCAATTCTTCATTTTAACAAGCTAACTTTGGAGGCGAATATTTCATTCATTTGAAATCGGTATTGGACATATGAGTACATCATTTTGTACGTCTTGATGAGTACAATATGATGGAATCGATTTCCAACAGAGGTTTGCAAACTTCGGTTAGCAAACACGTACCTCCACTCAGGAGATAACTTTACTTATTTTGTAAGTATTTGGAGAAATAGAGTTGCTATAAATTAGATAGGACATATATGAGTGGAGGGAGTTTAGATAAGTATGGTTATCTCAACACGAAAAAAAAAGGTCCCAAAAGTTAAGATAAGTAAGCTTACATAACATAGCTTTACACAACTCCAATTATCATAACTAACTCCATTCCCAAACAGACTATTGATCAAATTACATGTGTTCGAGATGGACGCATTAGATGCACATCTCCAACCACGCCTAATACTATTTGCTCATACAAATATTACCCAACTAATATGCTCTTGTCTACAACACTCATAACAATGCACACGATAAAGGACTCAGTTCCAATCCACCTTCTCATCCATTCCTACAAGCAATCACTCCAACCAAACTACATATCCACATCCGCATTACCATAAAATAACAATATCGCACTAGTAGTCGACAATTTATATATGGGAAAAAGAAGGGGGAAAAAAGGGTCACCAGCTTTAGCGCAGCCACAGCCTGGCTAACGTACAAAATCACGGTCAACTTCTGCTGCAACGCCACCAAATTCCCCCTCGCCGCATTCAATTCCTGCACCAACCTCGCATTCCCCACCAACTCCCTAGTCACCACCCTAATCCCTTCCTTGAGCTCCCCAATCCGCCCGCACGCCTCCACAATCTCCCCATTCAGCCCTTCCAGCTGCCCCTGCGCCGCAAAGAAGGACTCCGACCTCAGCCCAATCTCCCTCACCAGGTGTATCTCCACCGTGTCCAAATAACCTGTTGTTAAATCTCAGTATCAAATTAAATTAAATTTTAAAAAAAATTAAAAAGGGGGAAAAAATGCACAACCTGTTAGGCGGTCCTGGAGTTGCTGATTTTGGTCGGCGTCGGTGGAGAAGGGGCAGGCGGAGCGGAAGGTCTCGCCCTGCTCGAGGGAGAAGTCCTCTTTGAAGAAGAGGGAGGGGACTTCGCGGAGGCAGGCGAGGAGGGCGTGGCCGGGGGCGGAGACATGGGAGGGGGACTCGGAGTGGAAGTTGGAGATGTGGGAGAAGCGGGAGAAGGGGTCGGAGACGGAGGAGAGGTAGGGGTGGAAGGACGAGATGGGGAGGTCGGGGATAGGGGCGGCGGAGAGGAGGTCGACGGAGGGGGTGGTGGGGCCCCATAAGCCACCCCAGGATGAGGATGACGATGAGGAGGAGGAGGGGAGGGGGTTGTTGAGGACAGAGGAGAGGTTTTGGATGGAGAAGTCGGCGCTGGGGGAGCGTGTCGGGCTTCGGATCTTTGAGAGATCCATTTGGGGCGGGGGAGGGTTAGAGGGGGAGCGGGTCGAGCATCGGATCGGATCGGATCGCGGATTTTGGTGGATCTGAGATGGAAGGAGGAAGAAGAGGATGAAGGAGGAGTAAACTGGATTGTGGGTGTTTTGTAAACTGGTAATTTGCAGATAATTACTGTAATGTTGAGTGCTTTGATTAAAATAATACTAGTAATTTATACGTGCAATGCAATGCACGTTCTAATAATTTTTTAAAATAAAAATAAAAATTCTGATGTAAGAAGGATTCGAATCTTAAACCTTCTTCATATTAGTTATATACTGATGCTGTTTATTTCTGAGAAACGTGTGGAAGCACCAGCTGTGAGTTCGAACTCAATTTGTATTGAAGGAGATTGCCGCTCGTCTGCCGACCTTCAGTTGACCTTCTGGGACCTACGAAGAGCTCGGAAAGATGTTGAAGGTTGGGCTCGGATCGGAAGGGTCGGATCCGAGGTCTTGTGTACCTGCAGACGGTCCTGAAACACCGGGGTTTGTCCCGGTGGCGGACCCTCCGACGCTCTAGTCAGTCTCTGTGAGAGAGTAGCAATAACTAGGTATATTTAAGTGGCAAAAGATTGATTACCTCAAAAGGTGGGTGTGGGTCTAGTATTTATAGAGAATCCCAACCGGGTTTGGTTCCACTTGGGGGCCGGATTTGGATCCGAAAGCCCATGGGCCTGACGTGGCAGAAGGCCCAGGGGGTTTAGGGCGGACGTGGCGATACCAGGAGTGGTATAGGGCTGACGTGGCGAAACCCTTGGCGGTATTTGGAGCTGACGTGGCCCATCGTGAGCCTCCTGTGCCTCTGGGGGGAATCGGAGGGCCTAGGCTGCGCCAGGTCATCCTTCTGTCCCGCCAGAGAGGGGGGACGGCCTGTGGGACTGCCCCGGATCGGACTCCGAGGGCTACTGAGGCTCGTCGGTACGAGGAGGCCAGTACCGTGAGGGCAAACACGAGGTTCGGCGCCGACCCTGAAGTGGTCCGGAGCCGAACCAGGTTGCCATCTTTACCTTTCTGAGTGGGAATTGTATTGGGCCCTGGTTGGGCCTCAGGCCATTTTTACCCTGTCACACAAGCCCCCCACTCCTGCGGGGGGTGCGGGAGCTAGCCGTGGAGGAGTGTTTATGATTGTAAAAAATGGGAGGGCGGATCACAGGGCCTTCCTGGTGGTGCTGCCCTGAGGCTTGGATAGGACCTCGAGCTAGTCGAGGGTCTACGTGTAGGTGAAGGCGATGGCGAACCGTTGTTTCTTCCTGAGAAGAGTACCCGGGTGCCAGACCGAACCTCGAGATGAGGGGGAATTATGGGCTGGTAAGGGTGAAGGCGAGCCGTTGTTTCTTCCTGAGAAGAGTACCCAGGGGCCAGACCGAACCTCGAGGTGAGGGGGAATTATGGGCTGGTAAGGGTGATGGCCAGCCGGTGGATCTTCCGAAGAAGAGTACCCAGGTGCCAGACCGGACCTCGAGCTGGCGAGGGATTATGGGTCGGTGAGGGTGAAGGCGAGCCGTTGTTTCTTCCTGAGAAGAGTACCCTGGTGCCAGACCGAACCTCGAGATGAGGGGGAATTATGGGCCGGTAAGGGTGATGGCCAGCCGGTGGATCTTCCGAAGAAGAGTACCCAGGTGCCAGACCGGACCTCGAGCTGGCGAGGGATTACGGGTCGGTGAGGGTGAAGGCGAGCCGTTGTTTCTTCCTGAGAAGAGTACCCCGGTGCCAAACCGAACCTCGAGATGAGGGGGAATTATGGGCTGGTAAGGGTGATGGCCAGCCGGTGGATCTTCCGAAGAAGAGTACCCAGGTGCCAGACCGGACCTCGAGCTGGCGAGGGATTATGGGTCGGTGAGGGTGAAGGCGAGCCGTTGTTTCTTCCTGAGAAGAGTACCCTGGTGCCAAACCGAACCTCGAGATGAGGGGGAATTATGGGCTGGTAAGGGTGATGGCCAGCCGGTGGATCTTCCGAAGAAGAGTACCCAGGTGCCAGACCGGACCTCGAGCTGGCGAGGGATTATGGGTCGGTGAGGGTGAAGGTGAGCCGTTGTTTCTTCCTGAGCAGAGTACCCTGGTGCCAGACCGGACCTCGAGATGAGGGGGAGTTACGGGCTTGTAAGGGTGATGGCCAGCCCGTGGATCCTCCGAAGAGGGGTGCCCTGGTGCCAGACCGGACCTCGAGCTGGTGAGGGGATCATAGGTCGGGCCGTTAGGGGGCGAACCGTTGTGCCTTGGGGTTGTTTGAGTAGGGTAGTCCGTTGTTTTCGCGGAGCACTCGGGGGCGCCCTGGGACCTGTGCAAGATTCCCATTTCCTAGGTGCGTTAATGGCGCCGCTTAATAAATGTATGGCGCATGGCCTTCCGTCGTTTGGTTTTCCCCATATCATAAAGGCCGGCCCCTGGGGGGAGGCTATAAGTACCCCCCTCCCTCTTTCTCGTTGTGGTTCAGATCAAAGCAAAGGTGGTCTGCTTGGCCCTTAAAGGTGTCTGCTTCGGCGGACGCCTGTTTTTTGATAATTCTTACCCCCGGTTTTGTTGGAGAGGTAGTTTCTTTGTCGCCCGATCTTCTCTTGGATCTGATGGCCCTGATGTGGCGGCCAGATCCAGGGGGGATCCGGGCGAGAGGGATAACGACCGAACTTCGAAGGGTGAGCCGTCTGCAACTGTGGAGGTTCTATCCTTCCGAGAGGGATGAAGGGCGTTCCGGGCCGGTTGTTTGCAACTGCGAAGGTTCCGTTGCTGGAGTAGGCTGGGCCTTTGCAGTTGCATCAACTGGCTCGGAATGGAGCACTTCTTTCGGACTTCGGGTGTTGATCTGCTTTTGACTGGGGTGCCTGCCGAGGGGGGCGCCTTGAAGCTTTGGGCCCCGGGTAGATGAGTAGTTCCCCGATTGGAAGCTGACTATTCTGTGTCCCAATAGGGCTCCAGGTTGAGGCGGTTTCTGTCTCACCCGGGAACAGTTCGGGTCTTCGGCCGATGACGCTGTAAGCCCCGAGCTGCTCGCGGGTGAAAGGGGAACCGACCCAGTCTCGGAGCCCGGGGCGTCTGTCTGAGGACGGCGCCTTAAATCTTAAAAATAAAAATGTTCCCTCCTCCGAATACTTCTTCCGCGCTGGCCTCCTTGACTGGCTGCCAGCCTGTCAATGGATGATGTCAGCGTCGCACGTTTTGAGGATGTGGCGCGAATTCTTAGGCGGCAGTTGCATGTTGGATAGGTGAACAGTACTCGCGGGAATCGAGGAGTCGCTTCTATCTCCTATAAATAGTCCCCCCTTTCCCCTATTTGTCCACTCTTTTCTCTTGCAAAATAAAATTTTTCAACACTTCAGCGCTCATCTTCGCGTCTTGCTGTACCAGACTTGCCCTTCCGAAGTAACCCCAGGTGAGTTAGCAAGTCTACTTAGCCTAGGCATAGATGGACAGGGCTCAGTCCGGCTCACCAGCGTCGACGTCTAGGGGGGAGGTGGGGCCTATCTCTGACTCGACGTCCTGGGAGGAGCCCGTACTCGAGGAGGAGTCAGTGTACATTGACGAGTCTTCTGACACGGTTTCGTGGGAGGAACCGGTGGTTGAGGAGGCGGCACATGGTGCGAGGCGATCGCGCTCTCGTCGTCCCTTCGTGGTGGAGAGCAGTGAGTCGGAGGAAGCGACTGACGGTTCGGACGACGTCCGTGTTTTGGAGCCGGCTACCGAGGGTGAGAGAGGCGAGGGCGGCATTGTAAGGAGATCCACGGTTCCGGGGGCAGGCCCGAGTTCCATGCTGACTGGTCGGGGGCCCTTATTCACTCCCTCGTTGGAGCGATCCGAGAAGAGGAAGAAGGCTCCGAGGAAGGTAGGGTTGGGGACCGGTGGCTCGAGCCAGGGGATTGGTTCGCCCGCGCAGCCGAAGCATTTCCGTCAATATCCTGACGACCTGTCCGACCAGGAGCTCTTTGGTGTGCAGGCCTCTTCGCCGAGTCGGACGAGAGTGTTGATGGACGCAATTCTGACCGCCTTGGACGGTGGGGATTTGGAAGTCTTGCAGTTGGCGTACCACATAGGTCCCAGTTACGAATTGATGCTGCCGAGCTCTACTCTTCGCCCAACCGATCCCCTGTCTGCTTGGTATTGTGTCTTCCCCGTGGACGCGTTTATTTCTGGACTGAGGCTGCCGGTCCATCCGTTTGTTCGGGAAGTGTTGAACTGGGCCTCCTTGGCGCCGATGCAGTATGGGCCGAACTCTTGGGAGCAGATAATCAGCTTTGTACTGATGTGCGAGGAACAACGGGTACCCTTGCGCTTGAACGTGTTCCGAGCGACGCTGATGTTTTGTTCGGCAGCCGAGGGGGTTTACTATATCTCCCCCCGGAGCAGGAGGAAGGTTGTTCATAGCCACCCTGACTCTATTAAGGACTGGAGGAAAAAGTATCTGGTGATCCGGAGTGAAGAGCCCTGGGACATTCCGACTCGATGGAATTACTCCAAGCCGAGTTATCCTGCGCCGGGGCAGGGGGATCTGACGGTCGAGGAGTGGGGGTTTGTTGAGCGTCTTCGTTTGTCCCCTAGTATTAATTGGACGAAGGTGACGGAGGTTCGCCTGGCGAGCATTGGACTGAGCCCCGCCGTTCTCCGTATGTAGTTGTTTCTTTTCCCTCGATCCTTTCGTACATTCTTGCTCATTGCTCTTAATGGTTTTTTCTGCAGATATGGATGAGGCATCGATCCAAGCAAGGCGGCTCGCCATGAAGAAGGAAAATGCCGAGAAGAAGAAGGCGGAGGCGGCGAAGAGGCCGAGGGAGCTGCCCCTTGTTATCTCGGAGGTACCGCTTGAGCCGAGGGCTAAGAGGACTCGTTCGGAGACGGGCAAGGGGGGTGCCCCTTTGAGGGGTAAGGGCCCGGCGAGGGCGTCCGATCTTGACAAGGGGAAAGGTCCCTTGGTAGGGGTCGAGGAGGAGGACCCGGTGGTGGAGTTGTTGCGGCAGCGGTGGGTGCCGGACTGGTCGGTTCAGATGAGCGACTGTCTGGCCGAGGAAGCCCAGGCCGTAGAGGTGGTGGAGAAGCTGGCGACGCCTCGCGATCGCCAGATGATGGAGAACGAGCCCGTGGAGGTGGCATTCACGCGCCTGGCGCAGGCCACCGTGTCGGTAAGCTTGTCGACCTCCTCCTTTCCGTTTGGTCTTGCCTCAGGAGTTTTCTTCTTATCCGCTTCTTTCGGCCGCAGGCTTGTATGCAGGGAGCTAATGTAAAGAATCTCTACGAAGCGTCCCTGTTACAAGAGCGTGCTCGGGCAGACAAGAGCGGACGAGAGACGAAGGAGATGCGGATCGAGCTCGAGGGTTCGCGTCAGAGGGAGCAGCAGATGAAGCTGGAGCTCGAGGCCAAGGACACCGAGTGGGAGAAGAGGGTGGCCTCTTTGAAGAGGAAGTTTGCCAAGGAGAAGGGGGAGTTAATAGCCGCGTTCGCCAATGAGAGGAAAGAGCTGACGGATGCGGGCCAGCGGATGGTGATAGCCGCCCAGGATGAGTGCTACGCGAAGGCGCTCAGTCACGTGAGGCATTTCTATCCGACCCTCGATCTGTCGAACTTCGAGTACGACATGGAGATTGATGGGACCCCGAAGGTCTCTGCCGTAGAGGGGCTCGTTGACAACCCGGCCGATGATCGTTCTGTGAACCCGATCGACGCCGAGGAGGGAAACCGAGTTGTATAGTTTTGTCTTTCTTTCTTCTTTCCTCCTTTCGATTGTATTTGCCTCCCGCGGACTGGCCCCCGCCTTTTCGTGTTTATATAAAAAAGTGATTCGGACTTGCCAAGGGTTTCGACGCCGGTCGTTTCCGGATCTCCCCGCTTATGTGCTTCGAGTTGGCTCACTTCGTAGGTTGCGGCTTCCCTTCCCGAGGTGGGCCCCCGTCGTTCCGACGTGGCGTGCCGCTTGAGACGAGGGGAGTATTTCTGTAACGGCCTTTGCCCCGGTTGACGGTATATAAAGTGATGAAGGGGATGTGGCTCGGCCTTATTGTTTCGCGTGGAATTGGAGTGGGGCGAGGTGACGCCTTGGGGGTCGACCCCCTAACCGGGTATTAGGTCGGGTCTGCCGAGGCGTTTGGAGTACGATGCAACGAGATTTCCTTAGTATAAGGTAGGGGGGGCCGCTAAAAACGGTCCTATACAAAGGAAAGCTTTACAAAAGGTTTACTTCTAGTTAAGTTAAAGTCTAGGCTTGCTCTTTGCAGGAGTTCACTGGGTGCTAGGCGTCAAGGGGGAACCTCTCTGGTTCGACGGTAGGCCCGGGGGTAGGGCTGTCCTTCTTAGGTTAGAGCATGACGGCGTTGGGGGGGAACATTGCTCCTCCGTCGATGGTCATGCAGTACGACCGCGTTGCTTCTTGGCTGCTTCGGACGGTGCCGACCCCGTGTGGGGTGGAAGATTCGAGCTCCGAATGGTAGGCCGAAGGCATCGTTTGGAGGGAGCATAATCTGGATCGGCCGAGTATGGCGTTGTGACAATTCCTTCTAGCTCGATAGGGATGTCGTAAGACCCATGTTAGGTGTATCCGGCCGGTTGGAGCTTGCCTCTAGGTAACTTCAGTTTCTCAAAGGCTTTGAGGGAAAGAATGTTCGCCGAGCTGCCGTAGTCGACAAGGATCTGGCGAACTTCACACTTAGCCATGCGGAGGCTAATGACGAGGACGTCGCAGTGGGGGAGGCGAACGCCTTCGAGGTCCTCCCCTGGGAAGGAGACTGGCGCGGCTTGTAGCTCGGGAGAGGGATCGTCTTGGACAGTATTCATCCCTCGGAGGAAGGCTTTTCGGAAAGTATTTGATTCTCCTCCCATTAGCCCTCCATGGGCTCAATGTAAGATAAACGGTGTGTCCGCGGCTCCCTCGGACTCGGGATCCCGACCCGGTATGCGGCTCGGAGGGGGGTTCGGGGGCGAGTGTATCCCGCTCCTATTATCTCGTCGACCCCGCGGGACTTCTTGGGTGAATTCTCGGAGGTATCCTCTGGAGATGAGTTCCTCAATCTCGTCTTTCAGGGCCCGGCATTGATCTGTGTCGTGTCCATGGTCTTGGTGGAAGCGGCAGTAGAAGCGCTGATCTCGGTTCTTGCCGTTGTTAGGTCGGGGAGGTAGTCGAACGATGCCTTTGTCTTCGATTTCTAGGAGGATGGCGGATATGTTGTGCGTCAAGGGAGTGTATCTCTCGAAGCGGGGGACCGGCGGGACCTTCTTCATGGCCCCCGGGTCCCTTGGAGCTTTCTTCGATGGTTCGACTTCTTCGGTCTTCCGCTTTCCCTTCCCGGTGTCATCCCTGGTATCTTCGGGGTTAAGGGCCTCTTCTGCCCCAATGTATTTCTCGACCCTACCGAGGAGGTCGGGGAAGTCGACGGGGGGTTTCTTCACCAGAGACGCCTTCAGCTGTCCGTGATGGACGTTGTGACGGAATGCCGCTGAAGCGACGCCCGGGTCGAGGGAGGAGACCGACCTTGCCTCGGTGGTAAATCTCCGGACGAACACTCTGAGTGATTCCCCCTCTAACTGTTTGAGTCCGAGTAACGAGGCGCTGGTCCTTTCGGTCTTCCGGCTGGTGACGAAGTGGGCGAGAAAATTGCCCTCGAGTTGGTCGAAGGAGTAAACGGAGCCAGGGGCGAGCTTCGAGAACCACTCACGAGCGGGACCCCGAAGGGTGGCAGGGAAGGCTCGGCATAGCAGGGGATCCGAGGCGCTGTGAATCATCATGAGGGTTTTGAAACCCCCCATGTGATCAGCAGGATCTCCCTCGCCGTCGTAGGTCTCGAACTGAGGGGGTCGGAAATTCCTGGGTATTTCCGCTTGGAGGATGGGGGTGGAGAAGGGAGGACGGACAGGTCTGTACCCCTGAGTCGCTCTTCGGCCGCCGTCCCCTATGTGATCGAGGCGATCCTCCATCCCTTGTAGGCGCCTTAGGAGAACGTCATCATCCTCCGGCTGGATTATTGAAGGGCGGGACGCGCTGGCTTCGGCGTCCGACCCCGTTTGGGAATGGAGGGTTTCTTCCCTGGGGGCCCGTCGGAGGGCTCCCAGCATTTCTCTGCGGAAGTCTTGGAGCTCCTTGTGAGTGACGGGGGCTCCATCGACTTGGTTTGGTTGGTCCGAGAGTTGTCTTCCGACTCGGCTGAGCGCGGATCTTCGTACCTCGGGCGGCGGTCTCGGACGGTTCGGGACCGGGTTGGAAGCGGCCCTTCCCCTGCGGCGGGTAATCCTGCGGTTGAGGATTATTCCCCGGAGGTCGGGCTGGGCTAGCCGGCCGACGCTCCTTTGGGACTCCCGAGGGAGAGCCTTGTGTTTCGACGTGCTTGGCCGGGCTTTATCGGTGGGTGGGGGCGAGTCCCGTTGGTTGACGGAGGAAGCAGCCCCCTTGCCTTTGGAGGCCATGAGGGTTCGGCTGTCGAGGTCTTCTGAGGGTCTGGATCGGCTTCTGGAGCAGCTGTTTCCCACAGACGGCGCCAACCTGATGCTGTTTATTTCTGAGAAACGTGTGGAAGCACCAGGTGTGAGTTCGAACTCAATTTGTATTGAAGGAGATTGCCGCTCGTCTGCCGACCTTCAGTTGACCTTCTGGGACCTACGAAGAGCTCGGAAAGATGTTGAAGGTTGGGCTCGGATCGGAAGGGTCGGATCCGAGGTCTTGTGTACCTGCAGACGGTCCTGAAACACCGGGGTTTGTCCCGGTGGCGGACCCTCCGACGCTCTAGTCAGTCTCTGTGAGAGAGTAGCAATAACTAGGTATATTTAAGTGGCAAAAGATTGATTACCTCAAAAGGTGGGTGTGGGTCTAGTATTTATAGAGAATCCCAACCGGGTTTGGTTCCACTTGGGGGCCGGGTTTGGATCCGAAAGCCCATGGGCCTGACGTGGCAGAAGGCCCAGGGGGTTTAGGGCGGACGTGGCGATACCAGGAGTGGTATAGGGCTGACGTGGCGAAACCCTTGGCGGTATTTGGAGCTGACGTGGCCCATCGTGAGCCTCCTGTGCCTCTGGGGGGAATCGGAGGGCCTAGGCTGCGCCAGGTCATCCTTCTGCCCCGCCAGAGAGGGGGGACGGCCTGTGGGACTGCCCCGGATCGGACTCCGAGGGCTACTGAGGCTCGTCGGTACGAGGAAGCCAGTACCGTGAGGGCAAACACGAGGTTCGGCGCCGACCCTGAAGTGGTCCGGAGCCGAACCAGGTTGCCATCTTTACCTTTCTGAGTGGGAATTGTATTAGGCCCTGGTTGGGCCTCAGGCCATTTTTACCCTGTCACATGTACATATTGCACAAGTTGGTAGATTTACAAATGACACAAAGGCCTTCTCCAAGTATAATATTAGGGGGCGTTTCTCCCAGTATAATATTATGGAGCATTTGGTACTGGGAATGTGCAAGGGAATCTTATATTCCCTCTTAGATTACCTTATTTGGTATGTAGCAAGCATAATTTTGGAAGAAATGATAGATTACTAAGGAGGTGTTTGGTACGCGATAATGTATAAGGGAATCTAGGATTACCCTCTTGAATACCTGATTTAGTAAGACATAGGTATAGTTTTGTAAATAATCTTAAATTCTCAGGGTTATCAAAATAATTAGTTTGGAAGGATAAATATTCCCATTGAAAAAGTGGGATTTGTGGATTCCTCCACATAAAAAATGAGTGAGATTATTGCATACCCAAAACACTCTCCAGATTTCTGGCTTATCATATAACCCGCTCTTATCATATAACTTTTGAATTAGGTCGTTGGATAATGTCCACGGAGGAAACATTTTAATTTGTTGTTGTATATAAATAAAAGACGACTTATCAGGTATGCGAGTCAATTAATTATAATTAATCCATGTAGCTTATATTAGTAGATATATATATGTTTGGGAACAATTAGCTCTACTAAGAGCATCCACTATCGTCTGCTATTTACTTAAAAAATGAAAAATATGAGAAATTCCACGCCACTATCGTCTGTTATAAACCTAGTTTATAGCAGAGTCGTGAACAGTACACGGCCATATATAGCAGAGTAAAATAGCATTTGGAAAATATAGAAGACGGTAAATGATGCTCCGTCTATTAAAAAGTTTGAATTCTTTTGAATAAAAAATTCTAATAGACGGAAGAAGATCTTCCATCTATAGAATTTGACTGGTCAAAATTTTATAGACGGAAGAAGGACTTCCGTCTAACAAATTGGTTTATTATAAATTTTTAAAAAAATTCCCAAACGGAATATGTTCCTCCGTCTTCGTCAAATATTTTTTTTTAAAATTTGAAAGAGACGGAATATCAACTTCTGTCCCTTTCATTTACTACTTTTTTTTTCTTTTTTTCGTCCTTTTCCTAAAAGACAAAAAAAATGAAAATAAAATAAATGCCCAAACGGAAGTTATTATTCCGGCTAAGGTTTTTTATTTTATTTTTTTTAAATAAAAACCCAGACAGAAGAAGATCTTCCGGCTGGGTTTTTTTTAAAACAAAAATAATAATAAATACCTCAGACGGAGGATCTTCTTCCGTCTATATATTTTACTATTTTTGCAAATTACAACTCTCAAGATAGTGGCAGAAGCGGTTCATTTCTAAAAGCAAATTTGTATATAGCTAAATTTTAGCACGAATGATAGTGGATACTCTAACAGTGTATCAAGATAACGGCATATGGAACCCACTATCACAGCTCTTCACACTTGACATAACAATTATCATTTGTGTTGGGCTTAAGCATTATTTGTAACGCCCCGAATTTCTAATATAATATCTTAGAAAATACGTGGCACAATCCCAACATCAACTTCAATGTAATAGTACACATAGCTCAAAAACACAAATAATTTTATTCCAAACTTTTATTACAACAATCTTTTTCAAACACACAGCGGAAATACAAACACCTTGAATTACAACTTTCTTTTCACAATACTTCTTTTTTTACACAAATTTACACAAAGCTCTATTACATCGGTTTATCTCAAAACTAACCCAAGCATCCAAGCCTCCAAACTCTAAGCAACAACCTGTAACACATGAGGCTAAAGATGATCCCTAACCCCCAAAACTAAAGGGGTCAGCCATAAATGGTGTGAGTGATATAAACAACAACAAAATAAACAATAAGCATGGATTCTTAAACAACATGTACTGAACGAGAGAAGCAAATATTGAACATGTATTGTGAAGTAGAAATGACAGGAAAACATGAAAACATCAAATGTAGCTTAACTAAGTGTTAGAAGCAGAAAACAGGAAACTCATGCATAAAATCAAGTCAAGAAAACAACACCACCGATCAGATACCCGGTTATCAGTCACTCTCAACACCGCAAATTGGATACCCGGTTATCAATCACTATCAGTGATTCTCAACACCGCAGAGTATACCCAACCCCAGAGATCAATGACTCTCAACGCCACAGAATATACCCATCTATCAATCAATCTCAATACCACAAATCGGATACCCGGTAATCAGTCACTCTCAACACTGCAGATTGGATACCCGGTTATCAATCACTATCAGTGATTCTCAACACCGCAGAGTATACCCAACCCCAGAGATCAATGACTCTCAACACCGCAGAATATACCCATCTATCAATCAATCTCAATACCACAAATCGGATACCCGGTTATCAGTCACTCTCAACACCGCAGATTGGATACCCGGTTATCAATCACTATCGGTGATTCTCAACACCGCAGAGTATACCCAACCCCAGAGATCAATGACTCTCAACACCGCAGAATATACCCATCTATCAATCAATCTCAATACCACAAATCGGATACCCGGTTATCAGTCACTCTCAACACCGCAGATTGGATACCCGGTTATCAATCACTATCAGTGATTCTCAACACCGCAGAGTATACCCAACCCCAGAGATCAATGACTCTCAACATCGCAGAATATACCTGTGACAGGGTAAAAATGGCCTGAGGCCCAACCAGGGCCCAATACAATTCCCACTCAGAAAGGTAAAGATGGCAACCTGGTTCGGCTCCGGACCACTTCAGGGTCGGCGCCGAACCTCGTGTTTGCCCTCACGGTACTGGCCTCCTCGTACCGACGAGCCTCAGTAGCCCTCGGAGTCCGATCCGGGGCAGTCCCACAGGCCGTCCCCCCTCTCTGGCGGGGCAGAAGGATGACCTGGCGCAGCCTAGGCCCTCCGATTCCCCCCAGAGGCACAGGAGGCTCACGATGGGCCACGTCAGCTCCAAATACCGCCAAGGGTTTCGCCACGTCAGCCCTATACCACTCCTGGTATCGCCACGTCCGCCCTAAACCCCCTGGGCCTTCTGCCACGTCAGGCCCATGGGCTTTCGGATCCAAACCCGGCCCCCAAGTGGAACCAAACCCGGTTGGGATTCTCTATAAATACTAGACCCACACCCACCTTTTGAGGTAATCAATCTTTTGCCACTTAAATATACCTAGTTATTGCTACTCTCTCACAGAGACTGACTAGAGCGTCGGAGGGTCCGCCACCGGGACAAACCCCGGTGTTTCAGGACCGTCTGCAGGTACACAAGACCTCGGATCCGACCCTTCCGATCCGAGCCCAACCTTCAACATCTTTCCGAGCTCTTCGTAGGTCCCAGAAGGTCAACTGAAGGTCGGCAGACGAGCGGCAATCTCCTTCAATACAAATTGAGTTCGAACTCACACCTGGTGCTTCCACACGTTTCTCAGAAATAAACAGCATCAGGTTGGCGCCGTCTGTGGGAAACAGCTGCTCCAGAAGCCGATCCAGACCCTCAGAAGACCTCGACAGCCGAACCCTCATGGCCTCCAAAGGCAAGGGGGCTGCTTCCTCCGTCAACCAACGGGACTCGCCCCCACCCACCGATAAAGCCCGGCCAAGCACGTCGAAACACAAGGCTCTCCCTCGGGAGTCCCAAAGGAGCGTCGGCCGGCTAGCCCAGCCCGACCTCCGGGGAATAATCCTCAACCGCAGGATTACCCGCCGCAGGGGAAGGGCCGCTTCCAACCCGGTCCCGAACCGTCCGAGACCGCCGCCCGAGGTACGAAGATCCGCGCTCAGCCGAGTCGGAAGACAACCCTCGGACCAACCAAACCAAGTCGATGGAGCCCCCGTCACTCACAAGGAGCTCCAAGACTTCCGCAGAGAAATGCTGGGAGCCCTCCGACGGGCCCCCAGGGAAGAAACCCTCCATTCCCAAACGGGGTCGGACGCCGAAGCCAGCGCGTCCCGCCCTTCAATAATCCAGCCGGAGGATGATGACGTTCTCCTAAGGCGCCTACAAGGGATGGAGGATCGCCTCGATCACATAGGGGACGGCGGCCGAAGAGCGACTCAGGGGTACAGACCTGTCCGTCCTCCCTTCTCCACCCCCATCCTCCAAGCGGAAATACCCAGGAATTTCCGACCCCCTCAGTTCGAGACCTACGACGGCGAGGGAGATCCTGCTGATCACATGGGGGGTTTCAAAACCCTCATGATGATTCACAGCGCCTCGGATCCCCTGCTATGCCGAGCCTTCCCTGCCACCCTTCGGGGTCCCGCTCGTGAGTGGTTCTCGAAGCTCGCCCCTGGCTCCGTTTACTCCTTCGACCAACTCGAGGGCAATTTTCTCGCCCACTTCGTCACCAGCCGGAAGACCGAAAGGACCAGCGCCTCGTTACTCGGACTCAAACAGTTAGAGGGGGAATCACTCAGAGTGTTCGTCCGGAGATTTACCACCGAGGCAAGGTCGGTCTCCTCCCTCGACCCGGGCGTCGCTTCAGCGGCATTCCGTCACAACGTCCATCACGGACAGCTGAAGGCGTCTCTGGTGAAGAAACCCCCCGTCGACTTCCCCGACCTCCTCGGTAGGGTCGAGAAATACATTAGGGCAGAAGAGGCCCTTAACCCCGAAGATACCAGGGATGACACCGGGAAGGGAAAGCGGAAGACCGAAGAAGTCGAACCATCGAAGAAAGCTCCAAGGGACCCGGGGGCCATGAAGAAGGTCCCGCCGGTCCCCCGCTTCGAGAGATACACTCCCTTGACGCACAACATATCCGCCATCCTCCTAGAAATCGAAGACAAAGGCATCGTTCGACTACCTCCCCGACCTAACAACGGCAAGAACCGAGATCAGCGCTTCTACTGCCGCTTCCACCAAGACCATGGACACGACACAGATCAATGCCGGGCCCTGAAAGACGAGATTGAGGAACTCATCTCCAGAGGATACCTCCGAGAATTCACCCGAGAAGTCCCGCGGGGTCGACGAGATAATAGGAGCGGGATACACTCGCCCCGAACCCCCCTCCGAGCCGCATACCGGGTCGGGATCCCGAGTCCGAGGGAGCCGCGGACACACCGTTTATCTTACATTGAGCCCATGGAGGGCTAATGGGAGGAGAATCAAATACTTTCCGAAAAGCCTTCCTCCGAGGGATGAATACTGTCCAAGACGATCCCTCTCCCGAGCTACAAGCCGCGCCAGTCTCCTTCCCAGGGGAGGACCTCGAAGGCGTTCGCCTCCCCCACTGCGACGTCCTCGTCATTAGCCTCCGCATGGCTAAGTGTGAAGTTCGCCAGATCCTTGTCGACTACGGCAGCTCGGCGAACATTCTTTCCCTCAAAGCCTTTGAGAAACTGAAGTTACCTAGAGGCAAGCTCCAACCGGCCGGATACACCCAACATGGGTCTTACGACATCCCTATCGAGCTAGAAGGAATTGTCACAACGCCATACTCGGCCGATCCAGATTATGCTCCCTCCAAACGATGCCTTCGGCCTACCATTCGGAGCTCGAATCTTCCACCCCACACGGGGTCGGCACCGTCCGAAGCAGCCAAGAAGCAACGCGGTCGTACTGCATGACCATCGACGGAGGAGCAATGTTCCCCCCCAACGCCGTCATGCTCTAACCTAAGAAGGACAGCCCTACCCCCGGGCCTACCGTCGAACCAGAGAGGTTCCCCCTTGATGCCTAGCACCCAGTGAACTCCTGCAAAGAGCAAGCCTAGACTTTAACTTAACTAGAAGTAAACCTTTTGTAAAGCTTTCCTTTGTATAGGACCGTTTTTAGCGGCCCCCCCTACCTTATACTAAGGAAATCTCGTTGCATCGTACTCCAAACGCCTCGGCAGACCCGACCTAATACCCGGTTAGGGGGTCGACCCCCAAGGCGTCACCTCGCCCCACTCCAATTCCACGCGAAACAATAAGGCCGAGCCACATCCCCTTCATCACTTTATATACCGTCAACTGGGGCAAAGGCCGTTACAGAAATACTCCCCTCGTCTCAAGCGGCACGCCACGTCGGAACGACGGGGGCCCACCTCGGGAAGGGAAGCCGCAACCTACGAAGTGAGCCAACTCGAAGCACATAAGCGGGGAGATCCGGAAACGACCGGCGTCGAAACCCTTGGCAAGTCCGAATCACTTTTTTATATAAACACGAAAAGGCGGGGGCCAGTCCGCGGGAGGCAAATACAATCGAAAGGAGGAAAGAAGAAAGAAAGACAAAACTATACAACTCGGTTTCCCTCCTCGGCGTCGATCGGGTTCACAGAACAATCATCGGCCGGGTTGTCAACGAGCCCCTCTACGGCAGAGACCTTCGGGGTCCCATCAATCTCCATGTCGTACTCGAAGTTCGACAGATCGAGGGTCGGATAGAAATGCCTCACGTGACTGAGCGCCTTCGCGTAGCACTCATCCTGGGCGGCTATCACCATCCGCTGGCCCGCATCCGTTAGCTCTTTCCTCTCATTGGCGAACGCGGCTATTAACTCCCCCTTCTCCTTGGCAAACTTCCTCTTCAAAGAGGCCACCCTCTTCTCCCACTCGGTGTCCTTGGCCTCGAGCTCCAGCTTCATCTGCTGCTCCCTCTGACGCGAACCCTCGAGCTCGATCCGCATCTCCTTCGTCTCTCGTCCGCTCTTGTCCGCCCGAGCAAGCTCTTGTAACAGGGACGCTTCGTAGAGATTCTTTACATTAGCTCCCTGCATACAAGCCTGCGGCCGAAAGAAGCGGATAAGAAGAAAACTCCTGAGGCAAGACCAAACGGAAAGGAGGAGGTCGATAAGCTTACCGACACGGTGGCCTGCGCCAGGCGCGTGAATGCCACCTCCACGGGCTCGTTCTCCATCATCTGGCGATCGCGAGGCGTCGCCAGCTTCTCCACCACCTCTACGGCCTGGGCTTCCTCGGCCAGACAGTCGCTCATCCGAACCGACCAGTCCGGCACCCACCGCTGCCGCAACAACTCCACCACCGGGTCCTCCTCCTCGACCCCTACCAAGGGACCTTTCCCCTTGTCAAGATCGGACGCCCTCGCCGGGCCCTTACCCCTCAAAGGGGCACCCCCCTTGCCCGTCTCCGAACGAGTCCTCTTAGCCCTCGGCTCAAGCGGTACCTCCGAGATAACAAGGGGCAGCTCCCTCGGCCTCTTCGCCGCCTCCGCCTTCTTCTTCTCGGCATTTTCCTTCTTCATGGCGAGCCGCCTTGCTTGGATCGATGCCTCATCCATATCTGCAGAAAAAACCATTAAGAGCAATGAGCAAGAATGTACGAAAGGATCGAGGGAAAAGAAACAACTACATACGGAGAACGGCGGGGCTCAGTCCAACGCTCGCCAGGCGAACCTCCGTCACCTTCGTCCAATTAATACTAGGGGACAAACGAAGACGCTCAACAAACCCCCACTCCTCGACCGTCAGATCCCCCTGCCCCGGCGTAGGATAACTCGGCTTGGAGTAATTCCATCGAGTCGGAATGTCCCAGGGCTCTTCACTCCGGATCACCAGATACTTTTTCCTCCAGTCCTTAATAGAGTCAGGGTGGCTATGAACAACCTTCCTCCTGCTCCGGGGGGAGATATAGTAAACCCCCTCGGCTGCCGAACAAAACATCAGCGTCGCTCGGAACACGTTCAAGCGCAAGGGTACCCGTTGTTCCTCGCACATCAGTACAAAGCTGATTATTTGCTCCCAAGAGTTCGGCCCATACTGCATCGGCGCCAAGGAGGCCCAGTTCAACACTTCCCGAACAAACGGATGGACCGGCAGCCTCAGTCCAGAAATAAACGCGTCCACGGGGAAGACACAATACCAAGCAGACAGGGGATCGGTTGGGCGAAGAGTAGAGCTCGGCAGCATCAATTCGTAACTGGGACCTATGTGGTACGCCAACTGCAAGACTTCCAAATCTCCACCGTCCAAGGCGGTCAGAATCGCGTCCATCAACACTCTCGTCCGACTCGGCGAAGAGGCC
The DNA here is from genome assembly GCA_017893485.1 of Hemerocallis citrina. NCBI lineage: Eukaryota > Viridiplantae > Streptophyta > Magnoliopsida > Asparagales > Asphodelaceae > Hemerocallis > Hemerocallis citrina. Next base: position 244,908,572 of record CM030365.1, read on the forward strand.
TGCACACCAAAGAGCTCCTGGTCGGACAGGTCGTCAGGATATTGACGGAAATGCTTCGGCTGCGCGGGCGAACCAATCCCCTGGCTCGAGCCACCGGTCCCCAACCCTACCTTCCTCGGAGCCTTCTTCCTCTTCTCGGATCGCTCCAACGAGGGAGTGAATAAGGGCCCCCGACCAGTCAGCATGGAACTCGGGCCTGCCCCCGGAACCGTGGATCTCCTTACAATGCCGCCCTCGCCTCTCTCACCCTCGGTAGCCGGCTCCAAAACACGGACGTCGTCCGAACCGTCAGTCGCTTCCTCCGACTCACTGCTCTCCACCACGAAGGGACGACGAGAGCGCGACCGCCTCGCACCATGTGCCGCCTCCTCAACCACCGGTTCCTCCCACGAAACCGTGTCAGAAGACTCGTCAACGTACACTGACTCCTCCTCGAGTACGGGCTCCTCCCAGGACGTCGAGTCAGAGATAGGCCCCACCTCCCCCCTAGACGTCGACGCTGGTGAGCCGGACTGAGCCCTGTCCATCTATGCCTAGGCTAAGTAGACTTGCTAACTCACCTGGGGTTACTTCGGAAGGGCAAGTCTGGTACAGCAAGACGCGAAGATGAGCGCTGAAGTGTTGAAAAATTTTATTTTGCAAGAGAAAAGAGTGGACAAATAGGGGAAAGGGGGGACTATTTATAGGAGATAGAAGCGACTCCTCGATTCCCGCGAGTACTGTTCACCTATCCAACATGCAACTGCCGCCTAAGAATTCGCGCCACATCCTCAAAACGTGCGACGCTGACATCATCCATTGACAGGCTGGCAGCCAGTCAAGGAGGCCAGCGCGGAAGAAGTATTCGGAGGAGGGAACATTTTTATTTTTAAGATTTAAGGCGCCGTCCTCAGACAGACGCCCCGGGCTCCGAGACTGGGTCGGTTCCCCTTTCACCCGCGAGCAGCTCGGGGCTTACAGCGTCATCGGCCGAAGACCCGAACTGTTCCCGGGTGAGACAGAAACCGCCTCAACCTGGAGCCCTATTGGGACACAGAATAGTCAGCTTCCAATCGGGGAACTACTCATCTACCCGGGGCCCAAAGCTTCAAGGCGCCCCCCTCGGCAAGCACCCCAGTCAAAAGCAGATCAACACCCGAAGTCCGAAAGAAGTGCTCCATTCCGAGCCAGTTGATGCAACTGCAAAGGCCCAGCCTACTCCAGCAACGGAACCTTCGCAGTTGCAAACAACCGGCCCGGAACGCCCTTCATCCCTCTCGGAAGGATAGAACCTCCACAGTTGCAGACGGCTCACCCTTCGAAGTTCGGTCGTTATCCCTCTCGCCCGGATCCCCCCTGGATCTGGCCGCCACATCAGGGCCATCAGATCCAAGAGAAGATCGGGCGACAAAGAAACTACCTCTCCAACAAAACCGGGGGTAAGAATTATCAAAAAACAGGCGTCCGCCGAAGCAGACACCTTTAAGGGCCAAGCAGACCACCTTTGCTTTGATCTGAACAACAACGAGAAAGAGGGAGGGGGGTACTTATAGCCTCCCCCCAGGGGCCGGCCTTTATGATATGGGGAAAACCAAACGACGGAAGGCCATGCGCCATACATTTATTAAGCGGCGTCATTAACGCACCTAGGAAATGGGAATCTTGCACAGGTCCCAGGGCGCCCCCGAGTGCTCCGCGAAAACAACGGACTACCCTACTCAAACAACCCCAAGGCACAACGGTTCGCCCCCTAACGGCCCGACCTATGATCCCCTCACCAGCTCGAGGTCCGGTCTGGCACCAGGGCCCCCCTCTTCGGAGGATCCACGGGCTGGCCATCACCCTTACCAGCCCGTAACTCCCCCTCATCTCGAGGTCCGGTCTGGCACCAGGGTACTCTGCTCAGGAAGAAACAACGGCTCACCTTCACCCTCACCGACCCATAATCCCTCGCCAGCTCGAGGTCCGGTCTGGCACCTGGGTACTCTTCTTCGGAAGATCCACCGGCTGGCCATCACCCTTACCAGCCCATAATTCCCCCTCACCTCGAGGTTCGGTCTGGCCCCTGGGTACTCTTCTCAGGAAGAAACAACGGCTCGCCTTCACCCTTACCAGCCCATAATTCCCCCTCATCTCGAGGTTCGGTCTGGCACCCGGGTACTCTTCTCAGGAAGAAACAACGGTTCGCCATCGCCTTCACCTACACGTAGACCCTCGACTAGCTCGAGGTCCTATCCAAGCCTCAGGGCAGCACCACCAGGAAGGCCCTGTGATCCGCCCTCCCATTTTTTACAATCATAAACACTCCTCCACGGCTAGCTCCCGCACCCCCCGCAGGAGTGGGGGGCTTGTGTGACAGGGTAAAAATGGCCTGAGGCCCAACCAGGGCCCAATACAATTCCCACTCAGAAAGGTAAAGATGGCAACCTGGTTCGGCTCCGGACCACTTCAGGGTCGGCGCCGAACCTCGTGTTTGCCCTCACGGTACTGGCCTCCTCGTACCGACGAGCCTCAGTAGCCCTCGGAGTCCGATCCGGGGCAGTCCCACAGGCCGTCCCCCCTCTCTGGCGGGGCAGAAGGATGACCTGGCGCAGCCTAGGCCCTCCGATTCCCCCCAGAGGCACAGGAGGCTCACGATGGGCCACGTCAGCTCCAAATACCGCCAAGGGTTTCGCCACGTCAGCCCTATACCACTCCTGGTATCGCCACGTCCGCCCTAAACCCCCTGGGCCTTCTGCCACGTCAGGCCCATGGGCTTTCGGATCCAAACCCGGCCCCCAAGTGGAACCAAACCCGGTTGGGATTCTCTATAAATACTAGACCCACACCCACCTTTTGAGGTAATCAATCTTTTGCCACTTAAATATACCTAGTTATTGCTACTCTCTCACAGAGACTGACTAGAGCGTCGGAGGGTCCGCCACCGGGACAAACCCCGGTGTTTCAGGACCGTCTGCAGGTACACAAGACCTCGGATCCGACCCTTCCGATCCGAGCCCAACCTTCAACATCTTTCCGAGCTCTTCGTAGGTCCCAGAAGGTCAACTGAAGGTCGGCAGACGAGCGGCAATCTCCTTCAATACAAATTGAGTTCGAACTCACACCTGGTGCTTCCACACGTTTCTCAGAAATAAACAGCATCAATACCCATCTATCAATCAATCTCAATACCACAAATCGGATACCCGGTTATCAGTCACTCTCAACACCGCAGATTGGATATCCGGTTATCAATCACTATCAGTGATTCTCAACACCGCAGAGTATACCCAACCCCAGAGATCAATGACTCTCAACACCGCAGAATATACCCATCTATCAATCAATCTCAATACCACAAATCGGATACCCGGTTATCAGTCACTCTCAACACCGCAGATTGGATACTCGGTTATCAATCACTATCAGTGATTCTCAATACCGCAGAGTATACCCAACCCCAGAGATCAATGACTCTCAACACCACAGAATATACCAGACTATTAATCACTCTCAACACCGCAGATCGGATACCCGGTTATCAGTCACTATCAGTGACTCTCAATACCGCAGATTATACCCAACTCCAGAGATCAGTGACTCTCAATATGTCCATAATTCACTAATCCATCGTTAAACGGTCAAAGGAGAAATCTCTCCACTCAACAAACCCAAGTCTTTAATAAATTCCATAATCCAAATCAATAAAATATATTGAAAACATATGTTATATAGAAGAATAATATTTATAAGGGTAGGTTATAGATCCAAAACGTTTAAAGAAATAGTCGTTTAAAGAACATCAAAACACTTTAGAAAAGTATCAGTACCAGTCGACTGCAAAAGGTCACCGGTCGACTGTCCAGAGGGAAATTCAGTAATTTTAAGAAAATAAGTTAAGTATGATAAGTTGACTTATAAAAATCATAAGTTGACTTACCAAAAACATAAGTTGACTTATAAAAGTCATAAGTCGACTTACCAAAAACATAAGTCGACTTACCAGAGAGAAATTACAGAAATCTTTAAGAAAATATTCTAAGTGTCATAAGTCGACTTAAAAGAGAATATAAGTCGACTTACCAGAGAAAAATCTACGATAACTTTGAAAAATAAATTCTAAGTGTACCAGTCGACTGAAAAGGGTCTAAGTCGACTGTCCAGAGCGGATTTTCAAGAAAACTAAAGATACAGCAGCTGGGTCGTACCAATCGACTGAAAAGTCTACCAGTCGACTGTCGGCCTTCAGTCTGTAAGGTTTTGGTTGTTCATGATAATCAAAATTAGGGTTTTCCAAAGCAATCATGGTTTACTAAAATAATTTGTATTCGAATAAAACGATAATCTCAAATAATCCTCATTATGGATACGTTTCCTCAAATCAACCAATATCTCAAAACTCAATTCTTATGTTCTAAACTCCTAATTCTTCCATTAGGATTTCTCAATACTGAATTTCTTTCACAACTCAAAACCAAAATCTGATTTGTAATCGCGAGATCCTGATGTTCATCCATCCAATCCCTTATTGTCATAATCATACTCAAATCTTAACATGCCTTCAAGCAATAAAGAATTCATTAATCAAGATCTACTAAACGTTCATAGATTTCACATACATAATACAAATAACAACTATTGCATCGTTCACATACAAGATACACTAAATAAACAAAGATGTCGAAACAAAACAACACACAATCATTCACATAAATCAATCAACAAAACAAAGTTCATATCACTCACCTTAGAATGAAGAAATCCGACAAGAAAGTCTCCCTTTTGTGAGATCCAAAATCCTCCTCTTCAATCACCAAGAAAATAAAAGATATAATAAAATTTGAGTTGTGCAGCGAATGACGGCTGCAAACCCTTTTTATATAGGCCGGAAATCAAGATTTAGGGTTTTGGAAATGCATTTTGAAAAAATAGTCCTCCCAAAATATAAACTTACATATATAACTCTATTCTTGGAAACTCAATAAAAATCATTTAAATTAGGATTTAAAAGTAAAATATACTCATTAATCTCAATTGGTACAGTTCAAAACATCCAGAAAATACATTTTGCATTTTAACCCCTGAAAACGACAAATTTGCAAAAAGGTCCTTCTTTTCTCAAAAATTGCAAATAGATCCAATTAATTTCAGAAAAATCTGGAAAAATAATAAATAATTTTCAAATATTAAATAATGATTTTTCATGAAGAAAACTTGACTTTTGAACCTCTCAAGAAAATATTTGCACGTGTTTTGCACGTGCAAAAAGATAACTCTTTAGAAAATATTTATTAAATCTCCAGAAAATCATTTTAATTCATTTTCAAATATTTAAAATAATATTTGAAAATACGGGGTTCTACATTATTATTAGCTGTGTCAGATTCCGGGGTGACCCATTGAATGTCGATTATTGATAAAATATTTTGTATAGACGCACATACCTGTTGAATATCATTATACAAATGTAACTAGGTGTATTATGCCTTGTTACATTTGTAAAGTGAGCCATATAAGAATATGGTATACGGTGTAATGTTATTTAAAGTATAATAGCATTACACCGTATACCATTATACATTCCACATTCTATAATGGAGTTTAATAAAGGTTTATCAAAATGTGGAACAGTATCATCATACTCATTTTTGGGCATAATTATTTGAGCATAATCTCAAGCATAATAAAAATAAAATGTTTGCTTATTTTATTTAAAACTTGTTGAAATATGTGGAGCTGAAATTTGCTTCTATGAACTTTATTGTTTCATTTGTATATATTTAAGTACCCATGTCTCATGTTAATTGATGATGGTAAAAATCGCAGCAGATCAGAGCTGTACGATCCCTGCACGGATCTCAAAGCGTCTACAGGTAGATTAGCCATCACATGCCTATTTTACAGGCCTGGGCCCACTCCAAGACATGTGCTTCTCTCAAGCCCATAAAAAGTGACAGACTAGGCCCACTAAGAGAGATACCCAGCCCATGATGGCTAGGAGTCTCCTCTCTTATCCTCTTACAGGGATATCTTATCTCTTCAGGGAGGGAGATATGAAAGATCCGACAGTCACGATTCGGCTTTTAGAATATCTCTCAGGCCTATAAATACTCCTCCCCCTCCTTAGTCTCCAGGTAATCAACAATTCACCAGTTTTTACTCTCTCTCTCTTTCTGGTTCTGACTTAAGCGTCAGAGGGTCTGTCGCCGGGGGCCACCCCCCAGTGTTTCAGACGTTTTTGCAGGTCCGTCGACCGCATCATCCACCGTCCAATTCAGATCACAGGAGGTCAATCAACGATCCAGATTCAACCTCAGGAGCTCTAACGTCTTTTAACGGCCAAGGCACCAGTTTGACTTTTAGTATTTTCCATCCATTATTAACTCACTATCTGTTTGCTCCCACGCCGAAAAAAGTAGCAACATTAATAAATACATTTCATTTTTTTTTGTTATGTTCTTCATCTAACTGGTTGAAATATATTTGAATCACAGTGTAATTTTTTTTAGTAATCTATTTGTTAATTTACTAAAGTTTTATAAGATATATATCAGTATTGCTTCTGCACATGCATGCATATACATCAATTATTAAATTAGATAACTTTTATATTAATTTATTTTTAAATAAAGCAAAAAGAGTATTTTCGATAATGTCTACTATAGAGATGGATTGATGGGAATAAATTGTTCTATACCAAACATGGTAATAAAGTATTCCTAGGCATGTAATGTTGTATACCAAACACAGTATTGCAACAATCCCAAGAATCTTCATTCCCACCCTCATATTCCTCGGAATCCACTAAGGTAATCTAAGAGGGAATATGGGATTCCCTTTGTTAGGAAGAATTTTTATTCCCCCCAAAAACCATGGGATTTGCAGATTCTCATGGGAATTCCATAACAAACAATTTTTTTAAAAAAAACTAGAATAAAAAATATATATTCCTCCCTAAAATTAGGGGTGGCAACGGGCCGGACTTGGGCCGGACTTATATAAGCCCGAGCCCGAGCCCGAATTTATTTTTTGGGTCCAAGCCCGGCCCGATTTTGCATCGGGCTCCAAAATACAGGCCCAGGCCCGAGCCCGAATTAACCAAAAAAGCCCAAGCCCGGCCCGATTTCTTCAAAAGAACAATTATATTAATTTTTTTAATATTTAAACTAATACAAAATAATATCAATTTATCAAAGCATATGACGCTTATCAAAATAATCATTCATACAAAAATATTTTCAAGCATAAAAATAATACAGCATCACAACTTCACAACCCTGTTTTTAAAATTAAACAAACACAAATTTTCAGCCCTCTTAATTACTAATACTTCATGGCAGACATTTGAAAGCCATGCATATCCTAAGAACCAACAAATTTCTCGACAGCTGCCTTTAGTTCCGCAATGTCCTTGTTGCCAACCAAACCCTTGTTGAAGTCCTTTAAGAGCTTCCCGTGCTAACCCAGAGTTCATTCATAAGCACAAATGATCATGGATGCACACACCTTCATCATATTGTTGATAAGATATAAAAATGACCCTTGCCTTTTTCACTACATAACCGTTGCATCTATATCAAGACCTGCTATATAAAAAAAACTATACAAAAACTCATGTCTTAAGAGACAAAAAAAAAGAGCAAGACAAATTATAAACATCAGTGAATTGAAACAAAATGACTTTAACTATATACACTTGTCGCTACAGTAACACGTTTTCAGCTTTGCATTTGATCAACAACATAGAAAATTGCCAATAGGGAAAGTTATTTACTTCATATCAATGTTCATCAGCAACAGTCACTGACTCCATCATATTAGTATACATCAGCTGAACTCAATAACAGCTTCCATAACAAATTGAAGGTATGTAATAACAAGTTGTAAGAGACATCACTGACTCCTTTTTTTTCCATCCCTGCTAAAGACGTAAGAGACATCTCCCAGTAGGCATCACATACTAATTAACTAAAAATAACCATCAGTGACCTTGCCTTAGCAATGATTTTAAGCAGTATCAGTATTTTTTATAGTATTTAGTAAGAATACATGGTCTACAACTACCAAAACTGTTATTCGGAGAAGTTAACAGAAATCCAATTAGAGAATCAAACAAGTCGACAGCAATCCCCAAGAGAAGATTTTCATAGCAGGAGTGAAATTTTTTAACATTTCAGAACTTAATGCCATTAGAGACGGTCAAATTAATAATGTATTAGATGCCTTAGACTTCGTCAGCTTCTAGTTCTGGAAGTTTAGAAGATATAACCCAACTAGTATGCCACTTTAAACTTTAAATGCACGAGAGTTTCGCTATGTTGTTGAACCATTAATTTCCATAACTAAGAACACTATAAATTGATCAAAAAGTTAAACAACCTTCAAACTGGAAGAACAAACTAAGATAATGTGTGTGTATGAATCAAAGCACCAACCTTTGTTAGTAGTGAGCATATTGAGGACCCCATGGTTTGCATCACAACAACCGCCGAAAGAACTGCATCTCTCAGTTCCTGTAATTCTGCCTGCCTGTTACATTGAAATCATCTATAAGGCTTAGCAATTACAATATAGGAATTTGTCAATAATGTACACTAAGCCTTGCTCCACCAACAACTGGGAGACGGAGAGTGCTAGCTAGCTTTTAATGCTTCAATAGCTCCAGATAATGAACTAGTATAGTATGATCTCTGTCCATAAGAGACCACTCCTCCAGGAAGGTCATCTGCAATAACCAGACAAGTTCAGAAGAAGTAAAGTGACTTGGATGCATTACAATCAGCATTTTAACAAAGTTTGCTGAAATCTGATACAGACTCGATGTAGGTACAGAAATAAATTAAAAATATGAATTGCTTGTCACCTTATACCATGAACATTTGAAATTGGTCTTTACCAATTTTTTTATAGGTGAATAGTTTGAAAAAAAATTGCATACAAGGAGAAAACTATAACTTAAGGAGAAAACTATAACTGAAATCAATGAATCAACAAATTTACCTGAAATTGAAACATGGCAGATGATGGGTTCGAGATCTCCTATTCAGATTACAGAGATATGAGATTGAATTGGGAGCTAGGGTTAGGGTTGATAATGAAAAAAAAAAGAAAAAGAACTACATATAAATAGGCAAACCTGCCATGAAATTCATATAGAGATTAGGGACTAGGGAGAGAGAAAGAGCCTGGGAGAGTGGGAAATGGCTGAAGACGAAGCGCTCAGCCTTGGGAAATGGCTGAAGACGAAGCCTGGGAGAGTGGGAGGTTGGGATTGGGAAACTTCAAATTAGATTTTTATATAAAAATCGGGTCGGGTTCGGGTCGGACCCATACGCACCCGAATCCGGCCCGAAAATTTTAACGGGCTTATTTTTGAGCCCGGGTCCGAAAAAATTGAAAAAAAAACAGGCCCGAATCCTACTAAAAACGGGTCGGACTTGATCGGGCTCGGGTCGGGTTCGGGTCAATTGCCAGCCTTACCTAAAATCATGGGATTTAAGCATTCTCATATAATTTCCATAACAAACAATAAAAAAAAAACCAAAAAACTAGAATAAAAAGTACAATAATAAAAGATTCCCGAGAATGCAATGTACTATACAAAACACGGTAATGCAACATTCATGGAAATCTTCATTCCCATCCTCACATTCTCGGGAATCCTTTTATTAGAGATAAGTGTGCGTGTTACTATGGTCTTGTCCCAGAGAAGAAGAAGAAAAAAAAAGGACAAATTTTTTTTTTTAATAAATGCTAAAATATAAATTGCACATGTAAACTACCTTGTTTTACGATAATAACACACTAGTAATTTACACGTGCGATGCATGTTTTAATAATTAAAAAAAATAAAAATAAAAACTCTGACGTAGGGAGGATTTGAACTGAAAACCTCTTTTATATTAGTTATGTACGTGCGTAGCACATGTTGGTAGAATGACAAAATGACAAATGACACTAAGGCCTTCTACCATTATAATATTAGAGATAAGGCATAATATATCTCAATGTAAACATGTGCGTACAATTACGAGGTAAATCTACACTTGCGATATTTATTTCCTAACTCTATCAAAGTCTAATTATCCTAATTTAACCCTGCTTCCAAACACACGAACATTTTTTTTTTTTACAATACGTCTAAAAAGTTAATAAGTCTTACCGAGTTACATCACATTTGCACTGACAAACGGTCACTCTGCTATGAGAGTAGGATTTCCATCTGCAAGAAGAGCATTACAGGTGATGAGATGCTTCTGTCTTTTAAGAAATATTTTTATACTATATTTGCCCGTGGGCACGTGCCTACGGCACGTCTTCAGAACGATACGGCATATGCAAAACCTTGTAATTGAACAGTAAATTACCAATTATGTAGCTCAAGCTTGAATAGTATGCTAATAATTAGTTGTAAATAAAAGTCCATGTTTCCATAAGTATATCTATATAATAAAACACAAAGAAAACTATCAAGTGGCTCTGATTAAATAGGGTTGAAATCAATGGTCCAGATCTAACATCACAAAATATATTTTCTCATCCAAAAGTTCCCCCCAAAACTCAAATTTAAATCCCCAAAACAGCTTATTTATTTATTTATTTATTTCTCTCACTCTCTTTCTCTCTCTCATTCTCTTTCTATTTATTCAGAAATTTATATTTTCCAGATTTCGGGTTTGTAAATTTTTAGATTTTTTATGCACTTTTTTATTGCTCATGTTACATTGAAAATAGCAAATATCTCATCAAAAATTAAATTTCATCATTTTCCACACTCAATGTTCTAAGAAGTTGGATTTTACACCCCCATTTATAATTATTTTTCAAAATATACTAATGGAAACATTGACTTTTGTTTACAGGTAATTATTGTTTTACTATTTAAACTTAAGCCACATAATTGTTGTTTTACTGTTTACAATACTTTCATATGCTGTATCGTTCCGAAGATGTGCCGTATATATATATATATATATATATATATATAGAGAGAGAGAGAGAGAGAGAGAGAGAGAGAGAGAGAGAGAGAGAGAGAGAGAATAAATAAAGGAGTTGTTTTGGGGGGGAATTTGAATTTGAGTTTTGGGAGAAAACTTTTTTTTTGGGGGGGGCGGCGGGGGGGGGGGGGGGGGGGGGGGGATGTGTTTTGTGATATTAGATAATAAAAGACAAAGAAAGCTATCAAGTGGCTCTCATTAAATAGGGATGAAATCAATGATCCAGATCTAACATCACAAAATATATTTTTCGACCCAAAAGTTTTCCCCCAAAACTCAAATTCAAATCCCCCAAAACAACTTATTTATTTATTTATTTATCTCTCTCTCTCTCTCATTCTCTCTCTATTTACTCAGAAATTTATATTTTCAGATTTCGGGTTTGTAAATTTTTAGATTTTTTATGCATTTTTTATTGCTCATGTTACATTGAAAATAGCAAATATCTCATCAAAAATTAAATTTCATCATTTTCCACACTCAATGTTCTAAGAAGTTTGATTTTACACCCCCATTTATAATTATTTTTCAAAAATATACTAATGGAAACATGAACTTTTATTTACAACTAATTATTGTTTTGCTATTCAAACTTGAACTACAAACTTGAGCTACATAATTGTTGTTTTACTGTTTACAAGACTTTCTTATGATGTATCGTTCAAAAGACGTGCCGTAGGTATATATATATATATATATATATATATATATATATATATATATATATATAGAGAGAGAGAGAGAGAGAGAGAGAGAGAGATAAATAAATAATTAAATAAATAAAGGAGTTGTTTTGGGGGGAAATTTGAATTTGAGTTTTGGAAAAAAACTTTGGGGGTGGGGTTGGGGGGGGGGGGGGGGGGTGGGGGGATGTGTTTTGTGATATTAGATATTGGCCTTTGATTTTTGGGGGATTGAAAAAGAGCCACTTGATAGGTTTCATTTGTGTTTTATTATATAGTTAAATAAATAAATGAGTTGTTTTGGGGGGGGGGGGGGGAATTGAAAAAGAGCCACTTGTAAGCTTTCTTTGTGTTTTATTAAATAGTTAAATAAATAAAGGAGTTGTTTTTGGGGGGGGGGGGGGATTTGAATTTG